>JARQOD010000002.1:173257899-173306672 GCA_033576555.1 Oophaga sylvatica
TTTAAATTTCTGAAACATTTTAGCATATCTATTCTGGTAATTTTACAGTTATTGGAAACTCATATGAGGTATGTCCTTGGTATTAACCACCTGAAAAGGGCAAGCATTGTATGTTCCTCATATGTCTAAAGTTAGGTGCATATTGCGCTTTGCCACTTACAATACAGAATACTTTTTCCTGATATATTCTGTTACATTGCCATAAAAAATTTAAATTAAACCAAATGGAGGCCAAAAGTTGAGCAAATTTTTGGCCTTTGTATGGCAAGCGTGTGCCTGCATTCCATTTATTTAACTGACTGTCTTTTCCTATGAAGAGGGCCACTACAAAGAAATGTATGCCATGAGTTATATGTTTGATTCCAATGGGTCCCCCGTGACAGATAGATGCATTGTCATCCATCCTGAGGATGGCCATGGTTGGGTGCATACCTCCTGATTGTATGGAACTGACAATGGCAGCAAAAGAAAGGGTACCCAGCTTGTCTTATTTATGGTTCTGCACTATAAAGCACTCTGTGTTTTTTTCTATTTGTATTCTGGGGGATACTCAATGAAGGGAACACTAAAACGTAATAATACACATAATATAAAGAAGATACTGCAGCAATTCCTTTTTTTCCTCTTTTTTCTATCCTTCCTGCTTTTCAGTGGGGTCACAGGAGCTCAGTTATATCCCTCCTTCTAATCTTCCTCATTATAATGTCTCAAGCTTCAAAGACAGCTGACAGCAGCGGGAGCCTCTCCCCCCTACTCTACTGTTGGACACAAAGAGTGTGAAAAAGCAGGGCTCACATAGCGATACACCAGCGATCCCGACAACGATATGCACTTGTCAGGATCGCTGGTGTATCGCTACAATGATCGCTGCTGACCCTGTCAAACAGGCAGCTCAGGCAGCGATCAGCACAGCCCACACTGCTGGGTAACATCGCTGTTACCCGCATGTAACGTTGGATAACCAGCGCCCTGATGCAAGGGCGCTGGTAACCAAGGTACACGTCGGGTTTCCAAGCGCCCGCGCTGTGCCTGGAAACCCGCTGTGTACCTTGGATACCAGCTCCCTGCATCAGGGCCGGTATCCAAGGTACACAGCGGGTTTCTAGGCACAGCCCCGCGCCTGGAAACCCGCTGTGTACCTTGGTTACCAAGGATCGCTGGTCTCCCCCCCCTGTCACACCAGCGATGCGTGCCGTTCACGGGAGAACCAGCGATCAAAAAAATGTCCTGATATTTCAGCGACGATCAGCGATACCCAGCAGGGGCGCTGATCGTCGCTGAATGTCACACACAGCGATATCGCTGGTGAGATCGCTGCTGCGTCACAAAACTAGTGACTCAGCAGCGATCTCGGCAGCGAGATCGCTATGTGAGACGGGCCCTTAAGAAACAGAGTCTGGACAGATATCTGTCTGAGATGGTTAAGTGAATCCTGCATTGAGCAGGGGGTTCAACATGATGACCCTGGAGGTCACTTCCAACTCTAACATTCTATGGTTCTATGAGAATAACAATGTTTAATCATAAATCAATAACACAAGTAAAGAAAATAAACTCCTGGTAAAATAATTCACTCTCAAATTACTCAGAAAATCTATTTACAGAGACTTCAGCTCACTGAAGAATGATATCATAGAATCATAGAATGTTAAAGTTGAAAGGGACCTCCAGGGTCATCATGTTCAAACCCAATGTAAGGTTTTGTGTACATGTTCCTGAAACTCAGTTTGTTCGTCTGCCATTTTACTTTCTGTCTAGCTGCAGCTATCTTGCCCTCAGTCAAAATGGAGTTTCCAGCTTGCATGTTCCCGCCCTGATTCTCTCCTTTTGCTTCTTAAGCAGCCACAGCTGAGCAATCAGTGCTTCAGAATCTAGCCTGCAGTGAACCTGTGACCTGACTCCTAAAGCCTTGGACCTTGTACTCCAGCTATTCCTACTGAGGAACTCTGAAGCACTTGTGGACTCTGAACCCTGCTCTTTGAAAGACCCACGTTTGCATGGACTTACGGTAACAGAGAAGAAGATCCTGAACCTGTTGTGGAGAGTGATTGCTGAGCTTAGATTACTCTGGCCTGCTGTGTCTCCTGCTTCTGTGTCTGCAAACTGTGTGACTATTTTTGCCAACTTGTATGAAGTAATACAAGACTTTCTATATCAAACCTGTGACTCCTGTGTTTTCATCGCACCCAAGCACAAGACGCTATATGAACTGTACTACATACATTACAAGATTCTGAAGCCAAAACGTTAGTGTCTGCTGGGTCTGGAAAGGCTGTGTCTGCTGTAACTGTGGATATCGGATGTCCGGTTGTACTTTCTGTGATGACAGTGGTTGTGACTTCTCACAACCATTCCAGGTGAGCAATTCCCTTAATTTTTTTTTCTCTCTGCAGTGTTACCACAGGTAAACACTATTGTTTTTTTTTTTCTCTCCTCTCCTCTTCTTCCAGTACTCCTGTCTTAAAAGATCTGGAAAATGGAGGCCCGCATAAAGGAACTTTGCGGAGTGACTGATAATATCCTTGCAGATTTGCAGAATATAAAGACCCGTTTTTCAAGCCTACAGGACCTCACTAATCACAATTTGCAAGTGTTTGGACAGACTGCCCAGGATTTGCGAGCCAGGATTGAGGTTCTAGAGGAGCGAGTCCAGGCTCCTGCCGTAGCCCCGAGTTCTGGGATTCCCAAGTTACCCCCTTTTCGTTTTGGCGGTGAATGTGAGAAATTCAGGGGATTTATTAATCAATGCAATCTTTTTTTTTCTGCACATGCTTCACAATTTCCCACTGAACGATCTAAGGTGCTTACTATAATTATGTTGCTTACCAACAAGGCTTTGATGTGGGCAAACCCTCTGATTGAGACTGAGGATGATTGTTTGAATCACCTTGATGCTTTTATTTCAGCCATGGGGCAGGGTTTGATGACCCCAATCGAGGTGCAACAGCTGAAGCAGCCATGTTAGCTTTGCGCCAAGGTAAGCACTCGGTAGCTGAATATGCCTTGGATTTCAGGAGATGGGCCCTTGATACCACCTGGGACAGTTCCGCCAAAAAATCTATTTTTCGAAAGGGGTTATCTCCACTGATTAAGGATGAACTTGCTCGTGCCGACCCTCCCACTGCGTTAGGTGACTTTATTAACTACTGCATCCGTATTGATACTCGTCTGACTGAACGCAGGCAAGAGAGATGGTTCGAAAGCAATCGCACTAACCTTTTCCTACCTTCCTCTCCAGCTAAGGAACCTTTGAGTAGGATTACACGGGAACCTTAACCTGAACCCATGCAGGTAGACTCTTTACAACGACGGGTTAGTGATGCACGCAAGGAACATCGTTTTAAGGAAAATCTATGTTTCTATTGTGGTAAGTCAGGGCACTTCATTATAAACTGCCCCAGCCATTCTCGTAAGACTACTGCAGCACTCATTCATTGTGAGTGTTGCGAGAGGGGATCTGTCAGGTCCGAGCCTCAGGCTCCAGAGAGATCTGCAGCAACAGATCTTGATTTCTCGGACTTAACCTCCGTTACCTCTGAGGACGTTGACTGTGTAAACGCTGCCATTTTTCAAGTTTCCTCAGCGGTGTCCCAGCTGAGTTGTAAGAAAAACAATTCTCATTGCTTTCTTTCCATCAAACTCTGGGTTGACTCAGCTTGGGTGTCTAGCTCTGCTATGATCGACTCAGGGGCAAGTGGAAATTTTATGGATGTCTCCTTTGCTCTGAAACAGGGGATACGTTCAGTGAAGAAGGCTACTCCAGTACAGATGGAAACTGTGGATGGCTCCCTGCTGACCTCTGGACCAGTGGATCAGGAAACAGAGCCTTTGAGGGTTCTTATGGGTAAAGATCATCAAGAGAAACTGTCCTTTATGCTTATCTCTTCTCCCCACTTTCCCATTATTCTAGGGCTACCATGGCTGCAGGCTCAGAATCCTACCATTAACTGGGAGACCAAGGAATTACACTTTCCAGAGAAACAGATGAGTCCAAAAGTTTCAGCTTGCTCTGTTCCTAAAGGAACCATGTCAGTCCCTGAACTACCAGCTGTATACCAGGACTATGTGGATTTATGTGACAAGAAGAACGCTGACCAGCTTCCTCCTCACCGTCCATATGATTGTACAATTGAATTATTGCCTGGAGCAGAGATACCTTTTGGTAAGATCTACCCCCTGGCGGGGCCCGAGCTAAAGGCTTTAAAGGATTACATAGACGAAAATCTAGCCAAGGGCTTCATACGCCCCTCTTCATCTCCTGCAGGTGCACCCATCTTCTTTGTAAAGAAGAAAGATGGATCTCTGAGACCATGCGTAGACTATAGGGAACTCAATAAGGTTACTATTAGAAACCGTTATCCATTGCCTTTAATCCCTGAGTTATTGGAGAGAGTGCGACATGCCAAAATTTTCTCTAAACTAGATCTTCGTGGGGCCTATAACTTAGTCCGTATTAGACCTGGGGATGAATGGAAGACTGCATTCAGGTCACGCTATGGACACTTTGAATATCTAGTTATGCCTTTTGGTCTGAGTACCGCCCCAGCCACTTTCCAACACTTGGTGAATGACATCTTCAGGGATCTCCTAGATTCATTCGTGGTAATTTATTTGGATGATATTCTAATTTTTTCTAACTCCACAGAGGAACATCATGGACATGTGAGAATGGTCTTGGAACGTCTAAGACAAAATCATCTTTACATCAAACTTGAAAAGTGTGAATTCCATAGGACCGAAATTCAATTTCTGGGTATGTACTGTCTACACAAGGAATTAGTATGGATGGAAGCAAAACCCAAGCCATCAAGTATTGGCCAAGTCCTAGAAATGTGAAGGAGGTACAGCGCTTCATCGGGTTTGCCAACTTCTATAGACGTTTCATTAGAAATTTCTCTGAGGTAGTGTCACCTATCACCCAACTTACCCGGAAAGAGTCTAGGTTCTCCTGGACTCCCCAAGCCCAGGAAGCATTTTCCCGTCTAAAAGATAAATTTACCACTGCACCTATCCTAGTACATCCCAACCCCGAGCTTGCCTTCATAATAGAGGTGGATGCTTCAGACTGTGCCGTTGGAGCTATACTCTCTCAGAGAACAGGTGATAAGAATGTCTTGCATCCCTGTGCCTTCTTTTCCCAGCAGTTGTCTTCGGCTGAGAGGAACTACGATGTGGGCAATAGAGAGTTGTTGGCCATTATTGCCGCCTTCAAAGAATGGAGACACCTTCTTCAGGGAGCTGCACAGCAAATAGTCATCCTGACAGATCATCGTAACCTTGAGCTTATCAGGTCGGCTAAGTGCCTGACTCCTCGCCAGGCTCGCTGGAATCTTTTCTTAAACCAATTTAATTTTATCATTTCTTATAGACCAGGATCGCGCAATGGAAAGGCTGATGCACTCTCTAGGATTTACTCAGCAGAGACACGTCCAATTACTCCTCCTAAGACTATTCTTCCTGACTCTAGATTCCTAGGAGTAATTCATAATCAAGACCTACTTAAGGACATCAAGGAAGCATACCATGCGGATTCCTTTTTGGCACAACCCCCAAGGGACGTAAGTCTTGTCTTTAAGAATGGTGTGTGGATTCAGGGACAACGCCTGTATATTCCTGAAACAGTCAGATTGAGAGAATTGCAACTCATTCACGATTCCAAGATAGCTGGGCATAGAGGAATTCTAAAGACACAGGAATTTCTCTCTCGTTTCTTTTGGTGGCCCACTTGCAGGAAGGATGTTTTAAACTATGTCACTTCATGTGAAGTCTGTGCAAGATGCAAAACACCTCGCTCCTCACCAACTGGTCTGTTACAGCCTCTTCCCACCCCGTCCCGCCCGTGGGGATCCATTTCTATGGACTTCATTGTGGAGTTACCAACCTCTCAAGGGAAGAACACCATTCTAGTGGTGGTTGACCGTCTAACAAAGGCAGCTCATTTTATCCCTTGTGTCGGCTTACCCACTGCAAAACAGACATCAGATTTGATGATTAAAGATGTGTTTCGCTTACATGGAGTACCGGATGAGGTTATTTCGGATCGAGGGGTGCAATTCACTTCTAGGTTTTGGCAAAATTTCTGTGCAGCATTGGACATTAAAGTAAACCTTTCTTCTGCTTTTCATCCCCAGACTAATGGACAGACCGAACGAACCAATCAAACCCTGGAGCAGTATCTCCGCTGCTTTATCTGCCACCAACAGGATGATTGGGTGGATCTACTTCCATTAGCTGAGTTCTCGTATAACAACTCTCAGAGTGCCTCCACTAAGCAGTCTCCTTTTTACTCTAATCTAGGTTATCATCCTAACATTCTACCACGATTTCCCATAGAAACGCCTTTACCAGCAGTGGCTGAAAGAATCACGTCTTTACAGAAGAATATGGATCTTCTAAAGGAGAATCTAGAATCGGCTCAGGAAAGGTACAAGAAAGCAGCAGATAAATTTCGTAAACCTGCACCAGCTTTCAAGGTAGGAGACTTGGTCTGGCTGTCAACCAGAAATCTTAAGTTAAGGATTCCATCGTCTAAGTTGGGACATAAGTACATTGGACCCTATAAAATCAGTAAAATTATAAGTGCCGTTGCTTGTCGTCTTCAACTGCCCAGAACTATGAGAATTCACCCTGTCTTTCATGTATCCCTACTAAAGGCTGCGACACCCAATACGTTTCCTGGACGTTCTTCTCCTTGCCCTGACCCAGTGCTAGTCGATGGTCAGGAAGAATTTGTGGTGGAAAGGATTTTAGATTCCAGGTTGTATAGAAATCAGTTACAATATCTGATTAAATGGCAGGGCTACCCAGTGGAGGACAACTCATGGGAACCAGTCAATAACGTTAATGCTCCTCGCTTGCTCCGTCAGTTTCATCAGAGGTACCCACACAAGCCTGGCCTGAGGTCATCCGGAGGTTGTCCCTAAGGGGGGAGTAATGTAAGGTTCTGTGTACATGTTCCTGAAACTCAGTTTGTTCGTCAGCCATTTTACTTTCTGTCTTACTGCAGCTATCTTGCCCTCAGTCAAAATGGAGTTTCCAGCTTGCATGTTCCCGCCCTGATTCTCTCCTTTTGCTTCTTAAGCAGCCACAGCTGAGCAATCAGTGCTTCAGAATCTAGCCTGCAGTGAACCTGTGACCTGACTCCTAAAGCCTTGGACCTTGTACTCCAGCTATTCCTACTGAGGAACTCTGAAGCACTTGTGGACTCTGAACCCTGCTCTTTGAAAGACCCACGTTTGCATGGACTTACGGTAACAGAGAAGAAGATCCTGAACCTGTTGTGGAGAGTGATTGCTGAGCTTAGATTACTCTGGCCTGCTGTGTCTCCTGCTTCTGTGTCTGCAAACTGTGTGACTATTTTTGCCAACTTGTATGAAGTAATACAAGACTTTCTATATCAAACCTGTGACTCCTGTGTTTTCATCGCACCCAAGCACAAGACGCTATATGAACTGTACTACATACATTACACCCCTGCTCAATTCAGGATTCACTAACCCATCTCAGACAGTTAAACCAAAGAAAAGACAATGTGTGCATATACCCTAATGAAAATAAATAAGTAAAAAAGCATGTGCATTGAATAATAACATAGGGTACTTAGTAAACACTGTTTTTGATCAAAAAAAGCATAAAGCTGTCCCACCGCAACAAGGTGTACCCCATTAGGACAGTAGAGTCATTCTAATGTTAAAACCTACTTATTGTGAATAGTGGCAGAGAGTCACTGGGTCTCAGCCGGACACCCATCTTTGGAGGGACTATATATGAATTGCCCAGCTCAGTGAAAAGGGGGCCACACACTATTTATACTGAATACAAAATACCAAAGAAAAGAAGAAAATGGAGCCAAAGTATGACGTGAATAACATGCACGATGTAAAAGCATGTTCACACGGACCATAGAAATAAACAAAACCAAAGAAACGACAATGTGTGCATATACCCTGAAGAAAATAAATAAGTAAAAAAGCAACTGCATTGAATAATTAACATAGGTTACTTAGTAAACACTGTTTTTGATCAAAAAAGCATAAAGCTGTCCCACCGCGACAAGGACATAGTGATTTATGTCCTTTCATCCAGAAGAACATTTGTGAGGTCAGACACTGATTCTGGACATGACTGTCTTGCTTGCAATCTCCTATCTAGTTTATCCCAAAGGTTTTAGGTGAAGCTATGTCTATGTGCAGGTCATTTGAGTTCTTCTATGCCAAACTCACCCAACCATCCCTCCATGTCCTTTCTTTACACACTGCAGCACTTCCACAAAACGTCTCCACAAACTATTCTAACCCCTGAAAAAAAACAGCTTTATCCCTCTTCCACCAAACTTTAAGTTTGGCAGTCAAGCAGGTAACATACTCCTGGCATTAACCAAACGTCGACTCATCCATAAGACTACCACTCAGAGAAAATTGATGGTTGCATGAAGCTGTTTGGCGATGTGAACTCATGCAGTGAAGCTCTTGACACAGTTATTGTGTTGATGGTAATGTCAGTAGAGGTTTTGATTTTTAGAATTAGTCAGGTGAGCATTGGTGAGTTTTATGCAGTATGTATTTCAGGACTTTGCTAGACTATGCAACTTATGTGGTCTTTACTTTTTGGCTGAATTGTAGTGGCTTCTAGACATGTCCACTTTTCAATAATGCCACTAATGGTTGGTTGTAGACTATGGGTGTAGAAATTGAATGCACTCCTTTGTTATAACACTTACATTTGCCACACTCTTATTTAGTGAGCTTTTTAGAACTTGCCGTTCTTTGACAAATAGCTTTGATCCAATTCTTCATCCATTTAGTGTATGCCAGCATACATCTTTTAAAGGAGACCTTTTTCCATGAAAATGCAGTTCAATCTACAGGCACCATATTAGAGAGGAGGAGCAGCTGAGCAGACTGACGTATCGTTTTGAGTGAAAATATTCAGTGTAATCTGTGTTTTTATCCTTTGAACCTTTGCATTCTGGGATTTTCAGTCCAGTGGGCAGTCCTATCAGTAATTGGCAGCTTTCTTTGTATATAAGTGCATAAGGAGGTTGCTGTCAGTCACTGATAGGAACACCCACTGGACAAAACATCCCAGAAAGAGCAAAGGATTACAAATATAAAGCACAGGTAATACTGAATCTATTCTCACAAAGCTCCCTCTGTTCTATGACTCTTTATGTACATTACCTATATCATCTGTAAAGTGTACAAAATATGTCACTTGTTGTGATATCAAGTAGATTTTTTTTGGTGGCTTATCCATCATTTGCCAAATAGTTGCTTTATTTGTGCTAGCATTTCATAGAATCATAGAATCATAGAATAGTAGAGTTGGAAGGGAGCTGTAGTTTTAGTGTCTCAATGCTCTTCTGCAACACTCCAGCAATCCATTTTCTGTGATATGCTAACAACCAACCTTTTAATAATGGGCGGCAATTAAGATGATATTGCAGTTTATTTTTGTTTTTGTGCCCATAAGGTATTTCTTCTACACTTATTAACCCTTTCCGCCGTTTTTTTAACAGCTGATATGTGCCAGTAATAGCCGTGGGTGGAATCCACCAGTGACTATTAACCCGTTAAATGCCGCTGTCAAACGCTGAAAGCAGCATTTATCTCACGCTTTCAGCCATCGGGCCGGAAACCCGCCCACCTGTGACCCTGTCACGTGGTCACGGGTCACTGGTTCATTGACATGACAACCAGAGGTCTCCTGAAGGACTCTATGGTAGTCAGTGCCGGCTTCTTGTGAGCACCACCCGGTGGTCGGCGCTCATAGCAAGTGAGTAATTCTGCTATATAGAGGCGATCTGATCATCACCTCTGTGTATCAAAACTGATCGGGTTGTTGCAGCTTCTAGTCTACCATGGAGACTATTGAAGCATGCTAAAAGTAAAAAAAAGTTTTAAAAATATAAGAAAATAAAAGTTTGAACCACCCCCCCTTTCATCCCATTCAAAACAAAACAGTAAAAAAAATCAAACATACACATATTTGGTATAGCCACATTCAGAATCGCCTGATCTATTAAAAGAAAAGATTAACCTGATCGCTAAACAGGGTAGTAAGAAAAAAGTCAAAACTCCAGAATTACATTTTTTTTCTTGCCGCGACATTGCATTAAAATGCAATAACGGGCCATCAAATCTGCACCAAAATGGAGACACTACGGATATAGGAAAATGTCACAATTTGTTTTTTTTTAACAAAGTTTGGAATTTTTCTTCACCACTTAGATAAAAAAGAACCTAGACATGTTTGGTGTCTGTGAACTCGTAATGATCTGAAGAATCATAATGGATGGACAGTTTTAGCATTTAGGGAACCTAGCAAAAAAGCCAAACAAAAAACAAATGTGGGATTGCACTTTTTTGCAGTTTCACCGCACTTAGAATTTTTTTCCCGTTTCCTAGCACAAGACATAATAAAACCAATAGTGTCATTCAAAAGTACAACTTAAAAAAATAAAAAAAGTTATGGATCTGAGAATAAGGGTAGCAAAAAATGAAAACGCAAAACCGGAAAAAGCTCCGATCATGAAGGGGTTAATGTCTGTTATCTACTAATTTCATATGTTACATTCATTATCTATAAGAAGAAAAAAAAAAAAAACCTTCTCATATACATAAATCTCTCAGAACTAGTGTGTACTCATGCAGACTTTTATACTATTGCTCTGCACTACTGTACGGAGCCACAATGTGGCAATTAAACATTTCTTTGGGTCCCTAAAGTATGTCTGAGATTTCATAGAAGAAGTTTTTTTTCTGACAGTATGCTTCATCAGATTTTGTATTGCAAAGCACCATTTGTAGGGAAAATTCTCTGTAATATAATACTGTACATATGCACTATATGGCGGTATAGCAAAATATTCTGAGTCTCTGTTCACTCCTCATGCACTCCCCTCAATCCTTAACTTGTCATTAGCTAAAAATAAATGGAATTCTTTTTTTTTTAGAAGCAGTTCTCATGAAGCATAACTAGACCATTCCATTATATTGGTACACTTGCTAACTGCAGCTTTTAGCATGTATTATTTCTAAAGAGTCTTATATGCTTAAAGTCCAACCTCTCAAATTGCTCTATCAGACCTTTGTTCATTATGCAGTAATTAGAAGGAAACTATTAGCATCCATGCTTTGAACTTTTCAATGTAGATCAGAAATAGGGTACTAAACCCAATTAAATTGAAAACATTTGAGCGAGTAAGAAAACCATTAAAGTCAATTTATTAAACCTGAATTTCTTTTGGGTCAGTAGTAGAGAACATGCACATCAAACAGAAAAGCTTGAACCACTGATTTGCCCTTTAGCAAAAATCTTAACAGTTTTCTAGATGCTGCGTGCTAAAGAAGCAAAAGGCTACTGACTGCATTCACATCTATTAGAGGAGATGTGGACACAGAGAAGCTGCTTCCTCACTCTATCAGACGATGATGACTTTGTAGATGCGCTATACTGACATATAAAGTATAATACTTAGCATTAAATTGCTTAACACTACATTTCCCACCTACTATGTTATCTATTCTAGCTGTATACCAACATTTTATGTAAAGGCATATCACAGCAAAATGTAGTAATATTCTGAATAAAAATAAATATAAGATTCCTGAATAAGCAAGGAGAGGTGGCACTTACCAGCCATGTAAAAATCCTTAATTTAAAGTCCTTAAAACAACACAGCAAGAGAATAGTGTGGACACTTCATGGACCACGGAGGTTGCACGCTATTTGCACTTCAATGGGTCCTGGACGCCATTCTCTCACTGTGATGTTTTAAGGACGTTAAATAAAGGATTTTTACACAGTCGGTGAGTGCCACTTCTCTTTGTTTATTCTGGACTATGATGTACTGTTCTTTCATGGTGTGCATCCAAGTTCCCTTTTGATCTTTAGTACTATACTGTACTGTCCTATGAGGTTAAGCTAAGTGGCAGAGTTCAGAAATTTGGTGCCGTTTTTTTAGTCCCTTAACTTTTCTGGCATAAATATAAAAATAAATCAAATAAAAAGCAGTCAATATTTGGGATGGGTGGTAGGAGTCAAACTTGCAACCAATTCCTCAGCCATATATTATAAGGGTACATGGTGTCTTTTAGATGCCGATGTAAACGCTGAGTTTTTACTGCATAAAATACATCATGAAAACACCAGCAGCATTTCTCATAAAACATCTTTTTGACGTCTCTTACGATGTATTTTGCTGCAGCTTTGCCGCTGGCGTTTCTGTTTCTTAAATTATGTGTGTTAATAGTAAGTGGCTTCCAAGTAGAAGCCACTAGTAGAATGGTCTGTTCACTTCTTTTAACCACTTTAAAGCTATATCAGTTAAAAAAAAGTTAAAAAATTTAACATATTGTATGCACCGCAAGATCCCTTTAGATGACTAAAATATGCATTTTCATTCTGTTTTATGTTTTTCCAGCACTTAATCAGGTAGGTTTCAGGCATAATCCACTTAAAAAAACAATTGTGTGTACATATACCCCAAAAAAGAGGACTATAAATGCAAATATTATAGCACGTTTATAAAAAATAAATCATGCTAAATGTAAATACTCAATTGCTGCATATTTAATTTATATATATTAAGTAGCACTGAGCAAAAACATTCATAGGACACTGGTCCATTAGCCACAAAAATAGTCCATGGCTGTGTAAGGGGGTGAAGGAGTATTCCTGTTCCACCCCACCCCTTAAGTGCACTTAATGTTTTCTCATGTAAATAGTCATTGTGTGATTATAAATATTTGGTTGTATTGCTACATAATATTATGTATTACTGCTAATAGTTATGGTACTGCCACATTCAAGATGTGTTACCATTATTATATATATATATATATATATATATATATATATATATATATATATATATATATATTGTGAGACAGTGAAAGCATATGTATTGAATGGGGTGTACATTTCACCTAGATACTTAGCTAACTGGTATAAGGGAAATGTCTGGCTTTGTAAAACTAGTGGTAGAGAAAGGTCACTACACCTTCCATTCAGTACACGCTTGCAGCTCAAACCTGTGGCCACTCAGGTGATAATTAGGAAGCCAGAAGTAGGTGTCTGGGAACACAGACAGGGAGCTCGCTTAGTCTGGACAAGGAGTCCAGGCACAAGAAGCAGTCTCCAGGAGTATGAGCTGTCTCAGTCTGGGTGCTCGATGTACCCCGGACACAGGAGTAGTCTCTGTGAGAATCCATGCGGATAGCTGCTGAATAGGAGGGGAGCTCTCTCAAGTCTGGACGTTGAAGGTGCCTTCAGACACAAGGAGGAGACTCTGTGAAACTCCATGCTGGTAAATGCTGAACATATGTGTTGTTTTGGCCCAGGCTGTTAGAGTCGGGACCCGGATAGATAGGGAAATCTATCTAAGTGTAGTAAGTGGCTGGACAAGCCCAGGTCTTATGTTTATGATTTGTTTTATCTGTTTGCTGTGGACTTTAATAAAGCTGGTTGCGGCCAGTTTTTACCAGAACTGCTGTCTCTGAATGAACTGTTTCTATGCCATTCCGTCTACCCGGACGGCGATCTCAGAGCTATATCCCCTGGAAATGTTACAATATATATATATATTTCTGTGTTCCTTTGTATAATATTGTGTGATGTCCTTTACTTATGTATATCTTAGGGAAAGTTCAGTGCATCCTTTTGGGACAATAGAGGAGGGCACTTTAGCACATAGTTTCTATATCTGGATAAGTGTTGTTCTGTTGCGGGCCACTAGGTGGGGGCATACTAGCGGGCCTTGTTATGAATAGTTGCTAGGTAGTTTCACATAGGGTTAAGTGTAGGAGGGGCTGCCGGGTAATAGTGAGAGGTTCTTAGGAAGTTAGCTCAGACGGGGCAAGCATGCCCAAGTGTCAACAAGGGCTTAGGCCCGGAGAACAGCAGCCACGCAACATTTAAGGACAGTAACCCACGTTATTCACGGCTGCTGCATAGTCTCGCAGTGGGCCTGTACAGAGAGGAAAGATGTGGTGTCCTACCGCCTGGGCCAATGCTTCTAGGGTGTTATGAGCTCTGTTGCAACAACTTTAATATATAATGGATTGCAACCGAACCCGGGGTCCACGATGCAGTTTATGTCACTGCTGCCAAACACTCTTTGGGTAACAGGGTAACTACTGACAACTAAAGGATTAAATTAGATCTCGCCTGTGTTACTTCACACTAGGGGAGATGTAGAGTTGGCACTATCTCCGTTAAAGTCATGGGAGAAGTGCTATAGACTGGCGTAGATGTAGCCCTGTTAATGGCGCAGAAGCGACTTGCCAGATATTAGGTTTGCACTATGTGCTGCAAGCTGGTATAGACGTAGCCCTGTTGACTGCACAGAAGGTACGTGCCAGCCTCTTGGAAGTGCGTGCGACTAGGGCCAGGCGTACGTGCTACCAGCCGGCGTGAGACCGGACTGATCAACTCTCTGTTCAGCTTGGCAGGCGATGCCCAGGTTACGCGCCCCGCAGTCTGCTCAGAGTGTATAGCTACCCTATATTTGTAGCAAGACTGCGCCACATTGGCTACCTGCCTGATATAAGTTAAACCTGCCTGAAGGACCTGTGCTAATTAGCTGAGCGAACTTTGGCATCGGCAGGTCCCGGAGAGCAAAGCTAAAGAGCACGTGGAGCCCAGATTCTGGTACACATGAGCAGTGCCTATTTTAGTATGATCTGACTGCGCCGCGCCGCAGACAGACAAGCTATTTAAGGGCTAAGCTCTACCCCCAGCCATCTTGTCAATTGCATCACTGATGATGTCATCCGTGACTAATCAGGCGGTGCCAGGTCAGAGGATCAGCTGACGTTAACCACCAATCACGGTTTGCCATGTCACGGACATGCTCTGTGCAGGCATTTTTGGACTTAGGCTATAACAGCCCTGTCTCCTTCTGTAACCTATGCTTAAGGCTACTATTAGCAAAGACCCTGGAGACAGCTTGTACTCTCTTGTACTGGCTAGGCGTTGGGATCGACAGTGAAGCTAAGCAGCATCTGACCTGGATGGGGGACCACTGATGCCTCAGATCCAGGTTCAAATCTAGCTGTCGCCCAGCGCCTAACATTGGGCAGAAGTTGACTGGGCCAAAGATGTGAAGGGACCTGGAACTTCAACAAGCTCAGTACAGACGGGTCGGATGCTTCACCGAGGGCCAACAAGTGATTGATGAATTCAGCTATGAGGCGAAGGAAGGGACATTATGGCAAGGTCAGGCCTGGAAGGAACTGGGGAGTAGTCTAGTCACTAAAGTGACAGCAAAGCAAAGAGAGATAAGGAAATGAATGAAACACCTGCTGTGCCAACTGTGGATGTAACATGTGAAGAATTAAATAAAGAATGTGTTCAAGTTATTCTGGACTGTGTCTCAAGGAAGAGGGACGGTATGTGCCTGGGAGGTGCCCAGGAGGATTGGTATCTAGAGATGCAGGTACACCAGAGGGAAGAACACCTTTTCATGTAAGGGAAGGGCTGGACACGGATGCTACAGTAATCCAGGTCACAACTACAGTTCGGGCCCTCCCTTACAGCCTGTGGAACAGAGCCCAGTGAATGTCCTCCTATTTGTAGGAATCCTCAGTACTTTTTCTGAATAGAAGGACCGGTGAGGCATCATCAAAGCAGTGTGATAAACAAATGTTGTTGCGTGGGGCATACCAATGAGAAGAAGCTTTGCGGATGCCAGCAGTAGGTTCATGTGTTCACTTTTGCTAAACTCTAGTAAGATGAATATACACCGATCAGCCACAACAAACACTACAGTCCAAATACTGTGCTGCCAAAACAATGTAGACATGAAATCCACAAGACTTCTGAAGGTGTCCTGTGGTATCCTACACCAAGACATTAGCAGCACTTTTTTAGGTGGTGCCACTGCAGATTGAACTTGTTTTCACATCACATCCCACAGATGTTTGATTGACTTGAGATCAGTAGAATTTGTAGTAAATTTATACATCTTCAACTCTTTGCTATGTATTAAAACATGTTTACAATGTGGTCGGGTTAAGTATCCTGCTGAACGAGGTTACTGCCGTGACATAATAGTGTTTTCATATAGGGGTGATCATGGTCTGCAGGAACACTAAGATATCGTAGATATTATCTATCAAAGTAATACTCACGTGAATGTCATGACCCAAAGTTCATGCAATGTATAAAAAAAAATAAAATTTGATTACCAATTTTGGAGTTGAACCGAAGTTGCACTAACGACCTTCAGAAATTTATGTTGTTTCAGCTCTTCAGATCCGATGAGACTAACTTCGTTCGCCATGCTCATCATTAAGCGTTCAGTTCCCATAAATCTATCATCGCTGTTATTGCTTGTTCCACTATTAATATATACTATCCATTGTATACCAGGAATATCCTAAAAGACCTGTAATTTTGGTAATGCCTACACCCATTTATCTAGCCATCACAATGTGGCCACTGTCAGACTCCTTCATGGCCCTTCTTGCTTTCAGTATATCAACTTCAAGGGCTGACAGTACACTTATTGCCTGATTTATCCCACTCCCTGACAGGTGACACTGCTAGGTGACAATCAGTGTTAGAGCCATTGCCTCCTTAGGAGAATACTGTGTCTCACTGAGGCACAATCTGCAAACTAATGGCCTGTAATGACTTACTGTAGAATCTGTTCATGGGTCTTTGTCTAGAGTTACATTTCTAAAATGCAGGTATAAACATGTTAAAAAATTATTATAGAGCAATTAACACATGGATGTCATTGTAAACATATTGACCACATCCGGTCTATGAGAGCTATTGAAAAACGTATGCACATTGCAGTGTGAAATCTGGTTACAGATCCTTTTTAAATTACTTCATTTTTTTATATTTATCACATGCACTAAGCAGCAAACAAATGGTCAGAGATGTAATATTATGCTCAGGTGAGTTTTCATTCACTTTTACCATTATTCCTTTGAGCATAGTGTTAGATTCAGCAATTAGAGTCAATCAGTGAATGATAAATCATAGGCTAAGATGAAAAGCATTTGTTGCATATATAACATTGAATGATACAAATACATTTCAGATTTCAGAAACCACCTGAAATGTAGGTATCTTAAATGCAACAGAACTGAATCCAAAAGAAAAATACTCTTTATGCCGTTGTACGAACTTGGAGTTACATGAAGGTCCTGCAAAAACCTCATTGTTCTTTCTGTATATAGTTATAGTTAACACACTTTAAAAATACAAGTATACATAAGGGCACTGAGGGATGTGGAAGGACAACCAAAAGGAGCACATGTACAACCACAATGCATGGCTCGGCACACCCCAGGAAATCTTCCCCTACTGATCCCATTTGTTGATCCAATTTACCAAACATTTAGAAAATAATTTTACGCATTACTTACATTATTTTCTTATAAAAAAAAGCTTCCAAGCCTGTTTTTGAAATGATCAAAGGTCTTCCTGCTGTAATCAGCTCTTGAGGTAGACTATTTCAGAGACTTTCCGTTTTTATTAGTTAGTATTTATAGTTCTTCATAATGAGTGCTGTAAAAACAAAATAAATGACAGAACTGCATTTTTTTCACTGCACACGGAATACTTTTCATTTTCCAGTATATTTTATAATATAATAAATGTGTCATTCAAAACTACAGCTTAA
Source organism: Oophaga sylvatica (assembly GCA_033576555.1). NCBI lineage: Eukaryota > Metazoa > Chordata > Amphibia > Anura > Dendrobatidae > Oophaga > Oophaga sylvatica. The sequence continues at coordinate 173,275,541 of JARQOD010000002.1, forward strand.
CCAACCAAGAAACAAACCTTCACACCTTTATGTCAATGGAAAACTAAAAAAGATGATTACTCTTGGATGTGGAGGTGGAAAAAGCGATAATGCAACAATGAAAATTGGCTGTGGAGGGAAGGGAGTTTGCATAAACTAAGCTCATCGATTTGTAGTGAATGTAGCCTCAGCAAAATAGCACCTTTAATTTTCTAGTGACCTCCATTCTTCTGAAAGTGAAGTATAATCAAGCATGCTAATTAGGGTGCTTAGTGCACCCGTGGTGAGAACAAAAGGCTCAGTGCACTGTTCCAACCACTGGCTTTGCATGTTCCTGTGACTCGGACTGGTGATTAACAATGTTGGCTTGCACGGGCAAATCACTGAGCAGAGAAAACTAAGACAAGTGAGCGCAGTTTATCACCATTTGGGGAGGCAGGGGCATGCAAAACCAGTGACCAGTATGGTGCACTGAGACTCTGCTCTGAATGCCCTAATTACTATGCTTTTAAAACGTAAGTTTCTGCGGAACCTTGACAACGATTGTAACTCTGTGGCCATGTTCACATGTTCAGTATTTGGTCAGTATTTTACATTAGTATTTGTAAGAAAGAACAAGAGGGTGAAAAATGGTAAAGTGGTGACTAGGGTTGAGCATTCCGATATTGCAAATATCGGGTATCGGCCGATATTGGCTGTATCGGAATTCCGATTCCGAGTACCGATATTTTCGTCATATCGGATACCGGAATCGGAATGTTCCTGTCACGGTCAGTGTCCGTCGGTCGGGTCTGTCAGGAGTCAGCGGCACTTACCTGGCAGAAGATCCCCGGTGGTCACGTCCTGGACTGCTTGATGGCCGCCATCATCTTCTCCCTGGCGGTCACATGCAGTTTCTCGCGATAACTGCAGTGACTGCTGGGTAATCGCGGCCGTAAAGCAGTCCGATGACGTCACCGCCGGGGAAGCAGGTAATCAGCTGTGCTGCGCCGGGATGTCAGGCTCTGCCTGGCATTCCGATGTAGCAGAGCTGGATCGTCATGGGACACTCGTTACTATGGACTGCGTCGGACAGGTGGTATACTGTTGGTTTGTTTTTTTCCTTTTTTTCCATGAGATCGATGGCGTCGCAGGAATGAGAGTATAATAAAATTAATGAAAACTGTGTTGTCTCTTTTATTTCATTAAAATACTTTTTTCTTGCTGTGTCTTTTTTTAACCCCTTACTGCCATCGGACGTACTATCCCGTCCATGGTACCTGGGCCCGTATGACCATGGACGGGATAGTACGATCGGACGCGTCTGAGCGCAGCCGATCGCGGCCGGGTGTCAGCTGATTATCACAGCTGACACCCATGACTGTGTGTCAGGAGCGGTCACGGACCGCTCCCGGCACATTAACCCCTTGCACACCGCGATCAAACATGATCGCGGTGTACTGGGGGCACAGGGGAGGATCGCGCAGGGTGGGGCTCCCTGCGCACCCCCCTGAGACCCTCAGAGCAGCGCGATGTGATCGCGCTGTTCTGAGGGCTTCCTCCCTCCCAGGACCCGGATCCAAGATGGCGCCGGGGTCCTGGAGGGAGGCGGCTTCCTCAGTGCCTGCCGAGAGCAGACACTGAGAAGCCTGCAGCGATGCCAGAGCGATCGCTGGTGTGACAGAGTGCTGTGCACACTGTCACACCAGCGATCTGACAAAATACAGTGATGTCCCACCCTGGGACAAAGTAAAAAAGTTAAAAAAATAAAAATAAACATGTTTTAAAAAAAAAATCCAAAATAAATAAAAAAAAAAAAAAATATTCCCCAATAAATTCACTTCTTCCTGTAAATAAAAAAAACAAAGCAATAAAAGTACACATATTTGGTATCGCCGCGTCCGTAACGACCACCCCTATAAAATTGTCCCACTAGTTAACCCCTTTAGTGAACCCCTTAAAAAAAAAAAAAAAAAAAACGAAGCAAAAAATCAATGCTTTATCATCATACCGCCGAACAAAAAGTGGAATAACACGCGATCAAAAAGACCGATATAAAAAAACATGGTACTGCTGAAAACGTCATCTTGTCCCGCAAAAAACGAGCCATCATACAGCATCATCAGCGAAAAAATAAAAAGTTATAGCTCGCAGAATAAAGAGATGCAAAAATAATTATTTTTTATATAAAATTGTTTTTATTCTATAAAAGCGCCAAAACATGAAAAAATGATATAAATGAGGTATCGCCATAATCGTACTGACCCGAAGAATAAAACTGCTTTATCAATTTTACCACACGCGGAACGGTATAAACGCCTCCCCCAAAAGAAATTCATGAATTGCTGATTTTTGTTCATTCTAACCTCCCAAAAATCGAAATAAAAAGCGATCAAAAAACGTCACGTGCTCAAAAATGGTACCAATAAAAACGTCAACTCGTCCCGCAAAAAATAAGACCTCACATGACTCTGTGGGCCAAAATATGCAAAAATTATAGCTCTCAAAATGTGATGATGCAAAAACTATTTTGCAATAAAAAGCGTCTTTTAGCGTGACAGCTGCCAATCATAAAAACCCGCTATAAATAGTAAATCAAACCCCCCTTTATCACCCCCTTAGTAAGGGAAAAATAATAAAATTAAAAAAAAGTATTTATTTCCATTTTCCCATTAGTGTTAGGGTTAGGGTTGCGGCTAAAGTTAGGGTTAGGGTTGGCGCTAAAGTTAGGATTAGGGTTAGGGTTGGGATTAGGGGTGTGTTAGGGTTAGGTTTGTGGTTAGGGTTGGGACTAGGGTTAGGGGTGTGTTGGGGTTAGGGTTGGAGTTAGAATTGGGGGGTTTCCACTGTTTAGGCACATCAGGGGCTCTCCAAATGTGACATGGCGTCTGATCTCAATTCCAGCCAATTCTGCGTTGAAAAAGTCAAACGGTGCTCCTTCACTTCTCAGCTCTGCCATGCGTCCAAACAGTAGTTTATCCCCACATATGGGGTATCAGCGTACTCTGGACCCCAAGAGTTATTGTGCAATTTGTCCTATTTCTTCTGTTACCCTTGGGAAAATAAAAAACTGGGGCGAAAATATCATTTTTGTACAAAAAAAATTATTTTTTTGTTTTTACGGCTGTACATTATAAATTATGTGAAGCACTTGGGGCTTCATAGCGCTCACCACACATCTAGATAAGTTCCTTGTGGGGTCTATTTTCCAAAATGGGGTCACTTGTTGGGGATTTCCACTGTTTAGGCGCATCAGGGGCTCTCCAAATGCGACATGACGCCCCCAGACCATTCCATCAAAGTCTGCAATCCAAAACGTCACTACTTCCCTTCCGAGCCCCAACGTGTACCCATACAGTAGTTTTCTCCCACATATTGGATATCAGCGTACTCAGGACAAATTGGACAACAACTTTTGGGGTCCAAATTCTCCTGTTACCCTTGTAAAAATAAAATATTGGGGCAAAAAAATCATTTTTGCAAAAAAAAAAAAAAGATTTTTTATTTTTACGGCTGTGCGTTATAAACTTCTGTGAAGCACTTCGGGGTTCAAAGTGCTCACCACACATCTAGACAAGTTCCTTGTGGGGTCTATTTTCCAAAATGGGGTCACTTGTGGGGGGTTTCCACTGTTTAGGCGCATCAGGGGCTCTCCAAATGCGACATGACGCCCCCAGACCATTCCATCAAAGTCTGCAATCCAAAACGTCACTACTTCCCTTCCGAGCCCTGACGTGCGCCCATACAGTAGTTTTCTCCCACATATTGGGTATCAGCGTACTCAGGACAAATTGGACAACAACTTTTGGGGTCCAATTTCTCCTGTTACCCTTGTGAAAATAAAATATTGGGGCGAAAAAATCATTTTTGTAAAAAAAAAAAAGATTTTTTTATTTTTACGGCTGTACGTTATAAACTTCTGTGAAGCACTTCGGGGTTCAAAGTGCTCACCACACATCTAGATAAGTTCCTTGTGGGGTCTATTTGCCAAAATGGGGTCACTTGTGGGTGGTTTCCACTGTATAGGTGCATCAGGGGCTCTCCAAATGTGACATGACGCCCCCAGACCATTCCATCAAAGTCTGCAATCCAAAACGTCACTACTTCCCTTCCGAGCCCTGACATGCGCCCATACAGTAGTTTTCTCCCACATATTGGGTATCAGCGTACTCAGGACAAATTGGACAACAACTTTTGGGTTCCAATTTCTTCTGTTACCCTTGTGAAAATAAAATATTAGGGGCGAAAAAATCATTTTTGTAAAAAAAAAAAGGATTTTTTATTTTACGACTGTACGTTATAAACTTTAGTGAAACACCTGGGGGTTAAAAGTTCTCACCACACATCTAGATAAGTTCCTTGAGGGGTCTAGTTTCCAAAATGGTGTCATTTATGGGGTTTCCACTGTTTAGGCAGATCAGGAGCTCTCCAAACACGACATGGCGTCCAGCCAATTCTGCGTTGAAAAAGTCAGACGGCGCTCCTTCCCTTCCAAACTCTGCCATGCACCCAAACAGTGGTTTATCCCCACATATGGGGTATCAGCGCACTCAGGACAAATTGCACAATAACTTTTGGAGTCTTGTTACCCTTGGAAAAATAAAAATTGGGGTGAAAAGATCATTTTTGTGGAAAAAATATGATTTTTAAATTTTACGGCTCTACATTATAAACTTGTGTGAAGCACTTGGGGGTTCAAATTGCTCACCAAAGATCTAGAAAAGTTCCTTAGGGGGTCTAGTTTCCCAAATGGGGTCATTTGTGGGGGTTTCCACTGTTTAGGCACATCAGGGGCTCTCCAAATGCAACATGGCATCCAATCTCAATTCCAGCCAATTTTGGTTGGAAAAAGTCAAATGGTGCTCCTTCCATTCCGAGCTCTGCCGTGAGCCCAAACAGTGGTTCCCCCCCACATATGGGGTATCAGCGTACTCAGGACAAATTGGACAACAACTTACGTGGTCCAATTTCTCCTGTTACCCTTGGGAAAATAAAAAAATAGTGACTAAAAGATAATTTTTGTGGGAAAAAAATAGGATTTTTTATTTTCATGCCCGGGCATTATAAACTTATGTGAAGCACTTGGGGGTTCAAAGTGCTCACCAAAGATCTAGATAAGTTCCTTAGGGGTCTAGTTTCCAAAATGGGGTCACTTGTGGGGGTTTCCACTATTTAGGCTCATCTGGGGCACTGCAAACGGAACATGACCCCCATCAACGTCTGCATTCCAAAACGTTACTACTTCCTTTCCAAGCCCTGCCGTGCACCCAAACAGTTTCCCTCCCCCACATATGGGGTATCAGCGTACTCAGGACAAATTGGACAACAACTTTTGGGGTCCAATTTCCTTGGGAAAATTCAAAAATTTGGGACTAAAAAATCATTTTTGTGGAAAATTTTTTTTTTTTTTTCACACACCAGGCATTATAAGCTTTTGTGAAACACTTGGAGGTTTAAAGTGCTCACAACAGATCTAGATAAGTACCTTAGGGGGTCTAGTTTCCAAAATGGTGTCACTTGTGGGGGTTTCCACTGTTTAGGCGCATCAGGGGCTCTCCAAACACGACATGGCGTCCAATCTCAATTCCAGCCAATTTTAGTTTGAAAAAGTCAAACGGCGCTCCTTCCCTTACGAGCTCTGCCGTGTGCCCAAACAGTGGTTTTCCCCCACATATTGGGTATTGGCGTACTCAGGAGAAATTGCATAACAACCTTATCTGTCCATTTTCTCCTTTTACCCTTGTCAAAATAAAAAAAAAGTTTGTAAAAGATCATTTTTGTGGCTAAAAAGTTAAATATTCATTTTTTCCTTCCACGTTGCTTTAGTTCCTGTGAAGCACCTAAGGGTTAATAATCTTCTTGAATGTGGTTTTGAGTACCTTGAGGGGTGCAGTTTTTAGAATGGTGTCACTTTTGGGTATTTTCTGCCATATAGACCCCTCAAAGTGACTTCAAATGAGAGGTGGTCCCTAAAAAAAATGGCTTTGTAAATTTTGTTGTAAAAATGAGAAATCGCTGGTCAACTTTTAACCCTTATAAATTCCTAACAAAAAAAAATTTTGGTTCCAAAATTGTGCTGATGTAAAGTAGACATGTGTGAAATGTTATTTCTTAACTATTTTATGTGACATATTTCTCTGTTTTAAGGGAATAAAAATTCAAAGTTTGAAAATTGCAAAATTTTAACAAATTTTCGCCATATTTGCATTTTTTTCAAAAATAAACGCAAGTTATATCGAAGAAATTTTACTTCTAACGTGAAGTACAATATGTCACGAGAAAACAATCTCAGAATCGCGAAGATCCGTTGAAGCGTTCCAGAGTTATTACCTCATAAAGAGACAGTGGTCAGAATTGTAAAAATTGGACCGTCATTAACGTGCAAACCACCCTTGGGGGTGAAGGGGTTAAACATTTAAAAACTTTGGGATTAATAATGGATCGGTGTCTTATTGACGCCTCTCCATTATTAACCGGGCTTATTGCCACCGTGCAATCAACGGTGACATTAACCCCTTATTACCCCGCTTGCCATCGCTACAGGGCAAGTGGGAAGAGCCGGGTAAAGTGCCACAATTGGCACATCTTTTGATGCGCCAAATGTGGGGCTGCTGTAGCCTGGTATTATCAGGCTGTTGAGGGCCAAAATCCATGGGCCTTGACAGTCTTTTAATACCAGGCCGCAGCAGTCTGCATTTTACTTGGCTGGTTAACAAAAATAGGGGACCCCTACGCCGTTTTTTTTCGAGGGGATCCCCTATTTTTGTTAACCAGCCAAGCTAAGCAGACTGCTGTGGCCTGGTATTATCAGGCTTGCAAGGTCCATGGATATTGGATCCTTACCAGCCTGAAAAACCAGGCCTCAGCAGTCTGCTTCATCTGGCTGGTTAACAAAAATAGGGGGGACCCCACGCCAATTTTTTTCGAGGGGATCCCTTATTTTTGTTAACCAGCCAAGATATGCAGACTGCTGTGGCCTGGTATTATCAGGCTGGCAAGGTCCATGGATCTTGGCTCCTTAACAGCCTGAAAAACCAGGCCTCAGCGGTCTGCTTCATCTGGCTGGTTAACAAAAATAGGGGGGACCCCACGCCATTTTTTTTTCGAAGGGAACCCCTATTTTTGTTAATCAGTTCCCTCTGACGTCAATGATGGTGTCCCTGGCTGACCTGAAGTGAAAGTGGAAAGCAATCAATTAAGCTTTCCACTTCCTCTCCTGTCAGCCAGGAGAGGAGCTCATTCATTTGGGGGTTTACTGTGAGGCTGCAGCATTAGCTGCGGTCCCTGCAGTAAACATCAACCCTTTCTGAAGGATTACACCGTGGGACCTGACTGTGCATCGGATTGGTAAGAATAATTTAGCTTTATTATTTTATTTTTATTACAGGAAATGGTTTTAGCAGGTAAATAAAATATGGTCAAAAACTGTGTGATTATTTCATTAAACTTCTTTTTTATTAAAGTGTGTGTGTTTGATTTTTCTTTCATACAATAGGATTAATAATTGATAGTTGTCTAATTGACAGCTCTCAATTATTAACCTGGCTTAAAGTGACCTTTCAATTGCAAGGTCATTTTAACCCCTTATTAACCCATTCGCCACCGCTACAGGGCAATGGGAATAGACGGGCAAAGTGCCAGAAAGGACAAATCTAATTAGAGATTTGCCCTTTCTGGGGTGTCTGGGGGCAGATGTTAGTAGCCGGGGGGGGCAAAAATAATGGTCCCTCTCTGGGCTATTATTATCTGCCCCCACTCACTGGCTTTGTCTGTCTGGTTGCGAAAATAGGGCGGGAGCCCACGCATTTTTTTTCAGCAATTTTACACCTCATATATATATATACATGTCATTGAGTTTGTGACACATATATATATATATATATATATATATATATATATATATATATTTATAGTTCATACACTTCTACATAGTATAATAGCCGCTAATTCAATTGCCGGCTTTTGTGAAAATGCAGAACCCGACATGAAATGACACTTGGTTTACATAGAGTTAACCATGTCTTTTCATGTACTTTGATATCTGATTTGCACAAACAATTACATGAGTGTAAGTGTGCAAAATTTCACACCTGTAGGGGTTAATTAAAGGTGTAAATTCGTAGCAAAAAAGTCCTTTTTTTTTACAACGAATTTACACCTTTAATTAACCCCTACAGGTGTGAAATTTTGCACACATAGACTGATGTAATTGTTTGTGCAAATCAGATAGCAAACGACATGAAAAGACATGGTTAACCCTATGTACACCAAGTGTCATTTCATGTCGGGTGCTTCTGTCTTTTCACAGAAGCCGGCTTTACCCGGCAATTGAATCAGAGGATATTTTACTATGTAGAAGTGTATAAACTATACATATATGTATATATATATATGTCACAATGACATGTATATATATATATATATATATGTATTCTATGTGTGTATATTTAGTGTTTACAAGGAAAGAATGGGTTTTTTTTAGTTCCGATATTTTGTTCCCATAGACTTACATTGGATTTCCGGTATCGGTATCGGGTATCGCCGATATTTTAATGGTATCGGTGATACCATTCCGATTCCGATACTTAGGGATATCGGAAAGTATCGCTCAACTCTAGTCCCTGGCTGACCTGAAATGAAAGTGGAAAGCAATCAATTAAGCTTTCCACTTCCTCTCCTGTCAGCCAGGAGAGGAACTCATTCATTTGGGGGTTTACTGTGAGGCTGCAGCATTAGCTGCGGTCCCTGCAGTAAACATTAACCCTTTCTGAAGGATTACACCATGGGACCTGACTGAACATCGGATAGGTAAGAATAATTTTGCTTTTTTATTTTATTTTTATTACAGGAAATGGTTTTTGCAGTAAAATAAAAGATGGTCAAAAACATGTGTCTTTATTTCATTAAAATGATTTTTAATTAAAGTGTGTGTGTTTTATTTTTATTTCATGCAGTAGGATTAATAATTGATAGTTGTCTAATTGACAGCTCTCAATTATTAACCTGGCTTAAGGTCACTTTTCAATAGCAAGGTGGCTTTAACCCCATATTAACCCATTCGCCACCGCTACAGGGCAATGGGAATGGACGGGCAAAGTGCCAGAAAGGAATAGACGGGCAAAGTGCCAGAAAGGGCGAATCTAATTATAGATTTGTCTTTTCTGGGGTGTCTGGGGACAGATGTTAGTAGCCGGGGGGGGGCAAAAATAATGGTCCCTCTCTGGGCTATTATTATCTGCCCCCACTCGCTGGCTTTGTCTGTCTGGTTGCGAAAATAGGGCGGGAGTCCACGCATTTTTTTTCAACAATTTTACACCTCATATATATATATACATGTCATTGAATTTGTGACACATATATATATATATTATATATATATATTATATATTATAGTTCATACACTTCTACATAGTATAATAGCCGCTAATTCAATTGCCGGCGTTTGTGAAAATGCAGAACCCGACATGAAATGACACATGGTTTACATAGAGTTAACCATGTCATTTCAAGTTGTCTGATCTATTGTTTTCACTAACAATTACATGAGTGCAAGTGTGCAAAATTTCACACCTGTAGGGGTTAACTAAAGGTGTAAATTCGTAGCAAAAAAGTCCGTTTTTTTTACAACGAATTTACACCTTTAATTAACCCCTACAGGTATGAAATTTTGCACACTTGCACTCATGTAATTGTTTGTGCAAATCAGATATCAAACTACATGAAAAGACATGGTTAACTCTATGTAAACCAAGTGTCATTTCATGTCGGGTGCTTCTGTCTTTTCACAAAAGCCGGCTTTACCCGGCAATTGAATCAGAGGCTATTTTACTATGTAGAAGTGTATAAACTATAAATATATGTATATATATATGTCACAATGACATGTATATATATATATATATATATTATATATGTATTCTATGTGTGTATATTTAGTGTTTACAAGGAAAGAAAGAGGTTTTTTTAGTTACGATATTTTGTTCCCATAGACTTACATTGGATTTCCGGCATCGGTATCGGGTATCGCCGATATTTTAATGGTATCGGCGATACCATTCCGATTCCGATACTTTTGAATATCGGAAAGTATCGCTCAACTCTAGTGGTGACATGTTTCTTTTCTACTTTTCTACTGACTGTTCCACTCCTGATTTTGACTTACATATACTAATGTAAAATACTGGCCAAATACTGAATATGTGGCTGTGCCTTAAAACGTGCTATTTTTATAGCATGCTACATTCATCGGAAGTCTATATCCTTTACTTTTAGTCTAGGCTGACAGATTCCCATTAAAGAAACTCTGTCAGCAGAGATCTACTGTCCAAACAAAGTACAGGCGCTCCGTGCTTCACATGGGGGCAATCATTCATATAAACCTTCTCAATGGTTTGTTGTCCCTCTATCTCCACCCTTCTCTGCCTCTAAGAAGCCAAAATTGTCAATCAAAGAAAAGGAGGAGAAGTGAGATGTTGAGACAGAGGGAAAATAAGCAGGTGGGAGGGTGTATATAAATGATTGGCCGCGCTATGGAGCACTGAGCTCCTGTACTTGGTTTGAACAGTCATTCTGTGCTGACAGACTTCCATTAGGATTGTAAGATCAGTGCGACTATGCAGCTCTGCAACATATGGTACTGTAATAGTTGATTCATGGAACAAGTTCAAGAGAGTCCTGGATGCCCACAAAATAACAAATAAGGGTATCAAATTTTGGACATTGGTCATTGATCCAGAAATTTTGATTTTGGAGTCAGTAAGGAATTTTACACTTTAATATGTGGCAATTAGCATCTGCCTCAATGCAGTGTTTTGGATCAATATTTTAGGACTAAGGCTATGTGCACACGTTGAGGATTTTTCAAGTTTTTTAGCGTTTTTGCGGCGGTTTTCCGCTGCAAAAAATGCTGAAAAACGCATGCATTATGCATCCTATTAATAGAATGCATTCCGCAATTTTTGTGCACATGCTGCGTTTTTTTCCATGAAAAAAAACGCATCACGGAAAAAAACGCAGCATGTTCATTCTTTTTCCAGATTTGCGGCAATTCCGCAGCCATAGGAATGCATTAAACCGCTTACTTTCCGCATGTGGCTATGCCTACCATGCGCTAAGTGAGCGGTTCATGTGCGAATGGTACCCAGGGTATGGAGGAGAGGAGACTCACCTCCAGGCACTGGGTACCATATCCCTGATAAAACAATAATTAAAATAAAAAATCGTGATACTCTCACCTTCCGGCGGCTCCCGCAGCCTTCCTGGTCCTCGGCAACGCTCCCGGAAACTCCCACTCACAGTGATGCCTTGCGAGAGTCACCCCAGATGACGTAGCGGTCTTGCGTGATGCTACGTCAACTGGGGTCATTGCCTAAAGGTTGGACTTGTTTCTATCCATTTCTCAACTATATCGACTGCGTATTACAGGTTTGTGCATGAGTTTGATCTCCATCCCTCCAAACCTATTCTATTGTAAATTCTGCTCGTCTTATATTTTTAGCATCTCTTCTTTTACAGGCTCCAATTCTGTGAATATTGCTTAAAAAAATGGAAAAAAAACATGACTTTTGTAATGTTTATAAAAAGCCTCTCAGCAAACAAACATCTTTAAAACATTCAGCAAGTGAAAATTAATTAAAACAGGAGCTTCACAGCTGAACCATTTATTCTGCTCAGATATACACTCATATAGAGTCGGAGTATTTAGGAAGCAATGGTTTCAGAATAAAAAGACATCCTGATTAATCATCTACTTCTCATAGCCTGAATTGTAAGGGCAGGAAAACACTCATTTTGTATTGCTAAATAAATATTACATGAACATGCTGATAACAGATATGAGCTTTTACAGCCAAGTGATAACAGATCTTTTTGCGTAATGGAGAAGCACAATAACACATGTACAATAAGTTAATACCTCCTCATTTATTATTAGAAATCCCAGTAATTGGATTTCATGAAGTAAGATGTCTGCTGTCAACACGTAGTTATATTTGTTTGAAATTTGCAAATATTAAAATATGCACTTCAGGGATGTATGGAGAACAGCGGTTTTACACTCAATTCTTCAGGTTTTAATAACTTTTTTTGTAAATGACATGTTAATAATCTAATAAATCAAAAGATCTCAGGCTTGGAAGAGAGATCAGTGGTGTTTGCTTTATTCTAGCGCCTGTGTGTTTTAAGTAATAATCTTGCTAATTTCCTTTTCAGTCCTTCACATTTTTCTGTTCAGATGTAAAACGCTATCTGGGGCTTTAATTGAGTTCTCTTTTGACAATAAAAAGGTTAAATAATTCATTCATGGGAAGTTGAATTTAAGCTTTTTATTAAGTGAAAAACTTTTATGACTGACAGCTTAGGTTAAGTTCCCACAATGAGTTTTTAGTGCGTTTTTGACACTGTGCATTTTCTCTGCACAAAAAATGCAAGTTATATGACATGCTCACACGTTCAGTATTTGGTCAGTGTTTTACATCAGTATGTGTAAGCCAAAATCAGGCGTAGAACGATCAGAGGGAAATTATAATAGAAACACGTCACCACTTATGTATTTTTCACTCTCTCCTTATTTTGGCTTACAAATACTGATTTAAAATAGTGACCAAATACTGAACATGTGAACATGGTCTTACAGTTCCAGAAAAGTTGATAGGATTTATTGAGATCCTATGACACAATCTTATGTTATTTCTTTATTCAGTTTAAACTGACCTCTAGTGCTTGTGTGAAATCTGCAACATTTATCTTGTGGGAACTATGAATTTTATGTGCGGATATTCCCAACCAAAAATTACATTAGATGCAGAAAATCCAAAGGAAAAAGCACACAAATGAGAAAATTGAACATTCATGTAATTTGCACAAGACTGGTATAGTAAAGTTTAATTTAAATGGGTTTTTCCACAAACAAATTTAATTGTAATCAATAGATCTTTGATTAATAATAACTTATTATTAATAAGTTGCAGAATTGGATGTGTTTACATAAAATGTCCCTGTGTGGAGATAATTTTATAAATGTGTCCCTGCCGCGTACTGTGTAATGGCTGTGTCTAACTGTGTTCCTTGCACAGTCAGACACAGTCATTACACAGTACATAGCAGTGACACATTTATAAGATTATCTCGGCACAGGGACATTTTATGTAAACACATCCAATTGTGGAAATTATTATTATTCCAATATCTGTTAATTAAAATATACTTTGTTTGTGGTACAACCTCTTTAAGCCAAGTACCAGGAAGCATATAAAAGAAAACAACTGTATTTAAAACATGACATACCAAAAGACAGTAGAAATCACAGTATAAAAAAGACGATAAAAAAATGGGAAAAAAATGGGAAAAAGTGCTGGTAACCTAACTTAACTAAGAGGTACAGAAATACTGCTGGAAATGTGCAGCATCAGAAATGCACCAAATACATATTTTGGGAACGTAGCCTTAAATTGTTTATGGCTATAATAACTTAAATTACGTTCCATTATCTAAAAATAATCCCCTTGGAACAAGTTCAATGGTGAATGCAGTAATTATTAACCCATGTTCCTTTCCTTCCATTTAACTTTTCGAGCTACTTCTGCTTCAGAATTGATATAGCAGTTATATATAACTTAACATTTTTTATTAAATTTCCTATGTAGTACATAGATTATTTCTGCAAAAAATGTCCACACAAAAAGATGATGGCATTTCATATTAACATTTACAACCAGAATACGGAATTACATGAAGATTGGCCTCTGAAGAGAACCATACCAAAGAATAAAAATTCCAAATTTTATTGTGATATTATATAGCACACAAGAATAAAAAATATATAAAAACATCACAAAAGACAGGATAGCAAAGTGTCCAATGAAGGGGGCCCCTGCAGCAACCCTATTATAAACAAATCCCTTTAAATATCCTAAATACTTTTTGACACAAAAAAGGGTCATTAATGAATAAAGGGGATAGCTGTACATGCAGCACAAAAAGGACAGTGGTTTACACCATACTATAACAGTTTAACCGTTATAGTATCAAATGTAAATTATGTCCATGTGTTTAGCAGAGAGCCTAAACTGTTAGAACTCTCCTGTTAGGTTTTTTTTATTTTGCTGGTCACATGACCTTTGTGGCCTATTTAATCTAGCTCCACCCTTCTGACTTTGCTGGACTTCATTGTAACTTATACTCTTAAGCTAGCCAGGTGCTTTGTTACCTAACTCAGACAGTTTTTGCTTGGTCTTTTGACCTCTATGTTCTATGTTCTTTGTTTTGCCTTTTGCTGCTACAACTTCTGTTAGGAGCTGTCCATCTTTTCTCCCAGTCCCTAGTCCTTGTAGGGATCCCTCCCTCACATCTATAGGTCTTCGTTCAGACTAGCTGAGGACTTTAGCGGGTCTGATCGCAGGATCAGGTTCCCCGTTACATCGTAGGGATCCAGTTAGTTCTATTGTAGGGACAGACCTCCCTTCTTTCCTTAGTGCTTGTAGCAGATCATAACAGTAAGTCCAGCCCAAAAATATCTCTAAGGAAAGATTTTCAGTTTTCATCATGGTGTCGGTTCAGGATTTGGCTCAACGCCTGCAGGGACTCTCTCTGGAGGTGGCTGAGATCCAGCAACACGTGAGTAGTTGTTCTGGAGCACATTTCGTGGAGCCAAAGGTACGTTTGCCTGATTTATTTTTGGTGAACAACAAGATTTTTTTTCTTTTAAAAATGCTTGCTTGTTGTATTTCCGTTTGAGACCCAGATCCTCTGATGATGAATCTCAGCGCATAGGGTTCATAATTTCACTTTTGCGCAAAGAACCTCAGGACTGGGCCTTTTCTTTGCAACCTAGCGATCCATGCTTTAGATCAGTGGATAGTTTTTTTTCTGCTTTGGGGTTATTATATGACGATCCTGATCGTGTTTCATCAGCTGAGACAGAATTGAGACGTTTGAGACAGGGATCAGGTAATGTGGAAAAATACTGTACTCACTTCCGTCGGTGGTCTACTCAGGTGGGGTGGAATGATTCAGCTTTGAAAAGTTTATTTCTAGCAGGGCAAAGTGAAAGGGTTAAAGATTTGCTGATTGCTTATCCCATACCTGGTAACTTGCAAGAGGCTATGCAATTAGCCATACGGGTGGATAGGAGACTGCGTGCAAGGGTTAATGAGAGTAAATCCTCTGCCATGTCAGCTCTAAGTCTTGAGAGTTTCTGTTCTGACATTGGAGAGCCGATGGAAATCGGAGCGATGGCATCTCGCTCTCAGGAAAAAGACTGCCGGTTTTCTGAAGGTTTGTGCTGTTATTGCGGCAAATCTGACCATTTCATTAAGAACTGTGTTCTTCGTATGAACAAAGAAAAAAAAGGTCAGTTTTGCCCGTATAGCCTGTTTCAATACTAAGGGTGTTTTTCTTTCTGCCACACCTACTGCTGCTCAGGAAGAATTAATGGATTTTCGGGTATTTGTCAATTGTGGTTCTACTCTGAATGTGATTGATGGGGAATTCTTGGAAAAACTTAAATTAAAACCTAAACCTTTGTCATCCCCTATTGCTGTGGTTTCTGTTGTTGGTTCTCCCTTGAAGAATGTTACTCACAAGATCTGTGAATTTTCTCTCACTATTAATGGTGTTCACCAAGAGAATTTGGATTTGGTAGTTTTGAATAATTTGCCTTCTCCAGTGATTTTGGGGTTACTGTGGTTAAAATTACACAATCCTGTACTGGACTGGTCTACCAATGAAATTAAGTCCTGGAGCCCCAAGTGTTATGACAAATGTTGTAACGGGCGTATTGCTGCTGTGGATAAAGGGGAATTACCTGTACCTATTCAGGATTTTTGGAAAGTTTTTTTCTGAGAAGGAATCACAGATTTTGCCCCCTCATAGAGACAATGATTGTACTATTGAATTTGTCCCTGGAGCGACTCTTCCTAAAAGTCGTTTATTTAATTTGACTATTCCTGAGAGAAAGGCTTTGGAGGAGTACATACAGACAAGCTTGGTCGCCGGTCACATTAGACCTTCTAAGTCTCCTGTGACTGTTGGATTTTTTTTTGTTAAAAAAAAGGACGGCTGTTTACGTCCTTGTTTGGACTTTCGTGAGATTAATAAAATTACTGTACGCAATCCTTACCCACTGCCATTGATTCCTGATTTGTTTAACCAGTTAGTGGGGACCAAATGGTTTTCCAAAATTGATCTTCGGGGGCATACAATTTGTTGCGCATGAAGGAGGGTGACGAATGGAAGACTGCGTTTAACACTCCTGTGTGGCATTTTGAGAATCTGGTTATGCCTTTTGGTCTTACCAACGCTCTTGCATTTTTTCAGAATCTTATTAATGACATCCTTAGACCTTTGATCGACAAAAATGTGGTTGTGTATTTGGATGACATTTTGATTTATTCACCGGATCTGGAGTCTCATTGGCGGAGTGTGCGTGAGGTATTACAGTTGTTAATGGACAATTCACTTTTTTGCTAAGCTGGAGAAATGTGAGTTCGCTGTACAGAGAATTAGTTTTTTGGGCTACATTATCTCCAGCGAAGGTTTTGAGATGGACCCGGTGAAAGTTCAAGCTGTGCAGGAATGGCCTAGGCCTATTGGTTTGAAATCGTTACAGAGGTTTTTGGGTTTCGCCAATTATTATAGAAAATTCATTAAAAAAATTTCTATTATTGTCAAACCACTGACCGATCTCACCAGGAAAGGTGCTAATGCGGTTCTGTGGACTACTGAGGCCATTGAATCTTTTGTGTTTTTAAAGGAGAAGTTCAGCTCTGCTCCCATCCTTATGCAGCCTGATGTGACTAAACCGTTTTTGGTTGAGGTTGATGCTTCTTCTGTGGGGGTCGGCACGGTGTTGTCTCAGGAAAACACGGATGAAGTGCATCCTTGTGCCTTTTTTTCAAAAAATTTTTCTGAGACTGAACTGAATTATGATATTGGTAATCGGGAATTATTGACCATTAAATTCGCATTTGAACACTGGCGGCATCTCTTGGAAGGTGCTGAATTTCCCGTTCAGGTTTTCACGGATCATAAACATCTGATCTATCTGGATGCTGCCAAACGCTTGAATGCCCGTCAGGCTAGATGGGCACTGTTTTTCTCACGGTTTAATTTTTCTGTCACTTACATCCCAGGTACTAAGAATGTGAAAGCTGATGCTTTGTCTCGCAGTTTTTTTCCCATGATTGGTACTGAGGAGGAGGAGAACATTTTACAAGAAGGGGTTGTGATTGCTGCATTGGACTCTGTGTTGGAAGATGAGATTCTTTAAGCACAGGAGAATGCCCCATCTAACACTCCCCATGGGAGCTTGTTTGTGCCTGGGACCTTTAGGAGAGATTTTTTTGTGGAGTGTCATGAGTCTCGGTTGGCAGGTCATCCTGGAATCTCTGAGACCAAGAGACTTGTGGGTCATAGTTTTTGGTGGCCTGGATGGCAGAAGGAAGTCATTAAGTGGGTGCGTCAGTGTACTGTGTGTGCTAGATCTAAGTCTTCACATACTTCTGCTGCAGGGTTGCTTTGCCCTCTGGAGGTTCCAATTGCACCTTGGACACATTTGGCTATGAACTTTATTACTGACCTTCCCCCCTCTGAGGGTTTCCCTGTCATCTGGGTGGTCGTGGACCATTTTAGCAAGATATGCCACTTGGTTCCTTTCATCAAACTGCCCTGCGCTAAGACTCTCGCTAAGGCCTTTGTCAAGGAAATTGTCAGACTACATGGTGTTCCTACTGACATTGTTTCTGATAGGGGACCTCAGTTCGTGGCTCGTTTTTTGGCGCGTCTTTTGTGACAGGTTGGGAGTTCAATTGTCGTTTTCATCCGGATATCATCCTGAGTCTAATGGCCAGACAGAAAGGAAAAACCAGGATGTTGAGCAGTTCTTGCGTTGTTTTGTGGCAGACAATCAAGAGGGGTGGTCTGAGTTTCTGCCACTTGCTGAATTTGCTCCTAACAATCATACATCCTCCTCTGCTGGTTGTTCACCTTTTTTTTGCTGTACTGGGAGACATCCGTCGTTTGGGTCATTCTCCAAATTGGTATTGGCCGTGCCTGAAGAGGAAAATTTTTCTGGTGATTTGGAGAGAGTTTGGACGGATGTGCGTGGTAATCTTCAGGAGGCTAACAGAAAATCTAAAGGGTACTTTGATAGGAAACGGCAAGAGGTTTTGTTTGCTATTGGTGACATGGTTTGGTTATCCTCTAAGAATCTGAGGTTGAGGATTCCTTCTAAAAAATTGGGTCCCAAGTTTGTAGGGCCCTTTAAGGTGCTTCAGGTTGTTAACCAATCGGCTGTTAGGTTGGAGGTTCCTATCTCCTGGAAGATTAATCCGGTATTTCATGTTTCTCTGTTGAAAAGAGCTGATGTGTCGTATGGAGACGCCGCTGCCACTGTTCCCCCGGTGGTGGAGGATGGGGAATATGAAATTTCTCGCATCCTAAATTCTAGACGGTATAAAGGGAGTTTGCAGTATCTCGTTGCTTGGAAGGGTTTCGGACCCGAGGATAACTCATGGGTGAGGGCGGAAGATGTTTCTGCGTCCAGACTTGTCAGAGCATTTCAAAAGAGGTTTCCGGATAAGCCCAGTTCTAGGGGATCCGGAGGATCCTCTTAGAAGGGGGGGTACTGTTAGAACTCTCCTGTTAGGTTTTTTTTTATCTTGCTGGTCACATGACCTTTGTGGCCTATTTAATCCGGCTCCACCCTTCTGACTTTTCTGGACTTCATTGTAACTTATACTCTTAAGCTAGCCAGGTGCTTTGTTACCTAACTCAGACAGTTTTTGCTTGGTCTTTTGACTTCTAT
This sequence comes from Oophaga sylvatica, assembly GCA_033576555.1. NCBI lineage: Eukaryota > Metazoa > Chordata > Amphibia > Anura > Dendrobatidae > Oophaga > Oophaga sylvatica. The sequence continues at coordinate 173,294,301 of JARQOD010000002.1, forward strand.
GTTCTATGTTCTTTGTTTTGCCTTTTGCTGCTACAACTTCTGGTAGGAGGTGTCCATCTTTCTCCCAGTCCCTAGTCCTTGTAGGGATCCCTCCCTCACATCTATATGTCTTCGTTCAGACTAGCTGAGGACTTTAGCGGGTCTGATCGCAGGATCAGGTTCGCCGTTACATCGTAGGGATCCAGCTTAGTTCTATTGTAGGGACAGACCTCCCTTCTTTCCTTAGTGCTTGTAGCAGATCATAACATATACCATAACTGACCAACCTAGTAAGGATAAATAATAACACATTCCTCAATATATATGTGTCCTTAAACCAACATTGTTAGCCAGGTCAAAGTCATAGTCATAGACATAATGATAAATATAACTGCATAACACCTTTAAGGTATAAACGAAACTTAGATTGGGAAGGCCAGGAGTCCCCCTTCCACCCCGATGCACGTTTGACCCAGACCTTCTTCTTGGGGAATTACATAGATTACATGGATGACTTAGTAATTACTCAAGGTCTGCTTTCTCAGGACCCCTGTAATGCTAAGGTCATGGCTCGAAGAGCCATACTTGAATGGAGTCGAAGTTGAGTATGAGCACCTCAGCTAATTTTATTGTCTTTGGGACTGCTGGAGGTGGCAATGGAAGGTGTAACAATGCATGGCTTTTTTGGGCAGTTTCTTACGAGAAAATAGTGAAGTTGTGCATGTTTGAACTCTGCTCCATTCAGACTGACTTATTTTTGTATTCTGCATTAAAGGGTTATTCCCAAAATAGCAAATTATCACCTATTATTATGATATGGAACACCTTGCTGATCACAGGTGGTATGACTGGAGGGGTTCTACACAACCCTTACTGAAGTTAAGAGGCTCTCCCGTTCTCATGTCTGCAGAGCATCATTCTTGGGATCCATGTGAGTCCTTGGAGTGAAACCCACAGTGGTGAGCAAACAGCATTAAAGAGTAATCTTTGCTTTAATATTTATTTCAGAAGTCAATAATACATGTAAAAAAAGAAACTTTGTAATACATTTTTTCAGAGAAATCTGCTTTTTTCTTCTCATGATTGCAGTTCACTTTCATATGATTCTATGTACAAAGGACGAAGGGGAGAGAGAAGCTCTATCCTCTTTCTTCCCCTCCCCTTCTTAAAAATAGAATGTGCCTGGACAAAAAAAATCATACAGAATTAAAGAGAACTGCCAATATTATATAACCTACAAAATTCTATGAAGTCACGACCTCCAAGTGATAGATAAAATATATTAATTTTATTAAGAACTATATTAAAACATAGAAATGCCAAAAATTTTGTATCAAATATCAACCAAAAAAAATTGAAATGATAAAAAATACAAGGTTCTCAGTGAAGGGTCAGGGAAGGAGATACACAAAGAAAAAAAAGTAAAAGACAGTAAAGGATAATTCACTGGCAGAAAATATATAACCAATTCATCAATATCGCTAAACTAGTTCATTATGTAACAATCCCTGAAAGGCCGGGATCACACCTCCTCAGGAGCGGAGCGTGTGCCTCCGTGTATTGCTATGCGGCTGCGGCAGTGCCGGGTATTAACATGTGAGACTCGGCCGTATTCCTTGAATTTGTGATCCCGGTCTAAGGTAAACAGTCATTCCATAGCACAATAACAAGAACATGACGACCACAATGTAAGTAGATCAATGGTATATTTTTTGCATAAACCTTAAGTGTGTTAGCAAACTGTCACGATCCATTTTGGATTTGTGACAAATCTCAGTTAACCCCTTAGTGACAGCCAATTTGCAGCTTAATTACCAGGCCAATTTTAACAATTCTGACCACTTTCACAATATGAGGTTATAACTCTGGAATGCGGATCCTGCTGATTTTGAGAATGTGTTTTTGTGACATATTGTACTTCATGTTAATGGAAAAATTTTTTGATACCAATTGCGTTTATTTATATAAAAAAACAGTAATATGGTGAAAATTTTTAAAATTTTGCAATTTTCAAATTTTTAATTGTTATACCCTTATATCAGAGAGATATATCACACAAAAATACTTAATAAATAACATTTCCCACATGTCTACTTTACATCAGCACAATTTTGGAAACTATTTTTTTTGTTAGGAAGTTATAAGGCTTAAAAGTTGACCAGCGATTTCTGATTTTTACAACAAAATTTACAAAACCATTTTTTTTAGGGACCACATTACATTTAATGCCACTTTGAGGGTGTACATGACAGAAAATACTCAAAAGTGACACCATTCTTAAAACTGAACCCTCAAAGTGCTCAAAACCACATTCAAGAAGTTTATTAACCCTTTATGTGCTTCACAGGAACTGATGCAATGTGGAAGGAAAAAATGAACATTTAACTTTTTTTTACTAACATTTTACTTCAGAACCATTTTTTTTTATTTTCACAAGTGTAAAAAGAGAAAATGAATCACAAAATGTGTTGTGAAATTTCTCCTGAATGCGCTCATACCCCATATGTGGGGGTAAATCACTGTTTGGGCGCATGGAAGGGCTTGGTAGGGAAGGAGTACAGTTTGATATTTTCAATGCAGAATTGGCTGGAATTGAGATCGGACTCCATGTCGCGTTTGGAGAGCCCCTGATGTGTCTAAACAGTGGAAACCCCACAAATGACACCATATTGGAAACTAGACCCCTTAAGGAACTTATCTAGATGTGTGGTGAGCACTTTGAACCCCCAAGTGCTTCACAGAAGTTTATAACATAGAGCAGTGAAAATAAAAAATCATATTTTTTACACAAAAATTAATTTTTTGCCCCCAAATTTTTATTTTCACAAGGGTAACAGGAGAAATTAGACTCCCAAAGCTGTTGTTTAATTGGTCCTGAGTACGCGTATACCCCATATGTGGGGGTAAACCACTGTTTGGGTACATGGTAGAGCTCGGAAGGGAAGGAGCGCCGTTTGACTTTTTCCTTGCAGAATTGGCTGGAATTGAGATCGGACGCCATGTCTCATTTGGAGAGCCCATGATGTTTCTAAACTGTGGAAACCCCCCAAAAGTGACACCATTTTGGAAACTAGGCCCCTTAAGGAACTTAGAAAGATGTGTGGTGAGCACTGTGAACCTCTAAGTGCTTCACAGAAGTTTATAATGCAGAGCTGTGAAAATAAAAGTCATTTTTTTTCCACAAAAATTATATTTCAACCCCAAATTTTTACTTTCACAAGGGTAACAGGAGAAATTGGACCTCACATGTTGTTGTCCTGAGAACGCTGGTACCCAACATGCGGGGAGGAACCACTGTTTGGGCAGACTTTGGGCTCGGAAGGGAAGAAGTGACATTTTGAAATGCAGACTATGATGGTATGGTCTGCGGGCATCATATTGCATTTGTAGAGCCCCTGATGTGCTTAAACAGTAGAAACCCCCAACAAGTGACCCCATTTTGGAAACTAGACCCTCAAAGGAGCATATTTAGATGTGTGATGAGCACTTTAAGCCCCAAGTGCTTTACAGAAGTTTATAACAGAGAGCTGTGAAAATAAAAAATCATTTTTTGCCACAAAAATGATCTTTTCATCCCCAAGTTTTTCCTTTCACAAGGATACTAGGAAAAATTGGACCCCAAGAGTTGTTGTCCAATTTGTCCTGAGTACGCTGATACCCCATATGTGGGGGAAACCACTGTTTGGGCGCATGGCAGAGCTCAGAAGGGAAGGAGCGCTGTTTTGGAATGCAGACTTAGATGGAGTAGTCTGTGGGTGCCATGTTGCATTTGCAGAGCCCCTGATGTGCCTGAACAGTAGAACCCCCCCACAAGTGAACCCATTTTGGAAACGAGACCCCCCAGGAGCTTATCTAGTTGTGTGGTGAGCACTTTGAACCCCAAGTGCTTCACAGACGTTTATAATGCAGAGCAGTGAAAATAAAAATATATTTTTTTCCACAAAAATGATTTTTTAGCTCCCATTTTTTAATTTTCCCAAGTGTAGAAAGAGAAATTAGACCCCAACGTTGTGCAATTTGTCATGATTACGCTGATTCCCCGTATGTGTTGGTAAACCACTGCTTGGGCGCACAGCATAGCTCAGAAGTGAGGGAGCACCGTTTGACTTTTTGAATGCAAAATTGGCTGGAATCAATGGTGGTGCCATGCCAAGTTTGGAGACCCCCTGATGTACCTAAACAGTGGAAATCCCAAATTCTAACTCCAAACCTAACCCCAACACATCCCAAACCATAATCCCAACCCTAACCCTAACCACAACCCTAACCTCAACACACCCCTAAATTCAACACACCTCTAACCCTATTCCCAACCCTAACCACAACCCTAACCCTAATCCCAACCCTAACCAGAACCATAGCCACAACCCTAACCCTAATCCCAACCTTAACCATAACACTAACCACAAACCTAACCCCAACACACCCCTATCCCTAAACCCAACCCTAACCCTAATCCCAACCCAAATCCTAACCCTAACCCAAACCCTAACCCTACAATTTTAGCCCAACTCACTTTAGCCTAACCCTAACGATAAAACGTTAGTCCAACTCACTTTAACCTAACCCAATCCTTAACGCTAACACTAACCCTTACCCTAAAACTTTAGCCCAACTTATTTTAGCCTAACTCTAACCCTAACCCTAAAACTTTAGCCAACTCCAGCAACTTTTCCCTCCAGCAGCAGAAAGCTCCAGGACATCCGGCAGCGGGTATGAACTGCAAAATTTCCCCAGCTTTCCAGTATTCCTGAATGCCCCCTGTGTATTGCTTTGTTTCATGGTAAGAACTGCAAAATTTCCCCAGCTTTCCAGTGTTCCTGAATGCCCCTGTGTATTGCTTTGTTTCATGGTATGAACTGCAAAATTTCCCCAGCTTTCCAGTGTTCCTGAATGCCCCCTGTGTATTGCTTTGTTTCATGGTATGAACTGCAAAATTTCCCCAGCTTTCCAGTGTTCCTGAATGCCCCCTGTGTATTGCTTTGTTTCATGGTATGATTTGCTCACCCATCTTCTTGTATACATAATTGTACTTCATTCTTGTTATCTTCACCACACATCTGAGTGGTCTGTGTAACCCCTACCCCCTTTTATGACCTGTCCTTAACTCTGTACATCTGGCCTGGGCAGTCCCAGCCCACTTCCCAATCACACCTGATTGCCCTTAGCTGCATATTTATTCAGTGCAATGGGTCTGCTCCAGACTTTAGTCTGCTCCACATATTTCAAATCCCATATTTCAAATTACAGATTTCTAATTACACTACTGTGAATTAGACTAGAATTTGACTGGAATTTGGCTGCAAGGTAACAGAATATACAACCACTATGTTTCATTTTCTTATCACTTTCACCCCCATCCTCCTTTCTTTCTTCCTATCCCCTGTAATCCCCCCACCTAGTAAGGAATTAGTAATTTTCCCCTCCATTCTCCCCAGCCATCTCACCTATCCCTCAGAACTGTTCCTCCACATACAATCCTTTTTACCAAGACACACACGGCCACATCATGGCTTATCCTGCTCCCACCTTCTAATGCTCTGTCTGCTACTCCTCATCGCTGGCGATGTATCCCCAAATCCTGGCCCTCCTCAACACATCCCCACACTCATTTCTAACACCCTGCCACGATCTTCCACACGTTTTTGCAACCCTGTCAACCTCATACCTATCCATCCACACCCCCCTCCCCCAGTCCCCCTACCCGGAGAACTATGGAACGCACGCTCCGTCTGCAATAAACTGTCATTTATCCACGACCTCTTTATCACAAACAAACTCTCCTTCCTTGCCATCACTGAAACCTGGCTCACTCCCTCTGACACAGCCTCTCCAGCTGCGCTTTCCTATGGCGGATTTCATCTTTCTCACACCCCTCGCCCCAGCAATAAACGTGGTGGAGGAGTTGGCTTACTCCTGTCTGATACCTGCTCCTTTACTCCTATTCAAATTCCACCCTCCGCTGCTATTCCCTCGTTCGAAGTGCACTCCGTCCGCATCTATTCCCCCTCCAACCTCCAGCTGGCTGTCATCTACCACCTCCCGGAACTTGCCATCTCCACCTTTCTCGACCACTTCACCACCTGGCTACTCCATTTCCTCTCTGCTGACATCCCCACCATCATCATGGGCGATTTCAACATCCCCATTGACACTTCCACCCCGGCGGCCTCTAAACTTCTATCGCTCACGGTTCCCTCGGCCTCACTCAATGTCCTCTGCGGCCACTCACAAAGGCGGTCACACGCTGGACCTTATCTTCACCCGCCTCTGTTCCCTGACCAATCTCACTAACTCCCCACTCCCCCTGTCTGACCACAACCTACTGACATTCTCTTCCTTCTACTCTGTTAGTACGCATCCCCCACTCCACAAACTCACCCACCCTCGCAGAAATCTCAAACACCTCAATTTACAATCGCTCTCTGAGTCCCTCCTCCCTCTCACAGACATAGCCTCACTTAATGACACAGATGCTGCTGCCACATTTTATAACACCACAATAAAAAACACACTTGATTTGGCCGCCCCCCTCACGCAGAGCAAAACTCGTACAATCAACAGGCAGCCCTGGCTGACCGGCCTGACCAAAGAACTGAGACGGGCTTCCAGGGTTACCGAGCGGAGATGGAAGAGAACCCATTCTACCGAGCACCTCAACGCATACAAGCAGTCCCTCGCCAGCTTCAAGTCCACGCTCTCTACCGCAAAACAAACTTACTTCGCATCTCTCATATCCTCTCTGTCTCACAACCCTAAACAGCTCTTCAACACTTTCAATTCTCTACTCCATCCCACAGCACCTCCTCCCTCTCCTCTCATTTCTGCCGAAGACTTTGCCTCCTTCTTTAAGCAAAAGATTGATACTATCAGAGAAGGCTTTGGCCCGCAGCCCCCAATGCCCCTCTTAGCCACTCAGCCCTGTTCTTCCAAAACCAGCTTCACCACCATGACAGAAGATCAGCTCTCCACTCTCCTGTCAAGATCACACCTCACCACTTGCGCACTTGACCCACTCCCGTCCCACCTCATCCCTAACTTTGCCACAGTCTTCATCCCTACTCTCACACACCTCTTCAACCTTTCACTTACAAATGGTGTCTTTCCTTCATCCTTCAAACATGCTTCAATCACACCTATCCTCAAAAAGCCCTCCCTCGACCCATCCTCTGCATCTGGCTATCGCCCGATATCTCTTCTCCCCTATGCCTCAAAACTACTGGAACAGCATGTATATCTTGAACTGTCCTCCCACCTTTCCTCCTGTTCCCTCTTTGACCGGTTACAATCCGGCTTTCGACCGCATCACTCAACTGAAACTGCCCTAACTAAAGTCACTAACGACCTGCTAACCGCCAAGAGCAAGCGACACTACTCTGTCCTCCTTCTCCTGGACCTGTCTTCTGCCTTCGACACTGTGGACCATTCCCTCCTGCTACAGATTCTCTCATCTCTTGGCATCACAGACCTGGCCCTATCCTGGATCTCATCATACCTAACAGACCGAACATTTAGTGTCTCCCTCTCACACACCACCTCCTCACCTCGCCCCCTGTCTGTCGGTGTTCCTCAAGGCTCAGTCCTAGGACCCCTACTCTTCTCCATCTACACCTTCGGCCTGGGACAGCTCATAGAATCCCACGGCTTGCAGTATCACCTCTACGCCGATGACACGCAGATCTACCTATCTGGACCTGACCTCACCTCCCTACTGACCAAATCCCACAGTGTCTGTCTGCTATCTCAGCCTTCTTTTCTGCTCGCTTTCTCAAACTGAACATGGACAAAACAGAATTCATCATCTTTCCCCCACCTCACTCTACCCCTTCACCAGACCTATCCATCAATGTCAATGGCTGCTCGCTTTCCCCAGTCCCACATGCTTGGTGCCTTGGGGTGATCATCGACTCTGCCCTCTCTTTCAAACCACATATCCAAGCCCTCGCCACCTCCTGCCGCATCAAACTCAAAAATATTTCCCGGATCCGCTCATTCCTCAACCATGAAACCACAAAAACACTAGTGCACGCCCTTATCATCTCCCGCCTCGACTACTGCAACCTCCTACTGTCTGGCCTCCCCTCTAGCACTCTGGCACCACTCCAGTCCACCCTTCACTCTGCTGCACGACTAATCCACCTGTCTCCCCGCTATTCCCCAGCCTCCCCCTATGCCAGGCCCTTCACTGGCTCCCTATTGCCCAGAGGCTCCAGTTCAAAACCTTAACCATGACATACAAAGCCATCCACAACCTTTCTCCTCCATACATCTGTGACATGGTCTCCCGCTACCTACCTACACGCAACCTTCGATCCTCTCAAGATCTCCTTCTCGACTCCCCCCTCATCTCTTCTTCCCAAACCGCATACAAGACTTCTCCCGGGCTTCCCCCATACTCTGGAACTCCCTGCCGCAAAACATCAGACTTTCACCAACAACGGAGACCTTCAAGAAAAACCTGAAGACCCACCTGTTCCGACAAGCCTACAACCTGCAATGATCCTCAGTGTACTGAACCATCGTACGACCAGCTCTACCCTTTCCTAGTGTATTCTCACCCATCCCTGCAGTCTGTGAGCCCTCGCGGGCAGGGTCCTCTCTCCTTCAGTACTTGTTGTCCCTTGTCCAGCACATGTTTATTGTACCTATCTATATTTTTCCCCATTTCATATGTAAAGCGCCATGGAATAAATGGCGCTATATAAATGTATAATAATAATAAGAAGAATAACTCACTTTAGCCTAACTCTAACCCTAATGGGAAAATGGAAATAAATATATTTTTTGTATTTTATAATTTTTCCCTAACTAAGGGGGTGACAAAGGGGGGGTTTATTTTTTTATTTTGATTTCTGTGATAGCGTTTATCACAGTGACCAAAATAACCCAATAGGAAAAATCTTCCTATTGTTGCCAGAGCCAGCTGGCAGATCTCTGCGGGCGCACTGATCATGCGCCCACCATTTTCTCCTGGAAGAAGTCGGCAGGCCGAGGAACTGCATGGGGGCATGGCGGGACTCCGGAGGTATCCTGAGTCATGTTTTCTGAGGTCTAGGCTATCCCAGCAGCCAAGTTCCCAGAGAAATTCTGACTCTGGGGGGCGCTATTCACTTTTTTCCACAGCGCCTTCAATTCACGGCTCTGTGGTACCTTAACTGCCACTGTTAAAAGGTGTATCGGCGGTCGTTAAAGGGTTAAACCTTTTTTCCTTTCAGTTAATGTCAGTTTTTCCCCACTGTCAATCTGTGTTAATGCAGTGCTGCTGGGTCAGCTGATGTGGGTGGTGACCACTCTCACCATCCTTTAAAAGGTCACCTGATGCTTCAGCTGACTGATGGTGATACAGTCTCTTTCTGGAGACCAGCCTAGCAGGAGCAGCTCTCTGGTGTCAGCCACATCTGGTGTTTGGAGTCCAGTTGCTGTTGTTATCTGCGGTGTGGAGCTTAGCAGTGGTGTTCATAAGCTAAGTATGGTGTTTTTTCACCATGTCCCTTTGGTGCTTGTCACTTCATCCTGTGTGTATTATCTGCAGAGGTGAGGCTAGTGCTCCTTGCCGGCCAGTGCACTACCCAGGGCAGGAATAGGTGAATACTAGGGACTAGGTTTGTGATGGCGGTTGGGTAAGGACCCACATAGGGCAATATGGGAGTGCAGGGAGAGGCTCAGGTTTGATCTCAAGTGTTGACCATCCCTCATTCCCTATTGGTAGGGCCTTCCTCTCACCCTTTCCATCCCATTGAGTTGTGCCGTCCGCTGACCGACCACCCATTGGGTTATGTCACACCGTGACATAAACTCTATGTGAATGAAACATGAAGATATTGAGAACTCATGAGTCCAAGAATATTTAATATTCAATAGTCCAAGAATATCTCCACTCACTCAGTCTGATTGACAGATGCAACTTGTACTAGTCAGTATGAGATCTTAGTATCAGGAGGAACACTGAGGAGCTGCCATCAAGCCAAAATGAGAGGAGATTGAGTAAAGCGTTATTGCTATTCTGCCTTGGATTTTCAAAGTAAGTACACCAGCCTTATGTCTAAGAAATCTATTTTTTAATGTATAAAGTTTGTATTGTAAAGTCAAGTGATTAGATTTTGTTTTAAATATTATCTTAAATATCATTTTCAATCATTGTAGTAATGTGAATAGGAAGATTTATGCACCCAGATGCATGCTATATTAATATTATAATCTGAAATATAAGTAAGGTTGGTACATTATCCAATGGGTAAAACATAACTAGAATTTTATAATGCTTTTAGAATAATCTGAAGTACAGAATTTGCTCTTCGTCTGCAGCTGTCAATCAGCAATGTGATTTCTTGCTTTCCAGTCTTGCTCAGTACTTTTTTTTCCCAGTGACCTGATCAATACAGATTATATCACAAATGATTAAGGAGAAAGTAGACTGGTACAACCAATTAACTATAAGATGATTAAATGGGATTTTAAATTGTGCTAGGGAAACATCCATATGCACACCTAATAAAAATGCATTGTGAAGGACTGATACCCATTTTCAATTAATCTTATTTTTTAATGAGTTGAGATTAAAAAGTTCAGATTATTTGATAATTTGTTAGATTTTATTTTCATATATTAAATTTATTAAAAGATCTATAACTGAACCCAACTGTTATATACAGAATAATAAAATGTTTCAGTAGTTTCATATAATACTATAAGCAAACTATATATGGCTCTGATACATCTGTAGATGTGAGATCGGTCAAATGACAGAAAGTAGGCGGTGTTCTTATGTTTCAGTGATTTAGAACAAAAACGTGTTATCAAATTTTAGAAAGGGAGTCTGCCAATCAGATCAGCTTCACATGGTCCATGCGGAGATGGAAAAACCATTTGAGCAACCTGTAAAGCTACACAGGGGCCCAAAGGGAAAGGGGGCCCAGGTTGACCTCCAAAGCAGGTAGAATGGTGCATTATGACAAGTTATCAGACTACAAAGGGCCGATAGACTATTCTTGCATAGGAAGAAAACCTAGCATTCACGTGTAGAATAATTGCTCATTTTATCCAGCGAAATCCAAACAATTAACCCTTAATGTCCAATGACGTGCACAGTCCGTCATGGCCGGATGTCAGTTCCGGCACCAGGACGGACTGTGCACGTCATCCCACGCAGTGGTAGATCAGTGCCAACAGCTGTCACAGACAGCTGACAGGCACATGCAAGCGGTGCGGGGATCTTTGCCGTCGGTCCCCGCACCTACAGTGCTGTGCTTGGTCAGTCAATCTGACTGACCAAACACAGCAGTGATCACGCAGGAGAAGCTGAAATTTCAGCTTCTCCAGCGCGATCAGTGCAGGAGCCTGCGCTGCAGTGGCCGAGCTTCCTGCACTGACAGCCAGGAGCGGTGCCCCCACCGCCACTGGCTGTTAACCCCCTGACTGCTGCGATCGACCACGATCGCAGCGCTCAGGGGGGGAGGCAGAGGGTCGGAGCTCCCTCTGCCTCAGATCGGCGCCCTGCAATGTATTTGCAGGGCCCGATCTCTGCCTTGATGACCTGGGGGTTGTCATGACAACCTCCGGGTCATCTAGCTACGGAAAGCTGCTGTGATCATGCTCACAGCAGCTTTCATCATAGGTACAATGCATTGCAATGCTGGAGCATTGCAATGCATTGTAACTGCATAAAAAGTAAAAAAAGTGAAAGTCCCATAAAGGGACAAGTTAAAAAATATCATTTTTTTAAAAAAAATTGTAAAAAAAATATTAAAAATAATTAAAAAAAATCCCCTAAAAAATACACATTTTTTATGTAATTAAAAAAAATAAAAAACAAAAAAAATACACATGTTTGTTATCGCCACGTCCGTAAAAATCCCATCTATAAAAGTGTAACCCTAGTTAACCCCTTCAGTGAAAGCCGTAAAAAAAACACAAAAAAGTAGTAAATTATACTTTTTCCAAGCGGTATCATCATACCGCTTGGAAAAAGTGCAATAACACGCGATAAAAAAGTCAGATATAAATAATTATGGTACCGCTGAAAACATCATCTTATCCCGCAAAAAAAAAGCCGCTATACAGCATCATCAGCGAAAAAATAAAAAAGTTATAGCTCGCGGAATAAACTGATGCAAAAAAAAATTTTTTTCTATAAAATTTTTTATTGTGTAAAAAACGCCAAAACATAAAAAAATATATAAATGAGGTATCACTGTAATTGCAGTGACCCGAAGAATAAAGCTGCTTTATCAATTTTACCACCAACGGAACGGAGGAAAAAAAAAAAAAAAAACAATTCCTGAATTGCTGTTTTTTGTTCATTCTGCTTCCACAAAAATCAGAATAGGAAGCGATCAAAAAATGTTATGTGCCCGAATATGGTACCAATAAAAACGTCAGCTCGTCCGCAAAAAA
>JARQOD010000002.1:173306772-173369382 GCA_033576555.1 Oophaga sylvatica
AAAATGGTGTCACTTTTGGTATTTTTTGTCATATTGACCCCTCAAATTCACTTCAAATGTGAGGTGGTCCCTAAAAAAATGGTTTTGTAAATTTTGTTGGAAAAATTAGAAATTGCTGGTCAACTTTTAACACTTATAACTTCCTAACAAAAAAAATTTTGGTTCCAAAATTGTGCTGATGTAAAGTAGACATGTAGGAAATGTTATTTATTAACTATTTTTTGTGACATATCTCTCTGATTTAATGGCATAAAAATTATAAGTTTGAAAATTGCAAAATTTTCAAAATTTTTGCCATATTTCCATTTTTTCATAAATAAATGCAAGTTATATTGAAGAAATTTTTACCATTATCATGAATTACAATAAGTCACAAGAAAACAATCTCAGTAACGCCAAGATCCGTTGAAGCGTTCCAGAGTTATAAGCACATAAAGTGACAGTGGTCAGAATTGTAAAAATTGGCCTGGTCTTTAACCTACAAAATGGCTTGGTCGTTAAGGGGTTAATAACAATATATTTTATGTTTACATGAAAATAGAAATTAATAAAAAAAAGAACAGGTCTCTTAATTAACAATGGAAACAATGTGACAGCCAATTTGATTACGGTCTGCTATAATTAATTTTTTGATGGATCACAACAAAGTTACCGTATTCTACTGCATTGTTTTGCTGTGGCTTCACTTGCAGGGGACAAGCTGGCCTCTGAAAGCCATGTATTTGTCTTAAGCCTTCTTCACACGTCCGTTTTTTGTGTCCGTATGCTGTCCATTTTTTTAGGGTCGCAAAGACAGACACATGCACACCCATTGGATTTAATGGTGGGGCACACATGTCAGGTTTTTCACATGGACCATGTGTCCCTGTGAAAAACACTCAGACATGTCAGTTTTTTGTGCAGCAAAGACAAAATGAGTGATGGATATGTACACATTGATGACATGCGTGTGTCATCAGCGTGACACGTACCAGCGCCTAGGAAGAAGTGTTACAGTTTGCGCTGTTCCCTGGTGCTGATGGTTGAAGGCAGCTCTAATCATCGTCTCCTGCTCATGATAAGATTAGAGCGACCAGGAGACAATGATGAGTGTTGTATTCAGCAATAGCTATGTAACTCCTATGTAAAATAATTAATTAAAAAAATAGCGTGGGCTCCCGTGCAATTTTCATAACGAACAGAGGCGAAGCCCATGGTTGGGGGCTAATGTTAATAATCTGGAAAAGGGACAATACCCCATAAGGTTCCCAGGCTATAAATAACTGCTCACAGCTGTTTGCTTAACCTTTCCTGGTGAATTTACGGACGACCCCAGAAATGCACTGAGATTCTCAAAAAAGTTGTCATCAAAAAGAAAGTATTAAAAAGCAGTTAGAGTAGTGAGGGAAGGATAGAGACTTCACCCTTTTAAGATTGAAGCCCCGGTTTGTGATCTTATTGAAGAAAAAGGTGGCCACACTCTTCAGTATTCCATTAGAGCAGAGGTCCCCAACCTTTCTGACCTTGAGAGCCACAATCAACTATGAAAGAGGGTTGCAATCCATGTTTAACTGTGAGAGGGGGTTACAAGGCACATCCAGCACCTGCCTCACTCACAGTAGTTACATCCATGTGCCCCTATTACCAGTATAATGACAGACAAAGCTTTTCCACTGAAATCACATCAAAGCAGTATGCCATGCTCCAAGGTTTCCTATCTTCCTCCCATTCAGATCTTCTTCTCTGTGCAGGGCTACGCACAAAAGTCACCATCTAGAAAGCTACTCTAAATAGCTGTTAGTGTTTTCTACATCTAGTGCAAATGCAGCAAACTGGCAGACAGACATGAGCCACACATCTTGGGCACACGAGCCACTTGTGGCTCTCGAGCTACAGGTTGGGGACACCTACATTAGAGCATTAGGCCCATTGTGAAAAATGATACATGTGACATCAATGGTGCTTGCATCCATTAAATATTTATGGCATGTCCTATCAATATGCCATAAATGGCCCAACTGAAAACTGCTTTAATAGTTATTAAGAATATTAATTATTATAATCTATTTGTGCATAAGTCTTCCTGAATAGATAATTGGAAAACATTTAAAATACATTTGCACTTTAAAAAAGTAAATCTAGTGTTACAGTTGTGATAAGGATGTAGAAAACTATGAAAAAAATAATCTTATTGCTTAACCAACATATTACAAGTATCCGAAATGAACCTTTCCATGATCTCTGTTACAATTTTAGACTGTCTTTTCTACAGGAAGCTCTACTGGTGACCTCTGCCAAAAGTATGCTTTCAATTATTGCTTTTAGTGGTTGGAAATGTTTAAAATATTTCCACTGTATATGCCAAATTTAGATTATGCTGACTTCGATCTGGAGTTCAATATTTTTCTTTATTTGTAGCTCAATATTTTGTCTTTTGTACAATTCTGAATTAGAAATCCCATTGTTTGGATAGGGTACAGCTCACACCATAAGTAGTCACAATAACCATCATATATAAGATAAATCTCTTTAAAAAAATAAAATAATATATAATATATATATATATATATATATATATATATAATGCTGCACAGTCACCAATGGGAATACAAAATAATAAGTCCTTCACTGTAAATGAAATGCAGGGTCTTAATCTAAAACTGAATGATTTGACATATATAGGTATGTACTGTATATGCATGCAATTATTTATGTAAAGCAGAAAGCTTCCTTAATCCAGAGTCTTAAGCTGCGTTCAGACAATCATATTTTTTATCCGAGTTCAGTCCGTGAAAGAAAATGACGACACTTGGACCAATGTTATTCAATCTGGCTGTTCACATGCTAAATATCTGCATGAAAAAAATCTTCCCTGTGTACCAGATGAGACTGACCTATACAAGTCTATGGCACATTAAAAAAATCAGATCCCATACGGATCAATTGTACAGTATCCCATTTTTACAGATAATTTGCACTCTATAGGAAACTGTATTTGATCTTGCAAATTTTAATAACTGCTGACTTATAAAAACAAATGCCACACGGATGCTATATGATTTGCATATGGATAGCAATGCAAGTGAATAACCATCAGTTATTTTTTTTGATGAAAATCATACACATTTGTATACTCTTGCATGAACTAAGCCTTGGAGCAAATACATTTTGATGATCTGTCAATTATTTCCAGATATGCAATATTACAATAAAGAGAATCAGATTTAACTTATTTTGGTATTCTACTGTAAGATTTGCTGTTGATATCCATATGAAGCTTCTCTATACTAGTATGGCTGAACAGTTAATTGATTATATAGCATTTGGCACGTCAAATTAATAATGGACTAAAGAAAAACAAAGATTTAAAAAGATGATATATTCTGCACATCTTTCACTGTAATAAGTTCAGTGTTTGTAGTACTGTCATATTAGCAAGAGCAAACTTGCTGGACCATTTTAGAAATTCCATTAAAAGTGACTAGAGAAATGCGCCTGAGCTATGACATTTCTCATGAGTAGACACGATAGATGGGGGATTACCTTCCAGAAGATTATGTCCATAGGTGGGATCTGTATTTATTAAACATTTATGGCATATCTTGTCCACTGTTCTTCTGTTGATTACATTCCCTACTATAGCCCGAACATCTAGATCCCGATCTTATTAGAAACCTCTGGTCCTGATGCCATCATTGGATCTTGATTGATTTAGTTACCACAATGCTCAATATGGTAATCAATCATAGTATCAACATGCAGGTTGTGTGCTGATAAAAAATCCTCTCTCTTGTTACCTCTTGAAGGGGGAGTGAAAATTTTACTGAATATGAACATACATTTTCATTAAATTAAATTGTTTTTAATCCTGTTTTGCATAACTCATATAAAGGGGATTTCTACCACTTTAATAATGATAATCTATCCTTAGACTAGGTGCAGACGGCCGTGTATTCTCTCTTCCAAGAGAATTTGATCAATTATGCTAATCACACTCTGATCACACTTTTAAGTAATTATTATATGCTGTTTTGTATGTTAAAATATCAACAATTGACATTGTATGTTTTGCAGTATATATAATTTTTAATTAGCTTTCTATAATTAATAGAGAATTCATATCACCACTTACTCAGAATAGTCCTCGGATGAACCACCTGCTATATCCCCAGAGTTGTCATTTTCTTTGTTCTTCTATCCGTATTATTTGTGCACTGGTTCTTCACAGCCCCAACAGTTGTTCTCTTACCTAGCTTTTTTCCCATGCCTATGTCACTATTAACCTAGTTCTCAGCCTCAGTGGTGGAAAAACCCCGATCATTGAGAGCAGTGAAAAGAGACATCCTGGCTGACCTCATTTCCCACGCCTACATCACACTATAGCTCATTTCACATTCAGAAAACCCTCTTTCTTCACTCCTTTCACTTGAAATGAATATTTGTCTATCACCTCTATTTCTTTTAATGTAATAAAAAAATACACACATCATTTAACAATTTAACACAATTGTTTAATAACTTTATTAGATATAAAACATCTTTTAACTTTTACTCAGTCATGATCCTTTTTTATTTATTCAAATCACATTTATTCCTTGTGGCTCACCCAAAAAAAATCCCAAAATTTTTTGCACTAATATATGACTACAACATTGATTTGAATCCAATATATATATATATATATATATATATATATATATATACAGTGCCTACAAGTAGTATTCAACCCCCTGCAGATTTAGCTGGTTTGATAAGATGCAAATAAGTTAGAGCCTTCAAACTGCAAACGAGAGTAGGATTTATTAACAGAAGCATAAATCTTACAAAACAAAAAGTTATGTTGCTCAGTTGAATTTTAATAAATTTTAAACATAAAAGTGTGGGTCAATTATTATACAACCCCTATGTTTAATATTTCGTGGAATAACCCTTGTTTGCAATTACAGCTAATAATCGTCTTTTATAAGACCTGATCAGGCCGGCACAGGTTTGTGGAGTTATCTTGGCCCACTCCTCCATGCAGATCTTCTCCAAGTTATCTAGGTTCTTTGGGTGTCTCATGTGGACTTTAATCTTGAGCTCCTTCCACAAGTTTTCAATTGGGTTAAGGTCAGGAGACTGACTAGGCCACTCCAACACCTTGACTTTTTCCCTCTTGAACCAGGCCTTGGTTTTCTTGGCTGTGGCTTTGGGTCGTTGTCTTGTTGGAAGATGAAATTACGACCCATCTTAAGATCCTTGATGGAGGAGCGGAGGTTCTTGGCCAAAATCTCCAGGTAGGCCATGCTATCCATCCTCCCATGGATGCGGACCAGATGGCCAGGCCCCTTGGCTGAGAAACAGCCCCACAGCATGATGCTGCCACCACCATGCTTGACTGTAGGGATGGTATTCTTGGGGTCGTATGCAGTGCCATCCAGTCTCCAAACGTCACGTGTGTGGTTGGCACCAAAGATCTCGATCTTGGTCTCATCAGACCATAGAACCTTGAACCAGTCTGTCTCAGAGTCCTCCAAGTGATCATGAGCAAACTGTAGACGAGCCTTGACATGACGCTTTGAAAGTAAAGGTATCTTACGGGCTCGTCTGGAACGGAGACCATTGCGGTGGAGTACGTTACTTATGGTATTGACTGAAACCAATGTCCCCACTGCCATGAGATCTTCCCGGAGCTCCTTCCTTGTTGTCCTTGGGTTAGCCTTGACTCTTCGGACAAGCCTGGCCTCGGCACGGGGAGAAACTTTCAATGGCTGTCCAGGCCGTGGAAGGCTAACAGTAGTTCCATAAGCCTTCCACTTACGGATGATGCTCCCAACAGTGGAGACAGGTACGGCCAACTCCTTGGAAAGGGTTTTGTACCCCTTGCCAGCCTTGTGACCCTCCACGATCTTGCCTCTGATGGCCTTGGAATGCTCCTTTATCTTTCCCATGTTGACCACGTATGAGTGCTGTTCACAAGTTTGGGGAGGGTCTTAAATAGTCAGAAAAGGCTGGCAAAAGAGATCATTAATCCACACATGTGAAGCTCATTATTCTTGGTGCCTGAACTACTTCTTAATACTTTAGGGGGACCAAACAGAATTCTTGTGGTTTGAGGGGTTGAATAATAAATGACACTCTGAATTAACTTTTAACGTTTTTTTTAAAAAAAAAAATTACAACAAAAATTTTTGCTGCAGTGCATTTCCCACTTCCAGGCTGATCTACAGTACAAATGTCACAATGCCAAGTTAATTCCGCATGTGTCAAACTCTCGTTTGCAGGTTGAAGGCTCTAACTTATTTGCATCTTATCAAACCAGCTAAATCTGCAGGGGGTTGAATACTACTTGTAGGCACTGTATATATATATATATATATATATATATATATATATATATATATATATATATTGTGGTGTAGTGACCCCTGATGCAGCTAGGGGGCACTGTGTATGCTCCTCGAGATATGCATGGAAGCATGGTTTGTGCTGTGGTAAAGGACCTGTGATGAGGTCATGATCAGGTGACCTAACCATGTGATCCTGACCTCACCTATGGGGGGTTACACCTATGTAATGGAGTTTGTTTGGCACCTGAGACAGTGTTGTGGGAGTCTGTGAGTGTGAACAGACTACCATGCGTCCAGGCGGGACATTACAGAGAGGTCTCTGTGTCTGAAGAGAATGTGGGAGTCTGCCAGGGTGGACAGACTTCCATGCGTCCAGACGGGACATTACAGAGAGGTCTCTGTGTCTGAGGAGTGAGGCTCCAGGCAGCAGCTGAAGTACTGAAGATTTGCATTGCCTGTAACTGTGAGGTTTATGATGTAATAAACCTGATGATTTTTGGATAAGAAAAGTGTCTCCTGATTACCTCTGAAGCAGCCGAGTGAGTTGAAACCTTACAATTGGTGGATGGAATGCTGGCAGCGGCCCAAGGAGCATATGTTCCAGGACAGGAAATCAGAAACCAGAGGAGGAACGGACGGTCTGTGAAAACCGTGAGTGTGACCAGTGGTCACGAATAAACTGTACATTTATGTTTATGGGGTGCCTCTGATAGGAGGTATCTGAAGAAGCTGTTAAGCAGTGGTGACAGACAGGAGTCTGTGTTATGTTGATCGGGGTCATTGAAAATGGAGAAAAAGCATGCTGATAGGATACCTCTGAGGAGGAGGTCTCCAGGAACCTGTGTGGTTGACGCCAACAGGTAACGGTCTTGAAAACCGTGTTATGCTGGTCGGGACCAGAGGTAACTATTCGTGAGAGAAAAGACTATTTTTGTGTTTGCTGGATACCTCTGAGGCTGAGGTCTCCAGGAACCTGTGTGGCTGACGCCAACAGGTGACGGTCTTGACAACCGTGTTATGCTGGTC
Organism: Oophaga sylvatica; assembly: GCA_033576555.1. Classification (NCBI taxonomy): domain Eukaryota; kingdom Metazoa; phylum Chordata; class Amphibia; order Anura; family Dendrobatidae; genus Oophaga; species Oophaga sylvatica. The sequence continues at coordinate 173,314,107 of JARQOD010000002.1, forward strand.
GGGATCAGTGAGAAGAATTAGTGAAAGACTGTTTTTTTTCCTTTGTTGGATGCCTCTAAGAGGAGGTGTCCAGAAACCTGCGTGGCCAACAGGTAACAAACAGGAGTCTGTGGTGTACTGACGGGTCAGTGAGAGATTGTTTTTGTCCTTGTGGGATGCCTCTATGAAGAGGAGGTATCCGGAAACCTGAGTGATCAACAGGTAACAGACAGGAGTCTGTGTTGTGCTGACGGGTCAGTGAGAAACTGTTTTTTTTTCTGGAACACGTGTGAGATGTTTGCTGTGGCTCGGAGGAGTCACGAAGGTGACAAGCGGCTGGCTGTGACTCGTGGGGTCACGAAGGTGACAAGCAGCAAGACAGCGCAGCGTGCAGAGACTTGTGGTAGCAGGAGCTACAATGACTGTTGCAGCAAGAAGTTCTGCAGCAGCCGGAGCTGCAGTAACAGCCACAGCAGCTTAGGAGTAGCATCTGGAGGTGCTGGTTGTTTGGTGGCTGCAATGGAAGCGGTGGCAGTACCAGCAGGAGCTGGTGTGGTAAAAAGGACAGTGTGAACAGAGGCACACAAACTCTTAAAGGGCCAGTACACACCCTAAGTAAAAGACACTGTCTAAGGGTACTGTGTGGACTGGGGCCTGTAAGAGCCGTGGTGTGTACCCCAGTGATGGGTGGTGTCCCAAAAGGGGGGCGGCAACCCAAAACAGGGATGGTTACCCAAAAGGGGGCGGTAACCCAAATTGGGATTGTGGCCCGAAAGGGGGTGTAGTCTCAGAAGGGGGTGGTAGCCCAAATCAGTAAAGTTGCCCAAAAGGGGGCAGAGTCCCAAAAGGGGGCGGTAACACAAATTAGGATGGTGGCCCAAAAGGGGGCGGTAACCCAAATTGGGATAGTGGCCCAAAAGGGGGCGGAGTCCCAAAAGGGGCGGTAACCCAAATTGGGATGGTGGCCCGGAAGGGGGCAGAGTCCCAAAAGGGGTGGTAACCCAAAAGGGGATGGTGGCCCAAAAGTGGGTGGAGATTCCAAAAGGGTGTTATGCTGGTATACCACCGAACTTAGTGTACCCCTATGAGAGGAAGCGGGACTTCACGTTATTTGAAAAGGCATGGGAAATTGATAAAGAGTGTTGTGGGAGTCTGTGAGTGTGAACAGACTACCATGCGTCCAGCCGGGACATTACAGAGAGTGTGTGGGAGTCTGCTATGGTGGACAGACTTCCATGTGTCCGGCGGGACATTACAGAGAGTTCTCTGTGACTGAGGAGTGAGGCTCCAGGCAGGAGCTGAAGTACTGCAGATTTGTATTGCCTGTGACTGTGAGGTTTATGATGTAATAAACCTGATGATTTTGGGATAAGAAAAGTGTCTCCTGATTACCTCTGAAGCAGCCGAGTGAGTTGAAACCTTACAATATTAATATATATATATATATATATATATATATATAATAAAGATATATATATATATATATATACAGTGGGGAAAATAAGTATTTCATACCCTTCTGATTCTGCACCTACATAGAATGGAGAGCGAGGTCTTTCATTTTTATCGTAGGTACACATCAACTGTGAGAGGCGGAATCTTAAAAAAATCCAGATAATTACATTGTATGATTTTTACTAGTTTTCCCCACTGTATATATATATATATATATTATTGCTCTCATGTATAATTGTAAATGAAAGGTCTTCTATTAGCACAACCTTTACAAATTCATGTATCATTTTAGATATAGCCTGATGGTAAACTTACTATGTTTTCAATTTATATAATGCTTTATCTTGTTTTACATATACCTTTTGTTCATTCTGATTAATGGGTTTGCCAGAATAATGGCAACTGATGAACTTTGACATGTCATGTGTCTTCTTGGTGCCAATTTTTGAATTTTAATTGTAGAAATTTGTCTGACCCTATCTGCCTGAATATTTGTTAATGTCCTGAGGAAGAAGTATGGAAACTTTGAAATGCGACAGCTAAAAAAAACCACAGAATTATTCTGTTTATCCTGGATCTACATTGTACCTATTAGCAATGTGCAATACCATGTTTATTCTCTTATACACATTATTTACCGGTCAGAGGACCCGTGGACCTACAGCAGCTGTATTTCTATCCTTTGACTTTGTGGTGTGAACACAACCCTACCACTTTATTATAACTTATATTACCCTTTTAATTTGTTACTCGGTAAGAACCTATTTGCCTTTTTTTGGTCCACAGCTCCTTCATTATCCTTTGATTAGGTGCAGACGGCCATGTATTCTCTCATCCAAGAGAATCAGGTCAATTATACAAATCACGCTCTGATCAGAGTTTGGTCTTAGCGTGATCATTGCATTATCCAATTCTCTCAGATTGATGAGAAGAAAATGTCTCCATCTTCCATCAGTCTGTGGAACTTAGACTGCACTCCGTCATTCGAGAGCAGTTTGATAATTTCCACATACTCATTGACTTGCATGACCTAATGCTATCTGAATATTGGATGACATTCAGGCATGCTGCAATTTTTCCCTTTAATCGAGCTGAAATCTAACATGTGCACAGCCCCATAGAATATCATTGGTCCTTGTGCAATCCAATGTTTTGTCGACTTGCACTCAGACCAAAAATGAGGCCATGTGCATAAGCACTTAGCATAGGTCATTAATATTAATTCTGTGGAGACTGACAGGCAACACCCTTACATATCAGCTTATTGCAGCAGAGCCCAGAGGTTATCAGGATATGGAATGCAACAGCAGTGGCATCCATGTGTCATCCGTGTGCTGTATGTGTTTAATATTGCAAAATATGATGACACCATCATGACACACTGATGGGGAACACTGATGACACCGGTATAGTTTTTTCATGTACATGTTTTATATGCACGTGTGAAAAATTTCTCACATGGAGCTTACTTGTGTGCTTGCCCTCTTAGATCTATGAGGTAGCAAGCACCACTATTACTGATGCTACTCATCACTATGTTAGCATAGTGCAACTTCCATAGGCATTACAAGAACGTGACTATGGTGATTGGAGAATGTGAAAAATTTCATTAAATTGAATTGTCAAAATATTGATGTAAATAAAATGCAAGCTGTTATAAATAATGCATTTTGCAACATATCTCTATTGTTTGGTAGACTATACCCAATTTAAATTTATAAAATAAAAATGTCGTACATCAATACATAACATGACAATACAAGAATAAAATTACTTTAGTAAACTACAAGCACACAGAATAAAGTCATTTATTACATTTCTTTATGTAGTGCTCTGTTTACCTATGTTATGCAATGTACAAGTTCAGAAACATATTACAATTCTGGTTAAGTATTTTATGCTTGCTTGAGGAGAAAATGGATATTATAACAAAAAAAGTGAGAACAACAAACTGAGAGTTGCCAACTCAGTCATTTTAACAGTGTGAGCGAATAAGAGCAACTACCTGCTTCAAAATAGCAAATACATCTGAGTAAGCAGAACTGTCAGTTACCATTGAATGTCATGAAAAAGGCCAAAAAGAGCTCAAGAAACATCATAGGTAATGATAGATACTGGCCCCAAGTAGTTACATAGCAATTTGTATAGCACAAGGCTCTGGAGTGGAACAGTTTCATTTCACTGTAACAATGCGTATGTGATCCTATTAACACTGTCTGCTACAGGAACATTGCCAGAAAAATATATATATATTTTAGAAATGTATACAGTAGGTAATATAAATATAATGCATATAATGAGCACACATCTTTTTTCAGGTGGGTAACCCATGTAGTTTTGTAAGAGAAAAATATTTCAGGAAAAGGCAGGGTTTAGTTTTTTGCAGAGGTGTCTTTTTTAGTTTTTTTTGGTCATTTATTGAATGCTTTTCTAACAAAATAAAATATACACACCAGCTCCTTTAAAAGGAGAGGGGGGAACAAGAATACTAAAAAGCTGCATCTTTTTTTTTAACATTTTGGACTGCTGGCATTTGTTTCAGCATTTTTCAAACATTATTGTGGCATCTTTTTTTACGGCCATTGTTTGGTTTTTTTTTTTTTACTCCATTCAACATTGAAGGAGTCATTTGAGGTTTTTTAAGCAGAAACGCTAGCAAAAATCTCATAAAGTGACCTGGGTGTCTTTTGGGCTTCTTTTGACCATTCCCATTGACTTAAATTATAAATTATAAGGCATCTTCAGAGTGGAAAAAACCTGAAGAATATTCAGCTTATTTCTTTTAATCGTTTGTCCTTTTTGGAAACCTGAAGCAAGTAAAACATACTCAAAAGATTGAACCCCTGAGCAGCAAGTCATTTTACTCTTTTACATAGAAAACCATTTGCTCATTCTTTTAAGCATTTAGTTAGTACTTTTGTAGGTTGATTTTGGACTTGAATCCACCTGAAATATACATCATTTGCAAGAATCTTTAAATAGGTGGTCTGAAACCAAACATGATTTTATACTAAAAGTGTTTAAAAATCCAATCACTTTTCTAATATGCTTCAATTAAAAATTAAATTCCTTTAACTTCTTTTATGCTTTTTTTTCATTTTAATTTCTGTTGATATTTAATTTGAGAATCCCTAGTTCATGTTGGGATATTCAAACAGGACTTCATCAGGATGCTGGGGCTGCAGTCAATGCTGCAACTGCTGTCAGATGCTGAGATAGTCTTTGCACCACTGAGCATCTGTAAGTTGTCAATCTTGACACATGTTCATAATTTTGAATATACATTTAGTATGAAAATCACCTTTAATTTCACACCACTTTCTTAAGTGTTTGCATGTATAGCACAATGACATTTTGTGAAATGAATAGGTTTGAGTAGAGCAAATTCTATAGCATAAGAAGATGCAAATATTTTTATTCAGTAGTTTTGTATAAACATACAAGCCTAAAAGCAAAACTAATTACAAAATGCAAATATAATAAATAAATTTGCTGTCTATTACAGTTCTTATATAAATATGGCCCACTTAGATTAAAAGCTCACATACATGGCTATATTACCACCCATTACATGCTCTGTGCTATGATGATGTTCGTTCTTCGTAGTCGAAGATGACCATGGCTTCAGGGTTAGGAGAGAATTAATAATTATGGGTCCGGAGGTGGCTGATGAGGCCAATCCAGGCCCTGAAGGTTCGCCCACATACTTGACATAAGGAAGTAGATGTGGTCAGGACACCAGATTCTGCTTGTGCCTTGCGGACAGCGCACTTTCTTTTTGCGTCCAAGATTTTCCTATCTTCAGCTGCACATGCTCCAGAGGAAATCCTGCCCTGCCAACTTGGATGATCCAGGGCAAGCTCTTCCCATTCATTGATGCTGACTGCCAGGTTTTTGAGAGATGCCTTAAGGCAGTCTTTATAGTGCTTCTTCTGCCCCAAACTGCTCGCTTTCCTTCGCACAGTTCTCTGTAAAGCAGTTGTTTCTGTAGTCAGCTGTCATGCATTCTGACCACATGTCCAGCCCACCTGGTTTGGACTTTCAGCAGTAGAGTGTAAATGCTGCAGAGCCCAGTTTTTTCCAGAATTGCAGTGTCCGGGACATTGTCTTGCCACCTGATGTGGAGGAGTCTGCGGAGGCAACTCATGTGAAAATGATTAAGCTGTTTAGCATGTCGGCTGTAGACTGTCCAGGTCTCACTAGCATAGAGAAATGTGGTGAAGACCAAAGCGCAGTAGACCTTCAGCTTGGTGGTAAGGCTGAGTCCCCTTCATTTCCAGACATTCTTACGCAATCTCCCGAAGGCGGCACTGGTCTTGGCTGGTAACCTCAGTGTCTATGGTTACTTCACAGGTAACTGTGCTACCTAAGTAGGTGAAGTTATCGACTGCTTTGAGACTTTGTTCCTTCTCCGTGATACATGGCTCCTTGCATAATTTCCCTTGAACAGATTGATACATGACTTCTGTTTTTCTAGTGTTGATCTCGAGACCAAAATTGTCGCAAACTTAAGAAAAATAGTCAATTTCTTGCTGCATCTGCTGTTCAATGCTAGCGTTAAGTGCACAGTCATCAGCAAAAAATAATTCACGGATAAAAGTCTCATGCACCTTTGTAACCGCCTTCAGGCGTTTTGGATTGAATACCGTATATACTCGTGTATAAGCCGAGATTTTCAGCACCTTTTTTTGTGCTGAAAATGCCCCCTCGGCTTATACATGAGTCATAGGGCAGAAACCAGCGGGGGAGGGGATGCCGCGGCAGGAGCCGGTGGCTGGGATCATACTCACCCCTCCCCGTGCCATCTCTGAGGGTCCCTGCAATCCTGCGTTCTCCCCGTCATCCTGCAGCTCTTCAGCACTGAGCGGTGACGTAATACCCGCTCATTAAGGTCATATAATATGGACGCGACGCCACTCCCATGGGCGTCGCCTCCATATTAATGGCCTTAATGAGCGGTATTACATCACCGCTCAGTGCTGGAGAGAGCTGCAGGAAGACGGGGAGAACGCAGGATTGCAGGGACCCTCAGCGATGGCACGGGGAGGGGTGAGTATGATGGAGGAGAGGACAAGGAGCACGGAACAGGACGGAGGGGGAGAACGGTGGACGGGGGAAGCATAGAGGAGGACGGGGGGAGAATGGAGGACGGGGGAAGCATGGAGCTGGACAGGGGGGAGATCGGTGGACGGGAAGCGTGAGAGGCGGGGGGGAGATCGTGGCGGGGAAGTGTGGAGCAGGATGGGGGGGAGATCGGTGGACGGGGAAGGTGGAGCAGGACGGGGGGAGATCGGTGGACGGGGAAGCGTGAAGCAGGACGGGGGGGAGATCGGTGGACGGGGAAGCGTGGAGCAGGACGGGGGAGATCGGTGGACGGGGGAAGCGTGGAGCAGGACGGGGGGGAGATCGGTGGACGGGGAAGCGTGGAGCAGGACGGGGGGAGATCGGTGGACGGGGGAAGCGTGGAGCAGGACAGGGGGAGATCGGTGGATGGGGAAGCGTGGAGCAGGACGGGGGGATCGGTGGAAGCATAGAGGAGGACGGGGCAGCACAGAGCAGGAGGGCAGTTTATACACCCGGCTTATATATGAGTCAATAATTTTTCCCAGTTTTTTGTAGCAAAATTAGGGGGGTCGGCTTATACACGGGTCGGCTTATACACGAGTATATACGGTAGCTTGCCATAAGTCCTGTATCTAATCTGGATTCCATCTTCACAGTTGTTAAAGGCATCACTAAACATTGCAGAGAATACCATACTGAACAGGGTTGTAGCAAGCACAGTCTTATTTTACTCCGTTTGTTACTGGGAAAGCCTCAGCTTTGTCTCCATCATTCAGAACCTTCACCATCATGCCATCATGGAACTGAGATGAACTTGCTTGGGCAGCCGAGTTTTGCCATGATCTTCCACAGGCCATCTCTACTAACTGTGTCGAAAGCCTTGGTCAAATCAACAAAAGTCACATAAAGCTCCTGGCACTTTTCCTGAAGTTGACGTGCTGCAAAGACCATATCTAATGTTCCACGTTTAGCACTGAAACCAAACTGGCTTTCGGGTAATAGGCCTTGTTCAAGGTGATGCAGAAGTCAGTTGAGCAAGAGAAGAGCAAATATTTTTCCTGCAGTGGACAGAAGGGAGATGCCTCGATGATTGTCACAAGATTGGTGGTTACCTTTCCTTTTGTATATGTGAATTATGCTGGCATCTTTCACCTGTTGCGGAACCTGTTCCTTTTTCCACATATACTGGAATAGTTTGGTCACCGTTTGCATCAGAGCAGGTCCGCCAGCTTTATATACCTCAGGTATAGCATAATTTTCAGGTGCTTTTCCACAAGAAAGTTGTTTTACTGCTTTGCTTTCCTGACTTCATCTACACTTGGAAGAACATCAAAGTCCTTGTTGATTTCTGCCTGGGGCAGGCGAGCAATAGCCTCGTCATTGATACTTTCAGGGCGATTGAGAATATTACTAAAGTGCTCAGCCCACCATTCCAGAATTTGTTTATATTCTGTCAGCAGCTTAGTTCCATCTGCATTAAGCAGAGATGAAGAGCTTGATGACTTGGGTCCATATACAGAGCCATTATATAACACAATGCATAGAGAGGTTTTCCATACACACATGGGTAGATTTATTAAAACAGTCTAACAGAAAATAGTCTTGTTCATTGCAACCAATTACTGCACAGCTTTTATTTTGCCACATTTGTTTAAAATGTGAAAGCTGAACCCTGATTGGTTGCTATTGACAACAAAGACAGTTTTCTTTTAGGACAATTTTGATCAATGATGCATTTATTGTTTTGGCACAAGCTGCTCATCTTACAGACTCCAATTATGTTCCTATAGCAATCCATCAGTAATCTAAATATATTTGATGTTGTTGTGTGAATAAAGTTTTATTCATAAATTTATAGAAATGTGTAGTTGCTTTTTTATATACAGTGCCATGTAAAAGTTTGGGTGACCCTGGTCAAAATTACTGTTAATGTGAACAGTTAATCAAGTTGAAAATGAAATGATCTCTAAAAGTCCTAAAGTTAAAGATGACACATTTCCTTTGTATTTTAGGCAAAAACAAGCAAAAATACTTTCAACTTTTACATTTTAAAAATCACAAAAAGGAAAATGGGCACCCTGCATGGTTAGTACCTCGTAGCACCCCCTTTGAAAGTATCACAGCTTGTAAACACTTTTTGTAGCCAGACAAGAGTCTTTCAATTCTTGTTTGAAGGATTTTCATCCACTCTTCCTTGGAACATTCTTCCAGTTCTGTTGGATTCCTGAGTGGTCTTGCATGTACTAATATTTTGAGGTGTAACCACAGATTTTCAATGATGTTCAGATCAGGGGACTGTCATGGCCATTGTAAAACCTTTAGCTTGCGCCTTTTTAGATAGTCTATTGTGGGTTTTGACATGTGTTGAGAATCATTTTCCATGTGTAGAAGCCATCTTCTCTTCAACCTCAGCATGATTGATCCGAAAAAAATGCTGAATGGTTGGCAAGATGTTCTTTTCCTGAAATTCTGTGCCTTTTTCTCTCCACACATACAGTACAGACCAAAAGTTTGAACACACCTTCTCATTCAAAGAATTTTCTGTATTTTCATGACTATGAAAATTGTATATTCACACTGAAGGCATCAAAATTATGAATTAACACATGCGGAATGATATACTTAACAAAAAAGTGTGAAACAACTGAAAATATGTCTTATATTCTAGGTTCTTCAAAGTAGCCACCTTTTGCTTTGATTACTGCTTTGCACACTCTTGGCATTCTCTTGATGAGCTTCAAGAGGTAGTCACCGGAAATGGTTTTCACTTCACAGTTGTGCCCTGTCAGGTTTAATAAGTGTGATTTCTTGCCTTATAAACGGGGTTGGGACCATCAGTTGTGTTTTGCAGAAGTCTGGTGGATACACAGCTGATAGTCCTACTGAATAGATTGTTAGATTGTGTAGTATGGCAAGAAAAAAGCAGCTAAGTAAAGAAAAACGAATGGCCATCATTACTTTAAGAAATGAAGGTCAGTCAGTCTGAAAAATTTGGAAAACTTTGAAAGTGTCCCCAAGTGCAGTTGCAAAAACCATCAAGTGCTACAAAGAAACTGGCTCACATGATGACCGCCGCAGGAAAGGAAGACCAAGAGTCACCTCTGCTTCTGAGGATAAGTTTATCCGAGTCACCAGCCTCAGAAATCGCAGGTTAACAGCAGCTCAGATTAGAGACCAGGTCAATGCCACACAGAGTTCTAGCAGCAGACACATCTCTACAACAACTGTTAAGAGGAGACTTTGTGCAGAAGGCCTTCAAGGTAAAATAGCTGCTAGGAAACCACTGCTAAGGACAGGCAACAAGCAGAAGAGACTCGTTTGGGCTAAAGAACACAAGGAATGGACATTAGACCAGTGGAAATCTGTGCTTTGATCTGTTGAGTCCAAATTTGAGATCTTTGGTTCCAACCACCTTGTCTTTGTGCGACGCAGAAAAGGTGAACGGATGGACTCTACAGGCCTGGTTCCCAACGTAAAGCATGGAGAAGGAGGTGTGATGGTGTGGGGGTGCTTTGCTGGTGACAGTGTAGGGGATTTATTTAAAGTTGAAGGCATACTGAACCAGCATGTCTACCACAGCATCTTGCAGCGGCATGCTATTCCATCCGGTTTGCGTTTAGTTGGACCATCATTTATTTTTTAACAGGACAATGAACCCAACCACACCTCCAGGCTGTGTAAAGGCTATTTGACCAAGGAGAAGAGTGATGGGTTGCTACGCCAGATGACCAGGCCTCCACACTCACCAGACCTGAACCCAATCGAGACGGTTTGGGGTGAGCTGGACCGCAGAGTGAATGCAAAAGGTCCAACAAGTGCTAAGCATCTCTGGGAACTCCTTCAAGACTGTTGGAAGAACATTTCCGGTGACTACTTCTTGAAGCTCATCAAGAGAATGCCAAGAATGTGCAAAGCAGACATCAAAGCAAAAGGTGGCTACTTTGAAGAACCTAGAACATAAGACATAATTTCAGTTGTTACACACTTTTTTGTTAAGTATATATTTCCACATGTGCTTATTCATAGTTTTGATGCCTTCAGTGTGAATGTACAATTTTCATAGTCATGAAAATACAGAAAAATTTTTAAATGAGAAGGTGTGTCGAAACTTTTGGCCTGTACTGTATATATATATATTGCCTAAAATACAAAGAAAATGTGTCATCTTTAACTTTAGGCCTTTTAGAGATCATTTCATCTTCACTTGCTTAACTGTTTACAACAGCTGCAATTTTGACCAAGGGTGCCTAAACTTTCGCCACTATATCTGTTTTCCCTTGTGGTAACATTACCTTCCATCTCAGAATATACCTAATTCTGTTTGACAAAATAGAAACACAACATCTGGAGTTTTACTCATCACATTTTATAGTTAAAACACATTAACCAAGGGATTTGACTAAGGCTGGTTTCACATTTGTGTTTGGCAGAGATGCGGAGACTGCGTACTTCCTCCGTTAAGCCCCGTCCACTTCCGCAGCTCTTCCGTTCAGCTCCACCTACATCTGCATGCATCCTGCGTACCTATCTTTAACATTGGGTACGAAGACCATGCGGATGTATGGGGATGCATCTGCATGTGTCGTTCTTATTTTGCGCTGACAGCAACAAAATGCAACATGTTGCGTTCTACGCTGTTCGGCGCAGTGTCAAAACAACGCATGTGGATGCATCCGCATATATCTGCATGGCCTTTGCACCCAATGTTAAAGATAGGCACACAGGAAGCATGCAAACATAGGCGGAGCTGAACTGAAGAGGTGTGGCAGTGGGTGGGGCTTAAAGAAGGAAGTATGCAACCCTCCGCAGCTCTGCCCAACGCAAATGTGAAACCAGCCTAAGTCAATCATACTTCTTAAATTTCATTTTGAAATATAAATAATCCTAGTAATTTTAATTTTCTGATTTAATGTTATACATTGCTCAATATTGAAATTGCAACACCAAAAAGGAAAACTCGTGGAATTATGTAAATCACAGGATTAATTGACATGTTAATGAAAAGCATGGCAAGGTGATCCAGCATCCAGTTATTTGAGTAATAAAAGTTATACATTTATAGAAAAAAGCTTTAAAATACAGGTGGATTAAAAACACAAAATGTGTAGGAAACACTGTGTCAACGCATTTTGAACCCCTGCTTGGTTCTTAATAACACCTGGAAGTATCTCCCTGGTGTTCAAGAAATTGGAATGATTCACAAGAGAAAGACAATTTAACATTTAAAGGGTATGGTATCGCATCAGCCATACATTTTGCATTACCACACCCATTACACACTAAGGTGATACATATAAAATTCGTATTTTATTGAACAGATATACAAGATACAAAATACATGTGATAGAAACAACTATTGCAGGAAAAACCTCCAGCCCCCAGAGTACAAGGCCCCACAAATATCTCCAAAATATCAAATATCAGATAACAATATCGGGACATCAATATGAAAAAAACAATTAAGAATGTGAGATAGTAACAAGTTTGGCAATATACAAAAATATCAGCCGGGATAGCAATGAAAGATATAAGATAAGCCCACTATATGTATGTGGACAATATGGTATCTAAAGTGCCAGTGCCTATGTATATCCTATACTACCCACTATCACACATAGTCAATCAGTATGGTAATAGACCTAAAGATAGAAGGGTAAATGCCCATATATGTCCCATGCTACCTGAAAAACATATATCGCCGATTATTGCAGCAAATATGCCTCTAGGTTGAGGGAAGATAAGTGCCTATATATCCCATGCTGTAAACTAATACAGATCGCTGATCAGTGCAGCAATTTGCCCAAAAGTAGGGAGAACCACAAATAGGCGCTTACCAGGAGATATGAGTGGGAGAGGAGACCCTGGGTCTGGTCAGGTAGAGCCCCGACCGCGTTTTGCGTGCCTAATCGCACCGCTTCCTCAAGGGGAGTGTATGTACAAAAGCGCTCAGAAGGACCTATTGGTCACTATACATCACATGATGTGATCATGTGGGTTTTTAAAGGTCCTTCTGAAAAATTCCAGCAGATGTGGAAGACAAGAGTGTATAAATGGCATAATACCCATGATAGATCCAGATCACGCTTTAGGGGTTCATCATATTCGAGGTCAACCTCCACGAGATCCAGTTTTGCGGAAAAAAACACTGCATCCAAAGCAACTGGGTCAGGCACATATAATGGATCAGGGAATGTGAACAAACGCACGACGTGACAGACGACTAGAAACAGGCCAACTGCTTCAGCCTCTTCCCATCTCAAGGGGGATTAAAGGTGTTTAATCTTTCCATGCATGTTTTAACTGATGTCCAGATACTGGTTCTCTCGAGGGGATTATCTTTCTCTCCTACTAACTCTTTTAATTACTTTGTAGCCCTGAAGGATTTACATCTTTTCTCTCGGAAGATGCTCCTACGGAGGCTTCACAACAAAAAGATCCTATGAGTGAAATGGAGAGGGAGGTTCTTCAGAATTTGGAGGATCTTCTTGGCGAACAAAGTGATTCTGTTCAAAGTAGGTTTCCCTCCTCTATTATTCCCAGATCGACGAGGTTCCCCCCTTGTCTTTAAGTCCAGCCATTGATATCTTCACCAAATTGGTTGGTGAGGACTTTAAGGATTTGTCCACACGGCGACGATATGATAATTTAACACATGCTAGCGCCGTGCTCTTGTTGAATTGCAGTCCCTTCCTGATGTGGTTATAAAGCCGGCTGATAAGGGGGGGAACATCGTCGTCTGTCCATGTGCTAAGTATGAGAGGGAGGCCTTTCGCCAACTAAGAGATAGTCACACCTATACCAAGCTAACCTCCAATCCTCTGACCCCCTTTTCATTGGATCTCCAATGTATTTTGAATTTGGCTCATGATGCCAATGTCATTACTAAAAGATCCTTGATGGTCTGATTGTGAAGTGTCCTAAGGTTCCTACATTTTATCTGCTGCCTAAGGTCCACAAGGATGCCCTTGATCCTCCGGGGAGTCCTATAGTGTCCGGGATTGACGGCCCCTGTGATCGTGTATGCCAGTTTATTGACTTCTACCTCAAGCCATTGGTGGAGACTTTGCCATCATATATACGTGACACTACGGACTCCCTGGCTAGGATGGATGGCATACTTGTGGACCCAGGCACTTTACTTGTCACCGCTGACATTGAAAGCCTTTACACATGTATTGAACACTCCCTGGGGTTGGACGCTGTCCGCCTCTTCCTTGGGATGTCCGACCTGGGCGGCTCTGTTTGTGAGCTAATCCTTGAGCTTTTGCACTTTGTCCTCTCCCACAATTTTTTCGTTTTCAAAGACCATTTTTATCTGCAGAGACGCGGCACAGCCATAGGCGCGGCTTGTGCGCCCTCGTACGCCAACCTTTTCCTGGGTTCTTGGGAGAGGGTTATTTTTGGTGATGGGGGCATGCCGGCTACGTCCCATGTGCTGTGTTGGCACAGATACATCGATGATGTTTTATTTTTGTGGGGGGGGACGGTGCAAGAGCTCGAGGATTTCATGGAGACGCTGAATCGAACTCTTTTAACATCCGACTTACATACTCATATGACTATTGTAAGATCAACTTTTTGGATGTCCTTTTTGAAGTTGATACATCTGGACGAATACAAACAGTTGTGTATCGGAAGCCTACTTCTGTTAATGCTCTGATCCATGCGTCTTCTGCTCACAATCCATCTACCATCAGAGCCGTCCCGGTCGGGCAGTTCCTACGGGCGAGGCGGATTTGCTCATCCGACTCCAGGTTTGAGGCACAGGCTTCTGATCTGACCACACGTTTCAGAGAGCGAGGCTACTCTAATAGATGCATTAGACAGGGCTACAGGAGGGCTAGAGCTACCCCTCGGGATAGCCTGTTGAACTCCAATAAAAGGACTCATGAACCAATTAATAATAAAGGACCCATCAAGTTCATTTCTACATTCAATCATGCGTGGGAAGATATGGAGCTGTGCTGAAAAAACACTGGCCTGTTTTGAGTGCTGAACCCTGTCTTAATATTTCTCCTGATGTACTCTTGCCATGACAGCCTGAAGGTCTAAAAATTTGCGTGATATCCTTGTAAGGAGTCACTATGTTCCCAAAGTTACCAATCCCTTTGGGTCACGTGGTCCTAGTGTGGGCTCAACGCCATGCGGTCGTTGCCTTGCCTTACGCAAATGTTCTGCGCTGCTCCTCTTTCCAGTCCTCGGATGGAACTAGAACTTTCCAGATTCGCCACCGTATTTCATGTAATATGACAAATGTCATCTATTACGCCACATGTGACTGCTCTGAAATCTATAATGGACTTACATCAAGAGAGCTCAGAATAAGGGTAAGGGAGCATGTGCGGGACATTTGCGCGGCCAAGGCAGTGACCGACCCGTCCAATTTAAAAGCTATTCCACGTCACTTTTTCTACCACCACAATTGTGAACCTATAACCTTTAAGGTTAGGGGCATTGATGTAATTCACCTGGGCATCAGAGGTGGTGATTATAAAAAAATACTTGCTCAGGTAGAAGCAAGATGGATCGTGGTATTGGACACTATGACCCCTAAGGGTCTTAATGAGGCCCTCACTTTCTCGCCCTTCTTGTAATTCCTTTCCGTTAAATTGTGAAGTATGTATATTGACTTCTGATCCTTTTTCCATGCCTTTTGAATACCCCTACGTGTTTGGTGTTGTTTTTAATTTTTAATAATAATACTTTTTAATTAATTTTTTTCTTTTTTTATGTTTTATTAATTGTTGTCATTTGTTCATGATCTTTATTCAGTTGGACCTGTTCTATCTGATTTGTACATTATACACCATTCATGATGATTGGAATCCCTTATTGATGCATATTCATCTGATGGATCTGGATTTGCGACATTCCACATATATGATGTATCTAAATATATTGTATTTCCTGTAATCTGGGATTCTATCATTTTTGTATTTGTATGAAATTTCTCTTTTGTTATCTATTTTTTTGATTTATGTAATGATGTATATATTCATTTGTCTGCATCACATGTCTGTTACTCCCATATGGTACAGTGCGCATGCGCAGCATTCCTTGCTGCTCCCAGCATGCCTGGGGCGTCTCCTGGTTACTGAGCACGCGCCGGAACTTTGTTTTCGGCAGCTGCGCGTCAGTGACCATGATCGTCTCGCAGCTCTCGGACCTCGGCTGGCCATGCGCCGTTAAATGTACCACTATTGGTCACTATACATCACATGATGTGATCATGTGGGTTTTTAAAGGTCCTTCTGGGCGCTTTTGTACATACACTCCCCTTGAGGAAGCGGTCGGGGCTCTACCTGACCTGACCCAGGGTCTCCTCTCCCACTCATATCTCCTGGTAAGCGCCTATTTGTGGTTCTCCCTACTTTTGGGCAAATTGCTGCACTGATCAGCGATCTGTATTAGTTTACAGCATGGGATATATAGGCACTTATCTTCCCTCAACCTAGAGGCATATTTGCTGCATTAATTGGCGATATATGTTTTTCAGGTAGCATGGGACATATATGGGCATTTACCCTTCTATCTTTAGGTCTATTACCATACTGATTGACTATGTGTGATAGTGGGTAGTATAGGATATACATAGGCACTGGCACTTTAGATACCATATTGTCCACATACATATAGTGGGCTTATCTTATATCTTTCATTGCTATCCTGGCAGATATTTTTGTACTATTGCCAAACTTGTTACTATCCCACATTCTTAATTGTTTTTTTCATATTGATGTCCCGATATTGTTATCTGATATTTGATATTTTGGAGATATTTGTGGGGCCTTGTACTCTGGGGGCTGAAGGTTTTTCCTGCAATAGTTGTTTCTATCACATGTATTTTGTATCTTGAATATCTGTTCAATAAAAACGAATTTTATATGTATCACCTGATTGCTCCAATCTTCTCCTATTATTGCATGTCGTTTGGGAGTGGGTGTTCCTAGTGTGGGTATGTTGTCCCACACTACCAGCATTATTCTAATGCCATTATGGGGATTTTTTCTGTACCTTTACACACTAAGCAGCCTCTCTCTGGTGTGTCATGGCATTGTATGAACACCAGGGAGATACAGCCCAACTAACTGTTTATAGGATTAAAAGAGTTAATTGCCCTACAAGGGTAAGAGATTTGGTCAAATTACAGTTGGCCCAGGATTTATTACATTATATTCCTAGATACTCACGCTTAAATAGGTTTTAACTTTAGAAATGACCTCACTTGTATTGAATTGCATCATATGTATATCTACAATATATATTTTCAGATATTTCTTCAATTATTCCACCCATCTTGTTGCTAATTTACTCAGTTTTTTAAAACTTTACAGAGTAGTTGTTTCTTTTTACACCCACATCTACTACTGTGAATAATTACATAATTAAGAACCCTACAGTGGTTCAAAATGCATAGGCCAAGTGTCTCACACATAGTTTGTTTTAAATCACCTTTCCTTTTAAATATATTTCAATAAATGTGAAGTTTTTATTACTTGAATTGGTGGAATATGGATCATTTTTTGTATTATGCTTTGCCTATCCTCTCCCAGGAACCAGCCTAGAGTTCATCCATGCACCATGCCCAAATTATCACATCATAATCTTGAGAATTGGTAATTTGAAGAAACTACTATTTTGTAATTGTTAATGATATTCAAATGATTAGAAAAATGGAAACACATTTTTTTTAAATATCTATTTACATTGTTTCTAGTATAAGTTCCATGCACAGAAATGCATGCACTAACATACATTGGCATGCTATCAATGAGGTTATTAATGGCTGTCTGTTGAATGTTCTATCACTCTGTAAATCATCAAGATCTGCAGTCACTTAACAATTGCCAACCAATGAAGTTCCAGATATGATTGATGGGAAACAAGTCCAAAGATATTGCAGTCCAGAGTAGCAAATTTAGGCCACA
Organism: Oophaga sylvatica; assembly: GCA_033576555.1. Classification (NCBI taxonomy): domain Eukaryota; kingdom Metazoa; phylum Chordata; class Amphibia; order Anura; family Dendrobatidae; genus Oophaga; species Oophaga sylvatica. The sequence continues at coordinate 173,331,533 of JARQOD010000002.1, forward strand.
CAGGCTAATCACAGTAGCATGAGTACCACTCAGAGAAATCACTGTACTACTGGTTCCACAATTGATCCATTTTGTACTGCAAGTGAAATTGGATGTCACATATCAAGCTTTAGGTGTCAAACAATGTCTATGCAAACTATCAAAAGGTTGTTATATTTACCTCACCCTACTGCTCTCAAAAGTTATCATGGTGCAGAGCAAAACCGCAATAACAGCTGGAATGAAGGCCTAGCCTTTTAAGTGATGATTCCTGCTTTTATCTTGAATGCAATGATAGGTTTCAATTGGTCTGGAGACCACACGGGCAACGCTATAGAGAGGTTTTCACTAGTAAACATCATACCAGTCCTACTTCTGAGATTATGTTGTGGGATGGCATAGTGTACGGTAGCCAGACCCCTCCATTCTTTATTCTATTAACAGTAGGCATCACCAGACTTAGCCGGCAATTGCAAATGGAGCATTCAATTTGGCAGAATATTCCTCAATCATTAATAGCCTCATTGATACCCTGGCAAGGCATGTGTGTGTGTTTCTGCGTGTAGCACTAATACTTAATACTGAATAGATCAAGATGTTTTGAATGTTTTGTTTCCTGTATTTAATAATTTGCATATCAATAACATGTATATTCAACCTGTGATTTTCATACTTCCACAAATTTTACTACTTCAAATATAGAAATGAATGTTAATTTTTTTTTTGTCATTTGACAAAATTTAAGGTTAATAAACAAAATCTAAATCAAATCAGTGTGATTACCAACCTTTCACTTTAAAGTAGTAAAAAATTTTATTGGCACAATTGTATACAGTTTTTGAAGGAGCTCAACAGTAAGGTTTTTGCAAACTGGGCTGCATCATACTGTGTGCAACAGTACAAAGAATTATGCTGTTCTAGTCACACAAAATGCTGATTTGATTTAGAATATTCTGCTCACTGTGTTACTGCTATAATTGGTCAATATCGCAAAATGTGTCATCCAAATTGACTTCTGTATGCCCTTTTCCTTTAGAGGCATATACAATGGTTATTTTCATCTAATTTAACTTACCTTTGTACGTATCACAGAAAGATAAGGGAACATATTCATGGTCAAGAATTCTTGAACTAAATAATGAGATTCAAGCAGGTTGAGATTTTTGCTACCAATTTAAAAGCTGAGTATAGTTAGTTGAACCTAATGTCTGTCACCAGACACTTTATTGCAGGAGTTAAAACAGGAGAGTAGACACAAAAAATCCAAGAATTCAGTAGTCATTGTCTTGCAGAGGCAAGCATTGATGCAACAGGAAATAGTGAGAGAGTGTTCAAATAGTCTCGGCCAAAATAGCAAAAGAACCTCAAGCCTACAAACACAAACATAAAACAACCTGTAGCTAGATGAAAGGCCAATGTTTTGTTGATTAAAATATGCTCTCTAATATGCACAAATATTTCAGGATGTTTATTTCAATAGTAGATTTTTCACAGATACAGGATAATAAAATATTATTATATCCAATTATTATCCATTATTAATATTATATCCAACTCCTGACCATGTATTTTACCTTTAAAAATGTGTGAAAGAATGAGTTTTTCTAAGGAGCTCATTGAATTCGAGTGTGCTATTGTAATAGGATGTAATCACTGTGTGTAAAATTTCCTCCCTACCAAATATTCCTAAATTACTGGTATTATTAAAAAATGTGAGAGTTTAGGAACCAAAGGAACTCAGCCCCACGTTGTTGATCATGTAATTATAGAGTGGGGTCATTGAGTCTTGAGATACTGCATAAAAGTCAGTAAACTTAGAATCCAAACCTCCTCTGGCTTTAATATCAGCACAAAAACTGTGGTTCTTGGCATGGGTTTCAAAGTCTGAGCAATTGCATGCAAGCCTTACATCAATATGCCAAGTATTAGATGGAGCAGTATAAAAGCATGTCACCACTGGAAAGTAGATAGTAGAATCATGTTTTTTGCAGTGATGAATCACATTTCTCTATCTAACAGTCTGTTGAAAGAGTTCCAGCAACTGGTTCACCTCCAGTAAAGGGAAATCTTTAATGCTTCAGAATCATAGGCTTCCAAATTGTGCAAACAGTTTGGGAAAGGCTTTTTTCTGCTCCAGCATGACTGTGCCACACCTCAGTTGATTTCATTTGGGTCAGGAATTGTTACCTAGCCCACATAGAACACAAAACTCAAAACCATCAAACACCATTAGAAAGATTGGAATCTCAGTGTCTAACAATACCAATGCCGACACACTTCTGAATGATTGGGCCAAACTTCCTATAGACATAAGCCCCGTCACACTAAGCGAGATCGCTAGCGAGATCGCTACTGAGTCACAAGTTTTGTGATGCAACAGCGATCTCAGCAGTGATCTCGCTAAGTTTGACACGTACCAGCGATCAGGCCCCTGCTGTGAGATCACTGCTCGTGTCGGAAATGCCTGGACCTTTCTTTGGTCATTGAGATCCCTCTGGGTAGCATGCATCGGTGTCTATGACACCGTTTACCAATAATCTCGCTAGCGACTCAGCACTGAGACACATAGGAGACACATCATTACACAGGTCACTACGGGTCACCGATTGTTGCTGCTGGGAAGATCTGACTGTTTGGCATCTCACCAGCAACCACAAAGCGACGCAGCAATGATCCCTGCCAGGTCATATCGTTGTCGGAATCGCTGTTGCGTCGCTGAGTGTGACGGTACCCATACTCTTAAAGAAAGTCTTTCCAGAATAGTGTAAGTTATTTTAGTTGCAAGAGGAAAAAGACTCTACAGTAATGCCTATACTCAATATAACCATAAAGCACAACTACAGAAGATAGTCTAGAGTAGGGAGTAAAGCTTCTCCCAAAATAACTCCAAATTATATAGTTAAATGGACAACTTTAACAGGATAAATAAAAAGAAAACAGAGCAAAAATGTCCAAAACAACATATTAAAAAAAAATCAAAAATAAGTTTATTATGAAATCACATACAAATCACATAGAAAAGTCATAAGAAAACTATTTAAATACACATGGTGTATACATTGTATGTATCTTCAGAAGCTAAAAAATGGAGGAGACATGAAGTTATGCTGAGACACAGAGGGGGAGCACAATTCATCTCAAGAAGGCAAGACACATACCAAATACCTCATAAGAAAGCACAATTGCAGTAATGAGGCAAAAACAGTAACTTACTCAAAAATACTTAAATATAGAAGCCTCCGGTATTAATCATGAGGGTGTGCTTACCCAGGGGAGCTCACCCACCTCGCTCAGCAGCCCCTTGACACGCGTTTCACCGTCAGCTTTTTCAAAAGGGGTACCTTTCTCAAAAAGGGTACCAATGTATACAGCAAGTGTATTTAAATAGTTTTCTTGTGACTTTTCTTTGTGATTTTTGTATGTGATTTCATAATAAACTTATTTTTGAAATTTTTAATATGTTGATTTGGACATTTTTACTCTGTTTTCTTTAGTAATGCCTATAGGTTTAGAATGAGATATCAAAAAACCTCATATAGGTGTGTTGTGAATGTGTTTGAGATGAGTTCTGAGCAGAGGCTCCCTCTGGTGGTTACAAGCGGTACTAGTGAGGATTGTGAGGACTGGGAATCAGGTGTTACTGATTGGTCTTATATAAGGGAGTCATTTTCCCATCAGGGTTGCCGGTGATCAATTGTTCTGGTCTGAATCCTTCTTTCCAGTTTCCCTTGTAGCCTGCTGTGTCGTGTCTGCATCTCCTGCTATCAGATAGGACAATTTCTTATTTTGTGTTTTTGCTATATTTTTGCATTTTGTCCTGCACTTCTGTGGGGGCCTTCAGGGTCCCCTCCGGGGGCTTTTGCCCTCTCAGTTTAGTCCAGCCACTGTGTTTTGTACTTTTGCTTTTTTACCTGCACTCCTCAGCTACCGTAACATAACAGTATCACCGGCCATAAAAATTGTATGGTACTCACAGAAGGGAAAAAATATTTTGAAGGAAGAAAAGTTGTCAGAGATATTTTTCTGTTTGTTGCATTTTTTTTTTTCCCTCTGTATCTCTGGGTGCTGGGGAGGATCTTTTCTCCCAATGGAGTTTGCACAGTTGTCTGGCCGTGTGGATCAGCTTGCCACTGAGGTTCAGAGTATTGCTGCATATCTTGCTAGGTTGCCTGTTGTGGAACCTAGGATCCCCATGCCAAATTTGTTTTTAGGGGATCGAGCTAAGTTTCAGAATTTCAAAAATAATTGTAAATTGTTTCTTGCCTTAAAATCTAAGTCCTCAGGAAACGCAGCGCAGCAGGTTCAAATTATCATCTCTCTCCTGCGCGGCGATCCTCAGGATTGGGCTTTTTCCCTGATACCTGGGGATCCTGTTTTGAGTGATGTTGATGCATTTTTTCAGGCTTTGGGATTATTGTACGATGAGCCTAATGTCACTGATCAAGCTGAAAAAGCCTTGTTGGCATTAAATCAGGGGCTTGATGACGCTGAGTTATACTGTCAGAGATTCCGTAGGTGGGCAGTCCTGACCAAGTGGAATGACGACGCTTTGGCGGCCCTTTTCCGGAAGGGTCTGTCGGATAATGTAAAGGATGTTATGGTGGGATTCCCTGTCCCCTCTGGTCTCAATGATTCTATGTCATTAGCGATTCAAATTGACAGACGTTTGCGTGAGCGGAGAAGTATGCGTGGAGTGGTGTTGCCTTGTGAGCCAGCTGCTGAGCCCATGCAGTGTGATGGAGTGGTGTCTGGGGCACAGCGTCATGAGTTTCGAAAGCGCAATGGGTTATGTTTCTACTGTGGTGATGCCTCTCATGCTATTTCAGTCTGCCCTAAGCGGGGAAGACATTTTGCACGCTCAGTTGTCTTGGGTAGTGTTCAGACTAAGTTTTTATTAACTGTCACTCTGATATGCTCTCTGTCCTCATTTTCTGCTCAGGCTTTCGTTGATTCTGGAGCAGCTATTAACCTGATGGATTATGATTTTGCTAAACGTTGTGGGTTTCCCTTGATACCCCTACAGAAGTCTATTCCTTTACTGGGGATCGATTCTACCCCTTTGGCTGAGAATAAACCCCAGTTTTCTACTCAGGTGATAATGAGGGTTGAACCTGATCACCAGGAGTGCTGCAAATTTTTGGTTCTATATAATCTGCATGACATTATAGTGCTGGGTTTCCCTTGGTTACAGTCTCATAATCCTGTTTTGGATTGGAAATCTGTGTCTGTAACCAGTTGGGGCTGCCAATGTGTTAATACCAACACTCCTGTTTTTTCTGCCTCCCCCAGGCTGAGGATGTTCCTGACTTTTTGTTTGATTTTTCTGATGTGTTTAGTGAAAGTAAATCTGCACCCTTACCTCCCCATAGGAGCTATGACTGCGCTATTGAATTAGTGCCAGGTAGTAAATTCCCTAAAGGTCGCCTTTTTAACTTGTCTGTACCTGAACATGACGCTATGCGGTCTTATATCAAGGAATCATTGGAGAAGGGTCATATCAGACCATCCTCTTCACCCTTAGGTGCCGGTTTTTTCTTTGTGGCCAAAAAAGATGGTTCATTAAGGCCGTGTATTGATTATCGTCTCTTGAACAATATTACTGTGAAATATCAATACCCGTTACCCTTGATTTCTGACCTGTTTTCCAGGGTGAAAAACGCTACTTGGTTTACCAAGCTTGACCTCAGGGGGGCGTATAACCTTATTCGCATTAAGCACGGGGATGAATGGAAGACGGCATTCAATACCCCTGAAGGGCATTTTAAGTACCTTGTGATGCCCTTTGGGCTCACTAATGCTCCTTCCGTCTTCCAGTCCTTCATGAATGACATTTTCAGGGATTTTGTGGACAAGTTTCTGATTGTTTATTTGGATGATATCTTGATTTTTTCTAATGACTGGGACTCTCATGTGAAACATGTTCGAATTGTATTCCAGATTTTGAGAGAGAATGCTCTGTATGTGAAGGGATCAAAGTGTCTTTTTGGCGTACAGAAGATCTCATTTCTGGGATTCATTTTGTCCCCATCTGTTATTGAAATGGACCCGGTCAAGGTTCAGGCCATCTGTGATTGGGTCCAACCTACTTCATTAAAGGCTCTTCAGAGATTTTTGGGTTTTGCCAATTTTTATCGTAAATTTATTGGTAATTTCTCGGTTATTGTTAAACCATTAACTGATTTGACCAGAAAGGGTTCTGATGTGGTGAATTGGCCTCCTGAGGCAGTCTCTGCGTTTCAGGAACTTAAGCAGAGATTCACTTCTGCTCCTGTTCTACGGCAGCCTGATGTTTCTCTGCCATTTCAGGTGGAGGTTGATGCCTCTGAAATTGGGGCAGGTGCCGTTTTGTCCCAAAAAGATCCAGAGACCTCTAAAAGTAACCCTTGTGCCTTTTTCTCTCGAAAATTTTCTCCTACTGAACGTAATTATGACGTGGGTAATCGGGAGTTATTGGCCATGAAGTGGGCTTTTGAAGAGTGGAGACATTGGCTGGAGGGAGCCAAACATCAGGTGGTGGTCCTTACGGACCATAAGAATCTGGTCTATCTGGAATCTGCCAAGCGACTCAATCCTAGACAGGCCAGTTGGGCCTTGTTTTTCACACGTTTTAATTTTGTGGTTTCCTTTCTTCCTGGCACTAAGAATGTTAAGGCGGATGCCCTCTCGAGGAGTTTCCTTGCGGACTCTCCTGAGCTATCTGATCCCTCTGTTATTTTGAAGGAGGGTGTAGTTCTTTCCGCCATCTCACCTAATTTGAGACTTGCTCTGGAGGGGTGTCAGGAGGATAGGCCCGAGCGCTGCCCTGTTGGAAAATTGTTTGTCCCGGACCAGTGGAAAAAGAGTGTGATGTCTGAGATTCATTGTTCCGCATTGGCTGGGCATCCCGGAAATTTTGGTACCAGAGACTTGGTTAGTCGGTCCTTTTGGTGGCCTACCTTGTCTCGCGATGTCAGGGAATTTGTGCAGTCCTGCGGGACTTGCTCTCGCTCCAAGCCTTGCTCTCGCTCTAGTGGTTTGTTGATGCCATTGCCTGTGCCCAAGAGACCATGGACCCATATCTCTATGGATTTCATTTCCGATCTTCCTGTTTCTCAGAGAATGACCACCATCTGGGTAATTTGTGATAGGTTTTCCAAAATGATACATCTTGTGCCATTACCTAAGTTGCCTTCCTCCTCTGAATTGGTGCCGTTGTTCCTTCAGCACGTGGTTCGTTTACACGGCATTCCTGAGAACATTGTGTCTGACAGAGGAGTCCAGTTTGTTTCCAGATTTTGGAGGACTTTTTGTTCTAAACTGGGTATTCAATTGTCTTTCTCCTCGGCATTTCATCCTCAGACCAATGGTCAAACTGAGAGAACAAACCAGACATTGGAGACTTATCTAAGATGCTTTGTGTCTGCTGATCAGGATGACTGGGTCTCTTTTTTGCCTTTGGCTGAGTTTGCTCTTAATAATAGGGCTAGCTCTGCCACTTTGATGTCTCCGTTTTTCTGTAATTCTGGGTTTCACCCTCGATTTTCTTCAGGACAGACGGAGGCTTCTGTCTGTCCAGGTGTTGACTCTGTTGTTGAGCGTATGCAGCAGATTTGGTACCAGGTAGTGGAGAGGTTGTCCCTCTCTCAGGAGAAGGCCCAGCGGTTTGCTAACTGGCATAGGACTGATGGTCCTCGGTTTAAAGTGGGGGACTTGGTCTGGTTGTCCTCAAAGAATATTCCTATGAGAGTAGCATCTCCTAAATTTAAGCCTAGGTTCATTGGACCTTATAAGATCATGGAGATTATTAATCCTGTTTCTTTTCGTTTGCTTCTTCCAGGGACATTTAAGATCCATAACGTGTTCCACAAGTCCTTGTTGAAGAGGTTTGTTGAGCCAGTGGTTCCTGCTGCTGTGCCTCCTGACCCTGTTTTGGTTGAGGGCAATCTGGAGTATGTGGTTGAGAAAATATTGGATTCTCGTTTTTCTAGACGAAGACTCCAGTATTTGGTTAAATGGAGAGGTTATGGTCAGGAAGACAATTCTTGGGTGTTTGCTTCGGACATCCATGCTAGGAGACTTATCCGTGCGTATCATAGAACTCATCCTGACCGACCTGGTTGCTCAAATGAGGGTTCGGTGACCCCTCCTCAAGGGGGGCTACTGTTGTGAATGGGTTTGAGATGAGTTCTGAGCAGAGGCTCCCTCTGGTGGTTACAAGCGGTACTAGTGAGGATTGTGAGGACTGGGAATCAGGTGTTACTGATTGGTCTTATATAAGGGAGTCATTTTCCCATCAGGGTTGCCGGTGATCAATTGTTCTGGTCTGAATCCTTCTTTCCAGTTTCCCTTGTAGCCTGCTGTGTCGTGTCTGCATCTCCTGCTATCAGATAGGACAATTTCTTATTTTGTGTTTTTGCTATATTTTTGCATTTTGTCCTGCACTTCTGTGGGGGCCTTCAGGGTCCCCTCCGGGGGCTTTTGCCCTCTCAGTTTAGTCCAGCCACTGTGTTTTGTACTTTTGCTTTTTTACCTGCACTCCTCAGCTACCGTAACATAACAGGTGTAATGTGTGGGTATTTAGATACTGTTATTCGTAAAGTGTATTTTATTGGAGATTGAAATGCTGAAGTATAAGTAACATACATATCTAGCATTTCTTAAAATGTCAAACTCATTATGATGTAGAAAGATATTAAAGTGTATAGAAAGTACAAAGTAATATTTACTGTAAGTGTAAAAGTATAACTTGACAGCTAACTGTAGAATTTCAAAGGTTTGTGTTGTGTTAAGTGTTAACTTTATGGATAGTGATATTTTTCTTGCATGTTAATTTAAGAAATGTTACATCTGTTGGTCTGTACAGTACACAGCAGATGTAGATAACAGTGCTGTCCCAGTGCAAGACTGTGCTAAAATAGGACCTGTGAACAAAGCTATCAGTCACACTATAAATGCATCCAAATTAGGCATTGTAAATCTTGAAAAACCTACAGTATCATTATTTGGTGATTCTTAATGTTTCAATTGATCATATACATCCATATATACAGTAGTAAATTTCATTATTACTCTGGCAAAGATGTTGACTCACATCTAATCAGCAGCCACCTTTCCCAGACTTAAAAAGTCCTTCACCATTGCATCAAATGCATAACTTGTAGCTTGTAAAGGACAATTAACATGAGCCTTTTATATACAGAAAACAAATTAAATTGTATTTCCTAATGGAAATGCTATATTGTGCTTTATCATTTTGTGAAAAAAATATTTTTTAACTTGCCTTGATTCAACAACAGAATAATTTAATCAATATAACTTTAATTATTTTTATAGCACATATTGTATATCTGAAGTTGTATTTTGCTATAATTTGTTTCAATACACACCTCAATATTGAAAGTGCAATACCAAAAGTACAAACATATGATATGCAAATGCTGAAAAAATGGAAAAAAAAATATAAAAACATCTGAATTTATTAGTGAGCAGAAATTTAAGTATTACACATATGATATTTATAGTTGTCTGACAAATGTTCTGCCATACCAAAGCACTTGGGTGTGAAAATAATCAAGATCCACTGCTGGCAGCTCCATTTGCAATTGCCAAACAAAGACATCTTAGAAGTGCTTAATGGGAGTAAATTCAGGAGACACTGAAGGTCATGGTAGCACATTTAGGCCATGCCAGATGCTCAAACTAGCTAGACATGCTGCTTGTCTTGTTGAAACACTGCTCCTGGGACACTTTGTAGATAAGGCCATATCACTGGTTCCTTGTCTAAATCAATGTAACATGAGTTGTTATCGTATCTGGAATACAATTTAGAGAAGTGTAGCAACTTTACATTATGCCACCCCAAACCGTTACCCAGAGAGTAGAACCAATGTGATGCTCACTCCTGAAGTTATTTCACTGACATCACTCCATTGTTCTCAAAGGCTATCATGCCGCAGAGCAAAACAGCATTGGAGACTAGAAAGGAGGTTTATCCTATTTGAAATAAGTCCCACTTTTGTCTTGGATTTATTCATAGATGAAGATTGGTCTGTAGACCAAATGGGAAATGCAATTAAGATGCCCTCATGAGGGAAAGATATGCCGATCCTTCTCCCAGGGTTATGGTGCGGGGTGGAGTAATGTTCCATAGTTGAACCCCTCTAGTCTTCATTCCAATTAAATTAAGAGTGTGGCATAACATTTATTTGTTCTCTATTTAGGTTTATCACTTGCATATGATCAACTTGTCTATTGATCCTGTGATTTCCATAATGCACATCAGTGTACTGTGCAAATAGCAAGATTTTTCTCATTTCAGTTTACATATTTCAGTCATCATTATTCACATTTACAAATGTGCAAATACAATTTAAGTACTTTGACATTAATTTGTAGAACTTTTATACTGGTTGGGCACTAAGTGATAATCTCTATTACAGTAAGGTGTAGATGCATTCACAATTTTTTAGGCTACAGAGCTGAAATCTGCTAATATTTCCATTATTTCTTCACAGAAATTGCTCTACTGATTTACATTCTGAAAAGTATCTAGCAATCTTATATTTTAAAATATTTATTTCTTCCACTACTTTTTAGAAGCTTGGCTTAGTTAGAAAAAAAAAATCCTTTGACAAACCTATTGACTATTTATGATCAAATTGTAAATGTAGCTTTGAGCTGTAATGCTGATCATCATGTCCCTCATCTATCAAAGCAATTTCAGCAGAATTCTGGTGTAAATTTCTTTGAAGAGTCACAATTTTTCATGGACAAAAATTTTGACAATTTTTGTATTTTCATGCCAGTTTTTCTCAGCTCTGCCAAAATGGGTCAGGAGGGCATAGTGGGGGTGTGTTGCCACAACTAGTCTAATTCATAAAGAGGATGTGTCATCATGGCTTGTCTTAATATAAACACAAATTAATCAAGTTCAGAAATTTTCACGCTGATCTTAATGAGGGGACATTTTGAAGTTAGACACTCATGATTCATTAAGAGGCAAATGATCTAGCTTTGATGATTTGGGGTCAAAACAAGCTTTAGAGGGTATAGGGTATGCCTACTGTTGAACAATATCATCTTGTGTAGTACTAGTTATTTCCATAATATGTCCCTTTTTTGAGCTAGTCATTTCATTCATTTAGCTTTCCTTGGCTTGGAGTCCTAACAGTCAAACCCCAGTTCTGCTCTTCCCCATCTTCATTGAGGTCAACTGACACTAGGTGAGTATTTAACCCCTTCTCCCAAAGGCCATTTTCACCTTCATGTCCGGGCCAAATTTTACAATTCTGTCCAGTGTCACTTTATGTGGTAATAACTGTGGAAAGCTTCAATGGATCCCACTGATTCTGTGATTTTTTTTAATGACATATTGTACTTTATGATAGTGGTAAAAAGTTTATAACGTTGAGCCGTGAAAATAAAAAAAATCACATTTTCCAAACAAAAATGTTTTTTTCATCCAAGATTTTGCATTTTCACAAGGTACAGAAGCAGGAGAAATTGCACAATACAATTTGTTGAAAAATTTCTCCTGAGTACACACATACTCCATATGTGGTGGTAGAATACTGTTTAGGCTCATGGCAGGGCTCAGAAAAGGAATGACATTTTGGAACGCAAACTTTTATGGAATAGTCTGCTGGTGTCTTGTCTCCTTTCAAGAGCCCCTGATGTGCTAAACAGTGTATAACCCCCACAAGTGACACCATGACACCATTTTGGAAGCTAGACCCCTCAAGGAATGCATCTAGATGTGTTGTGAGCACCTTGAAACCCAGCAGCTTCATAGAAGTTTGTAACATTGGGCAGTGAAAATTAAAAAATCACATTTTTTCCCACAAAAAAATGTTATTTTAGCCCCAATTGTTTTATTTTCACAAGGATAGCAGGAGAAAATGGACCCTAAATTTGTTATACAATTACTTGTGAGTACACAGCTACCCCATATGTGGTTGAAAACTCCTTTTGAGGCAGAGTGCAAAGCTCAAAAATGGAAGAAGTGCCATACTGTAGTTTACATTTTACTGGACTGATTAGAGCGTGCCATGTAACATTGGAATAGATCTTGAGGTGCTAGAACAGCAGAACCCCCCATAAGAGATCCCATTTTACAAACTACACCTCTCAATAAATTAATTTAGGGATGAAGTTATCATATTGACATCACAAGTGGGTCATAGCATTTTATACCATTGGGCAATAAAGAAAAAAAATATATATTTTTACTACCAAAATTTTGTTTTAGCACCAGTGTTTACAATTTTACATGAGGAAATGGGTAAAAATGGCATCCAAATTTTTTCCAGAATTTCTGCTGAACGTAGAAATACCCCAAATGTGGCTATTCAGTACTTCTTAAGCATTCAGTGAGACTCGGGAGGATAGGAGCACTATTGGCAAATAGCATTCATTCCCATATGAGTCTCACCATATGGCTTTGCAGTATATTTATAAAGGAGGCATCCTGGAGTGCAAACATTTCTATAACAGTTTGAGGACTCCGTATACAAAGACCCTAATTGTTAGAAGAGCAGAATCCTCCCTCAAGTGACTACATTTGGAAATTATACTTTTTTGGGAATTTGTCTTCAGGTGTCATGACAATTTTGACTAAATTGGAGTTTTCCAGAAACATGCAACAGGAGATGTTGCTGAGTGAAAATTGCACACTGCCATTGTAGTGACTAGTACGCTATTCCCAGCTCATGCACCTGCAAATTAGGCAGGCTCTCATCACTACAGAGATGCCAACCATGTGGGCACTAATTGCGGATTAGGCACACAGGGGCTCAGAAGGGAGGGAGCATTTGGATTTGGGAGCAAATAATTTGCTGAATTTCTTTGGGGATGAGGGCCATTTCACTTTTCAGAGCTTTTGTGCTACCAGTAACAAGGAAATCCACCAAATTTTCTGTTAACAGATGAAGAATATGAGTGGGGACTTGCTTTTGTTGTGGATTGAATTGAAGCTTTTATTGGGAAGAATTTACTTAATATTTTGGATCACAATTATCTGGCACTCTATGCTGAGCATTTACATTGGGGTTTCCCTTTAAATCTTTGAGTGACGTAATTCAGATGAAACCATGGAGGGAGACACTCACTTTAATGAGACAGCAAAGTTTCTGAATCCCCTATTTCAGAGATTTACACTGTGTGCAGAATTATTAGGCAAGTTGTATTTGAGAGGATTCTTTTTATTATTGAACAACAACTATGTTCTCAATCAAGCCAAAAGACTCATAAATATCAAAGCTTAATATTTTTGGAAGTTGGAGTGGGTTTCTTTTAGATTTGGCTATCTTAGGAGGATATCTGTGCAAGTAACTATTACTGTGCAGAATTATTAGGCAACTTAATAAAAACCAAATATATACCCATCTCACTTGTTTATTTTCACCAGGTAAACCAATATAACGACACAAAATTTAGAAATAAACATTTCTGACATTCAAAAACAAAAAAAAAATCAATGACCAATATAGCCACCTTTCTTTATGATGACACTCAAAAGCCTTCCATCCATAGATTCTGTCAGTTGCTTCCCTCCCTGTAGATCTCACAATTTATGAGGGACCACAGGTTCTCTATGGGGTTCAGATCAGGTGAACAAGGGGGCCATGTCATTATTTTTTCTTCTTTTAGACCTTTATTGGCCAGTCACGCTGTGGAGTATTTGGATGCATGTGATGGAGCATTGTCCTGCATGAAAATCATATTTTTTTTGAACGATACCGACTTCTTCCTGTACCACTGCTTGAAGAAGGTGCCATCAAGAAACTGGCAGTACAGCTGGGAGTTGGGCTTCACTCCATCCTCAACCCGAAAAGGTCCCACAAGTTCATCTTTGATGATACCAGCCCATACCAGTACCCCACCTCCACCTTGCTGGCATCTGAGTTGGAGTGGAGCTCTCTGCCCTTTACTGATCCAGCCTCTGGCCCATTCATCTGGCCCATTAAGAGTCACTCTCATTTCATCAGTCCATAAAACCTTAGAAAAATCAGTCTTAAGATATTTCTTAGCCCAGTCTTGACATTTTATCTTTTGTTTCTTGTTTAAAGGTGGTCGTTTTTCAGCCTTCGTTACCTTGGCCATGTACCTGAGTATGGCACACCTTGTGCTTATTGATACTCCAGTAACATTGCAGCTCTGAAATATGGCAAAACTGGTGGCAAATGGCATATTGGCAGCTTCACGCTTGATTTTCCTCATTTCATAGGCAGTTATTTTGCACCTTTTTTTATCAACACGCTTCTTGTGACCCTGTTGGCTATTTGCCATGAATCGCTTGATTGTTTGGTGATCACGCTTCAAAAGTTTGGCAATTTCAAGACTGCTGCATCCCTTTGCAAGACATCTCACAATTTTTGACTTTTCAGAGTCCATCAAATCTCTCTTCTGACCCATTTTGCCAAAGGAAAGGAAGTTGCTTAATAATTAAGCACACCTTATAAACGATGTAGATGTCATTAGACCACACCCCTCCTCATTACAGAGATGCAAATCACCTTATTTACATAATTGGCAGTTGGCTTTCAAGCCTATACAGCTTGTAGTAGGACAACATGCATAAAAAGGATGATGTGATCAAAATACTCATTTGCCTAATAATTCTGCACACAGTATACACGGAAACCCCTGGTGTAAGAGCTCAGCACAGAGCGCAGAATGAAAGTGAGCTGAGCATTACTGCAATCTTTGGGAAGCAGAATTAATAAATCAACAGCAGGTGAATACTTGGTTTTATTTATTTTTTATGTCATTTCTTTTGCAGTATAAGTGATTAGGAGACTTTATTCTTCGGGTCGGAGCGATTACAGATTTACATCTGGTTTTTATGTTTGGCTCCTGTCTGTCATGTGTGCATTGCCATGAAGATCGTCGCGGTTGCACATTTTGACTTCTCACAGCTGATCTGCTGTTTCTTTGTGTTTGGCAGCTAGGGAGTTAATTCTGTCTGTGCTCGGTGCTGGGACTGGGTGCAGTTTCTCCCGGCTGCAATTGATTATTTGTTGATTGGTTTCCTTTAAATTCCTGGTTGTTCTGCTTGGGGAGTTGCCAGTGAAACCTTCATGCAGACCACAGATAGAAATGAATCTGTATAGACTTTAGTTGTGAGCTCCTTAGTTGTTCTAAGCTCAACTTAGTTAGAGTTTATTTCCCAGACCATTTATGTTCCTTTGGTGTTTGAGTGTGTATGCAAGCGAGTGTTATCCTGTCTGTCTTATATGTCTAATCTGTGTATTTAGCTGAGATCAGCCCATATCCCTTTGGTGGTAGTCAGGATCCTTCTTAGGACTGATTACAGGGTTCAGGGTCTGATAGAAGACAGGGTTAGGTTGGAGACTTGGACCTCTGAACCATTATCAGTACCTCCAAGGTGAGGGATTAGTTAGGACCCCAGTTTAGGGTCAGGTTAGATCCCGGTCCACCTCTTTCCTGTTTCAGCTCATCAAGTCCTCAAGATTAACCCTGAGTTCAGCAGAGATCGTGTCAGGTAAATCTATTCTATACTTACATGCTTATGTTGCTATACTAGTTGTTGTATAGAGTGTTGTTCCTGTATTAATAGTTTACTGACATTGTATACATATCATTAGACAGCGTGACATTTTCACTGGCCTTAAAAATTATCTCCAGTTACCATGGATCCAGTAGCCCAGCTGGCTCTGCAGTTGCAGGGATTATCCATGGAGCTGACGGACATTAAGTCCAAAGTTTTGTCTCCCCTGGAGCAAACCAGAGTTGAACCTAAAGTAGCTCTCCCGGACAGGTTCACTGGTGGGCGAGACAAATTTTTCACCTTCCGGGAGGCATGTAAATTGTATTTTCGGCTTCGTCCTCGATCATCAGGGAGTGATGAGCAGAGAGTGGGAATTGTTATCTCACTTCTGCAAGGGGACCCTCAATCCTGGGCATTTTCCCTTCCTCCGGGATCCCGGCTCTACTGTCTGTAGATCAATTTTTTACTGCCCTGGGATTGGTATATGATGACCCAGATCGGGTCTCTCTTGCTGAGACAAAATTATGTAAGATACAGCAGGGAGATCGTCCTGCAGAGGAATTTGCTTCTGAGTTTCGTAGATGGGCCACAGATACTCAGTGGAATGACCCAGCTCTTAGGAGCCAGTTTTGTCATGGGCTTTCTGATAAATTAAAAGACGTTTTGGCTCAGTATGAGTCTCCTCATTCACTGGAGTCTGCTATGGCCTTAGCTATCCGTACTGATAGACGGCTTCGGGAGAGGGGTGAGGTAACCCCACTCCCTGTTGTTTCTCCACCTACCACTAAAGTCCCTTATGTTGAGGTTCCCCTTGTCTGTTCGGATGAGCCTATGCAGTTGGGAGGGACATCATTTCGTAGGAGGGGATTGGCGGTACGCCGCAGGACTAGAAGATGTTTTTTCTGCGGGAAAGAGGGACATTTTGTTGGAGAATGTCCATCCCGTGCCTTGTTGAGCCAAAAGTCGCCGGAAAAACTGTTAATCCCAGGTTGTGTGGTGGACGACAACCTGGGAGTATGTATTTCATCCGCCAGTTCTTCTCAGTTCCTTGTACCAGTGGAGGTGGTAGTTGGTACGAGAGTGGAGAGATTGTCTGTTCTTCTTGATAGTGGTTCCGGGGCTAATCTGGTTGACGCTCAGTTTGCTCAGGCTCAAGGTATGCATCTGAGTGTATTGGTCAAACCGATCCCTATATTCTCCATTGACGCCAGGCCTCTCAGCCAAGGTAGCTTTGTTCATGAGGTTCATAACATTGACCTTCGGGTAGGGGCAATACATAGGGAACAATTATCTTGTTATGTGTTGGAGGGTCTACCTACTCCCATTGTGTTGGGACTTCCTTGGTTGGTTAAACATAACCCTGTGATTAATTGGCAGTCCAGAGAAATAAGCCAATGGGGTGAGTTTTGCAAAAGCAACTGCATGAACACAGTCATCAGTGCGGTCGTGCCTAGTACGTTGCCTCTTTTTTGGAGGATTTTGGGGATGTTTTCTCTGAGGAGGGGTGTCAGGAGTTGCCTCCTCATCGCGTGTATGACTGCTCTATTAATCTCCTTCCTGATGCTAAGTTGCCTAAAGCTAGGTTGTATAATCTTTCTGGTCCTGAGAGGCAGGCTATGAAAGATTATATTTCTGAAAGTCTGGCCAAAGGGCATATTAGACCTTCATCTTCCCCAGTAGCCGCGGGGTTCTTCTTTGTGAAGAAGAAAGATGGAGGCCTACGCCCTTGCTTGGATTTCCGCGAACTTAATCAGATTACTGTTCGAGATCCGTATCCACTCCCTCTTATTCCTGATCTCTTCAATCAAATTGTTGGCGCCAAATGGTTCTCTAAATTGGATCTCAGGGGGGCGTATAATCTGATTAGGATAAAAGAGGGGGATGAGTGGAAAACGGCGTTTAAGACGCCGGAGGGACATTATGAAAACCTTGTCATGCCTTTTGGTCTGACTACTGCACCAGCAGTATTCCAACATTTTGTTAATGACATTTTTCGTCACCTTGTGGGGCTGTTTGTGGTTGTATATTTGGACGACATTTTAATTTACTCGCCAGATCTTGTGTCTCATCAGGAGCATGTGAGACAGGTGTTGCAGATCTTGCGAGACAATAAACTATACGCCAAACTGGAGAAGTGTGTATTTGCCGTACAGGAACTTCAGTTTTTGGGTTTTTTGGTGTCAGCCTCCGGTTTCCGTATGGACCCTGAAAAGGTGAGAGCAGTGCTTGAATGGGATCAGCCAGGGGATCTTAAGGCTCTGCAGCGTTTTTTGGGGTTTGCTAACTACTACCGGAAATTTATTTGTAATTTCTCATCTGTCGTCAAACCTCTCACTGACATGACAAGAAAAGGGACGGATTTTTCTAAATGGTCGGACAAAGCTTGCCAAGCCTTTTCCTCTTTGAAGAAATGTTTTGCTTCGGCACCCGTTCTCATCCAACCAGATGCATCTCAGCCGTTCATTGTGGAGGTGGATGCGTCTGACGTAGGGGTGGGTGCTATATTGTCCCAGGGTCCGTCCCCTGGTAAATGGCATCCGTGCGCTTTCTTTTCTAAGAAATTGTCGTCCGCCGAAAGGAATTATGATATCGGCAATAGGGAACTTTTGGCCATTAAGTTAGCTTTTGAAGAATGGCGTCACTTTTTGGAGGGGGCAGTCCACCCGGTTACCGTTATTACTGATCACAAGAACCTGTTGTATTTGGAATCCGCTAAGCGTCTGAATTCCAGACAAGCTCGATGGTCGTTGTTTTTTACCAGGTTTAATTTTGTCGTCACTTATCGCCCGGGGTCTAAGAATGTAAAGGCTGATGCCTTGTCTCGCAGTTTCCCAGGGGCCGGGAAAACGGATGACCCGAGTCCTATCCTTCAGGAGGGGGTGGTAGTGTCGGCTGTATTTTCTGAGCTTGAGGAGGAGGTGTTAGAGGCTCAGGGGGACGCCCCTGCAGGACCTCCAGGGAGACTGTCCCAAATCTGTTGAGACAAAAGGTTATTGAGGCACATCATAATTCTGCTCTAGCAGGACATCCAGGGAGTAAGGCTACTTTAGATCTCCTTTCTCGCCGGTTTTGGTGGCCTAATGCTAATAAAGATGTTATAACTTTTGTCGCGTCATGTGGGGTGTGTGCTCGCTCTAAAACCCCTCATACCCGTCTGTCTGGGACCCTTTTACCCTTGAAACTTCCGGAGCGTCCATGGACTCATTTATCTATGGACTTCATTACGGACCTTCCTCCGTCGTCAGGGAATACTGTCATACTGGTGGTTGTTGACAGGTTCAGTAAGATGGCACATTTCGTTGCTCTTCCTGCACTCCCTAATGCTAAAACTCTGGCGCAGGTGTTCATTAGGGAGATCGTTAGACTTCATGGGTTGCCTTCTGATGTGGTGTCAGATAGGGGGTCTCAGTTTGTGTCCAAATTTTGGAGGGCATTTTGTTTACGTCGGGGGATGCAATTGTCATTTTCCTCGGCTTTTCATCCGCAGACCAATGGTCAGACAGAGCGTCTGAATCAGAGCTTAGAGACATATCTCCGGTGTTTTGTTTCAGAGAACCAAGAGGACTGGTCTTCTTTCTTGCCTCTGGCAGAGTTCGCTCTTAACAACAGGCGGAGCGAGTCCACTGGTAAGTCCCCGTTTTTTGGGGCATATGGTTTCCATCCCCAGTTTTGTACTTTCAATGGGGGGGGCCCTTCTGGGGTTCCTGAGGAGGAGCGTTTCTCGTCGTCACTTGCTTCTGTGTGGAGAGGTGTATTGAATAATCTGAGTGCGATGGGGAACCGTTACAAACGTATGGCTGATAGGAGGAGAGTTTCTGGTCCAGATCTGAATGTGAACGATCTGGTATGGTTGTCTACCAGGAATATAAAACTTAAGGTGCCCTCCTGGAAACTGGGTCCCAGATTCATCGGGCCGTACAGGATCAGTTCCATAATTAATCCTGTGGCATTTCGTCTGGACCTCCCTCCTACGTTTAAAATTCATAATGTGTTCCACAAGTCATTACTTAAAAGGTATGTGGCACCAGTCATACCGTCACCTCTACCTCCTCAATGGTAGTTGGAATTTCAAGTATCAAAGATCATTGACTCACGTCTGAATCGCCGGTCCCTTCAGTACTTGGTGCATTGGAAGGGGTATGGTCCAGAGGAGAGGACGTGGGTCCCTGCGTCTGATGTTAACGCAGATCGTTTAGTTCGGACCTTCCACAGAACTCACCCGGGCAGGCCTGGCCCTGAGGGTCCGGAGGCCCCTCGTAGAAGGGGGGGTACTGTCATGTGTGCATTGCCACGAAGATCGTCGCGGTTGCACATTTTGACTTCTCACAGCTGATCTGCTGTTTCTTTGTGTTTGGCAGCTAGGGAGTTAATTCTGTCTGTGCTCGGTGCTGGGACTGGGTGCAGTTTCTCCCGGCTGCAATTGATTATTTGTTGATTGGTTTCCTTTAAATTCCTGGTTGTCTGCTTGGGGAGTTGCCAGTGAAACCTTCATGCAGACCACAGATAGGAATGAATCTGTATAGACTTTAGTTGTGAGCTCCTTAGTTGTTCTATGCTCAACTTGGTTAGAGTTTATTTCCCAGACCATTTATGTTCCTTTGGTGTTTGAGTGTGTATGCAAGCGAGTGTTATCCTGTCTGTCTTATATGTCTAATCTGTGTATTTAGCTGAGATCAGCCCATATCCCTTTGGTGGTAGTCAGGATCCTTCTTAGGACTGATTACAGGGTTCAGGGTCTGATAGGAGACAGGGTTAGGTTGGAGACTTGGACCTCTGAACCATTATCAGTACCTCCAAGGTGAGGGATTAGTTAGGACCCCAGTTTAGGGTCAGGTTAGATCCCGGTCCACCTCTTTCCTGTTTCAGCTCATCAAGTCCTCAAGATTAACCCTGAGTTCAGCAGAGATCGTGTCAGGTAAATCTATTCTATACTTACATGCTTATGTTGCTATACTAGTTGTTGTATAGAGTGTTGTTCCTGTATTAATAGTTTACTGACATTGTATACATATCATTAGACAGCGTGACACTGTTATATACTAAAAGACGCTTTTTTGTTCCCAAAATTTAGTTTATTGAATCACCATATTTTGATAACTATAATTTTTCCATATTTCTGTCAACAGTTAACAAAGTCATGTTAGAGTTTTTTTGGGGGTGGACAAGATGTTTTTTTTGGTACCATTTTCCTGCTCATGATCTTTTTATGTCGCTTTCTATTCATATTTTTTGGAGGCAGAATAAAAATCAACAATGCAGGAATAGTTTTATACTTTTTTTAATGCCGTTGCGTGTATGGTAAAATTGATAAGAAAGCTTCATTCTTTGGGTCAGTACGATTACAGAGATACCTCATTTATATCTGTTATTTCTGGTTGGTGCTTTTACCCAATAAAAACTATTTTATAGAAAAAATAATTATTTTTGCATTGCTTAATTTTTTGTTTTTTTGGCTTATTTAAATTCATGGCATCTTGATTTTTGCGAGACAAGATGATGGTTTCAGCGATAACATTTTTATTTACATGCATATTTTTAATCACATTTTATATATCTATGTATATATATATATATATATATATATATATATATATATATATATATATATATATATATATAGTTATTATTTTGTGATTTCTAACAAAAACATTTTTACTACTTTTTTAATCTTTTTACTTTATTGCTTAGTTCCACTATGGGCCTCTCACTTTCTGCAGTCTAAAAGCAATTATAAGGTATAGCAATTCAGCAGCATTGCTATATCATATAAACTGTCAGCGCTGCAGACACAAGTTAGTTAGATCATGCACTGCACATGATCTAACTAACTTACTAAAGGTACTGTCACACTAAACGAGATCGCTAACGAGATCGCTAATGCGTCACCGATTTTATGACGCAGTAGCGATCTCGTTAGCAGCTCAGCTGTGTGTGACATGTAGCAGCGACGTGGCCCCTGCTGAGATGTCGTTGATCACTTATGAACGTTCTGAGCCATTTTCTGGTCGTTGGTGTCCCGCTGGTGAGCCTGAATCGCTGAGTGTGACACCCTTTGTGAACGACTTCACCAGCGTCGCAGGTGGGACTAGCTTTTCCCAACGACCGCAGAGGTCGTTATACAGATCGCTGATGAGTTGTGTTTGGAATCTAACTAGCGATCACATAGCGTTCGCACCAGCTATCTCGCCAGGTCGTGTCTTTGTCGTGATCGCTGGTGCGATCGCTAAGTGTGACCGTTAGAGTTGAGCGATACTTTCCGATATCCAAAAGTATCGGAATCGGAATGGTATAGCCGATACCCAAAAAATATCTGCGATACCCGATACCGATACCGGAAATACAATGTAAGTCTATGGGAACAAAATATCGGAATTAAAAAAAAACATTCTTGCCTTGTTGGTTAATTGTACATGAAGGAAAACAACAAAGAGTAATGTAGAATTTATTGGGGGAGGTTGAGGAGACATTAAAGGCATAGATGTTTAACACAATGCAATGGAATAGCATTAATATTTCTTTTTTGAAATACGTTTGGATTGACGAAGAAATTGACAATGTTGTTAACCTTTTTTCTATTTTGTCAAATATGTCTGTTTCACAACTTCCATGCTCTTCACCTTTTTAACTTTTCACACACTTTCTCCTTCATAATCTTCAGCAGCATCATCTTTCTCATCAAATTATTCTTCATCTTCACCTTCTTAATCTTCTAAAACTTCTTGCTATTCATCTTTTTGTTAACATTACTTATATTGTTCTTATTAAACAGTTATTATTCTTCATATTCTGCTTCTTCATCTTCTTCCTATTCATCCTTTTCATCATATTCTTATTTGTGACAGACATTCCTGTACTTGTAATCTGTAAAACTCTGAATTTTCATCCTTCCGTTCTTGCTGTCACGAAAGATTTTAATTACAACAGTATTTGTCCGCGTTCAGTTTAGCCTGCAGCAGCATCAGGCATTTTCCAGGGGCACCACGAGGAGGATCGGACTCACCCCCATACACTGCTTAGTCTTCTTCTGCTTAGAATTTAGAGCATATATTTTGCTCTTCATTTTGGTCTTATACTTAATGTTCTTCTGCTTTTTGATCTTCTGCTTATTGTTCTTCTGTCTCTTGTTCTGTATCTTGTAGTTTGTCTTAACCTTCTTTGTCCTGTTGGTGATGGTACAAAAGCCAATGGAAGTAACGAGGACCAGCTGACTGTGCTGGAACCCGGAGGGTCAGCAGAAGGAAAAGAGCCAATGGCACAACCGAGGACCAGCTGACGTTACTGGGACACGGTTACTAAGCAGGAGGTACCTGTGCTCCAAAGCACTACCAAGGAGCAGCAGACGTTGCTGGAACTCGGATACCGACATGGAGGCACCTAGGCCAAAGGCACTGCGGAGAACCAGCTGACGGTACTGGAACCCGGATGGGTAGCAGAAGGTACAAGAGCCAATGAAAGTAACGAGGACCAGCTGACTGTGCTGGAACCGGAGGGTCAGCAGAAGGAAAAGAGCCAATGGCACAACCGAGGACCAGCTGACGTTACTGGGACACGGTTACTAAGCAGGAGGTACCTGTGCTCCAAAGCACTACCAAGGAGCAGCAGACGTTGCTGGAACTCGGATACCGACATGGAGGCACCTAGGCCAAAGGCACTGCGGAGAACCAGCTGACGGTACTGGAACCCGGATGGGTAGCAGAAGGTACAAGAGCCAATGAAAGTAACGAGGACCAGCTGACTGTGCTGGAACCGGAGGGTCAGCAGAAGGAAAAGAGCCAATGGCACAACCGAGGACCAGCTGACGTTACTGGTACACGGTTACTAAGCAGGAGGTACCTGTGCTCCAAAGCACTACCAAGGACCAGCAGACGTTGCTGGAACTCGGATACCGACTAGGAGAGGCACTGGGAGACCAGAGTATGGACATGGGAGAGAAGTACAGCAATGAAGTACATGGAACCGGATGTGTGTGGACAGGAGGTCCAAGGAAAAGTAAAGTGACGCAGAGGACATTGACGTTTCACGACAGCAGGGGTAACTGTGCTTAACTAAGGACCCAACGTGTGAACTCGGATAGCACAGTGTTAGACTAGGCTAAAGCACTGTCGAGAGAACACTGCGGTGTTGGAACCCGAGGTATGCAGAAGATGAAAAGTGAGGCAGCAGGACTTTTTGCCGTTCACACAGCAGGGGAACAGCTGACATTACTGAACCCAGTAACACAGGAGCAAGTGTTAACTGTGCTAACAGCACTTCCGAGAAACAACTGGCGGTGTTGTAACCCAGGGATGAGAAGAGAACAGGGTGGAGGCAGCAGGACTGTTTGCCGTTCACACAGCAGGGGAACAGCTGACATTAACTAAACCCCCAGTAACACAGGAGCAAGTGTTAACTGTGCTAACAGCACTTCCGAGAAACAACTGGCGGTGTTGTAACCCAGGGATGAGAAGAGAACAGGGTGGAGGCAGCAGGACTTTTTGCCGTTCACACAGCAGGGGAACAGCTGACATTACTGAACCCCAGTAACACAGGAGCAAGTGTTAACTGTGCTAACAGCACTTCCGAGAAACAACTGGCGGTGTTGTAACCCAGGGATGAGAAGAGAACAGGGTGGAGGCAGCAGGACTTTTTGCCGTTCACACAGCAGGGGAACAGCTGACATTACTGAACCCCAGTAACACGGAGCAAGTGTTAACTGTGCTAACAGCACTTCCGAGAAACAACTGGCGGTGTTGTAACCCAGGGATGAGAAGAGAACAGGGTGGAGGCAGCAGGACTTTTGCCGTTCACACAGCAGGGAACAGCTGACATTACTGAACCCCAGTAACACAGGAGCAAGTGTTAGACTGTGCTAACAGCACTTCCGAGAAAAAGAGAAGAAACTGGCAGGGCTGGTTGTGAATGCCCAGGGATGAGAGTGAAGCAGAGAACATGGGTGGTAGCGGAGGAAGGACATTTTTTGCCGTTCACACAGCAGGGGAACAGCTGACATTACTGAACCCAGTAACACAGGAGCAAGTGTAGACTGTGCTAACAGCACTTCCGAGAAACAACTGGCGGTGTTGTAACCCAGGGATGAGAAGAGAACAGGGTGGAGGCAGCAGGACTGTTTGCCGTTCACACAGCAGGGGAACAGCTGACATTACTGAACCCCAGTAACACGGGAGCAAGTGTTAACTGTGCTAACAGCACTTCCGAGAAACAACTGGCGGTGTTGTAACCCAGGGATGAGAAGAGAACAGGGTGGAGGCAGCAGGACTGTTTGCCGTTCACACAGCAGGGGAACAGCTGACATTACTGAACCCCAGTAACACAGGAGCAAGTGTTAACTGTGCTAACAGCACTTCCGAGAAACAACTGGCGGTGTTGTAACCCAGGGATGAGAAGAGAACAGGGTGGAGGCAGCAGGACTTTTTGCCGTTCACACAGCAGGGGAACAGCTGACATTACTGAATCCCAGTAACACAGGAGCAAGTGTAGACTGTGCTAACAGCACTTCCGAGCAACAACTGGCGGTGTTGGAGCCCAGGGTCAAGGAGGATGTTTAAATACTAGATCAAGTATTTTCCTTGTTACGTGTCAATTAAAAATGTCTATACTCCAAACAAGAGAAATATAACCTTTAGTACCATAAGATGATGATTTTACTTTAAAAAATATATGTAAATTAATAATTGACAAACATAAACGCATACATTAACATGTTGAAAAGCAATGCAAACCACAATAAAAATCGGTTAAATAATCTGCTATACGGTTTTAAATAAAAGCATACAAGTACATATCAGAATCCATTAATGATGGATAAGTAACAGTATGTACACCATTTTCATTTGCTGAATAATATCACTAAAAAGTTTTTAAAAATATCTAAAATTTCCATCATGTAATACTGATAATATGTGCCAATCATTTATATTAACAAAAAAAACCTTTAAAAAGTGCATAGTGAAAACAGCTATTTATGCCTGACTGTGGACTTGCAAGCATGACAACGGATAGATAAGGTATATATAGATGAGACTGCATAGCCACAGATGGTGAATGGCGATGTAATACTGTACCTCAATAAAGTGTGCGTTACTACTACATCCTTTTTTTTATATAGCTTTATAAAAGGGTACGTGCATGTATGCTTGCGCCTTTGTTTGGACGCACAGACTGGCTTCCTGCTGTGACGCGTTGGGTATTGGAGCGTCTGTGCGTCTTATGACGCAGACTAACATTCACGGTGCGCATCGTTCATCATCGCAAGTGTACCGACAACACAAAGGCGTTGTCATGACTGCTTTACTCAGTAAACATGCACCTATGATGAAACATACACGCATGTGCCCTATTACATAACAAGCTACAAGAAAAATGCGTGTGAGGTGTGACACAGCTGTTTTGTTAAGGTACAGTATTATATCGACATTGTACAGGTGTCGCTATTCAGTCTGATAAATAGATATCATTCACCTATTCTATCAGTTGTCGTTCTTTCAGCACCACTTACAGGTATATATTTTGCTATTGTGACTATGCACTATTGACTTTACCAAGGTAATGCATGATTTTTGTTAGCGATTATCATGTTTACATGAAGGACCTTTATGATATGGGCTGTTAACTTTCTAATCAAATATGTATTTTTTAAAATGACACAAATATAAGTAATGTTGAAGAGGA
The DNA here is from genome assembly GCA_033576555.1 of Oophaga sylvatica. NCBI lineage: Eukaryota > Metazoa > Chordata > Amphibia > Anura > Dendrobatidae > Oophaga > Oophaga sylvatica. Next base: position 173,357,667 of record JARQOD010000002.1, read on the forward strand.
CTATTCCTACATGCATTGTTTGCACAATATTACAGGTGTACATCACGTCCCTTAATCAACATTGGATATTATATTTACTTGTATGCTTTTATTTCAAAGGCAAGAACACTGAAGTATAACCTTCGCACTGCAGCAGTTGTCAAAGTTCAACCCACATTATGCACTTCCAACATTGCAGTATTTGAGTCATCATGATGTGAGTTGGATTTGTCTAAGCTATGGAGTGACAAGGTTGACCATCAGTATCCTATAGCATAAGTAGGCTTTTGTGTTTGCATTTGTTTTCGACATGTGCATATCTGTAATAATATGTCACAATTATTTTGTTACAGATTTGTGACAAAGACAAATCATTTTATGGTTTGAAAGTTGACGTTTCAAATGTTTACAGCTTAGAAATCATGGTGTAGCCTCATATCTATGTGTAGCACTAGACACTTTGAGATGTCATGTTTTTTTCACCATGATTAGGTAGCTAGCAGTAATTTTTGACGGACACACAGCAGGGGAACAGCAGGCGTTACTGAACCCCACAAACACATCAGCGATTGTTTTCATCTGTGCATCTAACACTTCTGAGCAGCAACTGGCGCTGTTGAAGCCCAGGGTCAAGGAGGGTGTAGGCATAAAATATTGAGTTATTGCCTTGTTACGTGGCCATTGCAAATGTATGTACTTCAAACAAGAATAAATGAAGTTTTACTACGACAATAAAATGATGAATTTCAATTACAAGAATAGAAAAATATTTATACTTGACAGTCCTCTGTGGTTGATAACGTTTAATGGCTAACTGAAAATATGGTAACAAATTCAAAGCTTTCGAGACTACTCAGGTGTCTTCATCAGGCTAAGAGTAAAGCCAAAAATGAAGAATCACATATTTCTACACACAACAGGACACAGGAATAGCTAAGACAAGTGAGGGAGGGACAAGTGAGGGGAGACCGGCAACAAAAAGGAGAACAAGGATGAATTATCAGCGCCACACAATCACAGATAAATTAATGAATTTACCTGTAGCAAAAGACTTTTGTATGCCCGGTCATAGCATGATGGATATGGAATTACTGGTATTAAAATATAACTTCAAATATGAGAAACGTACAAAGGTTTCAGAATATAAGCTCATCATGACCTTTGACACTGTTAGTGATGGAATGAATAGATCACATGGATTTATGTAATTCTATATCAATTAAGGAATCTGCGTCTATGCCCTTCCAGGGTCATGAAAACCCCAAAAAAGACGCCAATGAGAGGGCAATCAAACTTTCTATCCTTATCTAGGAACTGTTCCAATATTTATGTTCATCCCTGTGAGATAATGACAGTTCTGATACACGTCACTTACTTGTCTTACCTATTGCACTATTCCTGTGTCCTGTTGTGTATAGAAATATGTGATGCTTAATTTTTTTATTTAGTCTTTGCCTGATGAAGAGACGTGAGTAGCCTTGAAAGCTTGCAATTTGTTTCCATCTTTTCAGTTATCCATTAAAAGGTATCAACCACTGCTGACTCTGAAGTCTAAATATTTTTCTATCTACTGGCTAACACGGTACAAAGATACACATGTTTTCTAATTTCAAGAAGGAAAAATAAAGAAAATACAAATATAAACGCATATATGCACATGCCAAAAATAAATGGAACAACACAACACCCAAAAAATTGGTAACAAAATATAGTGTTGTAAATTTAAGAATAAAAGTCCATTTTTTTTTTTATGAATAATGCTTAAGGAACGCTATGTTAAACCATAACATAGTGAAGACAATGGATTTTGTAATAGTCACTCATCATCATCATCGCAAATTTTATGTGACAGTCACAGACATTTCAATTATTTAAGTTCATAAAATCGTAACTTTCTATAGCATGTATGACATGTCCAGCATGGACTCATCAATGTGATGATTGATGACACAATAATGTACGATAAAAAATAACCATTTAAAAAAACGTTAGGCATTGTTTGTCACAATTTAAGTGTGTGCCTGCAAGTGTAGGTGAAACAAAGGCTACGGATAGCAAAGGTATATTCTATGTCTGTATCAGACAGTGGACAGCCTCTGATGGGTAATGCCGATGTTATACTGTACGTCAATAAAGTCTGCGGCTGAAATCATGCATTTTTTGCTTGCAGAGTGTTGAAGAGGGTAAAAGAATGTCTGGTTGCGCAAAGCTTTATCCGTCAACACTACCTTCCTACTGTCACGCGTAGGGTAGGGTAGCGTGTGGCAATTAGCTGACTATAAAATGTGAGGTTAGGCTGCGTTATTGCGCACTAGGGACGCAAAAAAAAATACAGCAGTAATAATTTAATGTGTAATACTCCACCTATGACAAACAAAAAAATTACGTTCCCTCTTTAACAATGTACAAGACTAACAAGCCTAATGGTTGACGCTGACTTAATTGAGATACAGTATTACATCAACATTGTCCATGAGTAACTATGCACTGTGATACCTATATACCAGTATTAATTTATATCTCTTGTGGTTGTTTCAACAGCACTTGCAGGTATAACTACCTATTGTCAGTATGCATGATGCACTTTCTAGATGTAATAATTTATTATTGGACATTATTACCATGTTTACATGCTGGCCATTTCATATATGGTGTTTGAAGTTACAGTTGGCATCAGTATGTGTATTTTATAATGTCTGTCATAAATAAAACTCGTGATGATGATGATGAGGATTTAATGATTCGTACATCCATTGACTGCATTATCTTACAGGTACAGATAAAGTTCCTTAAAAAGCATTAATTCATAAGTATGAAATGTACTTTTATGCATTAATTTCAAAATGTGCATAGTAGACTATGTTTTATTTTTTGTTACCATTTCTAATAGACATGTGCAGATATGCGCTGTGATGACAAATTATTATTTGTCCATATTTGTCATAAAAATGTATCATTCTAGGCCTGCAAAACTTCACAATTTCATGTTTTCAGCATAACAAGCAGGGTGACGGCTCTTCCCTATTTGGAGCATGTTGGTCATGTGTTTTTCTGTCCATGTGTCGGGAACAGGAGACTTCTTGCCGTTCACACATCAGGGGAACAGCTGGCGTTACTGAACCCCACTAACAGTAGAGCTTGTGTTTTGTTCTGTGGACACGACACTTCTGAGCAGCAACTGGCAGTGTTGGAGCCCAGGGAGTAGAGTTCAGGTGGTAGAAAGATGAACATAACAGGAGACATGGATAACGTTGCAAACCAGTTATTTAATCTGAAAACGGACAGACAAATTCTGGCGAGATCCATGCCTTGTTCATTTTCAGAAAAGTAAGCCGGTCTACATTATCGGAGGATAGTCGCATGCGACGGTCTGTTAGTACACCACCTGCAGCACTAAAGACGCGCTCCGATAATACACTGGCAGCAGGGCAAGCCAGCACCTCCAATGCATACTGGCTAAGCTCTGGCCATGTATCCAGCTTAGAGACCTAAAACTTGAATGGGGAAGAGCCATCTGGGAGTACACTGAGAGGCAAAGCCAAGTAGTCTGTCACCATCTGACGGATACGTTGCCTCCCGCTGACTGGAGCCCTCTCGGATGGTGTAGACATTTGTGGCGCTGCCACAAAACTTTGCCACATTTTTAACATACTGGTCTTTCCCTGTGCAGAGGCACTGCGTGTGCTCCCTCTTGTTGCAGAGCTCTCTACACTGCCTCGACGCACAGAGCTGCTTTGTAAAGCAGTAGCAGCAGCAGTGCTCTCGGCAGTAAGGTAGAACATTAGGGATTGCACCAGTGTGTCTTGGTACTCCCGCATTTTACGCTCCCGGTTCAACGGTGTGATGAGGCTTTTGACGTTGTCCCGGTAGCGAGGGTCTAGGAGGGTGTACACCCAATAATCAGACGTCGTGAGAATGTGGGCGATGCGGCGGTCGTTTCTTAGGCACTGCAGCATGAAATCAACCATGTGCTGCAGACTCCCAACTGGCAAAGAAACGCTGTCCTCTGCAAGAGGCGTCATCTCTGCCTGCTCTGCATCACCCCACCCTCGCTCTACATACTGACTAGAGCGTTGTGTACCTCCCTCTGGAGCGATGTCTTCCTCCTCCATTGACTCCTCCTCCTCATCCTCCTCACAAAGTGAGCCCTGCCCAGCCCTTTGTGAGGAACCACGTTGCGCTGACTTTCCAGAAGGTGATGGAATTTGTGACTCCTCATCCTCCACCTCTTCCAAAACCTCATCCCTTATTGCTTGCAGTGTTTTTTGAAGCAGGCAGATAAGGGGGACAGTCAGGCTGACTAGTGCATCATCTGCACTCGCCATCCGCGTTGACTCATCAAACGCACGCAAAACGTGGCACATGTCCTTCATAATGGCCCACTCATTAATGGTGAAGTGTGGACGGCGCAAATTGCGTGTTGATTGCGCCTGATGCAGCTGATACTCCATAACTGCTGGCTGCTGCTCACACAACCGCTCCAACATATGTAACGTTGAATTCCACCTGGTGGATACGTCACATATGAGGCGATGTTCAGGAAGGCGCAATCTGCGTTGCAGAGCTGCAATGCGCGATCTGGCCATGCTGGAACGTCGCAAGTGAGCGCACTCTAGGCGGACCTTGTGCAGCAGTGCATCAAGATCCGGATAGTCCCTCAAAAAACTCTGCACGACCAAGTTGAGCACATGTGCCAGACATGGTATGTGAGTGAGTTTGCTAAGGCCCAGAGCTGCCACCAGATTTCGGCCATTGTCACACACTACCAAGCCTGGCTGGAGATTCGCTGGCAAAAACCACACGTCGCTCTCCTGCTTGATGGCATTCCAGACCTCCTGCGCTGTGTGGCTTCGATTCCCCATGGGAATTAATTTCAGAACGGCCTGTTGCCGTTTGGCCACGGCTGTGCTCATATCGGTCGCATCAGGTAAGCGTCCATGGGTCCATGTGGAGGTAGACCGTGACGGCTCCTGCAGCGATGATTCTGAGGAACTGGAGTAGGAGGAGGAGTCAATGTGGACAGACTTGATTCCGGCAATCCTTGGAGTTGGCAGAACACGTACAGCGCCACTCGCAAGATCTGTACCCGGCTCCACAACATTCACCCAATGGGCAGTGAGTGAAAGGTATCGTCCCTGGCCATGGGTACTGGTCCACGCATCGGTGGTCAGGTGGACCTTGCTACTGATGGCGTTTAGTAGCGCATGTTTAATTTTTGCCTCAACATGCTTTTGCAGACCAGGGACGGCTTGCCTGCTGAAATAAAATCGGCTGGGCACATTGTATTGTGGGACTGCCAATGCCATTAATTCACGGAAACTGTCAGTCTCCACCAGCCTGAATGACAGCATTTCAAGGGACAGGAGTTTTGCAATGCCAGCATTCAGAGCCTGTGCTCGTGGATGGTTTGCCGAGTATGGCCGTCTTTTATCCCATGCCTGTGCTACCGATGGCTGTTTTGTGGCCTGGGTGTGTGAGGATGACAGGGAACTTGCAGCTGTGGGTGGAATAACACTGTGTCTCTGGACAACAGTGACAGAGGTTCTTCCATGGCGATCCTGTGAGGAAGCCGAACCAGCTGTGTGTGAACTGGAGGAAGAGGCTCCAACACGAGCTGAAGATGTAGGTGCTGCTGTAGGTTGGCCTACATCTCCAGTGTGTCTTTGTAACTCAACAAAGTGCTTTGACCGCACATGTTTCCACATATTTGTTGTATTAAGGTTACTGACACTTTTACCTCTTTTAATTTTTTGATTACACAGCTTGCATTTGACATAGCAAATATCATCTGCAACTGTATCAAAAAAGGACCACGCAGAGCAAGTCCTGGGAGCGCCCGGTTTGGCTGTTGGAAGAGAACTGCTCCGAACGGGTGCCAAACTGGAGGCTACAGGCAAGCGAGTCTGCAGCCTACCTCTCCCTACTGTTTGGACCGTTGGGGCAATCTCTTCCTCAGAGCTGCTCCCACCACCTTCCTGTTCCTCACGCCATGTTGGGTCTTGGACCTCATCATCTCCACCACTACCCTCTTCCAACACCTGCTGTTGTTGGGTGGTCTGGCCAGCACCATGCTCAACAGAAACTGGCAACTGAGTCTCATCATCATCAGATGCGTTCTTCGGTGTGCTGACCATCGGCACTGGCTCACCCGCCTCTTCAGATTCAGAGAGACACAGCTGTTGCGCATCACTGCATACTGCCTCTTCTTCACATTCCAGAATGCTGCTTGGCTGGGCCCCTGTTTGCAAGCCAACAGATTCTGAGAACAGAAGCAGAGACTCAGCTGGCTCCTGTACAGAGCTCTCTGACTGCCTGGGCAATTTGGCAGGCGGTGAAGAGACTGATGGTTGTTCAACAGTGCTGTGGTCCTGAGAGGAGGTGGAAGCTATTGAAGTCGATGCATTGGCTGCCATCCAACCAACAACGGCTTCAATTTGTTCTTCACGCAGCAGGGGGTACGCTGAGCTCCTACAAAAGTGCGCATAAAGGAACGCTCACGGGGAAAACTGGTGGATGCTGTGTCACTGGGTGCGGCAGCAGCCACAGAATCCCACGTCCTCTCCCTGCTGCAAATCCACGTCCACGACCACGACCACGTGCCTTACTCACTGACTTCTTCATCTTGGTAGATTGATAAAGAAAGTCAGAAAAGTTATAAGGCCTAAGTGTGGTTATTCCTCACAGACTACAGTGAACCCTGCAGACAACTGTTCAGTATCTGTGAAAGGCCCCTTTGTGTACTTCTATAGTGTTTGCAACCAATGTATTGTATACGGATGGAAGCGCGTCACACTAATAGATTAGATTTTTTTCCACTAAAATGGAGCAGCACCAATTAGAGAAAAATGTGAAGGATGAGGCAGTGACACACGCTCAGCAGACTACAACCGGCAGTGGTTGAAGAACAAACTGGAGCGTAATCTGCACTCACAAAATGAAAAGCTCACAGACTACAGTGAACACTGAAACACAACTGTTCAGTAGCTGTTAAAGGCCCCTTTGTCTACTTCTATAGTGTTTGCAACCAATGTATTGTATACGGATGGAAGCGCGTCACACTAATAGATTAGATTTTTTTCCACTAAAATGGAGCAGCACCAATTAGAGAAAAATGTGAAGGATGAGGCAGTGACACACGCTCAGCAGACTACAACCGGCAGTGGTTGAAGAACAAACTGGAGCGTAATCTGCACTCAAAAAATGAAAAGCTCACAGACTACAGTGAACACTGAAACACAACTGTTCAGTAGCTGTTAAAGGCCCTTTGTGTAGTTCTATAGTGTTTGCAACCAATGTATTGTATACGGATGGAAGCGCGTCACACTAATAGATTAGATTTTTTTCACTAAAATGGAGCAGCACCATTAGAGAAAAATGTGAAGGATGAGGCAGTGACACACGTTCAGCAGACTACAACCGGCAGTGGTTGAAGAACAAACTGGAGCATAATCTGCACTCAAAAATGAAAAGCTCACAGACTACAGTGAACACTGAAACACAACTGTTCAGTAGCTGTTAAAGGCCCTTTGTCTACTTTATAGTGTTTGCAACCAATGTATTGTATACGGATGGAAGCGCGTCACACTAATAGATTAGATTTTTTCACTAAAATGGAGCAGCACCAATTAGAGAAAAATGTGAAGGATGAGGCAGTGACACACGCTCAGCAGACTACAACCGGCAGTGGTTGAAGAACAAACTGGAGCGTAATCTGCACTCAAAAATGAAAAGCTCACAGACTACAGTGAACACTGAAACACAACTGTTCAGTAGCTGTTAAAGGCCCCTTTGTCTACTTCTATAGTGTTTGCAACCAATGTATTGTATACGGATGGAAGCGCGTCACACTAATAGATTAGATTTTTTTCCACTAAAATGGAGCAGCACCAATTAGAGAAAAATGTGAAGGATGAGGCAGTGACACACGTTCAGCAGACTACAACCGGCAGTGGTTGAAGAACAAACTGGAGCGTAATCTGCACTCAAAAAATGAAAAGCTCACAGACTACAGTGAACACTGAAACACAACTGTTCAGTAGCTGTTAAAGGCCCCTTTGTCTACTTCTATAGTGTTTGCAACCAATGTATTGTATACGGATGGAAGCGCGTCACACTAATAGATTAGATTTTTTTCCACTAAAATGGAGCAGCACCAATTAGAGAAAAATGTGAAGGATGAGGCAGTGACACACGCTCAGCAGACTACAACCGGCAGTGGTTGAAGAACAAACTGGAGCGTAATCTGCACTCAAAAAATGAAAAGCTCACAGACTACAGTGAACACTGAAACACAACTGTTCAGTAGCTGTTAAAGGCCCCTTTGTCTACTTCTATAGTGTTTGCAACCAATGTATTGTATACGGATGGAAGCGCGTCACACTAATAGATTAGATTTTTTTCCACTAAAATGGAGCAGCACCAATTAGAGAAAAATGTGAAGGATGAGGCAGTGACACACGCTCAGCAGACTACAACCGGCAGTGGTTGAAGAACTAACTGGAGCGTAATCTGCACTCACAAAATTAAAAGCTCACAGACTACAGTAAACCCTGCAGACAACTGTTCAGTAGCTGTGAAAGGCTCCTTTCTGTACTTCTATAGTGTTTACAACCAATGTATTGTATACGGATGGAAGCACGTCACACTAATAGATTTGATTTTTTTCTAATATAATGGAGCTGCACCAATTCCACAAAATAAAATAAAAAAAAAAAAGAGTCAGTGACACGTGCAGATGCCTACAAACAGCGGTGGATGCAGAGCAAACTGCAGCGTCACCTGCACTGTCACACACACACCTTGCACAGAGCTGTTAAAACAACACTGGCAAAATGAAGCTTTACACAGCGGTTGGTAAACTAGCCTGCCTCAAGCACAGTAGTACACAAAAATCGCAATATCTAACTGTCCCTCAGAGTGAGCAGAGTAGCGTTCTGTCCCTAACTGAGTTCACAGCACAGTGACGCTAAAATGGCTGCGGCGCCTTTTATAGTGCATTCTGACATCATTTCAGCAGCCAATCACAGCCATGCCATTAGTTAAAATGACCGCAGCATTACAGGATGTGCCCACACTTCATAAGATTCATCATTGGCTGACTAACATCACATTGCCTCTCAAAGAATTATGGGAACTTCCGATTCCGGTATACGATATTGAAAAAGTATCGGAATTAAGTATCGGAATTCCGATAACGCGAATATCGGCCGATACCCGATACTTGCGGTATCGGAATGCTCAACACTAGTGACCGTGCATTAATGCCTGATGACCCAGATATCATCATGTCGACAACGAGTCACCATGCAATGATTGGGACTCCGCGATCGTGAAGCGGGGTCATCAATCCAAGGTCAGAGGGGTTTTCTTCCCTTTGCCTGCTCTCTAAGTGCTACTATCGCACCAATCGCAGCATTTAGGAGTTTAAAGTGCTGGGAGTGGTGTGGGCACTGCACCTGGCACTGAGATCTGGGTGTCAGCTTCCAGAAACAGATGACATCCAGCGGTGATTGTCAGCCCACAGCTCCATTCAATGTGTACAGATTAGGCAGTCCTGGTGAGAGTTCAATAATTGGTACCATTACCGATAGACTGCTCTGACAGGGTTTGTGCTGGAGAACTCAGCAGCAGCTGAAAATCTCTGTTTAATTTGGTTACATCGATCAAATGGGGTTGCATTTGAACCTTACTGATTTTTATGACCTATCCTAATGATTGATATTCACCTTCCTGTTGCCCAACATCTGGAGAACCATGATGCCAGATCATATTCACTATACATTGAATGCAGGAAAAACGAAACCCAAGATAAATGGCAAAATTGCATTTGTTGTCATCATTTCACCTCCAATTGATTGCTTTCCCATTTATTAGTACATGTTATGTTATTTGGTCATTCAAAATAACAGCTTGTCCCATAAAAAAAGTCATCATAAAGTTGAGTTGACAGAAAACTAAAAAAAGTGTCTTGGAAAAAGGAAAATGAAATAATGAAAGATCAGCAATTAAAAAATGTTTTAAAGAATTAGTCTACAAAAATAATTTATAACCTGCCTACAGGATAGGTAGTAGGTAACAAATATGTCATTGCTGGCATTCCTGACACATTCTTCATAATATTTTTGATTCACTTTTTAGATTTTATAGTCCACTAGAGTATTAGGTAATGTGATGCATATTACCATAATTCTCTTTAGTGCTGATAGACAACCTGTTAAATCCTACCTATGGCACCTACATTAGGCCCCTAACTGCCATTACAACAGATCAGCACACTGTGATCACTTAGAGGGACACAAATGGGATTGTCAGTGGCTCTGAGTATTGACCATGGTATCTTAGGTGCAAAGAGGCTTGAATCACAAATGTTGTCAGATTTTGACAATTAGGCCATGTCCAGGTGCAAAAATTAAAGATGTGTCTGACAGGATATTAGGACTCATAGAATCATGGAATGGTAGATTTAGAAGGGACCTCCTGGGTCATCTGGTCCAACCCCCTGCTCAAAGCAGGATTCTCTAAATCATCCCAGAAAGATGTCTGTCCAGCCTCTGTTTGAAATCTTCCATTGATGAGAACTCACCACCTCTCGTGACAACCTGTTCCACTCATTGATCACTCTAACTGTCAAAAAGTTTTTTCTAATATCTAATCTGTGTCTCCTCCCATTCAGTTTCATCCCATTGCTTCTAGTCTTTCCGTATGCAAATGAGAATAAAGATATTCCTTCTACAATGTGACAGCCCTTGAGATATTTGTATACAGCTATTAAGTCACTTCTCAGTCTTCTTTTTTGCAAGCTAAACATTCCCAAATCCTGTAACCGTTCCTCATAGGACATGGTTTGCAGACCGGACACCATTCTGGTCGCTCTTCTCTGAACTTGCTCCAGTTTGTTGATGTCTTTTTTAAAATGTGGAGCCCAAAACTGGACACAGTATTCCTGATGAGGTCTGACCAAAGAGGAGTAGAGGGCAATAATGACTTCACGTGATCTAGACTGTATGCTTCTGTTAATACATCCCAGAATTGTATTTGCCTTTTTTGCTCCTGCATCACACTGTTGACTCGTGTTCAGTCTGTGATCTATTAGTATACCTAAATCTTTTTCACATGTGCTGTTGCTTAGCCTTATTCCTCCCATTCTGTATACGCTGTTTTCATTTTTATTTCCCAGATGTAGTATTTTGCATTTTTCCCTGTTAAAAACCATTCTGTTAGTTCCTGGCCACTGCTCCAGTTTATTTATATCTGTTTGAATCCTCTCTCTCTCTTCTCTAGTATTAGCTATCCCTCCTAGCTTTGTGTCATCAGCAAATTTAATCAGTTTACCCTCAATTCTTCATCTAAATCATTGATAAAATATTGAACAATACAGGGCCCAAGACAGAGCCCTGTGGTACCCCACTTGATACATTCTTCCAACTCGATGTGCAGCCATTTGCTACACTCTTTGGGTCCTATCACTAAGCCAGTTATGAATCCACCTAACAGTTGTCTTGTCCATTCCATACTGTTAGGGTCTGCGGAGCACACTACAGTCATGGCCAAAAGTTTTGAGAATGACACAAATATTAATTTTTACAAAGTCTACTGCTTCACTTTTTCTAATGGCAATTTGCATATACTACAGAATGTTATAAAGAGTGATCAGCTTAACAGCAATTACTTGCAAAGTCAATATTTGGCTAGAAAATGAACTTTATCCCCCAAAACACATTTCAACATCATTGCAGCC
>JARQOD010000002.1:173369482-173401532 GCA_033576555.1 Oophaga sylvatica
ATTGGCTGACTAACATCACATTGCCTCTCAAAGAATTATGGGAACTTCCGATTCCGGTATACGATATTGAAAAAGTATCGGAATTAAGTATCGGAATTCCGATAACGCGAATATCGGCCGATACCCGATACTTGCGGTATCGGAATGCTCAACACTAGTGACCGTGCATTAATGCCTGATGACCCAGATATCATCATGTCGACAACGAGTCACCATGCAATGATTGGGACTCCGCGATCGTGAAGCGGGGTCATCAATCCAAGGTCAGAGGGGTTTTCTTCCCTTTGCCTGCTCTCTAAGTGCTACTATCGCACCAATCGCAGCATTTAGGAGTTTAAAGTGCTGGGAGTGGTGTGGGCACTGCACCTGGCACTGAGATCTGGGTGTCAGCTTCCAGAAACAGATGACATCCAGCGGTGATTGTCAGCCCACAGCTCCATTCAATGTGTACAGATTAGGCAGTCCTGGTGAGAGTTCAATAATTGGTACCATTACCGATAGACTGCTCTGACAGGGTTTGTGCTGGAGAACTCAGCAGCAGCTGAAAATCTCTGTTTAATTTGGTTACATCGATCAAATGGGGTTGCATTTGAACCTTACTGATTTTTATGACCTATCCTAATGATTGATATTCACCTTCCTGTTGCCCAACATCTGGAGAACCATGATGCCAGATCATATTCACTATACATTGAATGCAGGAAAAACGAAACCCAAGATAAATGGCAAAATTGCATTTGTTGTCATCATTTCACCTCCAATTGATTGCTTTCCCATTTATTAGTACATGTTATGTTATTTGGTCATTCAAAATAACAGCTTGTCCCATAAAAAAGTCATCATAAAGTTGAGTTGACAGAAAACTAAAAAAAGTGTCTTGGAAAAAGGAAAATGAAATAATGAAAGATCAGCAATTAAAAAATGTTTTAAAGAATTAGTCTACAAAAATAATTTATAACCTGCCTACAGGATAGGTAGTAGGTAACAAATATGTCATTGCTGGCATTCCTGACACATTCTTCATAATATTTTTGATTCACTTTTTAGATTTTATAGTCCACTAGAGTATTAGGTAATGTGATGCATATTACCATAATTCTCTTTAGTGCTGATAGACAACCTGTTAAATCCTACCTATGGCACCTACATTAGGCCCCTAACTGCCATTACAACAGATCAGCACACTGTGATCACTTAGAGGGACACAAATGGGATTGTCAGTGGCTCTGAGTATTGACCATGGTATCTTAGGTGCAAAGAGGCTTGAATCACAAATGTTGTCAGATTTTGACAATTAGGCCATGTCCAGGTGCAAAAATTAAAGATGTGTCTGACAGGATATTAGGACTCATAGAATCATGGAATGGTAGATTTAGAAGGGACCTCCTGGGTCATCTGGTCCAACCCCCTGCTCAAAGCAGGATTCTCTAAATCATCCCAGAAAGATGTCTGTCCAGCCTCTGTTTGAAATCTTCCATTGATGAGAACTCACCACCTCTCGTGACAACCTGTTCCACTCATTGATCACTCTAACTGTCAAAAAGTTTTTTCTAATATCTAATCTGTGTCTCCTCCCATTCAGTTTCATCCCATTGCTTCTAGTCTTTCCGTATGCAAATGAGAATAAAGATATTCCTTCTACAATGTGACAGCCCTTGAGATATTTGTATACAGCTATTAAGTCACTTCTCAGTCTTCTTTTTTGCAAGCTAAACATTCCCAAATCCTGTAACCGTTCCTCATAGGACATGGTTTGCAGACCGGACACCATTCTGGTCGCTCTTCTCTGAACTTGCTCCAGTTTGTTGATGTCTTTTTAAAATGTGGAGCCCAAAACTGGACACAGTATTCCTGATGAGGTCTGACCAAAGAGGAGTAGAGGGCAATAATGACTTCACGTGATCTAGACTGTATGCTTCTGTTAATACATCCCAGAATTGTATTTGCCTTTTTTGCTCCTGCATCACACTGTTGACTCGTGTTCAGTCTGTGATCTATTAGTATACCTAAATCTTTTTCACATGTGCTGTTGCTTAGCCTTATTCCTCCCATTCTGTATACGCTGTTTTCATTTTTATTTCCCAGATGTAGTATTTTGCATTTTTCCCTGTTAAAAACCATTCTGTTAGTTCCTGGCCACTGCTCCAGTTTATTTATATCTGTTTGAATCCTCTCTCTCTCTTCTCTAGTATTAGCTATCCCTCCTAGCTTTGTGTCATCAGCAAATTTAATCAGTTTACCCTCAATTCCTTCATCTAAATCATTGATAAAATATTGAACAATACAGGGCCCAAGACAGAGCCCTGTGGTACCCCACTTGATACATTCTTCCAACTCGATGTGCAGCCATTTGCTACACTCTTTGGGTCCTATCACTAAGCCAGTTATGAATCCACCTAACAGTTGTCTTGTCCATTCCATACTGTTAGGGTCTGCGGAGCACACCTACAGTCATGGCCAAAAGTTTTGAGAATGACACAAATATTAATTTTTACAAAGTCTACTGCTTCACTTTTTCTAATGGCAATTTGCATATACTACAGAATGTTATAAAGAGTGATCAGCTTAACAGCAATTACTTGCAAAGTCAATATTTGGCTAGAAAATGAACTTTATCCCCCAAAACACATTTCAACATCATTGCAGCCCTGCCTTAAAAGAACCAGCTAACCTCTTTTCAGTGATTGCTCCATTAACACAGGTGTGGGTGTTGATGAGGACATGGCTGGAGATCAATCTGTCATGATTAAGTAAGAATGACACCACTGGACACTTTAAAAGGAGGCTGGTGCTTGGCATCATTGTTTCTCTTCTGTTAACCATGGTTATCTCTAAAGAAACACGTGCAGTCATCATTGCAATGCACAAAAATGACCTAACAGGGAAGAGTATCGCAGCTAGAAAGATTGCACCTCAGTCAACAATCTATCGCATCATCAAGAACTTCAAGGAGAGAGGTTCCATTGTTGCCAAAAAGGCTCCTGGGTGCCCAAGAAAGACCAGCAAGCGCCAGGACCGTCTCTTAAAAGTGTTTCAGCTGCGGGATCGGGCTACCAGCAGTGCAGAGCTTGCTCAGGAATGGCAGCAGGCAGGTGTGAGTGAATCTGCACGCACTATGAGGCGGAGACTATTGAAGCAAGGCCTGGTCTCAAGGAGGGCAGCAAAGAAGTCACTTCTCTCCAGAAAAAACATCATGGACAGACTGATATTCTGCAAAAGGTACAGGCAGTGGACTGCTGAGGACTGGGGTAAAGTTATTTTCTCTGATGAATCCCCTTTTTGATTGTTTGGGACATCAAGAAACGCCTCATTCGGAGAAGACAAGGTGAGCGCTACCACCAGTCTTGTCTCATGCCAACTGTTAAGCATCCTGAAACCATTCATGTGTGGGGTTGCTTTTCAGCCAAGGGAATCGGCTCTCTCACAGTATTGCCTAAAAACACAGCCATGAATAAAGAATGGTACCAGAATGTCCTCCAAGAGCAACTTCTCCCAACCCTCCAAGAGCAGTTTGGCGATCAACAATGCCTTTTCCAGCATGATGGAGCACCTTGACATAAAGCAAAGGTGATAACTAAATGGCTCAGGGAACAAAACAGAGATTTTGGGTCCATGGCCTGGAAACTCCCCAGATCTTAATCCCATTGAGAACTTGTGGTCAATCATCAAGAGACAGGTTGACAAACAAAAACCTAAAAATTCTGACAAAATGAAAGCATTGATTGTGCAAGAATGGACTGCTATCAGTCAGGATTTGGTCCAGAAGTTGATTGAGAGCGTGCCAGGGAGAATTGCAGAGGTCCTGAAGAAGAAGGGTCAACACTGCAAATATTGACTTGCTGCATTAACTCATCCTAACTGTCAATATAAGCTTTTGTTACTCATATGTTTGCAATTATATTTCTGTCTGTGATAAAAACATCTGTCAAACACACACATAAAAACAAGAGGGCAGCAGATCATGTGAAAATATAATATTTGTGTCATTCTCAAAACTTTTGGTCATGACTGTAATAGATATTGTAGAGAAGTGCGTTCGCAGCCCGAGGTCCACCGTGCTGGCGAAGCCCACTGCTAGCAAGATGGCGAAGGTAGCGAACTCTGTTATCCCGCAGAGTCGCTAAAATAAACGCCGTAGTACGCTGTGGCAGTTAGTGCAAACTCTGTTAATCCCCAGAGCCACTAACGGGAATGCCACAGCGCTCTATGGCGATAAGTACGAACTCACTTAGCTTTAGTGAGCCGCAAAGTAAAATGCTAGGGCGCTGAACCGGCGTTATTAAGCGAAACCTGTTGCGTCACAGAGCCGCTGAGAAACAGACTGTGTCCTGTTAACACCACAGGGATACACAGATGACTGCTGTGCGGATAGCAATCCGTGATCATGAAGACAGCAACACAAGCAAGCAATCTCCTCACCGGAGAAGCCGGTATTCTGGGGGGTTATTTCAGCCGGGTCCCTAAACACATGCATGCATGATCACACTGGCGCAATAGCACATAATGCAAATGATATTAGCGCATGGCGGCCCAGCCATGCCACCCTTTTATAGTAACAGCTACAGGACCTGCCAGAAACAAGGACCAATGAAACTTGTTCCAGAACACCAGTTGTCACAGGACCTTCCTGGCAGACCAATAGGAGCTGCTGCAGTACCTGAGCATGTGACCCCAAATCTCCAATGAGAGAACTCACCCTGGGCATGCTCGGAAAGGGAAATCAAGGACTTTGTTCTAAAGACGTCTGCTTGCCGCTAATCAGTACTGACCACAATAGCAGAGCCTGGAGGTGCAGCAGTTATCCTCTGCACACTGTTAGACTGGGCGAGACGCTGGGACCAATGTCTAAACTGAGCAGAGTCCACTGCGGCCGGAGACGAATGGGAGACTGCAGCCGGAATGGCTCGTGATTCCCCTTGTGCAGAAGCGGGAACTTGACCCCTAACACATACTTAGTTATTTTTTCAATAAGGATTGTGTGAGATACTTTGTCAAATGCTTTGCTGAAGTCAAGATATAATATATCTACAGCCTTTCCCTGATCCACCTAGTCAGTGATTCTGTCATAGAAGGAAATTAAATTAGTCTGACATGACTTATTAGTTACAAACCCATGCTGACTCTGGTTAATCACTTCAATCTTGTCCAGGTGCTTACATACATGTTGTTTAATAATTTGTTCAAAGATCTTTCCTGGTATAGATGCCAGACTCACCGGCCTATAGTTCCCTGGGTCCAACTTCTTCCCCTTTTTGAAGATAGGAACAACATTTGCTCTTATCCAGTGTTCTGGGACTTATCCTGTTCACCAAGAATTTTCAAAGATTATGGAGAGTGGTTCAAAAATTTCTTCAGCTATCTCCTTCAGTACTCTGGGGTGTAATTCATCTGGACCTTGAGACTTGAATTCATTTATGTTAGCTAAGTGTTTCCTTACTATTTTTCTGTTTATAGATATCTTGGATTCTTCTATTCCCTTAACAGGACAGTGAAGATCAGTTGATGTTACTTTTCCTTTCTGAGAGAAAGCATATGCAAAATAGGAATTTAAAAGTTCGGCCTTTTCAACATCGTTTCTTACCATTTCATAATTTTCATCCTGTAAAAATCTTATAGCATCTTTGACTTTTCTTTTGACATATCCCCAAAATCCTTTTTTATTGCTTTTGACATCTCTTGGACATCTCTTGCAAGCCTTAATTCATTGTCAGCTTTAGATAATCTGATTCTGCCCTGCAGGTTCTGCAGACATCATTATATTCTTCTTTAGATATGCCTCCCTCTTTCCATTTGATATACAATTATTTCTTCCTTTTTAGCATGTGTTTAAGTTCTTTGTTCATCCATCCTGTTTTCGTTAAATGCTTCCTATTCTTCCGTCTTTTCGGAATTGTTAACGATTGTGCTTTGAGAATCTAATTTTTCAAGATTTCCCATCCTTCCTGGACATTTTTGACTCTTCAGACTTACAGATGACTACCCATTCCTGCTAATACACGTGGGGACAAAAGACACCGCAAGAAAGGACCTGGATACCATCTGCAGTGAATTTGAAAACTTGGGTAAGAAAGTGAAAGAACTGGGAGCGCAGGTGGTTTTCTCTTCCATCCTCCCAGTGGATGGCCATGGAACAATGAGGTGGAATAAGATTCTGCAGGTGAACACCTGGCTACGTCGATGGTGCCTTCAGCAAGGATTTGGATTTCTGAATCATAGAATGAATTACCTCTACGATGGACTATTTGCTAGAGATGGGGCGCACCTTACGAAGACTGGATAACCTGTATTTGGAAGTCAACTAGCTACACTCATCAGGAGAGCTTTAAATTAGAACAATGTGGGAAGGGAAGCATAACCCCAGAAAAAGCCATACACCTGACAAAAACTATTGAGAACTCTGCTATTAGAAGTGGAAAGGAAGAACAAAGACAAAAAAATCTAAATAATAAAAATATTGCAGAAAGAGAAACCAATCAAAAACTAAAATGTTTCTATACAAATGCACTAAGCATGGACAACAAACAAGGAGAATTGGAACTACTAATGCAAGAAAAGAAATATGATGACATTGGAATCACTTAAACGATACACGTGATTAGAATACAAGGCTAGAAGGATACAATTTATTTGCAAGAAACAGACTTGATAAACGAGGAGGAGGTGTCGCATTGTATGTTAGAAAAGCATGTATCTGCACAGAGATTGAAGCTCTGAAGATTGAAGCTCTGAAGAATTCCACTGGGAATTCTGTGGAAACTGTTTGGGTAAGAATACAAGGAGAGAACAACGGAAAGGACACCATTGTAGGCAGTTACTACAGGCTGCCTGTGCAAGCTGAAAATATGGATGAACTTTTTCTGCATCAAATGGCCAAGCTCTCCAAAAATATGACATAGCGGTCATGGGAGATTTCAACTATCCAGACATTTGTTGGGAATCACTCTCAGGCAAAACTAACAGGTCAAGCAAATTCTTTTGATCTCTTGCTGACACATTATCTTCCAAAAGGTAGAGGAAAAAACAAAGGGATATGCTACCTTGGATCTAATCCTAATAAACAGTGAGGAAATGGTTGAGGAGGTAGGAGTGGCTGGGACCCTAGGAAGTAGCGACCATGCTATTTTAGAATTTTGGATAACTAGACGAGGAAGACCTGTGAAGACTTCAAGATTAGATTTCAGAAAGGCAGATTTTAAGGGACTCAAAAAGAGAATCAGAGGAATCCAATGTTAAGGTTTGAGGTCCCGCTGCTGCACAAGGGGAATCTTGAACCAGTCCCGCTGCAGTCCCCCATTCATCTCTGTCCCCAGTGGAGCCTGCTCAGCTTAGACATCAGTCCCAGCATCTCACCCAGTCTAACAGTGTGCAGAGGATTACTGCTGCTCCTCCAGGCTCTGCTATTGTGGCCAGTACTGGTTAGCGGCGAGCAGACGTCTTTAGGACAAAGTCCTTGTTTTCCCCTTCTGAGCATGCCCAGAGTGAGATCTCTCATTGGAGATCAGGGGTCACATGCTTAGGTACTGCAGCAGCTCCTATTGGTCTGCCAGGAAGGTCCTGTGACTACTGGTGTTCTGGAACAA
The DNA here is from genome assembly GCA_033576555.1 of Oophaga sylvatica. Classification (NCBI taxonomy): domain Eukaryota; kingdom Metazoa; phylum Chordata; class Amphibia; order Anura; family Dendrobatidae; genus Oophaga; species Oophaga sylvatica. The sequence continues at coordinate 173,377,063 of JARQOD010000002.1, forward strand.
GTTTCATTGGTCCTTGTTTCTGGCAGGTCCTGTAGCTGTTACTATAAAAGGATAGCATGGCTGGGCCGCCATTCGCTAATATCAACCATTATATGCTTTGCGCCAGTGTGGTCATGCGTGTGTGTGGTTAGGGCCCGGCTGATATAAGCCCCCTAGAATACCAATTTAATCGGTGAGGAGTTTGGTATGCTAGCTGGTAAGGGTCGGTGTCCTAGATGCCCAAGATTACCGGCATAACCGGTGAGGAGTTTGATTGCCGTATTCAGGGCCTGGCGTTCAGACGCCATAGATTGCGGGTGACTCCCGCGAGGACATTAGCACATGATCACGTTCTATGTTTGCTTAGCACTTAACTGTGTACCTGGGTACATGACAGGACACAGAACTTTTTCTCAGCGGCCCTGTGACGTAACAGGGTTCGCTTTCAACGCTAGACAGCGCCCTAGCGTGTTTATTTTGCGACTCAGTTGTGTTTAGTGAGTTTGCACACATCGCCATATAGCGCTGCGGCACTCCTTCTAGCTGCTCTGTGAAATAACAGAGTTCGCACATATTGCCACAGCGCATTGGGTGTTTATTTTGGCGACTCTGCGGGATAACAGAGTTCGCATCTTGCGCCATTTTACTAGCAGCAGGTTCCACCTGCACGGTGGACCCCGGGCTGCGAACGCACCTCTCTACCTCATATATTTGGAGCATTCCGCAGACCCTAACATAATATTAGCGCCAGGGTCTGGCTAGTTAAATGGCAGATGACCAGCGTCTACCGCAGTACATTCAGCAACTGGAGGGTAGGTTGGCGGCTCATGAGCGCACAACCTCAGCTGTGGATGTTACCGCAGTCGCTTTTCAAGCTGCTAGCGTGGCTGCAGCCAGTATGTCCTCTGCCACCTCTGCCCCTACATTATCCCACCTCCCGCTTCCTGACAAGTTTGCTGGTGACAGCAAGCAATGTCGGGGATTCATGAGTCAGTGCTCTATACAGCTCGAGCTTCTGGCTGCACGTTTCCCCACGGATTGGGCACAAGTGGGTTTTGTACTGTCTCTACTCTCGGGCAGAGCGTTGGAGTGGGCAACGTCGCTGTGGGAGCGCGACGATCGTGTGGTGCGGAGTGCTCCTCGTTTCCTGGAGGCTCTTAAAAAGGTCTTTTTAGGACCTCAGGTCACCCACGATACGGCGCTACAACTGCTGGCATTGGCACAGGGTTCGTCTTTGGTCAGTCAGTTTTCCGTCCAGTTTCGGACTCTGGCCTCAGATCTAGACTGGTCGGATAAAGTTCTCATTCCAATCTACTGGCGAGGACTAGCTGATCATGTTAAAGACGCTTTGGCTACCAGGGAGATTCCCGCCACACTGGAGAAGCTTATCTCCATATCTACCCGCATCGACCTCCGTTTTCACGAGTGGAGGTTGGAGCGGGACCAGTGTAGGCAGAGGATTCGGTTAGCTCCCACCTTTGCCACACCTCTCGAATCCCCCGATCTGGCGTTCGAATCCCAAAAGGCCACAGAGGTTCCTCGTGCAGGACCTAAGTCTCGAGTCGTCCGAGTATCTGTGGTCTGTAACCTTTGTCAGCAGACAGGACACTGTGCCAACAAATGTCCACAGCGATCGGGGAAGCGATTGCATCTAGTGGCCCTGGGAGGAGGTTCACTAGAGACAGCGGCATTTTCCTCCAAGATGACATTTAAAGGGACAGTCACTGTGGACTCTTCCACACTTACAATCGAGCTTTGTGTGGTCTCAGGAGCAGAGGGGAATTTCATTTCATCCACCTTTGCTCGTCGCCACGCAATACATCTGGTAGCGCTCGACAAACCAGTGACTGTCCGGGTAGTGAATGGGTTGACATTGCCCTCGCCAATTACACATCAGACTGTCCCTCTTACTTTGTGTGTACCCCCTTCCCATCAGGAAATTATTTCCCTTCTGGTCCTTCCCGAGGGAATAGATGAAATCCTACTGGGAGTACCCTGGCTCCGTTCCCACTCCCCTCATATTGAATGGACCTCAGGTAGGATGCTGGGTTGGAGTGAGTCATGTAAGGACAGATGTGTCAGGGAGTGCATTCAGGTTACCACTACAGAGATACCAGCAGATCTTTCTCCTCTTCGAAAGTGTTATCAGTCATATGCAGTCGTGTTCTCTAAAAAGGCTGTGGAGACTCTGCCGCCCCATCGTCCCTACGACTGTCCTATTGACCTCTTGCCTGGAGCAGAACCTCCTCGGGGAAGGGTCTATCCCCTCTCTCTTCCTGAGACGGAGGCTATGTCTCAATATATCCAGGAGAATCTGGCAAGAAGGTTCATTAGGAAGTCGGTGTCACCAGCAGGAGCGGGGTTCTTCTTCGTGCAGAAGAAGAGTGGAGATTTACGTCCATGTATAGATTACAGAGGTCTTAACGTCATCACCGTTAAGAATAAGTACCCGTTGCCCCTGATCTCTGAGCTCTTTGATAGGCTCCGGGGAGCAAGGGTATTTACTAAATTAGATCTGCGTGGTTCTTATAACCTGATCCGCATCCGTGAATGGGACGAATGGAAGACGGCTTTTAATACCAGGGATGGGCATTATGAATACCTGGTGATGCCCTTCGGGCTCTGTAATGCCCCAGCCGTTTTCCAAGACTTTGTCAATGATAGCTTCCGGGATATGCTTTCCACCTCTGTAGTAGTCTGTCTGGATGATATTCTCATCTTTTCTCCAGATATTGACTCTCACCGGAGGGATGTCTGCAAAGTCTTCGACCTGTTACGGGCAAACTCCCTCCATGCAAAGTTGGAGAAATGCATGTTTGAGCAGGAGTCTTTACCTTTCCTGGGCTATATCATCTCCGCCAGGGATTGGCTATGGATCCTGCCAAACTACAGGCTGTGATGGATTGGCAAGAACCCCATTCTCTTAAAGCGATGCAGCGCTTTATGGGGTTCATAAATTACTATCGCCAATTCATTCCCCATTTCTCCACTTTGGTAGCTCCCTTGGTAGCCCTCACAAAGAAGGGAGCCAATCCCAAATTGTGGTCAGAGGAGGTCTCCAAGGCCTTTACTTCAATTAAGTCCCATTTTGCTAGCGCTCCCATCTTACATCGCCCCGAGGTTGATAAGCCTTTTTTACTGGAGGTCGATGCCTCATCCGTTGGTGCTGGAGCAGTCCTTTTTCAAAAGGATGCTCAAGGTCGGAAACATCCTTGTTTCTTCTTTTTCAAAACCTTCACACCAGCGGAGAGGAAGTATTCCATTGGGGATAGGGAATTGCTAGCCATGAAGTTGGCCTTTTCCGAATGGAGACATCTCCTGGAGGGGGCTCGCTTTCCCTTTCACTGACCACAAAAATTTGGTCTATTTACAGACCGCCCAGCGGCTAAATTCTCATCAGGCCAGATGGTCCCTGTTCTTCTCCCGGTTTCATTTCACCCTCCATTTCCTCTCCGGTGAGAAGAACATTCGGGCCGATGCGCTTTCTCGCTCCGTGGTGTCCTCTGAGGAGGTGGAAGAGGAGCCTCGGTTGATTGTTCCCACAGAGAGCCTAAGAACTGTGGCCCTGGTTTCGCTTGAGTCTGTGCCTCTGGGCAAGACTTTTGTGTCCACCAATTTGCGACTGGAGGTAATCTCTTGGGCACATTCGTCCAGGGTGGGTGGACATTTTGGGGCAAAAAGGACATCTGTGTTGCTGGCGAGGACATACTGGTGGCAACATATGGTCCGTGACGTCAGGGAATACGTTCAGACGTGCGTCTACTGCGCCAAGAATAAGTCCCCTCGACAACAGCCAGCTGGGCTACTTTTCCTTTACCGGTGGCAGACAGGCGTTGGGAGATGGTCGGAATGGATTTTGTGGTGGGCTTACCCAAGTCTCGGGGCTGCACCATAATCTGGGTGATAACCGACCACTTCTCCAAAATGGTGCACTTAGTGCCATTACCACGGTTATGTCTGCACGGGCCTTGGCAGCATTGTTCATTAGGCATATTTTCCGCCTACACGGTATGCCAGACAAAATTGTCAGTGATCGAGGTCCCCAGTTTGCGTCTCGGTTCTGGAGAGAGCTGTGTCGTTTACTCAGCATTGAGTTGAATCTCTCCTCTGCATACCATCCCGAGACTAATTGGTTGGTAGAGAGGGCCAACCAGACCTTGGTCACATATTTGCGACAATTTGTCTCTGCCAGGCAGGATGACTGGGCATCCTTGCTACCGTGGGCTGAGTTCGCTCTAAATAATGCTGTGGCTGACTCCACCGGACAGACCCCATTCCTCCTGAACTACGGTCAGCATCCGCGGGTACCAGTGCCCATGCACGTGTCTTCCGCCGATTCCAAGGTGGCAGACTGGGCTGTTGAGGCACGGGACATTTGGGACCACACCCAGGATGCCATTCAGGCCTCCAAAGAGAGGATGAGGTCTTCGGCCGATGCCCATCGGCGCACTGCTCCTACATTTGCTCCGGGTGACCTAGTGTGGCTTTCTGCTCGAAACATCAGGCTACGTGTAGAGTCCACCAAGTTGGCACCTTGCTTTTTGGGCCCCTTTAAAGTTCTTGAGCAGGTGAACCAGGTGGTTTACCGCCTAGCCCTTCCGCCTCGCCTTGGTATCACCGACACCTTTCACGTGTCCCTCCTGAAACCCGTGGCCATTTCCCTGTTTTCCGAGTCATCTGCCGGGACGTCGGGTTCATCTACCGATGATCATGAGGTGAGGTGAACGCTATTGTTGGGTGCAAGGTGGTACGAGGCAAAAAATATTATTTGGTGGATTGGAGGGGTTATGGGCCTGAGGATAGGTCCTGGGAGCCTGCTGAGCATGTTCACGCTCCGCAGCTCATCGCTGCCTTTGAGCGCAGCAAGGCCCAAAGAAGGGGGGCCCTAGGAGGGGGAGTAATGTTAGGGTTCGAGTTCCCGATGCTGCACAAGGGGAGTCTCGAACCAGTCACGCTGCGGTCCCCCATTCATCTCTGTCCTCAGTGGAGCCTGCTCAGCTTAGACGTCAGTCCCAGCGTCTCGCCCAGTCTAACAGTGTGCAGAGGATTACTGTTGTTCCTTCAGGCTCTGCTTATGTGGCCAGTACTGGTTAGCGGCGAGCAGACGTCTTTAGGACAAAGTCCTTGTTTTCCCCTTCTGAGCATGCCCAGAGTGAGATCTCTCATTGGAGATCAGGGGTCACATGCTCAGGTACTGCAGCAGCTCCTATTGGTCTGCCAGGAAGGTCCTGTGACTACTGGTGTTCTGGAACAAGTTTCATTGGTCCTTGTTTCTGGCAGGTCCTGTAGCTGTTGCTATAAAAGGGTAGCATGGCTGGGCCGCCATGCGCTAATATCAACCATTATATGCTTTGCGCCAGTGTGGTCATGCATGTGTGTGGTTAGGGCCCGGCTGAAGTAAGCCCCTAGAATACCGACTTAATCGGTGAGGAGTTTGGTATGCTAGCTGGTCAGGGTCGGTGTCCTAGATGCCCTCGATTACCGGCATAACCGGTGAGGAGTTTGATTGCCGTATTCAGGGCCTGGCGTTCAGACGCCATAGATTGCGGGTGACTCCCGCGAGGACATTAGCGCATGATCACGTTCTATGTTCGCTTAGCACTTAACTGTGTACCTGGGTGCCTGACAGGACACAGAACTTTTTCTCAGCGGCCCTGTGACGTAACAGGGCTCGCTTTCAACACTAGACAGCGCCCTAGCGTGTTTATTTTGCGACTCAGTTGTGTTTAGTGAGTTCGCACACATCGCCATATAGCGCTGCAGCACTCCTTCTAGCGGCTCTGTGGAATAACAGAGTTCGCACATATTGCCACAGCGCATTGCGGTGTTTATTTTGGCGACTCTGCGGTATAACAGAGTTCGCGTCTTGCACCACTTTACTAGCAGCAGGTTCCGCCTGCACTGTGGACCCCAGGCTGCGAACGCACCTCTCTACCTCATATATTTGGTGCGTTCCGCAGACCCTAACATCCAATGGCTGGATATCCTTAAGGACAAAAATGTCCAGGGAGGATGGGAAATCTTGAAAAACGAGATTCTCAAAGCACAATCATTAACAATTCCAAAAAGAGGGAAGAATAGGAAGCAATTAAGGAAACCAGGATGGATGAAAACAGAACTTAAACACATGATAAAAAGGAATAATGAAATGTTTGTCAAATGGAAAGAGGGAGGCATAACTAAAGAACATTATAATGCTGTCTGCAAAACATGCAGGGCACAAATCAGATTATCTAAAGCTGACAATGAATGAAGGCTTACAATAGACATCAAAAGCAATAAAAAAGGATTTTAGGGATACGTCAAAAGTAAAAGTCAAAGATGCTATAGGATTTTTACAGGATGAAAATGATGAAGTGGTAAGAAAGGATGTAGAGAAGGCTGAACTTTTAAATTCCTATTTTGCTTCTGTTTTCTCTCAAAAAGAAAATGTAACATCAACTGATCTCCACTGTACTATTAAAAAAATAGGAGAATCCATGATATCTATAAACAGAAAGATAGTGAGGAAACACTTAGCTAACATAAATTAATTCAAGTCTCAAGGTCCAGATGAATTACACCCCAGAGTACTGAAGGAAATAGTAGAAGAAATTTTTGAACCACTCTGCATAATCTTTGAAAATTCTTGGAGAACAGGAGAAGTCCCAGAAGACTGGAGAAGAGCAAATGTTGTTACTATCTTCAAAAAGGGGAAGAAGGTAGACCCAGGGAACTATAGGCCGGAGAGTCTGACTTCCATACCAGGAAAGATCTTTGAGCAAATTATTAACAACATGTATGTAAGTACCTGCATAAGAATGACGTGATTAACGAGAGTCAGCATGGGTTTGTAACTAATAAGTCATGTCAGACTAACTTAATTTCTTTCTATGATACAATAATTGATTGGGTGGATCAGTGAAATACTGTACATACAGTATATCTTGACTTCAGCAAAGCATTTGACAAAGTATCTCACACAATCCTTATTGAAAAATGACTAAGTATGAAATGGACAAAGCAACTGTTAGGTGGATTTATAACTGGCTTAGTGATCGGACACAAAGAGTGGTCATAAATGGCTACACATCCAGTTGGAAGAATGTCTCAAGTGAGGTACCACAGTGAGAATGCCAAGAGTGTGCAAAGCAGTCATCAAAGCAAAAGGTGGCTGCTTTGAAGAACCTAGAATATAAGACATAATTTCAGTTGTTACACACTTTTTTGTTAATTATATAATTCCACATGTGTTAATTCATAGTTTTGATGCTTTCAGTGTGAATTTACAATTTTAATAGTCATGAAAATACAGAAAAACCTTTAAATGAGAAGGTGTGTCCAAACTTTTGGTTGGTGCTGTATATATATATATATATATATATATATATATATATATATAGAAAAATTGTGATTTTACAAAAATATTTTTCACAATTTTTTTTGCTTTTTTGCTTTGCTTTATAACTGCACAGCGCATGATCTAACTTGCTAGAGCCTGTTGACCCAAATGTCATTATGAAGACATCGGGTCATCATGTCAATGATCAGGCTCTCATCTTCTGCCTGACTTCTAAATACTACGATCAGTATCGATCGCTCAATTTAGGGGTTACACTCCATCGCTCTTGGCAGTGAGTGTCAGGTTTCAGGTGTGATCTCGCGCTCACAGTTTACAGACCTGGATGTATGGATATGTCCAAGTCATAAAGGGGTTAAAAGCCACGGTTTGACATCCTGCCATCTACTTTGTTTTCAACTGTTAAATGCAGAACATTTTCTGCAGAAAAACAAAGTGTTTCTGTTACGTGGGATACAAATTAGCAGTCTGCACATGTTTGGCAGATTACAGAAATGACTTCTGTGTTTGCATTGTAGCATTGTATATATTGTATATATTGAATGCATTAACCCTGCTGTTCAGTTCCCATGTACTATACACTTGTATTGCTCCTTGGTCACTATGACCCGGTTTATTAAATCTTGATTTTAGATACTCTAACTCAATTATTTTTATACCTTTTGCTTACTAGACTGTATGGGCACATGTTTGGAAATAAAAAAAAAAAAAAAAAAAGAAAAATGAAATCTTTATTTTTGTTTTTTTATTCCGAAAAAACTTAGTAATAAGCAAAACGAAAAATAGCAAACTACACATATGTGGTAAAAAAAAAAAAAACAAAACAAGCAAACCAAACATTTTGTGAAAAAAAATTAAAGATAATAAACACTTTAATTTGAACATATTTACATGGTAATATTAATTTATGTATTCTAGCATGAAGAACAATAAACATGGGCTTTGCATAAGAATTTTTTTGCATCCAGAACATGTAATACTTGTTTTATTATCACAAGAATAAGGGCAATAGCTGCACCTTTTTCTTTTTATTCTGGAAGCACTGCTGGTAGAAGCCATGGGGTTAGAAGTTCTTGTGGAGGCCATGGTTTCAGTTTCCTGAGCATGTTGCTGGATGCTCTGTACAAGGCCTGCTGCTCCTTCCGTTCTGGGTGTTACCTTTCTTTGCTCAATATACGGCCTAACCAGTGATTTTCCAAGTTCTTCGATAAACAGTCTTCGTTTGTGGAGTTTGTTTGTATTCCAATTCTGGTTGATTTCCCTCCACAACACAAAAGCATTATATGCCTACAAATCCACAATGTTGTAAAACACAATCATAAGCCACCGATTTGATTTTCTTTTGCAGGTATATGTACTAATGAGCTGATCTAATGTGTCTACACCACCTTTGGTTGCATTATAGTCCAAGATCATGTTAGGTTTTTTTATCTTCCCGGCTACTTACTGCATTATCATGGTGGTTCGTACTCATTAGTATTACTTGTTTATTTTTTTGGGAACATACGCAACAATTGTTGTATTTGCAGAAAAGTAGAACATGGAACTATGTACATTTCTTTTACTCAAGATACCTTGTGGTAGTTCAGGTTTGTTTTTTTGGATCGTACCAAACATGGTAAGTTGTCGCTTTTGTAACATTTGCACTAGTTGGTAGGAAGTAAAAAAATTATCACATGTGACATTTTGTCTTTTGAGTCCATCGATCAAATCAAGGACAACTCTCATCCCCTGATTTTTTTCTACTCTTTGTCCTGGTGTTTTTCCGGTATACACCTGTGCATTGTAAAGGTAAAAACTAGAGCTGTCACATAATGCCCATATTTTATAACCGTACTTCGCCGGCTTGCTTGGTATATACTGTCGAAAGAACCCTTCTGAAAACAAGGAGATAAGCCAGAAAGATAGACTTACTTAGCAAAAAAAAAAATCATTTGTAGGCCTTTATATCTCAGATTTACAAAATAAGGCCCTGTTACACAGCGCGTTCTGCGCAGTCCGTTCTGCGCAGAATATACACGTGTAGTGCACACCTAGTGATCTCTCTGGATGCGCTCTACGTTTTAATATACACTGTGCACCAAAAAGAATCAATATAAAGCCATTTTTATGGTGCGCAGATCTCAATGCATTCACCCGGCAGAGCGCGTGTACGACCCCATTGAAATAATTTAGGAAATATATAAATTGATAAACAATAGTAGATGCAATAAATAGACCCAACTGAGGTTATAACTCCTTTATTTCACTGAAAATATGGTCTCACAGCTCTAAAAAATGATGCCGGGTCACTATGACCCGAACACGACAAGTGTAGAAATCGACGTGTAGCAAAAAGTAAACCCAAAAAAAAAAATTCTCATAGATAGGTCCACCAAAATGAGGAAAATTCAAATAAAATCAAGTTTTAGAAACTTATAGAAAAAAATCTACAGGGCCTCACAAATTCTCTACGGGTCACTATGACCCGAACAGAACAGCAGGGTTAATAAGTTACATGAAATTTGATTAAAAAAATCAACCACATTCATTAAGAATAATGGCAGTGATTGTATTGACCTGGATCAGACCTCCTGTCCCAAGGACTCTCTTTCAGACTTGATATAACTCAATTAATTTGTGAGTGAACAACATGGATATTTTGTGACTACTAGAATGTTTCCTCAACAAATCTAAATATTATTGAATTGTCTCTCATCTTTTCTGGAAACCGAATTCATATTTATTGAGAGGCAGCTCATGCAGAGCAGGATCCAGAAACATGTAATGCTTGAAAAATTAGCTGCTACCAATCAGCTCTCATCACAAAGGCAAATTATGTGCACACAGCAGTTAGTTACAGCTATTAATAATATTGTGAGAATTATAAAAATATCTAGCCATATACCTAATCTGACAGTATTACAAAGCCACAGTGCTAGATGTTCAGCAAAAAGCTTCAGTTTAAGTTCTCTCATGCAGAAACATTCATATCGATGGAGGAGTGCATTTAAGGACTTTTATGAAAAACTAACAAACAAATCCAGCCATGCATTTCACATACTAATTGTGTTTACTATAGAATTTTGATACTTTACATATAAATATCCAGGGTACTTTATGGCATATATGTGATGAGTTTTTATCCAACTATTTCTGCAGCACATATATGAATGCAAATAAACCTACAAGAAATGAGAACATTTATTAGTACAATTTAATTCTAAATGAATTTACAAACAATTGACAGATTTCAGAAAATGCATTTTTATAAATTGGCTTTGTGCATGTTCAGCAAAATGGTGTTCAACTGGCCCCTATTTGGCCAGACTATAGACGACCAATAAAAGTTTATAAAGCAAAAAAATCATATTCACATGACTGCTCACTTGTCTAGCTCCTCCAATACTTGCTGCCTACTGTATGCCCCTCAAAGTTGCCTCTTCTTTTCCATGTTGTGTCCTGCATCTTTTGGCTTGTACACTCTAGGCTAGGACTTCCAGCCATGACCAGGCATTAGAGGTTACCGTGCATCACAGTGTGAAATGCAAAGACCTCTAAGGCCTGGTCATGGCAAGTCATTCTGGCCTAGAGTAAACAGGCAAAGTGATGCATATCACAACAAAAAAAGAGGCAGCTCTGAGGACCTGACGGAGAGCAGCAGAGGAGCAGGGCTGGTGAGATGTGAGATGAGTAAAAGCTTTGGATGCTTTTATTTTACATCTTACTTGTATTTTTATGCTCTGGAATCTACAGAGAACCCAGAGCATAATGGGGACATTCAATTTGCAGAGAATAGCTGTGCTGCAAATTGAATTTTCAGGGAAAGTGAGTGTGCTATGATAAATTTGAATTTTGTCCTATCAGTTTATCTCTAAGGCCGGGTGCCTACGGTTAGTAATTGGCAGTGTTTTTCATGCAGCACATGTCCGCTGTATCCAAAGCACTGCCAGCTTTTGAACTCCAGTGATTCAGCATGTGTTCATTGAACCATGCGGAATCACCATGTCCAATACATTGTATGGGTGAGATTTATCTTGCGGAGACGCGACATGCTGAGATCTAGAAAGACGCACTGCATGTCCGTCTCCGCGGGTGATCCACGGTGGTCGGTGCTTGCATAATGGACATGGGATTTCTTGAAATCCATTCCACTATGCTGTACCATGTGGACGCTGTGGGTTGGATGCTGTGGTTGTACGCAGTGTCCAACCCGCAGCGTTTACTAACCATGGGAACATACCCTTAAACCTACGTATTGTAAGAATTCAACCATTCTATAAATTAATAGGACTAATCTTGCTTTGAATTATTACTAACTTTGTAAAAATGTGGTAAAGTTAATTCAACATGTTAGAAATTCACAGAAAACGTTTCTGATTCTAGTGAATCATTGAAGAAATTTGTAAAATATTTGCTCACTTTTACTGATGAATCTTGAATCCTTTCCTACATTTGAAGTTGGAGTGTTTATTACACAGAAAAAAAGGAGCATTTTCATCTCTAAAATCCTATCCCAAAATATAGTTGGTGTAATAATAATAATATTAACAAGTACCTCCAATTAGAAATGTAGTATAGTTTTTGTAATTCGCTGTCTCTTTCATCATGTGCTGGCCATTGTAGAACTTTAGATATCCATGGTTACGACGGCTATCAACTAGCTAACTAACTGTCACTTCATCAGTGGACATAACCGTGGATACCTAAGGTCAAACAATTCCTGAACATGAGGAAAGAGACATAATGAATAAAAAAAAACTATACTACAGTGGTGGCAAAAAAAAACCTATATAAGTTCAATGAAACCACAAAATGTTAACATTCAAGTGCTTTATTGTGAATATTTTGTTACAATTAGTATTGAGAAGTGACAGTTGAGCTTTGGTTGCTGTGGGCAACCAAGCCAGTTTGATATCAGACAGTTTTTAGTTATCTACCCCATTTTGTGCACTTTTAAGAACTGAAATCATGACACAGATTTTGCATGTTAAGAGTTTTTTTGGAGCACAAATGTAAACATTTTTTGCCAGCACTGTACATTTCCAATTTGAGATATTTGCTAATATTACTATGCTTACACCTATTACATATTGGGATAGAATCTTGGAGATGGGAATTCCCTTTAATAAATATATATATATATACATAATATATATATATATATATATATATATATATATATGTATATATATATATATTTAAAAATGTCTTGAAGTCTGATGAGTAAAATATTGAATCTGACTACTATTTGCATAATTTATTCTGGATTCCAAACAGCACTGCTGGTTTTCAGCCAAACCAAGAAAATAAAGAAGAGGAAAGCCGGCACTCCGTCTTTATTGATGAAACTTTGTGTTTATTGTAAATTTATTTAATAAGTGCTAAAGCCACTGAACGCAGACCCTCAAATATTTGTGTTCAGTGTTTTTACCACCTGTTTTTACCACCTATGGAATAAAGTTACAATAAGCATGCAATTTTGTCAAGAAGAACAGAGTGCCAGCTTTTCTCTTGCTTGATGATATTGACATGCTTTTCTCAAACTGCAGAGCACCCTGGATGAAACCATTACAGGTGTGGTGAGCAGTTGGTTTTCTTGTATTAAACAAGGAAAATGCACCAGCATGAAGTAAAAGGCTTTTCTTTATATTTATATAAGGCTTTCCTTTATAATTCCCATTCTAATATTATTTATTTATGGCATTGGTTAAAAAAATACACATGTTATTTCAGATGATGGGGTGATCTCACATTAACTGTACTCAAAAGCTGAGCTCTGTCCTCACATGGAAGATGCTGGCTATTTTAAATAGCTGGAACCTATCTTTAGCAGATATGCCCATAGATGAGCTTCGGCCATTTAAACACTGCCATCAATCTCTGACAGCAGTATTTAATTGGAGCTTACCAGCTGCCATTGCTGCCCTGTTGCGTGATTGCAGGATGCTTATTGGTTACTATGTAAGTGCCCTGTCATCACCATCTTGGTAACAACAAAAGTAATCAAAACACAAAAAAAAAATCAATGTTTTGATCACTATTAGGGATAAGCGATCACGAACTGGAAAGTTCGGGGTTCTTATGTCCACTACCGGACCCGGAACACTGATTTCTTACTGTATGTCCTGATTCCTGTTCAGGTCCAGAGGTCAAATAAAGCTTGTTAAATGGCTTCAGCACAGCCAATCAACAAGCTTAAAGGTTGTGAGCACTTCCAGCTCCATCAAAGCTCATAGCAAGGCAGTAATTCAGCTACATATAGTAGAGGCGAACTGATCATTTCCTCTATTTAGCAGATCAAGTTGTGGCACCTTCTAGTCTCCCATGGAGACTTTAGAAGCATGCCAAAAGTAAAAAAAAATGTATTTAAAATATCAAATGAATTAAAAAATATAAAAGCACAAATTACCACCCTTTTGCCCCAATCAAAATAAAACAATAAGAAAACAAACATGCACATATTTGGTATAGCTGAGTTCAGTATCACCTGACATGTCAATAAAAAAAGAATTAATCTGATCGCTAAACGGCGTAGCGAGAAAAAAAAACAAAGCGCCAGAATTACGTTTCTTTGGTCACCACGACATTGCAATAACAAGCGATCAAACGACTGTTTCTGCACCAAAATGGTATTGTTAAAAATGTCAGCTCAGCATGCAAAAAATAAGCACTCACCCAACCCGACATCACGAAAAATGGAGATACTACGGGTCTCGGAAAATGGCACATTTTTTTTTGCAAAGTCTGGAATTTTTTTTCACCACTTACATAAAAAAGAACCTAGACATGTTTGGTGTCTGTATTTAGTGTCTATGAATGTAATGGCCTGGCGAATCATAATGAAAGGTCAGTTTTAGCATTTAGTGAACTTAGCCAAAAAGCCAAACAAAAAACACATGTGAGATTGCACTTTTTTTTACAATTTCACTGGACTTGGAATTTTTTTCCCTTTTTCTAGTAAACGACATGGTAAAACCAATGATGTTGTTCAAAAGCACAACTTGTCCCACAAAAAACAAGCCCTCACATGGCCATATTTACAGAAAAATAAAAAAGTTATGGCTCTGGGAAGAAGGAGAGTGAAAAATGAAAATACAAAACAGAAAAAAGCTACGGGGTTAAGGGGTTAAGGTTACTGGAGTTTCCAGTTTGCTAAAACATCTGGAGGCTGTGCATTAAAGTTACCTTTGGTGTGTTTTTTACTGTACTTGTTAATAAATAAATAAATAAGTATATAAATTAATAAAAAAAATTACATGCAGTCTACCTTATTTTTAATAACCAGCTGAGGGAAAGCAGACAGCTGGGGGCTGGTATTATTATTCTGGGAAGGGGCCAATGTCCATAAAGGATCTAGTTCTAGTAATATCAGCTCACAGCAGTCTTTTCAGTCTTTAGTGGCTTTTAAAAAAGGGGGGCACCAAAAGAAAGACTTGGAGGCATCGCTATTTTTAATAACGAGCAAAACATATGCATACAGCTGTGAGCTGTTATTAATGGGCTAGGAACCTTTATGTATATTGGTCCCTTCCCAGAATAATAACACCAGCTCAAAGCTGTCTGATTTTCTTGCTAATGTGATTTAACTCGGGATGGGTTTCAATGAATGGATAGATATTTGTAAATGACATTGATAAGAATAGTCAACATTGACTTAATGTGATTTTGGACTATGTGTTGTCTAGCCTCACAATATTATATAAATTCTATCCATACTGTTGGGTGTATTAATAAACAATGTTTACTGACTAATTTAAGGGATTTAAGTAATTTTTCTCTTTAAGTTTGCTTGCAAGGCAATAAACCTGCTCTTACCCCCATTTTTCTTTCTTTTCCAGACCCTGTTAGGGCTGGCGGAACGCACAAAATAAATATAAATAATAAGTGCGTTCGCAGCCCGGGGTCCACCGTGCAGGCAGAGCCTGCTGCTAGTAGGATGGTGGTATGGCGAACTCTGTTACGCCACAGAGTCGCTAAGGTAGAAATGCAGAAATATGGACTGTGTCCTGTTAAATCCACAGGTATGTACGGACAGCAGTCTGTAGTAACGCAATCAGCAATGCAATCAGACAATCTCCTCACCGGAGTAGCCGGTATTCTAGGAGTTTATTTCAGCCGAGCCCTAAACACGTGCATACAATCTCCTCACCGGATGTGCCAGTAATCTAGGGGCTTATTTCAGCCGAGCCCTTACACATGCGTGCAAGATCACCCTGGCGCAAAGCACATAATGTGATTGTTACTAGCGCATGGCGGCACGACCATGCCACCCTTTTATAGTAGCAACTACAGGGCCTGCCAGATAAGGACCAATAGGAAACTGCTCCAGAACACAAGTGGTTTCAGGACCTTCCTGCCAGACCAATAGGAGCTGCTGCAGTACCTGAGCATGTGACCTCTGAGTTCCAATGAGAGATCTCACCCTGGGCATGCTCAGAAGGGGAAAGCAAGGACTTTGTCCTAAAGACGTTTGCTCGCCGCTAACCAGTACTGGCTACAATAGCAGAACCTGGAGGAGCAGCAGTAATCCTCTGCACAATGTTAGACTGGGCGAGACGCTGGGACCGACGTCTAAGCTGAGCAGAGTCCACTGCATCCAGATACGGATGGGAGACCGAAGCAGGGACGGCTCGAGATTTCCCTTGTGCAAAAGCAGGAACTCGACCCCTAACAGACCCCTAGCTCTTATTTCTACCCTTTTACAGCACTAAAGTTCAGGTACCCATTGACTTCTATTGGGTTCGGGGTCAAGTTTGGAACTTTTTACTTAAGTTCTGCTGAACCTGCAGAACTTTAACGTCCATGGTTTCTCACATCACTAATCACCATTGCTTTCTAAAAATATGCAATAAAACAGAATGAAACATTGTGTATGGCCAAACAGTCAGATCATCACACTAAAAGTAAGCACTCATCCAGTTCAATCAACTGAAAAACAATAATGTTATGGGTCTCGGAAAGTGGCAATGCAAACCAATTTTTTTATGCATTACTGCACTTTTTTTTCACTGAAATAAAATATGCTGCATATATATGTATATGAGTTAGGTATTGCCATAATTGTACTGACCTGGAAAATCATACAATCATAGATTTTTAGAGTTGGAAGGGACCTCCAGAGTCATTATGTCCAGCCCCCTGTTTAATGCAGGATTCACTAAACCATCTCAGATGTCTGGCCAGCCTTTGTTTTAAGACTTCCATTGAAGGAGAGCTCACCACCTCTCTTGGCAGCCTGTTCCTCTCATTGATCACTCTTACTGTCAAAAAGTTTTTTCTAATATCTAACCTGTATGATCTCTCTTTCAATTTCATTACATTGCTTTTTGTGCTTTCATGTGCACATGAGAATAAGGATGATCCCTTTACACTGTGACATCCCTTCAGATATTTGTAGACTACTATTAAGTTTCCTATTAGCCTTCTTTTGTGCATGCTAAACATTCACCGGCCATTAAACCAATCCTTGAAGACATAGTTTGCAGCCCGCTCACCTTCCTAGTAGCTCATCACTGAACTTGCTTCAGTTATTCAATGTCTTTTTTAAAATGTATTGCCCAGAAGTGGACACAGTTTTCCAGATGAGGTCTGACCAAGGAGGCATAAAAGGGGATAATTTCTTCATGTGATCTAGACTCTATGCTTTCTTTAATACATCCCAGAACTGTGTTTGCCTTTTTTGATATGGCATCACATTGTTGACTCGTGTGCAGTCTGTGATCTATTAGCATACCCAAATCTTTTTCACACATGCTGTTTCTTAGTTCTATTCCTACCATTCTGTAGATGTCATGATTCAGAGTAACTTTTACCACACAATGTATGTCTTAAAGAATTAGATCAAAATTTATATTCTGTTATTTATCAAAATCATATCATATCACAGTGTACTTACAATCTCTCATTTTTCTCTTCTTTCCAGCTAATTCTTCTCTTTTCTATTATGTCTATGACATCACATGATTAAAAACTGACTAGCTTAATACTTCTAAACTCTTTAGAAATAGGAAGTTAATTTTCCCTGTATGAGTCACGAGTGACTGCAAAAGTCCATGGGAAGGGACTCTAAATGTAAATATTTCCAGTTGACAAAAGTAAATTGAAATTTTCCTGTCTGCTTCTTACTTTTTAATTTCATCTGGATTTTTTTTATGACTGACCATCACCTTTTTTGTTATTTTAATTAAGCTATGCCTCATCTATTTATAAATATGTTTCCCCTAGTTTAGTACTAATAACTACTATATAGTAATTTTACTGTACAACAGCAGATCTAATTAATACCATCACTAAATGAATATCTGTCTAAGTAATAATTTACTTTGCCTCACAATAGATTTTCACTGTAATGGCTCAAACTGTAATGATGAGGAAATCACTACTGTCTCATTATCAGCCAACAGAAGGGCCTGCACCTTGAACTGAGAACTGCAGGTCTTTAGACTTCATTATTAAACATCAAATATTTTTTCTTGTCTTGTTTCTAAGTTTACAGTAACATTGAATTACTTATTTTCAAAGTTTGAAAAATTGAATGTGCTCTGATAGAAATTTTATATATTTTAGAAACAGTTCAATGATTTTTATATAGTGTTGATTAAAAATTATTTTTTGATAATGAATTTTGCGCACTCTCTCTTTCTTAATAATAATTTTAAAAATAACCTACCTTTAAGGTTACCTGAGCTCACAGCGACCTAATCTCATGGTAGCTCGAGTGCCGGACTGATGAATGCCGGAGTGCCAAACTTGCGGTCATTCCACAGTCCAGCACGGGCACTGTGCAGCATGAGAACCAGCTGCTATGAAATCAGATGACCATATACAGTCGTGGACAAAAGTTTTGAGAATGACACAAATATTAGTTTTTACAAAGTCTACTGCTTCACTTTTTCTAATGGCAATTTGCATATACTCCAGAATGTTATAAAGAGTGATCAGCTTAACAGCAATTACTTGCAAAGTCAATATTTGGCTAGAAAATGAACTTTATCCCCCAAAACACATTTCAACATCATTGCAGCCCTGCCTTAAAAGGACCAGCTAACCTCTTTTCAGTGATTGCTCCATTAACACAGGTGTGGGTGTTGATGAGGACATGGCTGGAGATCAATCTGTCATGATTAAGTAAGAATGACACCACTGGACACTTTAAAAGGAGGCTGGTGCTTGGCATCATTGTTTCTCTTCTGTTAACCATGGTTATCTCTAAAGAAACATGTGCAGTCATCATTGCAATGCACAAAAATGGCCTAACAGGGAAAAGTATCGCAGCTAGAAAGATTGCACCTCAGCCAACAATCTATCGCATCATCAAGAACTTCAAGGAGAGAGGTTCCATTGTTGCCAAAAAGGCTCCAGGGCGCCCAAGAAAGACAAGCAAGCGCCAGGACCATCTCTTAAAAGTGTTTCATCTGCGGGATCGGGCTACCAGCAGTGCAGAGCTTGCTCAGGAATGGCAGCAGGCAGGTGTGAGTGCATATGCACGCACTGTGAGGCGGAGACTCTTGGAGCAAGGCCTGGTCTCAAGGAGGGAAGCAAAGAAGCCACTTCTCTCCAGAAAAAACATCATGGACAGACTGATATTCTGCAAAAGGTACAGGCAGTGGACTGCTGAGGACTGGGGTAAAGTTATTTTCTCTGATGAATCCCCTTTTCGATTGTTTGGGACATCAGGAAAACGCCTCATTCGGAGTCTTGTCTCATGCCAACTGTTAAACATCCTGAAACCATTCATGTGTGGGGTTGCTTCTCAGCCAACGGAATCGGCTCTCTCACAGTCTTGCCTAAAAACACAGCCATGAATAAAGAATGGTACCAGAATGTCCTCCAAGAGCAACTTCTCCCAACCCTCCAAGAGCAGTTTGGCGATCAACAATGCCTTTTCCAGCATGATGGAGCACCTTGCCAAAAAGCAAAGGTGATAACTAAATGGCTCAGGGAACAAAACATAGAGATTTTGGGTCCATGGCCTGGAAACTCCCCAAATTTTAATACCATTGAGAACTTGTGGTCAATCATCAAGAGACGGGTGGACAAACAAAAACCTAAAAATTCTGACAAAATGAAAGCATTGATTGTGCAAGAATGGACTGCTATCAGTCAGGATTTGGTCCAGAAGTTGATTAAGAGCATGCCAGGGAGAATTGCAGAGGTCCTGAAGAAGAAGGGTCAACACTGCAAATATTGACTTGCTGCATTAACTCATTCTAACTGTCAATATAAGCTTTTGTTACTCATATGTTTGCAATTATATTTCTGTCTGTGATAAAAACATCTGTCAAACACACATAAAAACCAGAGGGCAGCACATCATGTGAAAATATAATATTTGTGTCATTCTCAAAACTTTTGTCCATGACTGTACTAAGGTGACCTCAGTTCCCAGCAACCGGATGTCCAAGTGCCTCCAGTGTATTTAAATAAAAAATAAAAAAATGATGTTGGGTCGCCAACGATTTTTGATAGCTAGCAAAGCTAAAACAGACAACTGCTTGCTACATCACTCCTCTGTCAGCTTTAACTTGGCTGGTTATCAAAAATGAAGTCACCACACAATTTTTCAAAATTATTTAAATAAATAATTTAAAAATCAGCTGTTCTGTTTTGGGAAGTTTTATTTGAAATAATGGAGTCTTAAAGTACGTTCCTATGTCTACATCTTTATTACATTTAACTATGGGGTTAGTAATGGAAGTGTCTTGTAGTCCCTCTCCGTTACTATTAGAGATGAGTAAACTTGTTTGGAAAACATTCGCGAATCTCAAAATCGGCAAAATGTGTCCAAAGTTCTCTAAATGATTGAGTTTCCACTAAGGTTTTATGCACACGGCGTCAGTAACGTTACAGCTGCTAAGATCGCTCCCATCGGTCAGAGCGCTGCGGGGTCACACACAATATCCGTGTGACCCCGCAGATGTAACTGGAACATGCGGTAAAAAGCTTACCACAGGTCACAGACATCGACTGATGAGAGGCTACTATTTCCATCAGCTGAATGCTGTTGCTGATAACGTCAGGAACAGGCAGAGGCTGATATGCCTAGCCATCAGCTTTCACCTGTGCTAAAATAAGGAAAAAAATTAAAATAAAGAAGTAGTTATTGAAATTAAAATAAAAACACAGTATATACTCACCTGACACCTAATCCCTGGAGTCCTTGTTTCTGTAAAAAATGAAAGAACATCATATACTCACCTTAACGTCTAATCCCCAATACCATGTCAACTGGAGAAGAGAAAAAATAATAAACTAGAATATCCCTCACCAATCCGCCATAATCCATACTGTCCCACGACGATTTTGATCACTTGTAGAGCAGTCACATCAGCTGATGTGACTGCTCTACCCGGCAGTCGGCTAGACCCTGTCAGGAGCATGTAATCATTGCTGCATTGTGTAGCGCTTAGCTGCAGTGAGAAAGTTCACCGACTTCATCAGCTGATGAGCCTCGGTGATCTCACGGCACCCCTGTGTGAGAAAGTTTACCTTTTTTCTCTATTTTTTGTGTTGTTTCAATACATACAAAAGAAATAAACATGTGTATTACAAAACATGTAGATACAGGAAAGATGTATATCTTTGTACCATGTTAGCCAGTAGATAGAAAAATATTTAGAATTGAGAGTCCTCAGTGTTGATACCTTTTAATGGCTAACTGAATAGATGGTAACAAATTGCAAGCTTTCGAGACTACTCAGGTCTCTTCATCAGGCAAAGACTAATACAGAATCCGAATCTTCAGATTCTGTATTAGTCTTTGCCTGATAAAGAGACCTGAGTAGTCTCGAAAGCTTGCAATTTTGTTACCATCTTTTCAGTTAGCCATTAAAAGGTATCAACCACTGAGGGCTCTCAATCGAAATATTTTTCTAGCAAAACATGTGTAATTTTAATAATCTTCTGGAGCAATACTTCATTTTTGGACAAATTTCAAGGGTGACAGCTAGGGATGTGCGAACGTTCTCAGTGAAACATGGATATCACGCGAGCATTAGCTGGAGAAATGCTAAAGGCCCTAAGCCACAAAGTAATGACAGGTGGCTTCCCCTTTGAAGTTCGTTACGTAAGACCGGCAGCAAAGATGGGGTCCATAGAAGAGTTTGGGACTCGTCATCAAATCTCGTTCAACCAGCGGGCAGTAGAGATTAAACACTTGCCTCATAGGCTTCAAGAGCTGACAGTTGGAACCAGGGTCAAGCTCCTCAAAATGGAATGGCAATATGGCTGATATGCGGTGAACGTGATGAGAGAAGTAAGGCAGCAGGATTAACTCTTCTTTCTTGAGGAATGTACAGGCCTGGAGGGCTTTTTGAGGTGGCTCGAGACTGGAATACTACCAACCTAGGAGATCATACTATCCTTGGGGTTCCACATCTCCTATAGGGGACAGGTAATGGTGCAGGTGACATAAGGGGCAGTCTCCCATTTCTATATGTAAGACGCTCTGACACTACCGGAAGACAAATCACTTACAACCAAGACACCTGGGAATTGGGCTTCAGGAAGAAGGTGGAGTGTTATGTTTCGGTAGCTGAGGAGTGCAGGTAAAAAAGGCAATACACCAGAGCAGTTGGAATCTATGAGATTGCAGTACCCTGACTAACCACCACAACTAGAGGCAGCCGTGGAGCGTTCCTACGTTGGTCCTAGACGCCTCGTCACAGCCTGAGAAACTAACTACACCTAAAGATAGAAATAGGAAAGCTATCTGCCCCGGAGCAGATCCCCAAAGATAATAAAAGCCCCCAAACATGTAATGGCGGTTAGACAAGAGGAAATACTGACACAGAAAGAAAATAGTATGAGCAAACGCTGGGGCCCAAACTATCTAAATAGAAAAGGATAGGAAGGGTACTTACTGCAATCCCAGAAAACCCTGAAAAGCACCAACTCTACTAATTTCAAAATCACCTGAGATCACACGACCTCTACCACCTAAATTAGTTCTCTGGTGTAACAAAATAAAAACAGCAGCCACTGAAAAAACTGGAAAAAGCAAAAGAACAAAACTCAGTGGCTGAACTAAACTGAGAGGAAGAAGCCCCGGAGGGACCCTGAAGGCCCCCAAAGAAGTGCAGGAAAAAATGCAAAAATATAGCACAAACACAAAAGAAGCAAAAGTCTTATCTGTAAGCAGGAGATGCAGACACGACACAGCAGGCTACAAGGGAAACTGAATGAAGGATTCAGACCAGAACAATTGATCACCGGCAACCTTGATGGGAAAATGACTCCCTTATATAAGACCAGTCAGTAACACCTGATTCCCAGTCCTCACAATCTTCACTAGCACCGCTTGTAACCACCAGAGGGAGCCTCTGCTCAGAGCTCATCTCAAACCCATTCACAACAGTACCCCCCCCTTGAGGAGGGGTCACCGAACCCTCATTTGAGCAACCAGGTCGGTCAGGATGAGTTCTATGATACGCACGGATAAGTCTCCTAGCATGGATGTCCGAAGCAAACACCCAAGAATTGTCTTCCTGACCATAACCTCTCCATTTAACCAAATACTGGAGTTTCCGTCAGAAAAACGAGAATCCAATATTTTCTCAACCACATACTCCAGATTGCCCTCAACCAAAACAGGGTCAGGAGGCACAGCAGCAGGAACCACTGGCTCAACAAACCTCTTCAACAAGGACTTGTGGAACACGTTATGGATCTTAAATGTCCCTGGAAGAAGCAAACGAAAAGAAACAGGATTAATAATCTCCATGATCTTATAAGGTCCAATGAACCTAGGCTTAAATTTAGGAGATGCTACTCTCATAGGAAATATTCTTTGAGGACAACCAGACCAAGTCCCCCACTTTAAACCGAGGACCATCAGTCCTATGCCGGTTAGCAAACCGCTGGGCCTTCTCCTGAGAGAGGGACAACCTCTCCACTACCTGGTCCCAAATCTGTTGCATACGCTCCACAACAGAGTCAACACCTGGACAGACAGAAGCCTCCGTCTGTCCTGAAGAAAATCGAGGGTGAAACCCAGAATTACAGAAAAACGGAGACATCAAAGTGGCAGAGCTAGCCCTATTATTAAGAGCAAACTCAGCCAAAGGCAAAAAAAGACCCATCATCCTGATCAGCAGACACAAAGCATCTTAGATGAGTCCTCCAATGTCTGGTTTGTTCTCTCAGTTTGACCATTGGTCTGAGGATGAAATGCCGAGGAGAAAGACAATTGAACACCCAGTTTAGAACAAAAAGTCCTCCAAAATCTGGAAACAAACTGGACTCCTCTGTCAGACACAATGTTCTCAGGAATGCCGTGTAAACGAACCACGTGCTGAAGGAACAACGGCACCAATTCAGAGGAGGAAGGCAACTTAGGTAATGGCACAAGATGCATCATTTTGGAAAACCTATCACAAATTACCCAGATGGTGGTCATTCTCTGAGAAACAGAAGATCGGAAATGAAATCCATAGAGATATGGGTCCATGGTCTCTTGGGCACAGGCAATGGCATCAACAAACCACTAGAGCGAGAGCAAGGCTTGGAGCGAGAGCAAGTCCCGCAGGACTGCACAAATTCCCTGACATCACGAGACAAGGTAGGCCCAAAGGACCGACTAACAAGTCTCTGGTACCAAAATTTTCCGGGGTGCCCAGCCCAAAGCGGAACAATGAATCCAGACATCACACTCTTTTTCCATTGGTCCGGGGCAAACAATTTTTCCACAGGGCACGCTCGGGCCATCCCCGACACCCCTCCAGAGCAAGTCCAAATGGGCGATGGCGGGAAAAAAATACCCCCTTTCAAAATAACAGAAGGTCAGATAACTCAGAGAGTCCGCAAGGAAAATCCTCGAGAGGGCACCGCCTTAACTTCTTTGTGCCAGGAAGAAAGGAAACCACAAAAAAAAAACGTTGGGGAAAAAAAAGCCCACCTGGCCCGTCTAGGATTGAGTCGCTTGCAGATTCCCCAAAACCAATTCTTTTGGCCGTAAGGGCCACCCCCTGATGTTTGGGTCCCCCCAGCCAATTTTCCCCCTCTAAAGCCCACTTCATGGGCCCAATACCCCGATTTCCATCATAATTACGTTCGTAGGAAAAATTTTTTGAGGAAAAAGGCACAAGGTTACTTTTTGGGCCGGATCTTTTTGGGGCAAAAAGGCACCTCCCCCCAATTTCAAGGGATCAACCTCCACCTGAAATGGGAGAGA
>JARQOD010000002.1:173401632-173421545 GCA_033576555.1 Oophaga sylvatica
GGGGCAATGCCCTCCACAGCTCAGAGCAGTGTGCCCAGCAACACTCAGAGTCCCAAGCCCCGGCCGGAGCACTTTCCCGTGCTGGAAAAGGAAGGAGACTTGGACACTTTTCTGCGGCCTTTGAGAAAGTCTGCAGACAGTACCGGCTGCCTTCCGACCAATGGGCCAGGTACTTGACCCCCGGGCTAAAGGGCAAAGCTTTGGAGGCGTTCACTTCCCTCGCGCCAGATCAAGACAGTGACTATGAGGCCATCAAGCAGGCCCTGATTGCCAAGTACCATCTAACCCCTGAGGTATACCGAAAGAAGTTCCGGAACCTCCAACGTGGCCCACACGACAGTTATAGCGATGTGGTGCAAGGACTCCGGAACCACTTTGACCAGTGGATCCATGGACTGTCAGTTGACACCTATGAGGAGCTGAAAGACCTGATGATCAAAGACCAGTTCCTGCATCTGTGCCCAGCTGAGGTCCAACAGTTCATCCTGGACCGAGAACCAGAGGACGCGGTCACAACAGCCCGGATCGCCGACAGCTATGAGGCCAACCGGAAACCCGAGGTGCGGAAGGCCGTCACCACCCGTTGGGGAGGGGGTAAGCCTGCAACCAACCCCAGTGCCCCTGCCAGTCGTCCCTCTGGAGGCACTATCCCCTTTGCCAGCGCCAGGCCTACATCAGACCCCCGCCAGTGTTTCTCCTGTAAAAGGACTGGTCACATCAGCGCCACCTGTCCGGAGAGGCAGAAGAACCCCCCAGCCAAGGCCTCCGGGCCCAACGCCTCTGTTCTTTTGGTGGGTGGTGTGGTGGGGAGGGTTGATGACAACGTGCAGCCCGTCCGCGTGGGGGCCCGTCTTGCTACAGGCCTCAAGGACACCGGGGCTGAGCGAACCCTCATCCGACCCGAACTGGCGGCCCCTGAAGAGTTGATTCCGGGGAAAACCCTAACTGTCACAGGGATTGGGGGTGTCCACTACCCCTTGCCGATAGCCCGAGTTTTCATTGACTGGGGTGCCGGGAGCGGGGTGAAGGAAGTGGGGGTGTCCGAAAACCTGCCCACTGATGTTTTATTGGGGACTGATCTGGGGAGGATGGTGGCGTACTATGTCCCTGACACCCCTTCCCAATCTGATGATAAGGTTAACGTTAACCATGATGTTGATGATGATGGGAAACTGATTGTGTTACCTGCTAATGCTTTGCGAAGTGATGATGCAACTGATAACCTTTCTTTCCCTAGGACTGATGTTGATAGTGATGTATCTGTGCCATCTGAATCTGTTAACCCTTTCTCTGAAGTGGTAGATGTGTCCACAGGTACAGGAGCGTTCAGTCCCGTCGCTCTGCGGAGTGAGACGGCTGAGGAACCCCTAGCAGGAGCAAGCGACAGTGCTCAAGGAAATGGGGATGTGCATGGGAACCGGGAGGAAGGTGACGCCATGACACTGACCAGTGCCACCGAGGAAGGTAACTGGCCCATAAGTAGCACTGCTCCTGAAGTGTTGGGGGTGGATGGGGAGGTAGAGCCCATAGCAGCGCAGGCGGATGGGTCTATAGAAATCCCCGGGAGACTGCATATGTAGCTGCTGTCACCCGCAGTCAGAGTGCCCGGATCGCAGGTAGCGCCCTGCCATCTGGACCCTCCTCCGCTACCGGAGAGACTGAACCAGAGGTGGACCCAAAGCCTGTCCCAGAGGGTCCCAGTGAGGGAGGAACCCTGACGTCACTTCTGGCTGCCTCCAGCCAGGAGTTCCAGGCCGCTCTGCACTCAGATGCGAGCCTGGAGAACTTGAGGCACCTCGCCGAGACGCCCACCTCCGTGACTGATAAGGAGAGGGTGTTCTGGGAACGAGGAAGGTTGTACCGGGAGACAGTACCCGGAGATTCCCAAAAGGAGTGGTTGAGGGGGAAACAGCTGGTCGTCCCGCACCAGTTCCGAGGTGAGTTGTTGAGGATTGCCCATGAGATTCCACTCGCTGGACACTTGGGGATCAGCAAAACTAAGGCACGGCTGTCTCAACACTTCTATTGGCCCAAGATGGGGACAGATGTGACTAACTACTGCCGCTCCTGTATCACCTGTCAAAGAGTGGGGAAGGCGGGGCCTGCTCTTAAGGCTCCCCTGATCCCATTGCCAGTGATAGAGGAGCCTTTCCAGAGGATCGCGGTGGACATTGTGGGCCCGCTGGCCGTCCCCAGCAGATCTGGAAAGCAATACATCCTTACTGTGGTAGACTACGCTACCCGGTACCCGGAGGCAGTAGCTCTGTCCTCAACTAGGGCAGATAAGGTGGCGGATGCACTGGTGACCATCTTTTCACGGGTAGGATTTCCCAGGGAGATGCTTACCGATCAAGGGACTCAATTTATGTCTCGCCTAATGAAGGCTCTCTGCAGCAAAATGCAGGTGACGCGTATGGTATCGAGTGCGTATCACCCACAGACCAATGGTTTGTGTGAGCGCTTTAACGGTACCCTCAAACAGATGCTCCGCATGCTGGTTGAGACCCAGGGACGCGATTGGGAGCGGTACCTCCCACACCTGCTATTTGCCTACAGAGAAGTCCCGCAGGCCTCGACGGGGTTCTCCCCCTTCGAGCTCCTGTATGGTAGGCGAGTCCGGGGACCCCTTGGGTTGATAAGAGAATCCTGGGAAGATGAGCCAAACCCCACGGAAGTGTCCATCGTGGATTATATCATGCGCTTCCGCGACAAGATGCAGACCTTGACGCAGTTGGTGCATGACAACATGACGCAGGCTCAGGCTGACCAGAAGCACTGGTACGACCAGAACGCCCGGGAGCGGACCTACCAGGTGGGTCAAAAGGTGTGGGTGCTGGTCCCCGTACCAAAGGATAAACTTCAGGCAGCCTGGGAAGGCCCGTACGTCGTGCACCAACAGCTCAACCCAGCCACCTACGTGGTCACGCTTGACCACACTCGGGGTAGGCGCAAGGCCTTTCACGTCAACATGATGAAGGCCCATCACAAACGTGAAGCCTGCGTCCTACCGGTCTGCAATCTGCCCGAGGACGGGGAAGAGGATCCCCTCCTAGACATGCTGGCCCAAGCTAATGCCAATGGGTCCATTGAGGACATGGAGGTAAATGCCTCGCTAACCGTCTCCCAGCGGTTGCAGTTGCTGACCACTCTGGAACCCTTCCGGGCCGAGTTCACGAACCGACCCGGAAGGACCGAGTTGGCAGTCCACGAGGTGGACACCGGGAATCACGCCCCGTTACGGCGGACACCTTATCGGATCTCTGTGGAAGTGCAGCAGATTATGCGCCAGGAGATCCATGTGATGTTGCAGCTGTGGGTGATCCGGCCGTCCAAAAGCGCGTGGGCCTCACCTGTAGTTCTCGTGCCAAAAAAGGATCGGACCACCCGGTTCTGCGTGGACTACAGGGGGCTCAACGCCATCACTACCTCTGATGCGCACCCAATGCCACGCATCGAGGATCTGCTGGAGCGGTTGGCGAATGCCAAGTACATATCCATCATGGATCTGAGCCGGGGATACTGGCAGATTCCCCTGAGCCCTGCGGCGCAGGAGAAATCTGCCTTTATCACCCCTTTTGGACTGTACGAGTCCACGGTCATGCCTTTCGGCATGAAGAATGCCCCTGCCACTTTCCAGCGGATGGTCAACCACCTGCTTCAGGGACTGGAGGAGTACGCTGTGGCGTACCTGGACGACATTGCCGTCTTCAGTTCCACCTGGGAGGAACACCTTCAGCATCTCCAGGAGGTGCTCAAGCGTATTCACCAGGCAGGTCTGACCATCAAGCCGGGAAAATGCCAGATGGGCATGAGGGAGGTCCACTACCTGGGGCACCGGGTAGGTGGGGGTTCCATGAGTCCAGAGCCCGAGAAAGTGGACGCGATCGTGTCCTGGCCCACCCCCAGGACCAAAAAGCAGGTGAAGTCCTTCCTGGGCACTGCAGGGTACTATAGGCGTTTCGTACCGAACTATAGCGCCATTGCAAAACCCTTGACGGACCTCACCAAGGGCGGTCTACCCCAAACAGTCAACTGGACAGATGGCTGTGAGGCGGCATTCCGATCTTTGAAAACAGCCCTGTGCAGCTCTCCAGTGTTGAAAGCCGTCGACAGCAGTCGGCCATTCCTGGTACAGACTGACGCCAGCGAATTTTTTCCTCGGTGCTGTACTCAGCCAGGTTGATTCGGGGAACCAGGAGCACCCCGTGTTGTACCTGAGCCGGAAACTTCTGCCAAGGGAAGTGGCATACTCCACCATCGAGAAGGAGTGCCTGGCCATGGTCTGGGCACTGCAACGTTTGCAGCCCTACCTGTACGGGCGCACCTTCAAGGTGGTCACCGACCACAACCCTCTGAGCTGGCTGCACACAGTGTCCGGAACCAATGGTAGGTTGCTACGCTGGAGCCTTGCCCTGCAGCAGTATGATTTTGCCGTACAACACAAGAAAGGCAGTGATCATGGGAATGCTGATGGGTTATCACGACGTGGCAAACCCGCTGAGGTGCGCATGTCGGATTACCGAGAGGTCATGCCTCCGTAGCGCCCTCTAAAGGGGGGAGGTGTGATGATACTGAAGCTTCATTTCTGGTGCTGTTTCCAGAACTCTCCCCCATAGTACTACAACCCCCCCACCGTTTGCAAGCACAGGGCAAACTACCCCTCCCTCCTTTTCTCTGCAGCTCACGCTTCCCTCCCCCCCTGTCAGCCTGCACTCAGGCAGTGTAATGTGAGCTGCCAGTGCTGGAAGTTTTCCCGCTTCACCGCAGGGGTCCTGCATTGTCCGAACACGTGCTTTCTTCCTATAGCAGCCATGTTGGAGTATTCATTCTTTTTTGGTTAATAACACGGTGGGAGCATTCGCTAGAAACACGAACGTCACTGTGTTGAACCATGCGCCGACGGGCATCGTTCCCGTGGTACCGGTGAACCCGTAACTCCAACAGAGCCCGAGAAATGGAATTCTCGGGTGCCCCATGAGCTATGTCACCCAAGTTTGGGTTCATTTGAACCATTATTTCAAAGCAAGATCATTGATAGGTCTGCCGTTATTCTGCTAGAGTTCCCGCCGAGTTATGAACCTTATGATATTGCAGAGCTCAAACCATAGCTTGTAGCCAGGGGAGGTGGCTAGAGGACCAGCCCTTTTTGTGAGGTCAGAAGCTGACATGCATAAGTCTTACAGTGAAGTTCCTTACCAGAGTTCTTTCTGCTGAGTAAGAGATCTACCAATGAACTATGACGTGTGGCTCCTTCCCCCAGCCTGGCTTGCCTGTAATGATCTAACAACCATGTGAGTTATCTTTCATTCTTAATCCCATTTTATTTTATAACTGCATCTGTACATAACTATATTGTCTCAGTTTGTTACATCTTTTTATATTATATAAGCATTGCCTGTTTTTAAGGAATAAACCTATAAATTTATTAGTTTGTTTCTCCTGCTCTATAAACGAATCTGCACGTGCCTGAAGTACTACGCTACTGTTTTGGGTTGCTACGGACCCTCTTGATAAATTGTGTATTAAGTCAAACCCGTAGCTGGTGGCAGCTAAAAGAAAGGGGTGTAAAGTGTTAATCTATTGGGTGACGCTGGCAGTGACGCAGCGGGTTTTATAAGGGTACTGCCTGGCTGCAGCCAGGAGTAATTATAATTCCCTCACTGCAGCGTGCCCAATAGCCAGCACACATCCAAGTGACCCGTCTGGCGACCAACTATCCTAGGTGCAGTTCCCTGACTGACCTGAGGGTAAGGGGGGCGCCAGAGAGCTGCAAGTTCCTAAGTGGAAGTGGGATAGTTATAAATCCCTGCAGTTTACTGGGTCGGACGGCAGCAGCCGTCGTGTGTGTGCACGTTTCATCACATATTGGTGGCAGCGGTGGGATCACAAGCCGTGACCCCCGGGCTACCGTGTGGCGGACTGTGTGCCCGTTCATCACAGAATGCAATCACCATCAAAAATAAATATCCTCTATCCCTGATCTCTGAATTATTTGACAGACTGCGAGGGGCTAAAATTTCCACTAAATTGGACCTGTGAGGGGCATATAACCTAATACGAATCCATGAGGGCAACGAGTGGAAGACGGCTTTTAACACTCGTGATGGCCACTACGAGTACCTCGTCATGCCCTTCGGATTGTGTAATGCTCCCGTGGTTTTTCAGGATTTATTACTATCCTCAGTGGTAGTATATCTTCACGATATCCTGATATTTTCCCCGGACCTCTCCACACACAGAGAGGATGTTCGCAGAGTCTTTGAACGCTTATGCGCAAATTCTCTGTATTGCAAGTTGGAGAAATGCCAGTTCGAACTGGAGTCTTTACCATTCCTGGGATACATTGTGTCCAGTAAGTTCTTGGCCATCCACAAAAGTTGGTAGCCGTACAGAATTGGCAGGAGCCCCATTCCCTGAAGACGGTACAGCGCTTCATGGGGTTTATCAATTATTGTTGTAAATTTATTCCTCATTTTTCCACACTGGTGGCTCCTTTGGCCGCTTTAACAAAGAAAGGAGCCAACCCTAAGAATTGGTCTGAGAAGACAACCGAGGCGTTTCGGGAGATTAAATCTCATTTCTCTAAAGCTCCCGTCCTCCATTGTCCAGATGTCGACAAGCCATTTTTTCTGGAGGTCGATGCCTCCTCAGTAGGAGCAGGAGCGGTTCTTTCCCAAAAGAATGGGCAGGGTCGGAGAAGACCATTTTTTTTTCTTCTCCAAGACCTTTTCTCCAGCAGAGAGGAATTACACGATGGGGGATAAAGAATTACTGGACATAAAATTGGCTTTTTCTGAGTGGAGATATCTCTTGGAGGGAGCTAAACACCCTTTCGTGGTATATTCCGATCACAAGAATCTCTCATATTTACAGACGGCGCAGCGTCTTAACCCGAGGAAGGCTCGGTGGTCCCTCTTGTTTTCCAGATTAAATTTTTCCATCCACTTTTTAAAAGGGGAAAAGAATCCTCGGGCGGACGCCTTATCTCGCTCTATGGATACGACGGTGGACAATGACGAGCCAAGACTTATCATTCCTCCTGGGAGTATGCGGACGGTGGCACCGGTGACCTTGGATCAGGTTCCACCCGGGAAGACATTCGTGCCTCCTAATTAACAAAATGAGGTGCTCTCTTGGGCACATGCCTCTAAGATTGGAGGTCATTTTGGAGTCAAACGTACCACAGAGTTTCTCCAACGGTCGTATTGGTGGCCTCGGCTATTCTAGGATGTTAAGGAGTATGTCCAGGCGTGTATCTCCTGTGCGAGAAATAATGCGTCCCATCAGAGACCGGCTGGTCTTCTCCATCCGTTACCTGTGGCGGATAGGCCTTGGGAGCTGATTAGGATGGATTTTGTGGTTGAGTTAACTAAGTCCCGGGGTAATGCGACTATATGGGTGGTCTCTGACCACTTTTCTAAGATGGTTCATCTGGTACCTTTGCCTAGAGTTCCTTCTTCCCGGGTTCTGTCATCACTGTTCATTCGCCACGTTTTCCGTCTTCACGGAATGCCTGATACGATTGTCTGCGATTGAGGTCCACAGTTCACCTCTCGGTTCTGGAGAGAATTGTGTAACCTGCTCAGTATTGAACTTTATCTTTCCACTGCTTATCACCCGGAGACCAATGGTCTGGTGGAACGCACTAGCCCGACATACTTGCGCCATTTCGTTTCTGCCAACCATAATGATTGGGCGACATTGCTTCCTTGGGCAGAGTTCTTCCTTGGGCTCAGTTTCTTCCTGAAAATGATTGCAAACACAAATTCTTTGGTATTATTATCTTCATTTAATTTGTCTTCAAAGAAAAAACACAAAAAGAATTGACCTAAAGTCAAATTAAATATAATTCCACACCAAACCTAAAAAAGGGGGTGGACAAAAGTATTGGCACTGTTTGAAAAATCATGTGATGCTTCTCTAATTCGTGTAATCACCAGCACCTATAACTTACCTGTGGCACCTAACAGGTGTTGGCAATAACTAAATCACACTTGCAGCCATTTAACATGGATTAAAGTAGACTCAACCTTTGTCCTGTATCCTTGTGTGTACCACATTGAGCATGGAGAAAAGAAAGAAGACCAAAGAACTGTCTGAGGACTTGAGAAACCAAATTGTGAGGAAGCATGAGCAATCTCAAGGCTACGAGTCCATCTCCAAAGACCTGAATGTTCCTGTGTCTTCAGTGTGCAGTGTCATCAAGAAGTTTAAAGCCCATGGCACTGTGGCTAACCTCCCTAGATGTGGAAGGAAAAGAAAAATTGACGAGAGATTTCAACGCAAGATTGTGCGGATGGTGGATAAAGAACCTCGACTAACATCCAAACAAGTTCAAGCTGCCCTGCAGTCCGAGGGTACAACAGTGTCAACCCGTACTATCCGTTGGAATTTGAATGAAAAGGGACTGTATGGTAGGATACCAGGAAGACCCCACTTCTTACCCCGAGACATAAAAAAGCCAGGCTTGAGTTTGCCTAAACTTACCTGAGAAAGCCTAAAACGTTTTGGAAGAATGTTCTCTGGCCAGATGAGACAAAAGTCGAGCTTTTTGGGAAAAACCATCAACATAGAGTGTACAGGAAAAAAAAGAGGCATTCAAAGAAAAGAGCACGGTCCATACAGTCAAACATGGCGGAGGTTCCCTGATGTTTTGGGGTTGCTTTGCTGCCTCTTGCAGTGGACTGCTTGACCGTGTGCATGGCATTATGAAGTTTGAAGACTACCAACAAATTTTGCAGCATACTGTAGGGCCCAGTGTGAGAAAGCTGGGTCTCCCTCAGAGGTCATGGGTCTTCCAGCAGGACAATGACCCAAAACACACTTCCAAAAACACTATAAAATGGTTTGAGAGAAAGCACTGGAGACTTCTAAGGTGGCCAGCAAAGAGTCCAGACCTGGATCACATAGAACACCTGTGGAGAGATCTCAAAATGGCAGTTCAAATATCAGGGACCTGGAGCAGTTTGCCAAAGAAGAATGGTCTACAATTCCAGCAGAGCATTGTAAGAAACTCATTGATGGTTACCGGAAGCGGTTGTTCGCAGTTATTTTGGCTAAAGGTTGTGCAACCAAGTATAAGGCTGAGGGTGCCAATACTTTTTTCTGGCCCATTTTTGGAGTTTTGTGTGAAATGATCAAGGATTTGATTTTTGCTTCATTCTTTTGTGCTTTTTCCTTGCAAGCAAATTAAATGAAGAAAAAAATAGCAAATAATTTGTGATTGCAATCATTTTCAGGAAGACACTGAGTATTATCTGACAGAATTGCAGGGGTGCCAATACTTTTGCCACCACTGTATTCATGCTCCCTGGCTCATTGAGGAATATGAGTGTCAGGTGGGGGGGATATTAGAGGGGGGATAATGTTAGTCATCAGGCGAAGGCTGGATCCAAACTTGGATCTGAGGAGTCTGTGGTCTGTGGTCTTCCATCCTAGTCCAGCCGGGGCAGATGCTGCTCAGCTTCGCCGTCGGTCCCAACACGTAGCCAGTACAAGAGAAGCACAAGCTGTTGCGAAGGTCTTTATTCCTAGGAGTGTTCAGCTTAGGTTGCAGAAAGGAACACAGTCTAAGTCCAGGATTCCCTGCACTGAGCATGCACGTGACATGGCGGACCGTGATTGGTGATTTAGTATCAGCTGATCCGGTGACCTGGCACCGCCTGATTGGTCACGGGTGACGTCGTCAGTGATGCTAATAACGAGATGACTGGGGGCAGGGTTGAGCTCTTAAATAGCTTGACTGCAAGAGCGGCGGCGCGGTCTGATCATATTAAATAGGCAGTGCTCATGTGTGGACGTACCAGAATCTGGGCTCCACGTGCTCTCTAGCTTTGCTCTCCGGGACCTGCCTATGCCAGAGTTCGCATGGCTAATTAGCACAGGTCCTTCAGGCAGGTTAGCTTATGCCAGACAGGTAGCCAATGTGGCGCAGTCTAGCTCCAACAAGAGGGTAGCTATACACCCTGAGCAGACTGCGGGGTGCATAACCTGGGCATCGCCTGCCAGCTGAACAGAGAGTTGCTCTGTCATGTTGCACACCGGCTGGCAGTACGTTCGCCTGGCGTGAGTTGCATGCACTTCCTAATCGGCTGGCAAGTGGCTTCTGTGCAGTTAACAGGGCTACGTCTACACCAGTCTGCAGCACATCTCCCCTGAGGTAAATGGAGATAGTGCAAATACAATATCTTGCTTAAGCGTGAAGTAACACAGGCAAGCCCTTAATATTTCTGTTGTCAGTTTTCAGCCTCATACCCGAGGGGTGTTCGGCCGCAGCATCTGTAGCTGCACAGCGGACCCCAGGGTTCGGTTGCTCCCTATCATTTAATAAAGTTGTTGCAACCGTCCCCTTAACAAACAGTATATATATATATATATATATATATATATATATATATACACATAGTGACATTGGAAATATGGGTTGGCTCAATAACTAGAAGCCTGAATTTTGTACATTGCATTGTATTAACGTCAGCTCAGTATTATGGTTTCCCTCTGTTAAAATACTAGAGCTTGGTTACTCTGATATCCATTATGTTTGCATAGCATCATTGACTCTCATGTTATTATGGAGTTATTCTTCACAATTCTTCTTTGCATGTCTTTTAAATTGCTTTCAATTTCACTCTGGGAGACATATTCTACTGTATTGTCATTTTCGGGTATTTCCTTATTTTTATGCACTACGGAAGCAATATAACTGTCCTAGCTCTGCAATGCATAATCTGCAAAGACTGTTTAGACAGGTACAAATATCATTAAAAGAGTTAAATAATATGTCATATATTTAATTGACATAGGCTATAATATTATTGAACATTCAAGGACTGTTTTTTTTTATATGATATGCATAGTTTAGTTTCTAGAGCTGTTGGTTACACAACATACTTGTAGCATTGTGGGTTTTTTAACGGTTTTCCTTTAAAAAAAGACAATCAGAACAAATTCAAGTCAAACAGTTCAACTTTATTTTTTGTCCGCATCATGTACAGTGAAGAAAACTTAATATATAGTTAATAGTGAAAAGCTAAATTGAGATGTGCCGAACACTTAAAGGGAATCTGGCTGCAGGATGTAAACCTCAAATTATTTATATGTGTATGTAGCTATTTCAAAGACAAGTCCATTAATACCTTTTTATGGGCAGTCTGTTACTCCATTACTGAGAATCAGCATTTGAATTGATATGTAATGGTTATAGTAGATCTGAAGCGTCTGTCACTCCAGCGCCTCCTCTGATTGTACTTACAGATAACTTTTCAAAATAGCTTGTCCTATGTGTCTACATTAGAAATAATTCTATTTCTGGACATTATATGAGTTGTATTTTGCTTTACTCGCAGATTTTCCTCTGCATTAGAAGCCTAGGCATTTTCTCTTTGTGTGTTCTGCCTTTTTTCCTTTCTGCTTCCCCTTCCCCTTTCCCCTCCACAGGCTTGTATAGGCTTTGTAGACATATTATACAGATTTAGGCCGTTTTAAAGAATTAATGATCAATGTAAGAGGAAAACATGACTGATAAATGGAGCTAAGGAGAAAAATGCATATTTTTCTGATAAGACATCTAATAAAGTTTTAATTTATGAAAAAAGTGTAGTTACTATTTAAATATTGTGCCACTCTCTAAATCAGCACCACTAACCACTCCAGGGTTTCTCCATGCTGACATGATCTTCACAGCCACTGTGCAATCCCTAAGAGCCAAACCCACTCATGTTTACAATACACTCAGCCTATACCTCTATAGCCTTTATGAAGAAAATCACGTAACGCTTCCCAAACGCAGCCCACCATCAATCACTTCAACTGTTTCCTTCCTCTAGCCCTCCTTGGCTCCCTATGAATAAGTCTTCATCATCTTACAGCTAACCACACAATTCTAGGTGGATAGGCTTCAGACCTAACTACTCCATTTTCCAACCGTTATTTCAAAAGGCAACACATTTTCTCTTTTAATCTCTGCCTCGCAGTCCCTCCTTTCATGATGGTGAAATGGAGTCACCACATACTTCTCTCAGTCAAAATCTGTCTCTTTCTTGATCTTTCCTGATGTTTATAATGTGCATTGGTAGCTGACAACCAGGAACAATGTCATTCTCATGGCAAATTACAGCACTATCCGGCAGTTCCACTGAGTCCAGAAAATTGTGAACTAGGTAATCTCCAAAGAGAAATGTGTCCTGATCTTAGTATAACATGAACAGTAAAGTACAAAAGCATAGAAAAACAGATTCGGCACTACTGCACCACCGTTGTCTCTTACACAAATCTGAAGAGACCATTGACACACTATACTAATGCCACACACCGCAGGGAACGGGTGCTCAATCCTATTTCAATATAGAGTCCAATTGCACAGTGAAAGAAAAAAGGAAGGCACTCACCGTTACCAAAGGTAGAAGTCTTAATTTCATGGATAAAAATACATGGACTCGGGAGCAATGCAGAGAGTGCAGACAACGGCTGTTGAAGCGCAGGAGTGCGAAACAGCAGTTGTCCGCACTCTCTGCATTGCTCCCGAGCCCATGCATTTTTATCCTTGAAATAAAGACTTCCACTTTGGTAACGGTAAGTGCCTTCCTTTTTTCTTTCACATAACATGAACAATATACATTATGTGCAAGCAGAAACTAATAAAACAATCTCAGAAAACTAATCAGTCCATGTAAAGAAATAAGCCAACATTTTTGAAGGATACATCCTCAGTTCATATGCAATATATATAGAGCATAAGGTTCACCCCTCTTATATTCTGGATCCTTTTTATGGATTGGCAGTATCTAGAAAACTATATCTCAAATATCTAGTAAATACTGATATTCCATATGCCCCCTGAATTTAATGTTATTGGTAATAAAAATTATTTTACCTCATTGCATAAAACTTGTTTTAAATAATGTAGGGCCATTACATTTTTGCTTACATTACCATGGAAAAAAAGTATAAAATAGCAAAGCAAAATATGTGATTCTATTCTACTGAGTTCAGTAAATGAAACATAAGGCTGTCAGATGACACTGTGTGGAATACAACACAGGCATCCATTAAACATGTACTGTACATCATAAACTTTTCAACTTTGGGTGATGGATGCCTAACAGTGCCTATCCATTACAAATAGGCTATCATGGCATTGATTAAAAGGATACGTCATGAAAAGCTATTGAAAGGTACATGACATTTATTTAATGAATGCCTATATGTCCTATAAGTGATGGATGTGGGTGCTAGGTACCTAACACATCCTCCATTTAAAAAAATTCACTAGGAGCTTTATCTGGTTAATATATTAAATCGAGGCCAACAGAAGCAATGAGCATAGTCAGGCGCTCATAGAAACCTTTCAAAGACACTTTTAAATATGTTTTGTATAATTTTCCATTGATGGTCTATCTTTACAGTTATTCTTTAAAAAAATGTTTTGTTATCACAGTGATAATCTTAAATTATTACCGTGTCATCTAATTTTTATCATTTAGAAACTGAGCCCATTGCGGTTTTGCAATAGAGAAACACATACTGCCCCGTTCCTCTTCTAGCAGTTAGCATCAGGTGACCACTGCAGCCAAAAAGTGGTCACTGACTAACTGCAATGGTAAGTTGCCATCCCAGTCTGAAGAATGATCTAGGAGGCTGTTTTTCCTGGCTTAGAGTTGCTCAATGGTTGCTAAGTAGTCCCAGACGCCATCGGCCGAAAAAGAGCGAGAGGAGTCCAGTGGGGACAGAGGGCAGCATTGTTAAGGAGTGGCACAAGCCCAATTTGATATAAAAAGCAGTGGACAATCCTTAAATAGAGAATAATAGAGAAAAACACTGGCAGTGATGTATGATCTTCCACTATTTCCTCTAGCCTCCAATAAGCTTAGGCTACCATTTCATAACAAGATACATCATAAAACATGTAATAAAAAGTTACTCTATTAGATATACACTATTGCTAGAAAAATTATCTCCCAAGGCACAGTATCATTCAGAACAAGGTAGTTTTATATTCTCATCTTGCAGCAAATGGACAATGCATTGGTCAAAACCGTTGTCTAACATATTTTACACTACTGGACTTTTTATCACTCAGATATACTTCTCTATTTCTTATTGGTTAGAATCTATTCACGTAATTAATTTAACTTCTTGGAATGTTAGTTATCATACAAAAGATGATTGAAGTGGCGAAGCTGCCTAGAACAGTATCCCCTGGATACGCTTGCTTAACCATCCCAGGTTTTGGTAACATAAGTCCTGTGTAAATCCAGGTCACATTCTCATTCTACTGAATCTCTATCCCAGAAACAGGTGTTTGATAAGTATAAACCTGCAAACGTTCTTCTATCACCGTAAAAAATTACAGTAATCAATTATAACCCTAAAAGAGATTAACAAATCGTTAACTTCATCAAAGACACCAATAGAACAAAACAAGATTAAAAAACCTAAACAGGAGAAAATAAGTCACACAGGTATGTTAAAAATAGGAGGAGGAGGGACATCAACAGAATGAACCAAATATGGTCTTATATAAACAATATGATTTATAGATAAATATATAAAGTGTAAGAGCACAAAGTAAATTTATTTCCAAAAATAGAAGACAAATATCAAAACCATAATGAGATTCATTGTTAAATAAATAAAGAAAGGTACTGAACCGTGTTCACAGTGTGTATACTACCGCCGCCCCATGCTCCAATGCACGTTTCACACGAGTTTCCTCAGGGAGTCATAGTGGTGTCTTTAATAAAGCTAATGATTTGTTAATCCCTGTTTCGTGTTTTAATTGATCACTCTGAGTAGTTTTTTATGATCATATAGCTTGTTGTCTGTTTTGGTTTAGTGCTCTAATTGCACGTATTAATTTTTTTGATCAATGATACATTCCTTCCATTATAGGTTAAGAAAACATGATTTTATACCTGCCATGAGAACATCTGTTGGATATTCATTTTGCTATAACTTTTAGCTCTTGACTTTCTTAGCAATATAGATATATAATATAATTTTTTCTATAATCCTTGATGGGAGTCCAGGGTAAGGCCGGTGTCTGAGTCCCAGGTGGATGAGCATAGAGCAACTAGGTTAGCTGGAATCAAGTTTTTGTTAACCCCTTTCTGTCATCTGATGTACTATCCAGTCCATGTGCCCAGGGACTTAATTCACAAGGACGGAATAGTACGTTATACGCGATCAGCTGTGCTCCTGGGGGAAGTGCAGCTGAACGCAGCCGGGTGTCAGCTGATTATCACAGCTGACACCCGGCACTATGTGCCTGGAGCGGTCATGGACCATCTTTGATCGCACTGTACCGGGGCACAGGGAAACATGCGCAGGGAGGGGGCTCCCTGCATGCTTTCCTGAGACCCTCAGAGCAGTGCGATGTGATCGCGCTGTTCTGAGGGCCTCCTCCCTGCAGGAACCCGGATCAAAGATGGCCACGGGGTCCTTCTGGGTCCTGCA
Organism: Oophaga sylvatica; assembly: GCA_033576555.1. Classification (NCBI taxonomy): domain Eukaryota; kingdom Metazoa; phylum Chordata; class Amphibia; order Anura; family Dendrobatidae; genus Oophaga; species Oophaga sylvatica. The sequence continues at coordinate 173,417,086 of JARQOD010000002.1, forward strand.
GGGAGGCGGCTTCCTCAGTGCCTGCTGAGAGCAGGCTCTAAGAAAGCCTCATCCAGTGCCTGTCAGATAGCTGGTCTGACAGAGTGCTGTGCAAAACTATCAGACCAGCGATCTGACATTATACAGTGATATCCCACCATGGGACAAGTTAAAAATGTAAAAAAAATAAACTTGTAAAAAAAAATTCCTAAATAAAGAAGAAAAAAATTCCCCAGAAAATTCATTTCTCTAATGTTAAAAAACAATAAAAGTACACATATTTAGTATTGCCGCGTCTGTAATGACCCACCCAATAAAACTGTCCCTCTGTCCCACTGACCCACTGTCCCACTGCTTTATCGATTTTACCACACGCAGAACGGTATAAACGCCCCAAAAAGAAATTCATGAATTGCTAGTTTTTGTTCATTCTGCCTCCCAAAAATCGAAATAAAAAGCGATCAAAAAATGTCATGTGCCCTAAAAGGCACCAGTAAAAACTTCAACTCGTCCCGCAAAAACTAAGACCTCACATGACTCTGTGTGCCAAAATATGTAAAAATTATAGCTCTCAAAATGTGGTGATGCAAAAACTATTTTTTGCAATAAAAAGCGTCTTTTAGCGTGTGACAGCTGCCAAACATCCGCTATAAATAGTAAATCAAACCCCCTTTATCACTCCCTTAATTAGAGAAATATAATAAAATTTATAAAAATGTATTTTTTTCCATTTTCCCATAAGTGTTAGGGTTAGGGTAGCGGCTAAACTTAGGGTTAGGGTTGGGGCTAAAGTTAAGATTAGGGTTAGGGTTAGGGTTGGATTAGGGTTAGGGGTGTGATAGGGTTAGGTTTGGGGTTAGGGTTATGGTTAGGGTTGGGACTAGGGTTAGGGGTGTTGAGGGTTAGGTTTGGAGTTAGATTTGGGGGGTTTCCACTGTTTAGGCACATCAGGGACGTGACATGGCGTCTGATCTCAATTCCAGCCAATTCTGCATTGAAAAAGTCAAACCGTGCTCCTTCCCTTCTGAGCTCTGCCATGCGCCCAAACAGTAGTTTACTCCCACATATGGGGTATCAGCGTACTCAAGACAAATTGCACAATAACTCTTGGGTCCAATTTCTTCTGTTACCCTTGGGAAAATAAAAAATTGGTGGCGAAAATATAATTTTTGTGGAAAAAAATATGATTTTTTATTTTTAATGCTCTACGTTAAACTTCTGTGAAGCACTTTGGGGTTCAAAGTTCTCACCATACATTTAGATAAGTTCCTTGGGGGTCTAGTTTCCAAAATTTGGCTCTCCAAATGCGACATGACACCCGCAGACTATTCCATCAAAGCAAAACATCACTACTTCCCTTCCGAGCCCAGATGTGTGCCCATACAGTCGTTTTCTCCCACATATAGGGTATCAGCGTACTCTGGACAAATTGAACAACAAAACTTTTGATGTCCAATTTCTCCTGTTATCCATGGGAAAATAAAAAAACTGGGAAATTAAAAGATCATGTTTGTGGAAAAAATATGATTTTTTATTTTCACGGCCGGCGTTATAAACTTCTGTGAAACACTTGGGGGCTCAAAATGCTCACCACACATTTAGATAAGCTCCTTTGGGGGTCTAGTTTCCAAAATGGTCACACTTGTGGGGGTTTCCACTGTTTAGGCACATCAGGGGCTCTCCAAATGCGACATGACACCCGCAGACCAATCCATCAAAGTCTGGTGACTAAAAGATCATTTTTGTGGGGAAAAAAAAAAAATTTTTAATTTTCATGCCCAGGCATTATAAACTTGTGTGAAGCACTTGGGGTTCAAAGTGCTCACCACAGGTCTAGATAAGTTCCTTAGGGGTCTAGTTTCCAAAATGGGGTCACTTATGAGGGGTTTCCACTGTTTAGGCACATCAGGGGCTCTGCAGACTGAACATGACACCCATCAAAGTCTGTATTCCAAAACGTCATTACTTCCTTTCCGAGCCCTGCCTTGCTCCCAAACAGTATTTCCCCCCACATATGGGGTATCAGCGTACTCAGGACAAATTGGACAACTAGGTAAGATCCTTAGGGGGTCTAGTTTCCAAAATGATGTCACTTGTGGGGGTTTCCACTGTTTAGGCACATCAGGGGCTCTCCAAACTCGACATGGCGTTCAGCCAATTCTGCGTTGAAAAAGTCAAACGGCGCTCCTTCCCTTCCGAGCTCTGCCATGCACCCAAACAGTGGTTTACCCCCACATGATAGGTATCGGCTTACTCAGAACAAATTGCACAATAACTATTGAGGTCTTGTAACCCTTGGGAAAATAAAAATTGGGGTGAAAAGATCATTTTTGTAGAAAAAATATGATTTTTTAATTTTACGGCTCTACATTATAAACTTGTATGAAGCACTTGGGAGTTCAAAGTGCTCACCACAGATTTAGAAAAGTTCCTTATGGGGTCTATTTTCTAAAATGAGGTCACTTTTGGGAGGTTGCCACTGTTCAGGCACATCAGGGGCTATCCAAATGCGACATATCGTCTAATGTCGATTCCAGCCAATTTTGGTTTGAAAAAGTCAAATGGTGCTCCTTCCCTTCCGAGCTCTGCCGTGCGCCAAAACAGTGGTTCCCCCCCACATATGGGGTATCAGCATACTCCGGACAAATTGGACAACAACTTTTGGAATCCAATTACCTTGGGAAAAATCAAAAATTGGGGACTAAAAAATTATTTTTGTGGAATTTTTTTTCACACCCGGTATTATAAACTTTAGTGAAACACTTGGGGGATCAAAGTGCTCACAACAGATCTATATAAGTTCCTAAGGGGGTCTAGTTTCCAAATGGTGTCACTTGTGGGGGATTTCCACTGTTTAGGCACATCAGGGGCTCTTACAAACAACATGGCGTCCAATCTCAATTCCAGCCAATTTTGATTTGAAAAAGTCAAACCGCGCTCCTTCTCTTCCGAGCCTTGACGTGCGCCCAGACAGTGGTTTTCCCCACATATGGGGTATCGGTGTACTCAGGAGAAATTGCAAAGACCAATTTGTTCCCTAGACATGTATTGTAAGTTGTTAGCCATGATCTAACTCTGAACCACCAGAATTATGGCAATCACTAGATATTGAATAGTGAGGCTTTTTTCAGCAACAGAAAATTATACACAAAATAGAAAAATATCCAAAATATTCAGAGCACGTGGATATGCTGTTTTAATTTTTAGCAAAAATGTCTTTAAAAAGAAATACATGTTTGGAGTGATGTACCATAAAATGTATTGCTGATATTAACCCCTCTCTAACATTAGACGTACTATCCCGTCCATAAAAGCTGTGCCAATCTGACCATGGACGGGATAGTACGTCATAGGCGATTAGCTGCGCTCCCGGAGGGAGCGCAGCTAATCGCCGCCGGGTGTCAGCTGATTATCACAGCTGACACCCGTGACTGTGTGTCAGGATCGGTCACGGACCGCTCCCGGCACATTAACCCCTTGCACACCGCGATCAAACATGATCGCGGTGTACTGGGGGCACAGGGAAGCATCGCGCAGGGAGGGGGCCCCCTGCGCGCCCCCCTGAGACCCTCAGACCAGCGCGATGTGATCGCGCTGTTCTGAGGGCTTCCTCCCTCCCAGGACCCGGATCCAAGATGGCGCCGGGGTCCTGGAGGGAGGCGGCTTCCTCAATGCCTGCTGAGAGCAGGCACTGAGAAGCCTGCAGCGCTGCCTGTGCGATCGCTGGTGTGACAGAGTGCTGTGCACACTGTCACACCAGCGATCTGAAAAAATACAGTGATGTCCCACCCTGGGACAAAGTAAAAAAGTTAAAAAAATAAAAACAAACAAGTTTTAAAAAAAAATCCAAAATGAATGAAAAAAAAAAATATTCCCAAATAAATTCATTTCTTCCTGTAAATAAAGAAACCAAAACAATAAAAGTACACATATTTGGTATCGCCGCGTCCGTAACGACCACCCCTATAAAACTGTCCCACAAGTTAGCCCTTTAGTGAACCCCTTAAAAAAAAAAGAAAAAAACTAAGCAAAAAATCAATGCTTTATCATCATACCGCCTAACAAAAAGTGGAATAACACGCGATCAAAAAGACCGATATAAATAAATATGGTACCGCTGAAGACGTCATCTTGTCCTGCAAAAAACGAGCTGCCATACAGCATCATCAACGAAAAAATAAAAAAGTTATAGCTCGCAGAATAAAGCGATGCAAAAATAATTATTTTTTACATAAAATTGTTTTTATTCTATAAAAGCACCAAAACATAAAAAAATGATATAAATGAGGTATCGCCATAATCGTACTGACCCGAAGAATAAAACTGCTTCATCAATTTTACCACACGCGGAACAATAAAAACGCCTCCCCCAAAAGAAATTCATGAATTGCTGATTTTTGTTCATTCTAACCTCCCAAAAATCGAAATAAAAAGCGATCAAAAAATGTCACGTGCTCAAAAATGGTACCAATAAAAACGTC
>JARQOD010000002.1:173421645-173528945 GCA_033576555.1 Oophaga sylvatica
ACTCACCCCAGAATAAATGTCAACTTGTTCCAGTTTATATGTGGATTGTGACAAACAAAGCCATGGAAGGCCAGTAGCACCTCATCTGATTCACCGGGAATAATAAGAAAATAGATATCCTCCCTGTGACCCTGAGGAAATGACATGGTGAGGGGAATTGGACTGGTGGTGATTGTGTGTCTAACAGTGAACCTTTGAATACCTTAATGTTCAATGTTCATTGGTTTGGGCAGTAACTCCAAGGAAATGTCATGTCTTCTGGCAAAAGTTAACGACAAAAAATTGTCATCTGCCCCCGAGTCCACAGAAACTGCAGTTGCTTAAAAGAGCAACGTCACCTGTATGTTTTGGTAGCTGTACAATACACAGAGAGGTTGGAATCTATTGGATTGCAGTACCCTGACTAACCACCACAACTAAAGGCAGCCGTGGAGCGTTCTACGTTGGTCCTAGACACCTCGTCATAGCCTGAGAGATTAACTACACCTAAAGATAGAAAGAGGAAACTATCTGCCCCGGACAGATCCCCAAAGAACATAGGAAGCACCAAACATGTAATGGCGGTTAGACAAGAGGAAATACAGACACAGACAGAAAATAGTATGAGCAAACGCTGGGGCCCAATCTGCCTAGACAGAAAAGGATAGAAAGGAAGTCACAGCAATCCAAAAAACCCTAAAAATGCCAACGCTACTGATTGCAAAAACACCTGAGATCACACGACCTCTACCACCTAATCAGTTCTCTGGTGTACACAAAACTAAGCGCAGCCACTGAAAAAACGGAAAAGGCAAATGAACAAATAACAATGGCTCCAGCTGAACTGAGAGGAGCCCAAGCCCCCCGGGGGGGAACCTGGCTAACCTCACAGAAAAAAAATGCAGAGAAATATGCAAATGGTAAGCACAAAAACAAAAACAGAAAATATCTTATCTGAAAGCAGAAGAAAAGGCAAGATCAGCAAGCTTCCAAAGTGAACCCAGAACCACAGTTGAGACAAAAAACAATTGATCACCGGCAACCATATGGGAGGGGATCTCCTTAATCAAGCCAGTCTGTGAATCCGTTGCCAATCCTCATTGAATGGTTTCATTACTGTTTGTAACCACCAGAGGGAGCTTCTGCTCAGAATTCATTTCCAAAACATTCACAACAGTACCCCCCTTGAGGAGGGGTCACGAACCCTCATTTGTGCAACCAGGTCAGTCAGGATGAGCTCGGTTATATGCATGGATCAGTCTCCTAGCATGGATGTCCATAGCAAAGACCCAAGAATTGTCCTCCAGACAATAACCTCTCCACTTAACCAAATACTGGAGTTTCCGTCTAGAAAACGAGAATCAAATAAGATCTCAACCACATATTCCAGATTGCCCTCAATCAAAAACAGGGTGGGAGGTGCAGTCATGCAACAACTGGCTCGACAAACCTCTTCAATAAGGACTTGTGGAACACGTTATGGATCTTAATGTCCTGGAAGAAGTAAACGAAAGGAAACAGATAAGAATCTCCATGATCTTAAGGTCCAATGAACCTAGGCTTAATTTAGGAGATGCAACTCTCATAGGGATTTTTTCTTGAGGAGAACTAGACCAATCCCCCACTTTAAACCGAGGACCATCAGTCTTATGCTGTTGGCAAACCGCTGGGCCTTCTCCTGAGAGAGGGACAACCTCTCCACTACCTGGTCCCAAATCTGCTGCATACGCTCTAAAACAGAGTCAACACCCGGACAGACAGAAGCCTCCGTCTTCCCGAAGAAAATCGAGGGTGAAACCCAAAATTGCAGAAAAATGGAGACATCAAAGTGGCAGAGCTTGCCCTATTATTAAGAGCAAACTCAGCCAAAGGCAAAAAAGAGACCCATCATCTTGATCAGCAGCACAAAGCATCTCAGATAAGTCCTCCAATGACTGGTTTGTTCTCTGTTTGTCCATTGGTTGAGGATGAAAAGCAGAGGAGAAAGACAATTGAACACCAAGTTTTAGAACAAAAAGTCCCCAAAATCTGGAAACAAACTGGACTCCTCTGTCAGACACAATGTTCTCAGGAATGCCGTGTAACCCGAACCACGTGCTGAAGGAACAAAGGCACCAATTCAGGAGAGGAAGGCAACTTAGGTAATGGCACAAGATGTATCATCTTGGAAAACCTACACAAATCACCCAGATAATGGTCATTCTCTGAGAAATAGGGAGGTCGAAATAAAAATCCATAGAGATAGGGTCCATGGTCTCTTGGGCACAGGCAATGGCATCAACAAAACCACTAAGCGAGGCAAGGCTGGAGCGAGAGCAAGTCCCACAGGACTGCACAAACTCCCTGACATCACCAACAATGTAGGCACCAAAAAAGGACCGACTCACTAAGTCTCTGGTACCAAAAATTCCGGGATGACCGGCCAACGCGGAAAAAGAATCTCAGACATCACACTCTTTTTCCACGGTTGGGACAAACAATTTCCCATAGGGCAGCACTCGGTTTTCCTCCTGACCCCTTCCAGGCCAGTCCAATTGGGCGCGATAGCGGAAGAACTACACCCTCTTTCAAAAAACAGCAGGACGATAACTCAGGAGAGTCCGCAAGGAAGCTCCTCGAGAGGCATCCGACTTAATATTTTAGTGCCAGGAAGAAAGGAAACCACAAAATTAAAACGTGTAAAAAACAAGGCCCACCTGGCCTGTCTAGGATTAAGTCGCTTGGCTGATTCCAGATAAACCAGATTCTTATGGTCCGTGAGGACACCACCTGATGTTTGGTCCCTCCAGCCAATGTCTCCACTCTTCAAAAGCCCACTTCATGGCCAATAACTTCCGATTACCCACGTCATAATTACGTTCAGTTGGAGAAAATTTGTGAGAAAAAGGCACAGGGTTACTTTTAGAGGTCTTGGATCTCTTTGGGACAAAAACGGCACCTGCCCCAATTTCAGAGGCATCACCTCCACCTGAAATGGCAGAGAAACATCAGGCTGCCTAGAACAGGAGCAGAAGTGAATCTTTGCTTAAGTTCCTGAAACGCAGAGACTGCCTCAGGAGGCCAATTCACACATCAGAACCCCTTTTGGTCAAATCAGTCATGGTTTAACAATAACAGAGAAATTACCAATAAATTTACGATTAAAAATTGGCAAAACCCAAGAATCTCTGAAGAGCCTTTAATGAAGTAGGTTGGACCCAATACAGATGTTGATCCCTTCAACATTACAGAGCTTCTCTCTCAAAATCTGGAACACAGTCCGAACATGTTTTCAAATGAGAGTCCAGTCATTGGAAAAAATCAAGATATCATCCAAATAAACAATTAGAAATTTATCCACAAAATCCCTGAAAATGTCATTCATGAAGGACTGGAAGACGGAAGGACATTAGTGAGCCCAAAGGGCATCATAGGTACTCAAATTCCCTCTGGGGATATTAATCGCCGTCTTCCATTCATCCCCGTGCTTAATGTGAATAAGGTTATACACCCCCCTGAGGTCAAGCTTGGTAAACCAAGTAGCACTTTTCACCCTGGAAAACAGGTCAGAAATCAAGGTAAAGGATATTGATATTTCACAGTAATATTGTTCAAGAGACGATAATCAATAACGGCCTTAATGAACCATCCTTTTTGGCCACAAAGAAAAACCGGCACCAAGGGTGAAGAGGAGGGTTTCTGATATGACCCTTCTCCAATGACTCCTTGATATAAGACCGCATAGCGTCATGTTCAGGTACAGACAAGTTAAAAAGGTGACCTTTAGGAAATTTACTACCAGGCACTAATTCATAGCGCAGTCATGCTCCTATGGGGGGGCAAGGATGCAGATTTATTTTCGCTAAACACATCAGAAAAATCAGTCAAAAGTCAGGAACATACCTGAGACTGGGGAGAGGCAGAAAAAACAGGAGTGTTGGCATTAACACTTTGGCAGCCCCACTGGTTACAGAACAGATTTCCAATCCAAAACAGGATTATGAGACTGTAACCAAGGGAAACCTAGTACAATAAGTCATGCAGATTAACAGTACCAAAAATTTGCAACTCTCCTGATGATCAGGTTCAACTCTCATTATCACCTGAGTAGAAAACTGGGGTTATTCTCAGCCAAATGGGTAGAATCAGTCCCCAGCAGGGAAATAGACTTCCGAGGGGTATCAAGGGAAACCAACAACGTTTGGTAAAATCAAAAATCCATCAGGTTAATAGTTGCTCCCGAATCAACAAAAGCCTGAGCATAAAATGTCAACAGGGAGCAAATCAGGGTAACAGTCAACAGAAAATTTGTCTGAACACTCCCCAAGACAACTGAGCGTGCAAAACGTCTTCCCGCTTAGGGCAGACAGAAAATAAAATGAGAGGCGTCACCACAATAGAAACATAACCCATTGCGTTTTCGAAACTCATGACGCTGTGCCCCAGAAGCCACTCTATCACCCTGCATGGGTTCAGGAGCTGGCTCACAAGGCAACACTATTCCACGCATCCTCACGCTCACGGCAAACGTCTGTCAATTTGAATCGCTAATGACATAGAATCATTGAGACCAGAGGGAGCATGGAAACCCACCATAACATCTTTTACATTCTCTGACAGCCCCTTCCGAAAAAGGGTTTGCCAAAGCATCTCATTCATTTGGTTAGGACTGCCCATTTTTGGAATTTCTGACAGTACAACTCAGCGTCCTCAAGCCCCTGATTTAATGCCAACAAGGTTCTTTCAGCTTGATCAGTGACATTAGGCTCATCGTACAATAACCCCAGAGCCAGAAAAAATGCATCAACATCACTCAAAACAGGGTCCCCAGGAGTCAGGGAAAAAGCCCAATACTGAGGATAGCCGCGCAGGAGAGATATGACAATTTGAACCCTGTGCTGCGTTCCCTGAGGACTTAGGTTTTAAGGCAAAAAACAACTTACAGTTATTTTTGAAATTCAGAAATTTTCCCCTATCTCCCAAAAACAAATCTGGCATGGGAATCCTAGGTTCCACAACCAGCAACCCAGCAAGATAGACAGAAATACTCTGAACCTCAGTGGCAAGCTGATCCACACGGCCAGACAGCTGTGCAAGCTCCATTGAGAGAAAGAAAAAATCCTCCTCACACCCAGAGAAAAAGAGGGAAAAAATGCAAAAAAACAGAAAAAAAAAAAATCTCTGACAACTCTGACAACTTTTTTCTTTCCACACTATTTTTCCCTTCTGTGAGTACCATACAATTTTCAGTTTGGCCGGTGTATACTGTTATGTTTTGGTAGCTGAGGAGAGCAGGCAAAAACGGCAATACACGAGAAAGGTTGGAATCTATTGGATTGCAGTACCCTGACTAACCACCACAACTAAAGGCAGCCATGGAGCGTTCCTACGTTGGTCCTAGACGCCTCGTCACAGCCTGATAGATTAACTACACCTAAAGATAGAAAGAGGAAAGCTATCTGCCCCGGAGCAGATCCCCAAAGAACATAGGAAGCCCCAAAACATGTAATGGCAGTTAGACAAGAGGAAATACAGACACAGACAGAAAATAGTATGAGCAAACGCTGGGGCCCAATCTGTCTAGACAGAAAAGGATAGAAAGGATACTCACAGCAATCCAAAAAAAACCCTAAAAAATGCTAACGCTACTGATTGCAAAAACACCTGAGATCACACGACCTCTACCACCTAAATCAGTTCTCTAGTGTAACAAACTAAGCCGCAGCCACTGAAAAAACTGGAAAAGGCAAATGAACAAATAACAATGGCTCCAGCTGAACTGAGAGGAGCCCAAGCCCCGGGGGGAACCTGGCTAACCCACAGAAATGCAGAGAAATATGCAAATGGTAAGCACAAAAACAAAAACAGAAAATATCTTATCTGAAAGCAGAAGAAGGAGGCAAGACTCAGCAAGCTTCCAAGTGAACCAGGAACCAAAGTTGAGACAAGAACAATTGATCACCGGCAACCATGATGGGAGGGGACCTCCCTTATATCAAGCCAGTCTGTGAATCCTGATTGCCAATCCTCATTGAATGGTTCAGTACTGTTTGTAACCACCAGAGGGAGCTTCTGCTCAGAATTCATTTCCAAAACATTCACAACAGTCACCTTATATATTAATCTGGAGGAAGAAGTCTCTGAATCTAACACACCTCCTCCAATGGTGGATTAGACCGGCTCGTTTCCCGACGCTTGGCACCCTTATTACTTGGATAATCCAAGCGATGAGCCGGCCGGAGACAAGGAGACTTATTCCTAGTCCTGGATCTATTCATAGGCTCAGGTTTAGTGTCGAGAACTGTGGGTTTGGAAGTGGGTCTAGAGCATGAATGTACCAAACGAATTCGAGGTTTAAAGACCTCCAGCTCTAACTTGCGTTCTGAATGACGCACATCAATTCGGTTGGCAAGAGTAATTAACTCTTCCAGAGAGGTTGAATCTCCCTGGTGGCTAGCATCTTTTATATGCCAAGCCAGACCCTTCCAGAACACCAGAATTAGTGATGGCTCAGACAATCCAATTCAGCCGCTAGGGTTCTGAATTGTATGGCATAGTGACTGATGGTGGTCGACCCCTGCACTAATGCAAGAAGCTTAAGAGCCGTATCATGTGTAACCTGAGGACCGAGGAACACACTTTTTAGGGTTCTAAGAAAGAGACCCTCATTAGCCACTACAGGGTCACTCCGCTCTCACAGAGGAGTTGTCACGCTGTCTAATGATATGTATACAATGTCAGTAAACTATTAATACAGGAACAACACTCTATACAACAACTAGTATAGCAACATCAGCATGTAAGTATAGAATAGATTTACCTGACACGATATCTGCTGAACCCAGGGTTAATCTTGAGGACTTGATGAGCTGAAACAGGAAAGAGGTGGACCGGGATCTAACCTGACCCTAAACTGGGGTCCTAACTAATCCCTCACCTTGGAGGTACTGATAATGGTTCAGAGGTCCAAGTCACCAACCTAACCCTGTCTCCTATCAGACCCTTTACCCTGTAATCAGTCCTAAGAAGGATCCTGACTACCACCAAAGGGATATGGGCTGATCTTAGCTAAATACACAGATTAGACATATAAGACAGACAGGATAACACTCGCTTGCATACACACTCAAACACCAAAGGAACACAAATGGTCTGGGAAATAAACTCTAACCAAGTTGAGCTTAGAACAACTAAGGAGCTCACAACTAAAGTCTATACAGATTCATTCCTATCTGTGGTCTGCATGAAGGTTTCACTGGCAACTCCCCAAGCAGACAACAAGGAATTTAAAGGAAACCAATCAACAAATAATCAATTGCAGCCAGGAGAAACTGCACCCAGTCCCAGCACCGAGCACAGACAGAATTAACTCCCTAGCTGCCAAACACAAAGAAACAGCAGCTCAGCTGTGAGAAGTCAAAATGTGCAACCGCGACGATCTTCGTGGCAATGCACACATGACAGTACCCCCCCTTCTACGAGGGGCCTCCGGACCCTCAGGGCCAGGCCTGCCCGGGTGAGTTCTGTGGAAGGTCCGAACCAAACGATCTGCGTTAACATCAGACGCAGGGACCCACGTCCTCTCCTCTGGACCATACCCCTTCCAATGCACCAAGTACTGAAGGGACCGGCGATTCAGACGTGAGTCAATGATCTTTGATACTTGAAATTCCAAGTTACCATTGACCAACACAGGAGGAGGAGGTAGAGGTGACGGTATGACTGGTGCCACATACCTTTTAAGTAATGACTTGTGGAACACATTATGAATTTTAAACGTAGGAGGGAGGTCCAGACGAAATGCCACAGGATTAATTATGGAACTGATCCTGTACGGCCTGATGAATCTGGGACCCAGTTTCCAGGAGGGCACTTTAAGTTTTATATTCCTGGTAGACAACCATACCAGATCGTTCACATTCAGATCTGGACCAGAAACTCTCCTCCTATCAGCCATACGTTTGTAACGGTTCCCCATCGCACTCAGATTATTCAATACACCTCTCCACACAGAAGCAAGTGACGACGAGAAACGCTCCTCCTCAGGAACCCCAGAAGGGCCCCCCCCATTGAAAGTACAAAACTGAGGATGAAAACCATATGCCCCAAAAAACGGGGACTTACCAGTGGACTCGCTCCGCCTGTTGTTAAGAGCGAACTCTGCCAGAGGCAAGAAAGAAGACCAGTCCTCTTGGTTCTCTGAGACAAAACACCGGAGATATGTCTCTAAGCTCTGATTCAGACGCTCTGTCTGACCATTGGTCTGCGGATGAAAAGCCGAGGAAAATGACAATTGCATCCCCCGACGTAAACAAAATGCCCTCCAAAATTTGGACACAAACTGAGACCCCCTATCTGACACCACATCAGAAGGCAACCCATGAAGTCTAACGATCTCCCTAATGAACACCTGCGCCAGAGTTTTAGCATTAGGGAGTGCAGGAAGAGCAACGAAATGTGCCATCTTACTGAACCTGTCAACAACCACCAGTATGACAGTATTCCCTGACGACGGAGGAAGGTCCGTAATGAAGTCCATAGATAAATGAGTCCATGGACGCTCCGGAAGTTTCAAGGGTAAAAGGGTCCCAGACGGACGGGTATGAGGGGTATGACGCGACAAAAGTTATAACATCTTTATTAGCATTAGGCCACCAAAACCGGCGAGAAAGGAGATCTAAAGTAGCCTTACTCCCTGGATGTCCTGCTAGAGCAGAATTATGATGTGCCTCAATAACCTTTTGTCTCAACAGATTTGGGACAAACAGTCTCCCTGGAGGTCCTGCAGGGGTGTCCCCCTGAGCCTCTAACACCTCCTCCTCAAGCTCAGAAAATACAGCCGACACTACCACCCCCTCCTGAAGGATAGGACTCGGGTCATCCGTTTTCCCGGCCCCTGGGAAACTGCGAGACAAGGCATCAGCCTTTACATTCTTAGACCCCGGGCGATAAGTGACGACAAAATTAAACCTGGTAAAAAACAACGACCATCGAGCTTGTCTGGAATTCAGACGCTTAGCGGATTCCAAATACAACAGGTTCTTGTGATCAGTAATAACGGTAACCGGGTGGACTGCCCCCTCCAAAAAGTGACGCCATTCTTCAAAAGCTAACTTAATGGCCAAAAGTTCCCTATTGCCGATATCATAATTCCTTTCGGCGGACGACAATTTCTTAGAAAAGAAAGCACACGGATGCCATTTACCAGGGGACGGACCCTGGGACAATATAGCACCCACCCCTACGTCAGACGCATCCACCTCCACAATGAACGGCTGAGATGCATCTGGTTGGATGAGAACGGGTGCCGAAGCAAAACATTTCTTCAAAGAGGAAAAGGCTTGACAAGCTTTGTCCGACCATTTAGAAAAATCCGTCCCTTTTCTTGTCATGTCAGTGAGAGGTTTGACGACAGATGAGAAATTACAAATAAATTTCCGGTAGTAGTTAGCAAACCCCAAAAAACGCTGCAGAGCCTTAAGATCCCCTGGCTGATCCCATTCAAGCACTGCTCTCACCTTTTCAGGGTCCATACGGAAACCGGAGGCTGACACCAAAAAACCCAAAAACTGAAGTTCCTGTACGGCAAATACACACTTCTCCAGTTTGGCGTATAATTTATTGTCTCGCAAGATCTGCAACACCTGTCTCACATGCTCCTGATGAGACACAAGATCTGGCGAGTAAATTAAAATGTCGTCCAAATATACAACCACAAACAGCCCCACAAGGTGACGAAAAATGTCATTAACAAAATGTTGGAATACTGCTGGTGCAGTAGTCAGACCAAAAGGCATGACTAGGTTCTCATAATGTCCCTCCGGCGTGTTAAACGCCGTTTTCCACTCATCCCCCTCTTTTATCCTAATCAGATTATACGCCCCCCTGAGATCCAATTTAGAAAACCATTTGGCGCCAACAATTTGATTGAAGAGATCAGGAATAAGAGGGAGTGGATACGGATCTCGAACAGTAATCCGATTAAGTTCGCGGAAATCCAAGCAAGGGCGTAGGCCTCCATCTTTCTTCTTCACAAAGAAGAACCCCGCGGCTACTGGGGAAGATGAAGGTCTAATATGCCCTTTGGCCAGACTTTCAGAAATATAATCTTTCATAGCCTGCCTCTCAGGACCAGAAAGATTATACAACCTAGCTTTAGGCAACTTAGCATCAGGAAGGAGATTAATAGAGCAGTCATACACGCGATGAGGAGGCAACTCCTGACACCCCTCCTCAGAGAAAACATCCCCAAAATCCTCCAAAAAAGGAGGCAATGTACTAGGCATGACCGCACTGATGACTGTGTTCATGCAGTTGCTTTTGCAAAACTCACCCCATTGGCTTATTTCTCTGGACTGCCAATTAATCACAGGGTTATGTTTAACCAACCAAGGAAGTCCCAACACAATGGGAGTAGGTAGACCCTCCAACACATAACAAGATAATTGTTCCCTATGTATTGCCCCTACCCGAAGGTCAATGTTATGAATTGCATGAACAAAGCTACCTTGGCCGAGAGGCCTGGCGTCAATGGAGAATATAGGGATCGGTTTGACCAATACACTCAGATGCATACCTTGAGCCTGAGCAAACTGAGCGTCAACCAGATTAGCCCCGGAACCACTATCAAGAAGAACAGACAATCTCTCCACTCTCGTACCAACTACCACCTCCACTGGTACAAGGAACTGAGAAGAACTGGCGGATGAAATACATACTCCCAGGTTGTCGTCCACCACACAACCTGGGATTAACAGTTTTCCGGCGACTTTTGGTTCAACAAGGCACGGGATGGACATTCTCCAACAAAATGTCCCTCTTTCCCGCAGAAAAAACATCTTCTAGTCCTGCGGCGTACCGCCAATCCCCTCCTACGAAATGATGTCCCTCCCAACTGCATAGGCTCATCCGAACAGACAAGGGGAACCTCAACATAAGGGACTTTAGTGGTAGGAGGAGAAACAACAGGGAGTGGGGTTACCTCACCCCTCTCCCGAAGCCGTCTATCAGTACGGATAGCTAAGGCCATAGCAGCCTCCAGAGAAGGAGGAGACTCATACTGAGCCAAAACGTCTTTTAATTTATCAGAAAGCCCATGACAAAACTGGCTCCTAAGAGCTGGGTCATTCCACTGAGTATCTGTGGCCCATCTACGAAACTCAGAAGCAAATTCCTCTGCCGGACGATCTCCCTGCTGTATCTTACGTAATTTTGTCTCAGCAAGAGAGACCCGATCTGGGTCATCATATACCAATCCCAGGGCAGTAAAAAATTGATCTACAGACAGTAGAGCCGGGGATCCCGGAGGAAGGGAAAATGC
Organism: Oophaga sylvatica; assembly: GCA_033576555.1. Classification (NCBI taxonomy): domain Eukaryota; kingdom Metazoa; phylum Chordata; class Amphibia; order Anura; family Dendrobatidae; genus Oophaga; species Oophaga sylvatica. Next base: position 173,432,924 of record JARQOD010000002.1, read on the forward strand.
CCAGGATTGAGGGTCCCCTTGCAGAAGTGAGATAACAATTCCCACTCTCTGCTCCTCACTCCCTGATGATCGAGGCCGAAGCCGAAAATACAATTTACATGCCTCCCGGAAGGTGAAAAGTTTGTCTCGCCCACCAGTGAACCTGTCTGGGAGAGCAACCTTAGGTTCAACTCTGGTTTGCTCCAGGGGAGACAAAACTTTGGACTTAATGTCCGTCAGCTCCATGGATAATCCCTGCAACTGCAGAGCCAGCTGGGCTACTGGATCCATGGTAACTGGAGATAATTTTTATGGCCAGTGAAAATGTCACGCTGTCTAATGATATGTATACAATGTCAGTAAACTATTAATACAGGAACAACACTCTATACAACAACTAGTATAGCAACATCAGCATGTAAGTATAGAATAGATTTACCTGACACGATATCTGCTGAACCCAGGGTTAATCTTGAGGACTTGATGAGCTGAAACAGGAAAGAGGTGGACCGGGATCTAACCTGACCCTAAACTGGGGTCCTAACTAATCCCTCACCTTGGAGGTACTGATAATGGTTCAGAGGTCCAAGTCACCAACCTAACCCTGTCTCCTATCAAACCCTGAACCCTGTAATCAGTCCTAAGAAGGATCCTGACTACCACCAAAGGGATATGGGCTGATCTTAGCTAAATACACAGATTAGACATATAAGACAGACAGGATAACACTCGCTTGCATACACACTCAAACACCAAAGGAACACAAATGGTCTGGGAAATAAACTCTAACCAAGTTGAGCTTAGAACAACTAAGGAGCTCACAACTAAAGTCTATACAGATTCATTCCTATCTGTGGTCTGCATGAAGGTTTCACTGGCAACTCCCCAAACAGACAACAAGGAATTTAAAGGAAACCAATCAACAAATAATCAATTGCAGCCGGGAGAAACTACACCCAGTCCCAGCACCAAGCACAGACAGAATTAACTCCCTAGCTGCCAAACACAAAGAAACAGCAGCTCAGCTGTGAGAAGTCAAAATGTGCAACCGCGACGATCTTCGTGGCAATGCACACATGACAGGAGTAGCCCACTCCAGGGCCTTGCGGGTAATTAATGATATGACAAAACCCACTTTAGCCCTTTCAAAGGGGAACCTTGCCTCCATCATTTCTAGTTGAATGGAGCATTGATTAATAAACCCTCTGCAGGATCTACTGTCACCAGAAAATTTTTCTCGGGAGAGCAAGAGGAGGCAATGGAGCCATAACGGCTGCCGCAGCAGTGTGTATGAGACTTGCAGCTTGGGCGGCTGCTTGAGTAGCTATCACAGCGAGATCAGCAACCGGAGCGGCTTACTCCAGGGTCCCAAGTCTGGACTCTAGTTGCTGTAGCTGCTGATTGTCAGCCATGGTCAGCTAGACCCTGGCGGTCAGATACTGTTAAGGGGACTGTTGCAACAACTTTATTAAATGATAGGGAGCAACCGAACCCTGGAGTCCGCGGTGCAGCTAGAGATGCTGCCGCCGAACACCCCCCGGGTATGAGGGTGAAAACTGACAACAGAAATATTAAGGGCTTGCCTGTGTTACTTCACACTTAAGCAAGATATTGCATTTGCACTATCTCCGTTAACCTTGAGGGAGATGTGCTGCAGACTGGTGTAGACGTAGCCCTGTTAACTGCACAGAAGCACTTGCCAGCCGAGCGAACTCTGGCATCGGCAGGTCCCGGAGAGCAAAGCTAGAGAGCACATGGGGTCCAGATTCTGGTACGTCCACACATGAGCACTACCTATTTAGTATGATCTGACCGCGCCGCCGAGCTTTCAGTCAAGCTATTTAAGGGCTAAGCCCTGCCCTCAAATCACCAATCACGGTCCGCCATGTGACGGGCATGCTCAGTGCAGAGAATCCTGGACTTAGACTGTGGCAGCCGTGTTCTTTTCTGCAACCTTAGCTGAACACTCCTAGGAACAAAGACTTTTGCAACAGCTTGTTCTTCTTTTGTACTGGCTAGGCGTTGGGACCGACGGGAAGCTGAGCAGCATCTGCCCGGGCTGGACTAGAATGGGAGACCACAGACTCCTAAGATCCAAGTTCGGATCCAGCCGTCGCCAGATGCCTAACACTGTATATACATAGTGACATTGGAAATATGGATTGATATTACACATATTGATATATTGATAATGTTTAATATATTGATATTTTACATATTGATGATACATATATTGTATCCCATTAATGTGCTCGTCATCTCAGTACTTATACATATAATAAATGCATATATAAAGGTAGAGAAATAGAGCAAGAGAGATTGCAATAGATAGATAGATAGATAAATAGATAGATATATTATTTTTCCTTACATTTCTATATCATAATTGGTCTTCAAGAGGAAGAGTTTTAATTAAAGGAAGAACGTCACAACTAACATGCATTAATTGGGAACCTGCAGAGATAATTAGACCAGTGGGAGTAAGATTACACCTATCATAAACTGCTTTTTTTCTCTTTCTTCACAACTAGAGGTTAAGTGCTTAATGCTTTAATTGGTTGTAGAACTACAAGGAAGAATAAACGTGTACGTTTTTAAAAAAAGTGAATATTTGGTTAGACAATCTTATGCAGCATGCTGAGTTTCTAAAAAAGCGTCTGCTTATACTTCACGACACAATTATAAATCAAAAATATAACTGCAATTAAACTTGACATTTTTTGTGCCTAAGTAGGCACGTGTAACGTTACAAAAACATCAGTACTGAAAGATGATATTACTACCAGGCATTGCAATCTCATGTCTTAAATTTGAAAGTAAGTTTTTGAGGATTGTGAATACACCGTGGATGTTCCATTGGGACACAAAAAAGGCCTGATCGTCTACAAATCACAAAGATATTTCACACATCTGATTATCTGCTTAGTCTCCTTCTGCCCAACCTGATACACATCCCAATTAGATGTGTGAAAGTTCAAGCAGAGGAGAAAATAGCCTAGTCACCATACAAGACTGACAAAGCCATTACTGAACAAGAGAGGACAAGAAGGACAAAGCCGGACACTTAACAAATAATGAATGTATAGGGGAATAAAGGGGTTATTTAGTTTCATCATTCTGGCAGAACTGGGTGGCAATTTATTGAACATTTTCTTCATGCGGCTGACTACAAAATGTGGCTTGTCCTCAGAAATATACAACAGATAAGGTAAAATTATGTTCATTTATAACAGACATTTAAAATGGTTTTCTTTTTGCTTGCTAATAAAAAGCAAATTAAGCATTTGTTCATTCCTTAACCACTTCATGACCCAGCCTATTTTGACCTTAAAGACCTTGCCATTTTTTGCAATTCTGACCAGTGTCTCTTTATGAGGTAATAACTCAGGAACGCTTCAACGGATCCTAGCGATTCTGAGATTGTTTTTTCGTGACATATTGAGCTTCATGTTAGTGGTAAATTTAAGTCGATAATTTTTGCGTTTATTTGTGAAAAAAATGGAAATTTGGCGAAAATTTTGAAAATTTTGCAATTTTCAAATTTTTAATTTTTATTCTGTTAAACTAGAGAGTTATGTGACACAAAATAGTTGATAAATAACATTTCCCACATGTCTACTTTACATCAGCACAATTTTGGGAACAACATTTTTTTTTGTTAGGAAGTTATAAGGGTTAAAAGTTGACCAGCGATTTCTCATTTTTACAGCAAAATTTACAAAACCATTTTTTTAGGGACCACCTCACATTTGAAGTCACTTTGAGGGGTCTATATGGCAGAAAATACCCAAAAGTGACACCTTTATAAAAACTGCACCCCTCAAGCTACTCAAAACTACATTCAAGAAGATTATTAACCCTTCAGGTGCTTCACAGGAACTAAAGCAACGTGTAAGGAAAAAATGGACATTTTAATTTTTCCAACAAAAATTTTCTTTTAGCATCAATTTTTTCATTTTTACATGGGCATCAGGATAAAATGGATACTAAAATTTGTTGGGCAATTTCTCCTGAATACACAGATACCTCATATGTGGTCATAAACCACTGTATGGGCGCACGGCAGGGCTCAGAAGGGAAGGAGCGCCATTTGACTTTTTGAATGGAAAATATGCTGGAATATTTAGCGGTTGCCATGTCACATTTGGAGAGTCCCTGTGTGCCTAAACATTGGAGCTCCCCCACAAGTGACCCCATTTTGGAAACTAGACCCCCTAAGGAACTTATCTAGATGCATAGTGATCATTTTGAACCCCCAGGTGCTTCACAAATTGATCTGTAAAAAAAAGAAAGTACTTTTTTTTCACAAAAATTTTCTTTTAGCCTCAGTTTTTTCATTTTCACATGGGCAACAGTATAAATTGGATCCTAAAATTTGTTGGGCAATTTCTCCTGAGTACACAGATACCTCATATGTGGTCATAAACCACTGTTTGGGCGCATGGCAGGGCTCAGAATGGAAGCAGCGCCATTTGACTTTTTGAATGGAAAATATGCTGGAATATTTAGCGGTTGCCATGTCGCATTTGGAGAGTCCCTGTGTGCCTAAACATTGGAGCTCCCCCACAAGTGACCCCATTTTGGAAACTAGACCCCCTAAGGAACTTATCTAGATGCATAGTGATCATTTTGAACCCCCAGGTGCTTCACAAATTGATCTGTAAAAAAAAGAAAGTACTTTTTTTTCACAAAAATTTTCTTTTAGCCTCAGTTTTTTCATTTTCACATGGGCAACAGTATAAATTGGATCCTAAAATTTGTTGGGCAATTTCTCCTGAGTACACAGATACCTCATATGTGGTCATAAACCACTGTTTGGGCGCATGGCAGGGCTCAGAAGGGAAGCAGCGCCATTTGACTTTTTGAATGGAAAATATGCTGGAATATTTAGCGGTTGCCATGTCGCATTTGGAGAGTCCCTGTGTGCCTAAACATTGGAGCTCCCCCACAAGTGACCCCATTTTGGAAACTAGACCCCCTAAGGAACTTATCTAGATGCATCGTGAGCACTTTGAACCCCCAGGTGCTTCACAAATTGATCCGTAAAAAAAGAAAGTACTTTTTTTTCACAAAAATTTTCTTTTAGCCTCAGTTTTTTTCATTTTCACATGGGCAACAGTATAAATTGGATCCTAAAATTTGTTGGAATTTCTCCTGAGTACACAGATACCTCATATGTGGTCATAAACCACTGTTTGGGCGCGCGGCAGGGCTCAGAAGGGAAGGAGCGCCATTTGACTTTTTGAATGGAAAATATGCTGGAATATTTAGGGTTGCCATGTCGCATTTGGAGAGTCCCTGTGTGCCTAAACATTGGAGCTCCCCCACAAGTGACCCCATTTTGGAAACTAGACCCCCTAAGGAACTTATCTAGATGCATAGTGAGCACTTTGAACCCCCAGGTGCTTCACAAATTGATCCGTAAAAAAAAGAAAGTACTTTTTTTTCACAAAAATTTTCTTTTAGCCTCAGTTTTTTTCATTTTCACATGGGCAACAGTATAAATTGGATTCTAAAATTTGTTGGGCAATTTCTCCTGAGTACACAGATACCTCATTTGTGATCATAAACCACTGTTTGGGCGCACGGCAGGGCTCAGAAGGGAAGGAGCGCCATTTGACTTTTTGAATAGAAAATATGCTGGAATATTTAGTGGTTGCCATGTCGCAATTGGAGAGTTCCTGTGTGCCTAAACATTGGAGCTCCCCCACAAGTGACCCCATTTTGGAAACTAGACGCCCTAAGGAACTTATCTAGATGCATAGTGAGCACTTTGAACCCCCCAGGTGCTTTACAGAAGTTTATAACGCAGAGCCGTGAAAATAAAATATCATTTTTTTTTTCTCAAAAAATGATTTTTTAGCCCACTATTTTTATTTTCACAATGGTTACAGGAGAAATTGGACCCCGAAAGTTGTTGTCCAGTTTGTCCTGAGTACGCTAGTACCCCATATGTGGGGGGGAACCACTGTTTGGGCACACGTCAGGGCTCGGAAGGGATGTAGTGACGCTTTGAAATGCCAACTTGATGGAATGGTCTGCGGGCATCTTGTTACGTTTGCAGAGCCCCTGATGCGCCTAAACAGTAGAAACTCCCCACAAGTGACCCCATTTTGGAAACTAGACACCGCAAAGAACTTATCTAGATGTGTGGTGAGCACTTTGAACCCCCAAGGGCTACACAGAAGTTTATAACGCCCGGGCATGAAAATAAAAAAAATCATATTTTTTCCACAATAAGGATCTTTTAGTCCCCAATTTTTTTATTTTCGCAAGGGTAACATGAGAAATTAGACCCCAAAAGTTGTTGTCCAATTTGTCCTGAGTATGCTGATATCCCATATGTGGGAGAAAACTACTGTATGGACACACGTCGGGCTCGGATGGGAAGTAGTGACCTTTTGAAATGCCCACTTGATGGAATGGTCTTCTGGCGTCATGTTACGTTTGCAGAGTCACTGATGTGCCAAAACAATAGAAACTCCCCACAAGTGACCCCATTTTGGAAACTAGATCCCCCAAGGAACTCCTCTAGATGTGTGGTGAGCACTTTGAATCTCCAAGTCCTTCACAGAAGTTTATAACGCAGAGTCGTGAAAATATAAAATCATTTTTTTTCCACAAAAATAATTTTTAGTCCCCAATTTTTTTTCCCATTGTTAACAGGAGAAATTAGAACCCCCAAAGTTGTTGTGCAATTTTTCCCGAGTACGCTGATACCTCATATGTGGGGATAAACCACTGTTTGGGCATACGTCGGGGCTTGGAATAAAGGGAGCACTGTTTGACTTTTTGAACGCAAAATTTGCAGGAATCAATGGTGGCGCCATGTCGCGTATGGAGACCCCCTGATGTGCCTAAATAGTGGAAACCCCTCAATTCTAACTCCAACCCTAACCCCAACACACCCCTAACGCCTACACACACCTAACTCTAATACAAACCCTAATCATAACCCTAACCCCAACACACCCCTAACCCTAATCCCAACTCTAACCATAAACCTAACTACAAGCCTAACCCTAATTCTAAACCTAACCCTAATTCCAACCCTAACCCAAATTCCAACCCTAACCGTAATTCTAACCTTAGCCCTAATACTAACCCTAACCCTAGTTCTAACCCTAAGGCTGGGTTCATATTGCGTTTTACCAGCCCGTTCAACACGTAGCGTTGACCGGCTGGTAACGGTATAGCATAACGCGATCGCGTTATGCTATACCCGCTAGCGCAGATGAATCAGCAGATAATCAGCCGCGGATCAGCAGCAAAATCAGTCGCGGATCAGCAGCGAAATCCGCCGCGGATCAGCAGCGAAATCCGCCGCGGATCAGCAGCGAAATCTGCCGCGGATCAGCAGCGAAATCCGCCGCGGATCAGCAGCTAAAACCGCCGCGAATCCGCAGCGAAATCAGCCGCGGATCCGCAGCGAAATCCGCCGCGGATCAGCAGCGAGATCCGCCGCGGATCATCAGCGAAATCCGCCGCGGATCCGCAGCGAAATCAGTCGCGGATCCGCAGCGAAATCAGTCGCGGATCCGCAGCGAAATCTGCCGCGGATCAGCAGCGAAATCCGCCGCCGATCAGCAGCGAAATCCGCCGCGGATCAGCAGCAAAATCCGCAGCCGATCAGCAGCGAAATCCGCTGCGGATCAGCAGCGAAATCCGCCGCGGATCCGCAGCGAAATCCGCCGCGGATCAGCAGCGATATCCGCCGCGGATCCGCAGCAAAATCAGCTGCGGATCAGCAGCAAAATCCGCTAGGAAAACAAAAAAAAATTCTTTATTTTTTTTATTTGTCCCTACCTGTGATAAAGGGGGGTTCATTTACTTTTTTTTATTTTGATCACTGTGACAGTTTATCACAGTGATCAAAATAAATTCTTGAACACTGGGGGGCGCACTGCGCATGCGCCGGCCGGCGGGCGCACTGCGCATGCGCCCGCCATTTTCCAATATGGCGGCGCCCATGAAGAGGCCTGGGCGGACGCCGGGCCCGATCGTGGGACATCGGTGGATCGGTAGAGGTGAGTAGGGGGGTCGGAAGGCTGGGGGGGGATAGGAAGTGGGGGCAGTGGACCAAAAGAGGAGGGGAGCTGTAAGTGACGGCGGTGACCGATCGCTGCCATCTTTCGGTGGCGGTGGCCGATCGCCGCCGTGAATCCGTGTGGGGGGGTCAGGGCTCGGTGTCCAGCCATGGCAGATGATATTGCAGCATCGGCCATGGCTGGATTGTAATATTTCACCAATTAAATTGGTGAAATATTACACATTGCTCTGATTGGCTGTTTCACTTTTAACAGCCAATCAGAGCGATCGTGGCCACGGGGGGGTTAAGCCAACCCCCCTGTGGTGAAGCACAAAGGGTCCTGTAACTGCGGGTCGGGTGACCTTTGAGTGACCCCGGTCTCCCTGCCCGCAGGGACGAGATCCTTTCATGACGCCACATAGGCGTCATGGGTCGGATTGGCACAGGTTTTCATGACGCCTACGTGGCGTCATGGGTCGGGAAGGGGTTAAATTTAGTGGGAGAGTATTAAATGTATATATATATATATACTGTATATTTATATATATGTATATAATATATATATATATACATATATATATATACATACACTGCTCAAAAAAATAAAGGAACACTTAAACAATAGAATATAACTCCAAGTAAATCAAACTTCTGTGAAATCAAACTGTCCACTTAGGAAGCAACACTGATTGACGATCTATTTCAGATGCTGTTATGCAAATGCTATAGACAACAGATGGAAATTATTGGCAATTATCAAGACACAATCAATAAGGGAAAGTTCTGCAGGTGGGGACGACAGACCACATTTCAGTATCAATGCTTTGTGGCTGATGTTTTGGTCACTTTTGAAAGTTGGTTGTGCTTTCACACTCGTGGTAGCATGAAACGGACTCTGCAGTCATGGCCAAAAATTTTGAGAATGACACAAATATTATATTTTCACATGATCTGCTGCCCTCTGGTTTTTATGTGTGTTTGACCGATGTTTTTATCACAGACAGAAATATAATAATTGCAAACATATGAGTAACAAAAGATTTTATTGACAGTTAGAATGAGTTAATGCAGCAAGTCAATATTTGCAGTGTTGACCCTTCTTCTTCAGGACCTCTGCAATTCTCCCTGGCATGCTCTCAATCAACTTCTGGACCAAATCCTGACTGATAGCAGTCCATTCTTGCACAATCAATGCTTTCATTTTGTCAGAATTTTTAGGTTTTTGTTTGTCCACCCGTCTCTTGATGATTGACCACAAGTTCTCAATGGGATTAAGATCTGGGGAGTTTCCAGGCCATGGACCCAAAATCTCTATGTTTTGTTCCCTAAGCCATTTAGTTATCACCTTTGCTTTATGGCAAGGTGCTCCATCATGCTGTAAAAGGCATTGTTGATCGCCAAACTGCTCTTGGAGGGTTGGGAGAAGTTGCTCTTGGAGGACATTCTGGTACCATTCTTTATTCATGGCTGTGCTTTTAGGCAAGACTGTGAGAGAGCCGATTCCCTTGGCTGAGAAGCAACCCCACACATGAATGGTTTCAGGATGCTTAACAGTTGGCATGAGACAAGACTGGTGGTAGCGCTCACCTTGTCTTCTCCGAATGAGGCGTTTTCCTGATGTCCCAAACAATCGAAAAGGGGATTCATCAGAGAAAATAACTTTACCCCAGTCCTCAGCAGTCCACTACCTGTACCTTTTGCAGAATATCAGTCTGTCCATGATGTTTTTTTCTGGAGAGAAGTGGCTTCTTTACTGCCCTCCTTGAGACCAGGCCTTGCTCCAAGAGTCTCCGCCTCACAGTGCGTGCAGATGCACTCACACCTGCCTGCTGCCATTCCTGAGAAAGCTCTTCACTGCTGGTAGCCCGATCCCGCAGCTGAAACACTTTTAAGAGACGGTCTTGGCACTTGCTAGTCTTTCTTGGGTGCCCTGAAGCCTTTTTGTCAACGATGGAACCTCTCTCCTTGAAGTTCTTGATGATGCAATAGATTGTTGACTGAGGTGCAATCTTTCTAGCTGCGATACTCTTCCCTGTTAGGCCATTTTTGTGCATTGCAATGATGACTGCACGTGTTTCTTTAGAGATAACCATGGTTAACAGAAGAGAAACAATGATGTCAAGCACCAGCCTCCTTTTAAAGTGACCAGTGGTGTCATTCTTACTTAATCATGACAGATTGATCTCCAGCCATGTCCTCATCAACACCCACACCTGTGTTAATGGAGCAATCACTGAAAAGAGGTTAGCTGGTCCTTTTAAGGCAGGGCTGCTATGATGTTGAAATATGTTTTGGGGAATAAAGTTCATTTTCTAGCCAAATATTGACTTTGCAAGTAATTGCTGTTAAGCTGATCACTCTTTATAACATTCTGGAGTATATGCAAATTGCCATTAGAAAAAGTTAATATTTGTGTCATTCTCAAAACTTTTGGCCATGACTGTACAACCCACACAAGTGGCTCATGTAGTGCAGCTCATCCTAGATGGCACATCAATGCAAGCTGTGGTGTTGTGAATGGACTTGAGATGAGTTCTGAGCAGAGGCTCCCTCTGGTGGTTACAAGCGGTACTGGACTGTCCAGTGAAGATTGTGAGGATTGGGAATCAGGTGTTACTGACTGGTCTTATATGAGGGAGTCGCCTTCCCATCAGGGTTGCCGGTGATCAATTGTTCTGGTCTCAATCCTTGATTCCTGTTTCCTTTGTAGCCTGCTTGTCGTGTCTGCATCTCCTGCTAACAGATAAGACATTTTCTTCTTTTGTTTTTTGTGCTTGATTTTTGCATTTTGTCCTGCACTTCTGTGGGGCCTTCGTGGTCCCCTCCGGGGGCTTTTGCCCTCTCAGTTTAATTCAGCCACTGATGTTTTGTACATTTGCTTTTTCCAGTTTTTTCAGTGGCTGCTGTTTTGATTTTGTTACACCAGAGAACTAATTTAGGTGGTAGAGGTCGTGTGATCTCAGGTGTTTTTGAAATTAGTAGAGTTGGTGCTTTTCAGGGTTTTTGGGATTGCAGTAAGTGCCCTTCCTATCCTTTTCTATTTAGATAGTTTGGGCCCCAAAGTTTGCTCATACTATTTTCTGTCTGTGTCAGTATTTCTTCTTGTCTAACCGCCATTACATGTTTGGGGGCTTTCTATGTTCTTTGGGGATCTGCTCCGGGGCAGATAGCTTTCCTCTTTCTATCTTTAGGTATAGTTAATTTCTCAGGCTGTGACGAGGCGTCTAGGACCAATGTAGGAACGCTCCACGGCTGCCTCTAGTTGTGGTGGTTAGTCAGGGTACTGCAATCTCATAGATTCCAACTGCTCTGGAGTATTGCCTTTTTTACCTGCACTCCTCAGCTACCAAATCATAACAGTATCACCGGCCTAAACTGAAAATTATATGGTACTCACAGAAGGGAAAAATATTTTGAAAAAAAAGGTTGTCAGAGTTGTCAGAGATATTTTTCTGTTTGTTGCATTTTTTTTTTTTCCCTCTGTATCTCTGGGTGCTGGGGAGGATTTTTTCTCTCAATGGAGTTTGCACGTTGTCTGGCCGAGTGGATCAGCTTGCCACTGAGGTTCGGAGTATTGCTACCTATCTTGCTAGGTTGCCTATTGTGGAACCTAGGATTCCCATGCCAGATTTGTTTTTGGGGGATCGAGCCAAGTTTCTGAATTTCAAAAATAATTGTAAATTGTTTTTTGCCTTAAAATCTAAGTCTTCAGGGAACGCAGCACAGCAGGTTCAAATTGTCATCTCTCTCCTGCGCGGCGATCCTCAGGATTGGGCTTTTTCCCTGACACCTGGGGATCCTGTTTTGAGTGATGTTGATGCATTTTTTCAGGCCTTGGGGTTATTGTACGATGAGCGTACTGTCATTGATCAAGCTGAAAAAGCCTTGTTGGCATTAAATCAGGGGCTTGATGACGCTGAGTTATACTGTCAGAGATTCCGCAGGTGGGCAGTACTGACCAAATGGAATGACGACGCTTTGGCAGCCCTTTTTCGGAAGGGTCTGTCAGATAATGTAAAGGATGTTATGGTGGGATTCCCTATCCCCTCTGGTCTCAATGATTCTATGTCATTAGTGATTCAAATTGACAGACGTTTGCGTGAGCGGAGAAGTATGCGTGGAATAGTGTTGCCTTGTGAACCTGCTTCTGAACCCATGCAGTGTGATAGAGTGGTTTCTGGGGCACATCGTCATGAGTTTCGAAAGCGCAATGGGTTATGTTTCTACTGTGGTGATGCCTCTCATGCTATTTCAGTCTGCCCTAAGCGGGGAAGACGTTTTGCATGCTCAGTTGTCTTGGGTAGTGTTCAGACTAAGTTTTTATTAACTGTTACTCTGATATGCTCTCTGTCCTCATTTTCTGCTCAGGCTTTCATTGATTCGGGAGCAGCTATTAACCTGATGGATTTTGATTTTGCTAAACATTGCGGGTTTCCCTTGATACCCCTACAGAAGTCTATTCCCCTACTGGGGATCGATTCTACCCCTTTGGCTGAGAATAAACCTCAGTTCTCTACTCAGGTGATAATGAGGGTTGAACCTGATCATCAGGAGAGCTGCAAATTTTTGGTTCTGTATAATCTGCATGACATTATCGTGCTGGGTTTCCCTTGGTTACAGTCTCATAATCCTGTTTTGGATTGGAAATCTGTGTCTTTAACCAGTTGGGGCTGCCAATGTGTTAATACCAACACTCCTGTTTTTTCTGCCTCCCCCCAGGCTCAGGATGTTCCTGACTTTTTGATTGATTTTTCTGATGTGTTTAGCGAAAGTAAATCTGCATCCTTGCTTCCCCATAGGAGCTATGACTGCGCTATTGAATTAGTGCCTGGTAGTAAATTTCCTAAAGGTCACCTTTTTAACTTGTCTGTACCTGAACATGACGCTATGCGGTCTTATATCAAGGAGTCATTGGAGAAGGGTCATATCAGACCATCCTCTTCACCCTTTGGTGCCGGTTTTTTCTTTGTGGCCAAAAAGGATGGTTCATTAAGGCCGTGTATTGATTATCGTCTTTTGAACAATATTACTGTGAAATATCAATATCCGTTACCCTTGATTTCTGACCTGTTTTCCAGGGTGAAAGACGCTACTTGGTTTACCAAGCTTGACCTCAGGGGGGCATATAACCTTATTCGCATTAAGCACGGGGATGAATGGAAGACGGCATTTAACACCCCTGAGGGGCATTTTGAGTACCTTGTGATGCCCTTTGGGCTCACTAATGCTCCTTCTGTCTTCCAGTCTTTCATGAATGACATTTTCAGGGATTTTGTGGATACATTTCTGATTGTTTATTTAGATGATATCTTGATTTTTTCTAATGACTGGGACTCTCATGTGAAACATGTTCGAACTGTATTCCAGATTTTGAGAGAGAATGCTCTGTATGTGAAGGGATCAAAGTGTCTTTTTGGCATACAGAGGATCTCATTTTTGGGATTCATTTTGTCCCCATCTGTTATTGAAATGGACCCGGTCAAGGTTCAGGCCATCTGTGATTGGGTCCAACCTACTTCATTAAAGGCTCTTCAAAGATTTTTGGGTTTTGCCAATTTTTATCGTAAATTTATTGGTAATTTCTCGGTTATTGTTAAACCATTAACTGATTTGACCAAAAAGGGTTCTGATGTGGTGAATTGGCCTCCTGAGGCAGTCTCTGCATTTCAGGAACTTAAGCAGAGATTCACTTCTGCTCCTGTTCTACGGCAGCCTGATGTTTCTCTGCCATTTCAGGTGGAGGTTGATGCCTCTGAAATTGGGGCAGGTGCCGTTTTGTCCAAAGAGATCCAGAGACCTCTAAAAGTAACCCTTGTGCCTTTTTCTCTCGAAAATTTTCTCCTACTGAACGTAATTATGACGTTGGTAATCGGGAGTTATTGGCCATGAAGTGGGCTTTTGAAGAGTGGAGACATTGGCTGGAGGGAGCCAAACATCAGGTGGTGGTCCTTACTGACCATAAGAATCTGGTTTATCTGGAATCTGCCAAGCGACTTAATCCTAGACAGGCCAGGTGGGCCTTGTTTTTCACACGTTTTAATTTTGTGGTTTCCTTTCTTCCTGGCACTAAGAATATTAAGGCGGATGCCCTCTCGAGGAGTTTCCTTGCGGACTCTCCTGAGGTATCTGATCCTTCTGTTATTTTGAAAGAAGGTGTAGTTCTTTCCGCCATCTCGCCCAATTTGAGACTGGCTCTTGAGGGGTGTCAGGAGGATAGGCCCGAGCGCTGCCCTGTTGGTAAATTGTTTTTCCCGGACCAGTGGAAAAAGAGTGTGATGTCTGAGATTCATTGTTCCGCGTTGTACGGTCATCCCGGAATTTTTGGTACCAGAGACTTGGTTAGTCGGTCCTTTTGGTGGCCTACCTTGTCTCGTGATGTCAGGGAATTTGTGCAGTCCTGCGGGACTTGCTCTCGCTCCAAGCCTTGCTCTCGCTCTAGTGGTTTGTTGATGCCATTGCCTGTGCCCAAGAGACCATGGACCCATATCTCTATGGATTTAATTTCCGACCTCCCTATTTCTCAGAGAATGACCGTCATCTGGGTGATTTGTGATAGGTTTTCCAAGATGATACATCTTGTGCCATTACCTAAGTTGCCTTCCTCCTCTGAATTGGTGCCTTTGTTCCTTCAGCACGTGGTTCGTTTACACGGCATTCCTGAGAACATTGTGTCTGACAGAGGAGTCCAGTTTGTTTCCAGATTTGGAGGACCTTTTGTTCTAAGCTTGGTGTTCAGTTGTCTTTCTCCTCGGCGTTTCATCCTCAGACCAATGGTCAAACTGAGAGAACAAACCAGACATTGGAGACTTATCTAAGATGCTTTGTGTCTGCTGATCAGGATGACTGGGTCTCTTTTTTGCCTTTGGCTGAGTTTGCTCTTAATAATAGGGCTAGCTCTGCCACTTTGATGTCTCCATTTTTCTGTAATTCTGGGTTTCATCCTCGATTTTCTTCAGGACAGATGGAGGCTTCTGCCTGTCCAGGTGTTGACTCTGTTGTGGAGCGTATGCAACAGATTTGGGACCAGGTAGTGGAGAGGTTGTCCCTCTCTCAGGAGAGGGCCCAGCGGTTTGCTAACCGTCATAGGACTGATGGTCCTCGGTTTAAAGTGGGGAACTTGGTCTGGTTGTCCTCAAAAAATATTCCTATGAGAGTGGCATCTCCTAAATTTAAGCCTAGGTTCATTGGACCTTATAAGATCATGGAGATTCTTAATCCTGTTTCTTTTCGTTTGCTTCTTCCAGGGACATTTAAGATCCATAACGTGTTCCACAAGTACTTGTTAAAGAGGTTTGTTGAGCCAGTGGTTCCTACTGCTTTGCCTCCTGACCCTGTTCTGGTTGAGGGCAATATGGAGTTTGTGGTTGAGAAAATATTGAATTCTCGTTTTTCTAGACGGAAACTCCAGTATTTGGTTAAGTGGAGAGGTTATGGTCAGGAAGACAATTCTTGGGTGTTTGCTTCAGACATCCATGCTAGGAGACTCATCCGTGCGTATCATATAACTCATCCTGACCGACCTGGTTGCTCAAGTGAGGGTTCGGTGACCCCTCCTCAAGGGGGGGGTTCTGTTGTGAATGGACTTGAGATGAGTTCTGAGCAGAGGCTCCCTCTGGTGGTTACAAGCGGTACTGGACTGTCCAGTGAAGATTGTGAGGATTGGGAATCAGGTGTTACTGACTGGTCTTATATAAGGGAGTCGCCTTCCCATCAGGGTTGCCGGTGATCAATTGTTCTGGTCTCAATCCTTGATTCCTGTTTCCTTTGTAGCCTGCTGTGTCGTGTCTGCATCTCCTGCTAACAGATAAGACATTTTCTTCTTTTTGTTTTTGTGCTTGATTTTTGCATTTTGTCCTGCACTTCTGTGGGGGCCTTCGTGGTCCCCTCCGGGGGCTTTTGCCCTCTCAGTTTAATTCAGCCGCTGATGTTTTGTACATTTGCTTTTTCCAGTTTTTTCAGTGGCTGCTGTTTTGATTTTGTTACACCAGAGAACTAATTTAGGTGGTAGAGGTCTTGTGATCTCAGGTGTTTTTGAAATTAGTAGAGTTGGTGCTTTTCAGGGTTTTTTGGGATTGCAGTAAGTGCCCTTCCTATCCTTTTCTATTTAGATAGTTTGGGCCCCAACGTTTGCTCATACTATTTTCTGTCTGTGTCAGTATTTCTTCTTGTCTAACCGCCATTACATGTTTGGGGGCTTTCTATGTTCTTTGGGGATCTGCTCTGTGGCAGATAGCTTTCCTCTTTCTATCTTTAGGTATAGTTAGTTTCTCAGGCTGTGACGAGGCGTCTAGGACCAACGTAGGAACGCTCCACGGCTGCCTCTAGTTGTGGTGGTTAGTCAGGGTACTGCAATCTCATAGATTCCAACTGCTCTGGTGTATTGCCTTTTTTACCTGCACTCCTCAGCTACCAAATCATAACACTGTGGTAAGAAAGTTTGCTGTGTCTGTCAGCGTAGTGTTCAGAGATTGGTGGTGCTACCAGTAGACAGGCCAGTACACCAGGAGATGTGGAAGGGGCCGTAGGAGGGCAACAACCCAGCAGCAGGACCGCTACCTCCAACTTTGTGCAAGAAGGAACAGGAGGAGCACTGCCAGAGCCCTGCAAAATGACCTCCAGCAGGCCACAAATGTGCATGTGTCTGCACAAACGGTTAGAAACCGACTCCATGAGGATGGTATGAGAGCCCAACGTCCACAGATGGGGGTTGTGCTCACAGCCCAACACTGTGCAGGACGCTTTGCATTTTCCACAGAACACCAGGACTGGCAAATTCGTCACTGGCACCCTGTGCTCTTCACAGATGAAAGTAGATTCACACTGAGCACATGTGACAGACGTGACAGAGTCTGGAGATGCCGTGGAGAGTGATCTGCTGCCTGCAACATCCTTCAGCATGACCGGTTTGGCAGTGGGTCAGTAATGGTGTGGGTTGGCATTTCCTTGGAGGGCTGCAAAGCCATCCATGTGCTCACCAGAGGTAGCCTGACTGCCATTAGGTACCGAGATGCGATCCTCAGACCTCTTGTGAGACCATATGCTGGTGTGCTTGGCCCTGGGTTCCTCCTGATGCAGGACAATGCCAGACCTCATGTGGCTGGAATGTGTTAGCAGTACCAGCATGATGAAGGCATTGAAGCTATGGACTGACCCACCCATTGCCCAGACCTGAATCAAATTGAGCACATCTGGGACATCATGTCTTGCTCCATCCACCAACATCACGTTGCAGCACAGACTGTCCAGGAGTTGGCGGATGTGCTAGTCCAGGTCTGGGAGGAGATCTCTCAGAAAACCGTCCGCTGCCTCATCAGGAGCATGCCCAGGCATTGTAGGGAGGTCATACAGGTACAGGGAGGTCATACAGGCAAGTGGAGGCCACACACTCTACTGAGCATCATTTTGACTTGTTTTAAGGACAATATATTCCACTTAAATTTTGTGGTGACTCCAAATTCAGCCCTCCATTGATTAATAAATTTGATTTACATTGATGATTTTTGTGTGATTTTGTTGTCAGCACATTCAACTTTGTACAGAGCAAAGTATTCAATGAGAATTTTTCATTCATTTAGATCTAGGATGTGTTATTTGAGTGTTCCCTTTATTTTTTTTGAGCAGTGTACATATTTACTGTAAAGTGGCTGCCAGACACATAGTGAAGAGGACATGGGTATTACATTGGTGGATCTCCTCTGTGTACTAGAGCATTACTCCAAGTTTACATCACAAAGTATTAAGAGGGGTTAAGCAAACATGACAGGGCTAGGTTTACTATGAGCATCTGAAGATTTGGGCGGATCAGCAGTTCACCATATCTTGTACGTGTGGTTCATATTGTTAAATGGGACCTTCTTGTCTCAAACGAGGTCTATGTATAGAGGTGTGCAGACCTCCAGCTTTGTGTAACTTTGCTAAATACCTGAGAAGCTGGACTGAAACCCAAGAGGAGGAACCCGCACTATTGTATGCAAAGACATTTCCTGAGCGGTACTCTAGATGCGCCGAACGTCTGTGGAGAAAATCTAATCTACCAGAAGATTTTATCCATTACAAGTTTATGCTTAAAACATACAACTCTGCCCTTCACCCCTCCAAACAAACCTATTTCAACACCCTCATCACCTCACTATCCAATAACCCCAAACGTCTCTTTGACATTTTTCATTCCCTACTCAACCCAAAAGTGCAGGCTCCAACCACAGATCTCCACGCTGACGATCTGGCCAATTATTTCAAAGAAAAAATTGACCACATCCGATAGGAAATTATCTCCCAATTCCCTCATACCATGCACTGTCCTCCCTCCCCCACTGCATCTAGCTCGCTCTCTGATTTTGAAACAGTCACAGAAGAAGTAATTAGGCTCCTTGCATCTTCCCGCCCTACAACTTGCATCAGTGACCCCATTCCGTCACATCTCCTCCAGTCCCTTTCCCCTGCTGTCACCTCTAACCTAACAAAAATATTCAACCTCTCTCTCTCTTCCAGTATCTTTCCCTCATTTAAGCATGCCATCATACATCCATTACTTAAAAAACCTTCCCTCGACCAAATCTGTGCCGCTAACTATAGACCTGTCTCTAATCTTCCCTTCATCTCTAAACTCCGGGAATGCCTGGTCCACACCTGACTCATCCGCTGTCTCTCAGATTTCTCTCTTCTCGACCCTCTTCAATCTGTTTTCCGCTCTTTACACTCTACTGAAACTGCCCTCACTAAAGTCTCTAATGATCTACTGACTGCTAAATCTAATGGGCACTACTCCATGTTAATTCTCTTGGATCTCTTTGCAGCATTCAACATTGTGGACCATCAGCTCCTCCTCACTATGCTACACTCCATCGGCCTCAAGGTCATCGTTCTCTCCTGGTTCTCCTCCTTTTTCTCTGACCGTTCCTTCACAGTATCTTTTGCTGGTTCTTCCTCCTCTCATCTTCCCCTTACTGTTTGGGTTCCTCAACGATCAGTCCTAGGCCCCCTCCTCTTCTCTTTATACACCGCCCCTATTGGACAAACAATCAGTAGATTTGGTTTCCAGTACCATCTCTATGCTGATGACACTCAATTCTAAACTTCTTCTCCTGATATCACGCCTGCCTTTTTAGAAAACACCAGTGATTGTCCTACCACTGTCTCAAACATCATGTCCTCCCTCTATCTGAAACTGAACCTGTCAAAAACGGAACTCCTCGTGTTTCCTCCCTCTACTAACCTACCTTTGCCTGACATTGCCATCTCCGTGTGTGGTTCCACCATTACTCCCCAGCAACATGCCCGCTATCTTGGGGTCATACTTGATTTCAAGCTTTCATTCACCCCCACATCTGATCACTGGCTCGCTCTTGTTATCTCCACCTCAAAAACATCTCTAGAATTCTACCTTTTCTTACTTTCGACTCTGCAAAAACTCTTACTGTTTCTCTTATTCTCGTCTGGACTATTGTAACTCTCTACTAAACGGTCTCCCTCTAACCAAACTCTCCCCTCCCCAATCTGTCTTGAATGCTGAAGCCAGAATCATATTCCTCACCAATCGTTATACCGATACCTCTACCTTGTGCCAGTCACTACACTGGTTACCCATCCATTCCAGAATCCAGTACAAACTTATTAATCTCACCCACAAAACACTCCATGGCTCAGCACCTCCCTACATCTCCTCCTTTGTCTCAGCCTACCATCCTACCCCTGCCCTCCGTTCTGCTAATGACCTGAAGTTAGCATACTCAATAATCAGAAACTCCCACTCCCGTCCCCAAGACTTTTCATGTGCTGCGCTAATTCTTTGGAATGCACTACCCAGTTTAATACGATTAATCCCCAATCCCCACAATTTAAAGCGTGCCCTAAAAACATATTTGTTCAGACTGGCATACCGCTTCAATGCATTAACCTACCATAATCAGGTACCTCATATTATGTTCTCACCCGCTTTATGCATTTAATAGCCCTCTGTGTCTGTACTGTTACATACTTTGGCTGTTAACTGGTTCATGCAGAATTACATGAACACCCAATTCGAACACTATGGCTGGTCCGAACAATGAAAGCAATTGTTAACATCTACTTTTCGTGTCTCCCCTTTTTCCTCATAAATTGTAAGCTGCGAGCAGGGCCCTCATTCCTCTTGGTATCAACTTTGATGTGTGTTTATTGTTATGCTGTAATGTCTATTGTCTGTACAAGTCCCCTCTATAATGTAAAGTGCTGCGGAATATGTTGGCGCTATAGAAATAAAATTATTATTATTATTATTATTCATTTCTTTATGTTTTACTTTATGCCGGAAAAGGACTGCATTTAAGTTTTTCTGTGATTTGATTTATGAAAAATGAAATAAACCAGCCAGACTTTTAAATAGAAACGGTTCACTTAATACCTCATACCGCTATCAAGGGAGTAACATTGTTTTATATATATATACACAGCGGTGGAAATAAGTATGTGATCCCTTAAGGGTAAGTGAATTTTAACATTGAGAGATAGAATATCAAAAAAAAAATCTAGAAAATCACATTGTATAAATTATATACATTTATTTGCATTTTGCAGTGAGAAAGAAGTATTTGATCCCTCTGGCAAACAAGATTTAATACTTGGTGGCAAAACCCTTGTTGGCAAGCACAACAGTCAGACATTTTTTGTAGTTGATGATGAGGTTTGCGCACATTTCAGGAGTAATTTTGGTCCACTCCTCTTTGCATATCATCTCTAAATCATTAAGATTTTAAGGCTGTCGCTTGGCAATTCGGAGCTTCAATCCCCCTCCATAAGTTTTCTATGGGATTAAGGTCTGGAGACTGGCTAGACCACTCCATGACCTTAATGTGTTATTTTTGAGCCACTCCTTTGTTGCCTTGGCTGTATGTTTTGGGTCATTGTTTTGCTAGAAGATCAAGCCATGACTCATTTTTAATGTCTTGGCAGAGGGAAGGAGGTTGTCACTCAGGATTTATGGTACAAGGCTTCATCCATTCTCCCACTGATGCTGCGAAGTAGTCCTGTGCCCTTAGCAGACAAACACCCCCAAAACATAATGTTTCCACCTCAATGCTTTACAGTGGGGATGGTGTTCTTTGGTCATAGGCAGCATTCCTCTTCCTCCAAACACGGCGAGTTGAGTTAATGCCAAAGAGCTCAATCTGACCACAGCACCTTCTCCAATCACTCACAGATTCATTCAGGTGTTCATTGGCAAACTTCAGATGGGCCTGCACATGTACCTTCTTGAGCAGGGTGAACTTGCGGGCACAGCAGGATTTTAAACCTTTACAGCGTAATGTGTTACCAATGGTTTTCTTGGTGACTGTGGTATCAGCTGCCTTGAGATCATTAACAAGTGCCCCCGTGTAGTTTTAGGCTGATCTCTCACCTTCCTCATGGTCAAGGATACCCCATGAGGTGAGATTTTGCATGGTGACCCAGATCAATGTCAATTGACAGTCATTTTGTATTTCTTCCATTTTCTTACTATTGCACCAACAGTTGTCTCCTTCTCAACCAGTGTCTTACTTATGATTTTGTAGCCCATTCCAGCTTTGTGCAGGTCTGTGTTCTTGTCTCTGACATCGTTAGATAGCTCTTTGGTCTTGCCAATGATGTAAAGGTTAGAGACTGACTGATTAGTTGAGTCTGTGGACAGGAGTCTTTCATAAAGGTGACTATGTAAGACAGCTGTCTTTAATACAGGTAACGAGTTGATTAGAAGCATGTAACTGGTCTGTAGGAGCTAGAACTCTTAATGGTTGGTAGGGGATCAAATACTTAAGAAAAACAAAAACAATTGTTCCAGCTTCTAAAATTTCCTTTATTTTCCAAAATTTAAAAAATCATTTTCAGTTGAATTCCACATATGAAAGGTGGATATGCTCACAGGCACCAGCCATACAGCTACGTGTTTCGATCCCCTATGGATCTTTGTCACAGCTGTGTGTCAGCAGTGGGGTCCTCCTGGGTCTCCTGGCATACATTTTAATTTCATTCAAATTTCAACTGATTGTTCGTGATCACACTTATGCACCCTTAGGCTGCAGGACAGCTTGAATTTTTTTGGAACTTGATTAGGGCTGATTTTTCACCATCTGGACTATCCTGGGTAGCAACATTTCATCAATTTTTCTCTGCCGTCCATATCAAGGGAGATTAGCTAGAGTGCCATGGGTTGCATGTGATGTATCAAGTACTGATCACCTCTGTACAAGGTATGATAATCTTTAATTGTCATCGCTTAAGGGCGTTGCAGGGAGGCCAGACCAACAATGCAAAATTACATTAGCCTGCTCTTTGATGCTTCAGAATTGTGGTGAATAATGCCAGGCAAGCTTTGTTCTCTTTCATGGGAAACAGCGATTTTCTGGAAATTCGATTCGAACTCTATCCTCCAAGGATCAAACAGTTCATCTCTAAAATGAATACATAGGTGCTTATCACAAAATTGGACAATCATAAAAAAGTTAATGTATTTCAGTTCTTCAGTACAAAAAGTGAAACTCATATATTATAGAGTCATTACAGAGTGATCTATTTCAAATGATTATTTCTGTTAATGTTGATGATTATGGCTTACAGCCAATGAAAACCCAAAAGTCATTATCTCAGCAAATTAGAATACTTTATAACACCAGGATAATAAATGATTTTAACATCCGAAATGTTGGCCTACTGAAATCTATCTTCAGGAAATGCGCTCAATACTTGGTTGGGGTTCCTTTTGCATCAATTACTGCATCAATGTGGCATGGCATGGAGGCGATCAGCCTGTGGCACTGCTGAGGTGATATGGAAGCCCAGGTTGCTTTAATAGCTGCCTTCAGCCCATCTGCATTGTTTGATCTGGTGTCTTTCATCTTCCTCTTGACAATACCCCATAGATTCTCTTTGGGGTTAAGGTCAAGCAAGTTTGCTGGCCAATCAAGCACAGTGATATTGTTTTAAACCAGGTATTGGTACTTTTGGCAGTGTGGACAGGGGCCAAGTCCGGCTGGAGAGTGAAATTTCCGTCTCCAAAAACCTTATCGGCAGAGGGAAGCAGGAAGTGCTCTAAAATTTCCTGGTAGACGGCTGCACTGACTTTGATCTTGATAAAACTCAGTGTACCTATACCAGCAGATAACATAGCTCCCCAAACCATCACTGATTGTGGAAACTTCACACTAGACCTCAAGCAGCTTTGATTGTGTGTCTCTCCACTCTTCCTCCAGACTCTGGGACCTTTATTTCCAAATGAAATGCAAAATTTACTTTCATCTGAAAATGACACCTTGTACCACTGAGGAACAGTCCAGTTCTTTCTTGGCCCAGGTAAGACGCTTCTGGCGTTGTCTATTGGTCATGAATGGCTTGACACCAGGACTGCGACACTTGTAGTCCATGTCCTGGATACGTCTGTGTGGTGACTCTTAAAGCAATGACTCCAGCATTAGTCCACTCCTTGTGAATCTTCTCCAAATTTTTAAATGGCCTTTTCTTAACAATCCTTTCACGTCTGCCGTTATCCCGGTTGCTTGAGCATTTTTTTCTACCACATTTTTCCTTGCACTCTTCTTTTCATTAATATGCTTGGATACAACACTCTGTGAACAGCCAGCTTCTTTAGCAATGACCGTATTGTGGCTTACCCTCCTTGTAGAGTATTTCAATGACTGCCTTCTGGACATCTGTCAGGTCTACTGAAACAGGCTAAGGGACCTTTTAAACACATAGCAAGCCTTTGCAGGTGTTTTTGTTAATTATTCTAATTTACTGAGATAATGACATTTGGGTTTTCATTGGCTGTAAGCTATAATCATCAACACAGACAAAAATTAACACTTGAAGTAGATCATTCTGTTTGTAATGACTATATTATTTATGAGTTTCACTTTTTGAATTAAAGAACTGAAATAAATTAACTTTTCAATGATAATCTAATATTGTTAGAAGCACCTGTACATAAAGTATGTAGTACTTTGTAAAACTTCAGGCAGTTGTGAAATACCCATGCAATATAAACATGTAAAAATATTTTTATCCATTGACAAAATTCAAACTGAAATAACAAAAGAGAAATCTAAATCATATCAGGATTTTTGTAAAACATATTACCCTTTGCCTTCAAATCAGCATCAATTCTTCTATGTACACTTGCACACACTTTTTGAAATAAATTAGCAGGGAGGTTGTTCCAAACATCTTGGAGAACTAAATCAAGATCTTCTGTAATGTAGGCTTTTGCAGATCCCTTCATCACTTTATGTAATCCCAGCCATACTTGATGATGTTGATATCAGGGCTCTGTGGCTGGCATATCATTACTTTCAGGACTCCCTTCATTATTTTTGCAGAAGATATTTTTTAACCTATTTGCCCCCAAGGGTGGTTTGCACTTTAATGACCTGGCCAATTTTTACAATTCTGACCACTGTCCCTTTATGAGGTAGTAACTCTGGAATGCTTCAATGGATCCCGGTGATTCTGACATTGTTTTCTCGGGACATATTGCACTTCATGTTAGTGGTAAAATTTCTTTGATATAACTTGCGTTTAATTATGAAAAATTACGAAATTTGGCAAAAATTTTGCAATTTTTCAAATTTTAATTTTTATGCCCATAAATCACAGAGATATGGCACGCAAAATACTTATTAAGTAACATTTCCCACATGTCTACTTTCTATCAGCACAATTTTGGAACCAAATTTTTTTTGTTAGGAAGTTATGTGTTAAAATTTAACCAGCGATTTCTAATTTTTATAACACCATTTTTTGGGGGGACCACATCACATTTGAAGTCACTTTGAGTGGTCTATATGATAGAAAATTCCCAAAAGCGATACCATTCTAAAAACTGCACCCCTCAAGGTGCTCAAAACCACATTCAAGAAGTATATTAACTGGTGCATCACATGAATTTTTTGAATGTTTAAAAAAAGTGAACATATAACTTTTTTTTCACTAAAAAATTATTTCAGGACTAATTTTTTTATTATCTCAAGGGTAACAGGAGAAATTGGACTCCAAAAGTTATTGGGCAATTTATCCTGAGTACGTTGATACTGGATATGTGGGGGGTAGCCACTGTTTCGGTGCATGGCAGAGCATGGAAGGGAAGGAGCGCTGTTTGACTTTTTCAGCTCAAAATTGGATGGAATTGAGATCGGACACCATGTCGCGTTTGGAGAGTCCCTGATGTGCCTAAACAGTTGAAACCCCTCAATTCTAACTCCAACACACCCCTAACCCTAATCCTAACCCTAACCCTAGCCCTGACCCTAGCCCTAACCCTAGCCTTAACCCTAATCCCAACTCTAACCTTAGCCCTAACCTTAATGGGAAAATGGAAATAAATACATTTTTTTAATTTTATTATTTTTTCCTAACTAAGGGGGTGATGAATGGAGGTTTGATTTACTATTTATAGTGGGTTTTCATAGCAGGTTTTTATGTTTGGCAGCTGTCACACGCTAAAAGACGCTTTTTATTGTAAAATAGAGTTTTTGCATCACCACATTTTGAGAGCTATAAATTTTCCATATTTTGGCCCACAAAGTCAAGTGAGGTTTTATTTTCTGCGGGACAAGTTGACGTTTTTACTGGTACCATTTTTGGGCACATGACATTTTATGAACACTTTTTATTCCGATTTTTGGGAGGCAGAATAAACAAAAAACAGCAATTTAAGAATTGCTTTTGGGGGGCCTTTATACCGTTCTGCGTGTAGTAAAACTGATAAAGCTGTTTTATTCCTCGGGTCAGAACGATTACAGTGATGCCTCATTTATAACATTTTTTTATGTTTTGGCGTTTTTATGCAATAAAAACAATTTTAAATAAAAAATAATTATTTTTGCATCGCTTTATTCTGCGACCTATAATTTTTTTATTTTTTTGCTGATGAGGCTGTGTGGTGGCTCATTTTTTGCGGCACAAGATGACGTTGTCAGCGGTACCATATTAATTTATATCCGTCTTTTGATCGCGTGTTATTCCACTTTTTGTTTGGTGGTATGATGATAAAGCTTTGGTTTTTTTGCCTTGTTTTTTTTAAGGAGTTCACTAAAGGGTTTAGCTAGTGGGACAGTTTTATAGGGTGTGTCGTTACGGATGTGGCGATACTAAATATGTGTACTTTTATTGTTTTTTTTTATTTACATAGAGAAATGAATAAATTGGGGATTTTTTTTTCTTTATTTACTAATTTTTTTTAAATTATTTTTACACATGGTATTTTTTTCTTTTTTTACTTATTTACTTTGTCCCAGGGTAGGACATCACTACATAGTGTCAGATGGCTGATCTGACAGTTTGCAGATCACTGTGTCAGATCAGCAATCTGACAGGCAGTGCAGGAGGCTTTCAGCATCTGCTCTCAGCAGGCACTGAGAAGCCACCTCCCTGCAGAACCCGGAAGAACCCCGTGGCCATCTTGGATCCGGGGCCTGCAGGGAGGAGGCCCTTGGAATAGCGCGATCACATTGCACTGTTCTGATGATTTCAGGGAAGCACGCAGGGAGCCCCCTCCCTGCGCGATGTTTCCCTATGCCACGGAACACTGCGATCATATTTGATCGCAGTGTGCCAGGGGTTAAATTGTTGGGAGCGGTCCGTGACAAATATTTCAATGTTCGGTTCGGCTCACGATCGCATAATTTGCAATATTTGCTGATTTAATCATTGAATAAATTGCCGAATATAGCCAAACATATACAAAAGCTGGTGTTTCTCAAGCTGTGTGACAGTGTGGAAAACACCAACGTAGCGATTCTGATCAGCGGTGAAATGATCTCCGCCAATAAGAGAGCCGCGGTTCCCATGCTATCAGAAGATAGCGTGAGCACTTAGCTGTGATCAGAGGTATAAAGCTTACCTCCAGTCTCTGGTGTCAGCTGATAGGACTACAGCTCCCATCAGCTGACACTTGCTGCTGCTTTTAGCAGTGAGAGCAGTAGCGGCGGATGGGAGTATTCATTAGCTATCCTAAATAAATAAAATAAATAATTAAAAAAAACCTCCGTGGGTTCCCCTGTATTTTTCATAACCAGCCAGGCAAAACTCACAACTGGGGGCTGCAACACTCAGCTGTCAACTTCAGCAAGTTTGGTTATCAAGAGTAAAGGGGTCCCCCCAAAAGCCGGCAATTCATGTGACGCGTTTAGTAGAATCACAGTGTGACAGGTTAGTAGAGAATAGATAGAATAGATATATACACATAGAATAATAGATATATAGATCTCAGTGACACACACGTGTATATAAATATATACAGTATATATATTGTAAGGATTAGGTCTCGCTTATGTGCTACCGGAGGTAAGCAGGAGGGCGACTTCACTTGGTTCTTCAAGCAAGTTTATTCACACTTCATAAACTTGATTAAAACAGAAAACAAAAACAGCCTTCTCTGGCACAAAGTAACAAAAAACAGATATAAAGTCCTTGCACTCTAGCAGATTAGTCTCTTCAGAGCACACACACTGGAGGTATTCACACCTCCAGCCACACACACCTGTGGTCAGCAGTAGGCTCATTTATATCCCAGACACCCAGGTAACACAGAACACATGACTGATCATGTGGTAGTGACATCATCACAGGTCCTCAAACCACATACCCGGCTATGGTGATGCCACTACCCAGGATTAACATGTACTGGGCTACATAACAGAGACAAGGCATCTCTGAGCCAGATACCTCCCATCTATTACACAAACCTTTGCCACTCTACTAATATATATATATATAATATATATATATTAATATATATGTATATTAGATAGATAGAAGAAAAGCCGGCAACTCAGCAACCGTGGTAGTGTAAAATCACAGCAGGAGCCAACAGGATAGATGAGATGGATTACATACAGTAAATACAAATAGAATAGGTAGATATATAGATGTCTGTGACAAATACAATTTGTATAGTGTGTGCGAAGCCTACTTTACATGTATTTAATTAATTAAAGGTTATTTTTTTGAATAAAATGGCGTGGGCTCCTCTGTAATTTTTGTACCTAGCAGAGGGAAAGCCAACAGCTTGGGCCAATGTTTATAGCCTGGGAAGGGGGTAATACACATGGAACATCCCAGGCTGTTAATATCAGCTCATAGCTGTATACTTAGCCTTTACTGGCTATTAAAATGGGGACCCTAAGAAATGGCAGGGTCCCCCTATAATTAACAACCAGCAAAGGCTATGCAGACAGCTGCAGGCTGATATTAATAGCCAAAGAAGGGGATACTGACCCCCCAGGCTAAAAACATCAGCTCTCAGCTGCCCCAGAAAAAGCACATCTATAACCTCACCTAATCTCTAAATATTTATGCAGCAGCCAACATAACACCTATGTGTCTTTTACTGTATAATTACATTTTTGCCTGAAAAATTTATCATAGTAATTTGTAAGTGTTGATGAGCGATATTAGAATGATTTACATCAACTAGGAGTGAGCCAACCCCTATGTATCTGGCTTTGGCTGCTGTCCAGCCCGCACTGGAAGTGAATGGCGTGCAGGGGGTGAGTAAGCACAGTAATGGGCACTTGTGCTCCATTTACTTTCCTGACTTCCATCCTATAAAATAAAGTTTGTTGAAAGGCAGAATGCAGGGCAGATATCAACTTTGAGGCTTTAGCCCCTCCCACAGTCATTAGCATATGTTGCTAATGGCGAAGGAGAAGGTGCAAAGCTGAATACATCAGGATTTGCTCATCCCTAGCAGAAACATATCAAACTTTAATGAAATGTGGTTTTATGTTTGCTATTTATGCCTCCCACAGGATTAGTCACTGTT
The DNA here is from genome assembly GCA_033576555.1 of Oophaga sylvatica. Classification (NCBI taxonomy): domain Eukaryota; kingdom Metazoa; phylum Chordata; class Amphibia; order Anura; family Dendrobatidae; genus Oophaga; species Oophaga sylvatica. The sequence continues at coordinate 173,461,702 of JARQOD010000002.1, forward strand.
GTCAGAAAAAATGGCATCTTCAAATTACAGTGTTAGAGGTATGTGGTTAACTGGAGGGAAAGCAGAAGTATTACCGTTTGCAAACTACTGTTGAATCTGCAGATGTTGACCAGGTTTTATTTCCTACACTTTAAAGAATCACAACCAATATGTATCAGTACTAACGTCGCAACCAACTAAGTACTTCAGTTCTGGAAAAAAGTGAGAATCCCGACAAGGCAAAATATCACGTGATCAGTAAGGTGAAGAGTTTTATTGGTCAGTGAAAGAGTCAAAAGAAGAACGCTAAACAGAGAACCAAAGCACAAAATTTCAAGGAGAAGGAATTTGTTAATAAACTTGATGATTTGTTTGATGTCACTCATGCTGATGCCATGAAGCTTATAAAACTTCAGGAAGACTTTGACATTTAGCTTGTTCAAAGAGAAATAGCTCATCGTTGAAGCATGGGACCATTAGACTAAAAGCTGGCAAAGGTGGAGGAAATAAGATTTATGAGAGAATTATGATTTATAAGAGAAAAGAAGAACAAAGAAAACAAAGGAGTGAGTCAAGCAGTCAACAGCATCAGCTGAACTTTACAGTAGTAGTAGCAGTTGCAGGGACTATGGCCTTTCCGACAATGATAGTGATAAGGGCGCAGGGCATTTTAGTCCCAAGAAATGTAAATCAGTGAGATCTGTCCACATTGTCACCCTGGATGCTACTGTAGCTCTAGACAGAACTAATACCAGTGATAGAAAAGCTAGCTACCTGCTTGCTGCTGCTTCTCAGTCTCTTGGCCATGATCCAGACAGTTTCACGTTGAATAGGGAATCTATCAGATAGGCTTATTGCCGGCATCAAAAGATTGAAGCAAATGCTTTCAGAACTTCCTTTGATAGCAGTGGTCCACTGTACACTGGCATGGGAAAAGGTTTGCAAGTCAGATCCGTAATGAAACTGCTGATCGACTGGCGGTACTAGTGTTAGGAGGAGGAACTGAGAAGTTGTTGTCGGTTGCAGAGATAGCTAATAGCACAGGAGTAGCACAAGCTAAGGCTGTATTCAAGGTTCTGCAGGATTGGCAGATCTTGGATAAATTGAAGTTTTTGCCATTCGACACGACCTGTAGTAACACTGGTATAAAGGGTGGTGAATGCATCCTCTTACAAAAGATACTGCAGAAAGAACTACTGAGTTTGCTGTCTAGGCACCACATTCACAAGCTAATTATTACAAGTGAGTTGGATAAATTGTGGCCAGCAACAGGTCCAAATATAAAGTTGCTCGAGAGATTTTCTACTACCTGGAATCAACTTGATAAAACCAAGTTTTTGGCTGAAATTTAAGATGACATAGTTTCAAAAGACCTAGGTTCGCTTAAGGAGTGACTAGTTATATTTTTCACCTACCAGCTTGCACAATGCCGTCCAAAAGATGATTACAAGGAATTGTTAACACTAGCACGCCTGTTCTTTGCTGTCAAATCTAGATGTACACATCAATACTCTAGGGACAGGGTCTTACCATTGGGCCCGATGGATGGCCAAAGTGACATACGCTCTGAAGATCTTCATGTTTCATCACAAATTTTGCTTAAATTTAGCAAAGTTAAAAAATCTCTGTCAATTTTGCACTCTTACTATCCACTTTTAATTGAAGGCTTTGTATCTCAGATCACAGTCACATCGCCGCAAAACGACTTGACATTATTTCAAGAACTCATAGCATATAAAGTTTTCAAGGAACCTGTTGCTGAGTCAGCAATAAAAACTTTCAACAGACACTTGTGGTACCTCAGTGATATTATGGTGGGCCTGACTTTTTTTGACAGTGAGGTCCTAATCGCAGAAAAGGTTGAGATGGTACTGACTCTGCAGAATGAAGGTAACATGGTCTGCTCAACTCATGTGCAGCTTGCCAAAGACCATGTGTCACACAAGAAGCTTCATCACTTCATGTCATTCAACACGAAAAAACAATTTGTTTTACTTGAAGTAAACCAAATTTCTTTTATCAAGATCCCTGACAGTATCACACTAACGTAAGTTACATAAATGCATAGAAAAGTAGCCAGATTTAAAATTGTGAATGATGCCGCTGAATGCTCCATTGCACTCATTAGTATGTTCAATTCGTCATTGAGCACTGGAGAATACCAGAAAGAGTTTATTCTCCAGTGTGTGAAAAGCATTTCCATGACTATCCAGAACCAAATAAAGCGTGTTTTGTTAAAAAAGTGAAAGCGTGAAACTACTGTAAAATTGTATATTCACTTTGCTGCATGTCATTTATTACAAATAATTGTTAGTTTTATGATGATTGAGCACCAGTAAACAATGTTGCAATCTTACGAACTGTTGTGTATGTTACAATGACACCAAAGGGAATTATTTATTTTTGCACAAAAAATGTTTGTCTGTAAATATAATATATATACTGTGTATATATTATATATTATATATATATATTATATATATATATATATATAAAAGCAAACATGAAGGCAGCACTCTATAATCTTCAAAGTGAAAACGTAGTAAGGTTTATTAAGACCCACATGTTTTGGTTCACACTGAGCCTTTCTCAAGGCCTGGCACCCACTAGTGAATATTGTGCTGTCCCAATTTTGTATTTATATATATATATACAATATACATATATTGTATGTTGATTGAAATGAATTGTAGGTTCAAGTGCTAGCCTGAAGATGAAGTTACAGAAACTGTTTCATATTACAATAGGTGAAATCAGAGCCTTAGTCATATGCATTGTTGTCCTTTAGCGCTATCTCTGTATTACCACTGGTATCTGGATGGCTGGATTACATACTTCCATTATAAGAGATATAATACTGTAACAGACTCTTTTTCACTTATCTGTAGCAAGTGTCCCTGCCTGTCAGGCATGTATTTTGTTGGCATAGTACATGGGCTCTATACTGTCGTTCTGCTCAGTTAGTTTTTTTACTGTTGCTTTTATCACTGTGATAAATCAAACTCCAGCTTTGCACAACATCCTATAGCAAATCAGAGTTAATACATAATGCGTTGTAAGTGAGCATTACTAAATTATAAACACAGATTTGTTCCATATGTGTGTTTATAGCAAGAACTGTGTAGTGTCATGTTTTCTAAGAAATAGATTCTATTTCTCCTATTACATTTTATTCACTCAACATATATAATTATGGAAGTGGTACAAAGGTGAAAAATCCCCCCTGCTTCTTTCTAATAAATCAATGTGAAATGTTAAAATATCAAGTGAAGGCTGCATTACCTACAGGGAGATAAACACAAGATAATGGATTATCATAATGGTTTGCCGCTAAGATGACAGCATGGGTTACTCTGTGAGTGCTACACATTTAAAGTGATATGCAACAGGATATGCGATAGTTGTTTGATAGATGCAGATCCACCTCTGTAACTCACACCTATATAGTTATTTAGTTACATAGTTCAATGTAATAAACACATGTCCATCAAGTCAACCAATGGATGGGAATAGAGAAGGAATAGGTTATTGGTATATTCTCAATAACTCGTACATGATCCAGTCTACTCTAAAGAGCACGTTTTTCCTTCCTTATTGATCCTGAATGTTGATTGACTGAATTAACCTACAAAGAACAATTTTATACATTTACATTTTTAAAAATGGCACATTAGCTTTGTGCCTGTTGCTTGGCAAAGTAGTTGACATAAAAGAGTCTGTAAACATTATGTAAAGAGGAGCTGGAATAACAGAGCTGCATTCCTTAAGAATTCTTGGATGCAGACCAACTGGGTCCATGGACTTGTTCACATTCACTTTGTTTAGCATAATTTGGACTACATCTACATTTAACCACCTGAATATATGAAATGACATTGTAAAAGGACCAGAACTGGGTTGACCAGTCGCTCTCTCTTTTTTGGTATCTATAGAGCTGAAGAATCCAGTCAGTAAATCTGCTGTCTCTTGATACTCAGTGACCATCTCTCATTCACCATTATTCAGGGGACTCACCTGTACAGACCTAGGATTTTTGTCTTTACTGCATATATTTGTCTTTTTTAGTTGGCTATGAGCTGTTCATTTCCTATTTAGTCGATTTGATTATTTTTACAGGTTTATTCAGCTCTTTTAAGGTTTTAAATGTTAGAGCTGACTGGTCAGATTTATATAGTCCTAGGTCTAAGTCAAGCCAGGTTTGAGTTTTGCCATTTATACTTGTTATCTATTGGAATATATCTTGCAGTCTGATTCACTAATATAGATTGAAAGTACTCCCATTTATTATTAGTATCACTATCACTATCTGACTATATATGCTCCCAGTTAATGTCCTAAAGTCCAGCCTGGGAAATTGGACTTTTCAAAATATAAGCCAAATTCATTAAGTCTGGCTTAAGTCCTCATCAACTATAGAGGAAATCCATGATTAAATTAAAATATCTCTAAATTGTCATTTTTTTGTCTCCTTACACCAATAAACCATTAAAATAAGTACAGAATAAGTTTAAACACTTGTTACCTGTTCTGTAAATAGGTGATTAAACTCTTTACCTCCAAGGGTGGTTTGCATGTTAATGACCAGGCCAATTTTATCAATTCTTACCTCTGTCCCTTTATGAGGTAATAACTCTGGAACGCTTCCATAGATACAGGTGATTCTGCCGTTGTTTTCTCGAGATATGTTTTAGTTCATGATAGTGGTCAAATTTCTTTGATATGACTTGCGTTTATCTTTGAAAAATATGGAAATTTGACGAAAATTCTGAAAATTTCGCAATTTTCCAAATTTGAATTTTCATGCCCTTAAATCAAAGAAATCTGTCACACAAAATAGTTAATAAATAGCAAATTCCACATGTCTACTTTACATCAGCACAATTTTGGAACCAAATTTTTTTTTTGTTAGAAAGTAATAAGGGTTAAAAGTTGACCATCGATTTCTCATTTTTACAACACCATTTTTTTTAGGGACCACATAACATTTGAAGTCACTTTGAGGGGTCTATATAATAGAAAATACCCAAAAGTTACACCATTCTAAAAACTGTACCACTGAAGGTGCTCAAAACCACATTCAAGAAGCTTATTAACCCTTTAGGTGCTTCAAAGGAATTTATGGAATGATTTAAAAAAAATGAACATTTAACTTTTTTCACAAAAAATTTACTTCAGATCCAATTTGTGTTATTTTACTAAGGGTCACAGGAGAAATTGGACCCCAAAAGTTGTACAATTTTTCCTGAGTATGCTGATACCTGATATATGCAGGTAAACCACTGTTTGGGTGCATGACAGAGCTCTGAAGGGAAGGAGCGCCTTTTGACTTTTGAAGGCAAAATTGGCTGGAATTGAGATCGGACGCCATGTCGCATTTGAAGAGCCCCTGATGTGCCTAAACAGTGGAAACTCCACACATGTGGACCGAATTTGGAAAATAGACCCCCTAAGTAACTTACCCAGATGTGTGGTGAGCACTTTGAACCCCCAAGTGCTTCACAGAAGTTTACAATGTAGAGTCATAAAAATATCTTAATTTTTTTCCCAAAAATGATATTTTTTCCCCAATTTTTTATTTTCTCAAGGGTAACAGGAGAAATTGGACCCAAAAAGTTGTTGTGCAATTTGTCCTGAGTATGCTGATACCCCATATGTGGGGTGTAAACCACTGTTTGGGCACATGACAGAGCTCAGAAGGGAAGGAGCACCGTTTGAGTTTTTCAACACAGAATTGGCTGGAATTGTGATCAGACGTATGTTGCGTTTGGAGAACCACTGATGTGCCTAAACAGTGGAAACTCCCCAATTCTAACTCCAACCCTAACCCCAACCCACCCCTAACTCTAATCACAACCGTAAATGTAATCCAAACCCTAACCCCAACTCTAGCCCCAACCCTAACCCTAACTTTAGCCCCCACCCTAACCCTAACTTTAGCCCAAACCCTAAACCCTCACCCTAACCGAAACCCTAAACCTAACCCTAATGGTAAAATGGAAATAAATACATTTTTTATTTAATTATTTTTCCCTAACTAAGGGGGTGATAAAGTGGGGTTTGATTTACTATTTATAGTGGGTTTTTATGTTTGGCAGTTGTCACACACTAAAAGATTCTTTTTATTGCCAAAAATAGTTTTTGCATCACTACATTTTGAGCTATAATTTTTCCATATTTTGGCCCACAGAGTCATGTGAGGTCTTGTTTTTTTCAGGACAAGTTGATGTTTTTATTGGTACCATTTTCTGGCACATGACATATTTGATCTCTTTTTATTCATATTTTTGGCAGGCAGAATTAACAAAAACCAGCAATTCATGAATTTATTTGGGGGGGCGTTTATACTGTTCCGCATGTGATAAACTTGATAAAGCAGTTTTATTCTTCGGTTCAGTATGATGACAGCGATATCTCATTTATATCATTTTTTATGTTTTGTCGCTTTTATACAATAAAATTATTTTATAGAAAAAATAATAATTTTTGCATCGCTTTATTCTGAGAGCTATAACTTTTTTATTTTTCCGATGATGGAGCTATATGGTGGCTTGTTTTTTGTGGGACAAGATGACTTTCAGCAGTACCACGTTTATTTATATCCGTCTTTTTGATCGCGTTATTCCACTTTTTGTTCGATGATATTATGATAAAGCATTGTTTTTTTGCTTTGCTTTTTTTAATGGTGTTCACTAAAGGGGTTAACTAGTGGGAAAGTTTAATAGATCGGTTCGTTACGGATGCAGCAATACTAAATATGTGCACTTTTATTGTTTAGATTTTATAATGAAATATTGATTTAAAGGGGACTTTTCACCCCCCTCTGGGGGCTGACAGGTTCCCTTTAATGTTAGAATAAATATAGATTTTTTATTATTATTTTGTATTATTTTTTAAATATTTTTACATTTTACTTTTTTTATTTCATTCTTACTTTTACACTGTGTCCCACTATGGGACAAACATTTTGTGCAAGCTGATCGCTTATTTGGCATGCAGATCTGTGCACACTGACGTCAGTGGCTTCCTGAAATGCACTGCGCATGACATGAAGTCTCTGAGCTCTGGTAACATGGATGTCCTCATGACAACATTGGGTTACTATGGGAGCAATCGAGCCCCGCATCATGCTGCGGGGTCTTCGATCCAAAGGCAAAGGGGTTGTCAGAGCTGACAGCCCCTCTGCCTGCTCCCAAACACTGCGATCATGTTTGATCGCAGTGTTCCTGGGGTTAAAGTGCCGGGAGTGGTCCGTGACCACCCCTGGCACTTAATGCCGGGTGTCAGCTGTAAGAATCAGCTGAAACTCGGCCACGATCAGCCGCGCTCCCTCCCCCTGTGAGCGCTGCTGAACACTTATGACCTGCTATTCCATCCATGGGCATTAAGTCTCAGGGCTCATGGATGCAATAGTACATCCAATGTCAGAAAGGGGTTAAACAAATGAAACATGCATGCTTTTACCAAGGGAATTTTGTTGTGAGAGAAAAACATTGTATTGTCTGTCAATTGCTAAAACACCCTATACATATACACCCTATATATATAGGGACATTCTACATGCTTCCCAAAATCCACAAAGCCGGAAATCCAGGGAGGCCGATTATTTCATGTGTGGACACCCTTACTGAGCAAGTATCTGGATGGGTAGAGGGTGTTCTTAAACCCCTGGTAAAGGATACACCCAGCTACATTCAGGACACAACTGACCTACTGAATAAACTAGCAGCAATAGGTTCTCTACCAGAAGGAACCATCCTGGCCACCATGGATGTGGAATCTTTGTACTCTAATATCCCACACCAGGATGGATTAAATGCCTGCAAAGTCTTCATGGGAAACACCGGGAATGATGCTGATTCTGTGGTGAAACTCACAAAATTCATCCTCACCCACAATTACTTCGAATTTGACAACAAGATCTATCTTCAGGAGACTGGCACAGCTATGGGAAGTAAAATGGCTCCACAGTATGCAAATCTTTTCAGGGCCAAGCTTGAAAGCGAATTTTTGTCCTCCTGCCCCATCAGGCCTCGGGCCTACTACCGCTACATTGATGACATTTTAATCATCTGGACGGAGTCTGAACAACAGCTAAAGACGTTCCATGAACAGTTCAATCAATTTCATCCCACCATCAACTTAACACTTAACTACTCCAGCACTGAAATTAACTTTTTAGACACCACCATTAAGCTAAAGAACAATGAAATAGAGACATCCCTGTATCAGAAGCCAATCGACCGTCCAACATATCTTAAATGGGACAGTTTCCATCCTAAACACATAAAAAACTCTATTGTCTACAGCCAAGCCATCAGATACAACCGTATATGTTCCAACCCCATGGATAGAGATGAACACCTTGGTCGCCTCAGAAAGACTTTTTTGAACCAGGGCTACCATCCAAGAACAATTGAAAACCAAATTACAAGAGCCACCAGAATATCAAGGAATCACCTGCTACATTACAAAGCTAAAGAAGAAAATAACCGGGTGCCTCTAGTGGTCACCTACAATCCAAGCCTGGAGATGCTAAGGGGAGCTGCACGGAAACTACAACCTTTACTACAAAAAGATGCCCGATTACAATCCATATTTCCAGACCCCCCACTACTATGTTTTAGGCAGCCCCCAAATCTAAGAAGCATCATTGTCAGAAGCTCCCTGTCCTCCCCAACAGCTGCAGGAACCTTTCCTTGCAGACAAAAGAAATGCAAAACCTGTACATCTATAATGACCACGGACAGGATAAAGATCCCCAACTCCCATCAGGACTACAAGATACCAGGTACTTTCAGTTGCATCACATCTAATGTGGTGTACCTAATTATATGTACTAAATGTCCAACTGGGGTCTGTATGTGGGGGAGACCGGGCAAAAACTGAGAACAAGGATGAATTCTCATCGCCACACGATAAGAGAAAAAAGAATGGATTTACCTGTGGCCAAACACTTTTGTATGCCCGGTCATAGCATGACAGATATGGAATTACTTGTATTAAAATCTAACTTCAAATCTGAGAAGGATAGAAAAGTCTGGGAATATAAACTTATGATGACCTTTGACACTCTTAGTGCTGGATGAATATATCCCAGAGTTTTATGTCGTTCTACAACAATTAAGGAATCTGCCTCCCTGACCTTTTAGGGTCATCACAACACAATACCAGACCCCAATCAGAGGGTAATAAAACCTTCACTCCTTATCTATGAACTAGTCATATTTATGTTAATCCCTCTGCCATAATGACAGTTCTGCTTCATGTCACTTGTCCTACCTATTGCATTTTTTCTGTGCTATTTTGTGTATAAATATGTGATTCTTCAGATGTTGTATTAGTCTATGCCTGATGAAGAGACCTGAGTAGTCTCGAAAGCTTGCAATTTGTTACCATCTTTTCAGTTAGCCATTAAAAGGTATCAACCACTGAGGACTCTCAAGTCTAAATATTTTTCTATCTGCTGGCTAACACGGTACGAAGATACACATCTTTCCTATATCAAAATGGAGGATACCAGAATGTACCGCATCTTTATGGAACTGAAACCACTTCTGAAGAAACGTGCACAAATGGACAGCGACATTTTTTTCTTATCTAAATGCAAAAAGGAGAATCTAATTCCCAAAGGACTCTGGATTACAAACCCAATTCTTCACACCTACAATACCCATTATGCACAAAACCTTTGTCACAGGACTTCTGAAAGACTAAGGAACCATCTTTTGCATGTCTGCTACAGCATAAGGAGTAAAGTCCAAGGACAATTGGAAACTCTGAGGAAAACACTTACAGAAAGCACAGAGCAAAAATTACAACAATACTACAACAAACTACGGACCTTTCTGATTCAAAACAAGGAAAAGAAACTACACAGATTGCGCCTCCATTCCGGACTCTATACATACAGATACAAAACAAAACCAAAACCTGACAACTCTGACAACCACTCCATTCCAGACACAAAAGCATCTAACTGTGTCATCAATCTCTCAGATTACAAGCCCAGCAAAGTGGAGCTTGCCGTGCTTTCTAGAGGACTCTCATTTTGTCCTACTAAGGCCCTGGATAAAACCGAACTCTGCAGTGATATGGAACATTTTTTCAGGAGACTGCGCCTGAGGGAATACTTCAATGATACAGAAGATTCAGAAAACACTCGGACTGAAGGAAGAGGGATCCCAATAACCAAGAAGAGGTCAGACTGGACACCTCCACCTGGACGTAACCCTCATTTGGATAAATATATAGACTCATTCAGACATTTGATAAAATCCACCATCATAGCCACCAACAAGAGACAAGCCTCCAACATCAGTGCCCAGGAGAGAAAGGCCATACAGTCTCTGAAAACCAACAAAGAAATCATCATTAAACCTGCTGACAAGGGAGGTGCAATAGTCATGATGAACACATCAGACTATATGAAGGAAGCAAACAGACAACTTACGGACACACGCTACTACAGAAAACTGGAGTCGGACCCTACACAGGACTATTACAAGGAACTAAGCAAGTTGGTATCTTGTCTGTCTGACAAATCCATAAGAGCTGATGACCTGATACCAGAAAGTCCAAGAACAGGGACATTCTACATGCTTCCCAAAATCCACAAAGCCGGAAATCCAGGGAGGCCGATTATTTCATGTGTGGACACCCTTACTGAGCAAGTATCTGGATGGGTAGAGGGTGTTCTTAAACCCCTGGTAAAGGATACACCCAGCTACATTCAGGACACAACTGACCTACTGAATAAACTAGCAGCAATAGGTTCTCTACCAGAAGGAACCATCCTGGCCACCATGGATGTGGAATCTTTGTACTCTAATATCCCACACCAGGATGGATTAAATGCCTGCAAAGTCTTCATGGGAAACACCGGGAATGATGCTGATTCTGTGGTGAAACTCACAAAATTCATCCTCACCCACAATTACTTCGAATTTGACAACAAGATCTATCTTCAGGAGACTGGCACAGCTATGGGAAGTAAAATGGCTCCACAGTATGCAAATCTTTTCATGGCCAAGCTTGAAAGCAAATTTTTGTCCTCCTGCCCCATCAGGCCTCGGGCCTACTACCGCTACATTGATGACATTTTAATCATCTGGACGGAGTCTGAACAACAGCTAAAGACGTTCCATGAACAGTTCAATCAATTTCATCCCACCATCAACTTAACACTTAACTACTCCAGCACTGAAATTAACTTTTTAGACACCACCATTAAGCTAAAGAACAATGAAATAGAGACATCCCTGTATCAGAAGCCAATCGACCGTCCAACATATCTTAAATGGGACAGTTTCCATCCTAAACACATAAAAAACTCTATTGTCTACAGCCAAGCCATCAGATACAACCGTATATGTTCCAACCCCATGGATAGAGATGAACACCTTGGTCGCCTCAGAAAGACTTTTTTGAACCAGGGCTACCATCCAAGAACAATTGAAAACCAAATTACAAGAGCCACCAGAATATCAAGGAATCACCTGCTACATTACAAAGCTAAAGAAGAAAATAACCGGGTGCCTCTAGTGGTCACCTACAACCAAGCCTGGAGATGCTAAGGGGAGCTGCACGGAAACTACAACCTTTACTACAAAAAGATGCCCGATTACAATCCATATTTCCAGACCCCCCACTACTATGTTTTAGGCAGCCCCCAAATCTAAGAAGCATCATTGTCAGAAGCTCCCTGTCCTCCCCAACAGCTGCAGGAACCTTTCCTTGCAGACAAAAGAAATGCAAAACCTGTACATCTATAATGACCACGGACAGGATAAAGATCCCCAACTCCCATCAGGACTACAAGATACCAGGTACTTTCAGTTGCATCACATCTAATGTGGTGTACCTAATTATATGTACTAAATGTCCAACTGGGGGTCTGTATGTGGGGGAGACCGGGCAAAAACTGAGAACAAGGATGAATTCTCATCGCCACACGATAAGAGAAAAAAGAATGGATTTACCTGTGGCCAAACACTTTTGTATGCCCGGTCATAGCATGACAGATATGGAATTACTTGTATTAAAATCTAACTTCAAATCTGAGAAGGATAGAAAAGTCTGGGAATATAAACTTATGATGACCTTTGACACTCTTAGTGCTGGGATGAATATATCCCAGAGTTTTATGTCGTTCTACAACAATTAAGGAATCTGCCTCCCTGACCTTTTAGGGTCATCACAACACAATACCAGACCCCAATCAGAGGGTAATAAAACCTTCACTCCTTATCTATGAACTAGTCATATTTATGTTAATCCCTCTGCCATAATGACAGTTCTGCTTCATGTCACTTGTCCTACCTATTGCATTTTTTCTGTGCTATTTTGTGTATAAATATGTGAATCTTCAGATGTTGTATTAGTCTATGCCTGATGAAGAGACCTGAGTAGTCTCGAAAGCTTGCAATTTGTTACCATCTTTTCAGTTAGCCATTAAAAGGTATCAACCACTGAGGACTCTCAAGTCTAAATATTTTTCTATCTGCTGGCTAACACGGTACGAAGATACACATCTTTCCTATATCAAAATGGAGGATACCAGAATGTACCACATCTTTATGGAACTGAAACCACTTCTGAAGAAACGTGCACAAATGGACAGCGACATTTTTTTCTTATCTAAATGCAAAAAGGAGAATCTAATTCCCAAAGGACTCTGGATTACAAACCCAATTCTTCACACCTACAATACCCATTATGCACAAAACCTTTGTCACAGGACTTCTGAAAGACTAAGGAACCATCTTTTGCATGTCTGCTACAGCATAAGGAGTAAAGTCCAAGGACAATTGGAAACTCTGAGGAAAACACTTACAGAAAGCACAGAGCAAAATTACAACAATACTACAACAAACTACGGACCTTTCTGATTCAAAACAAGGAAAAGAAACTACACAGATTGCGCCTCCATTCCGGACTCTATACAAACAGATACAAAACAAAACCAAAACCTGACAACTCTGACAACCACTCCATTCCAGACACAAAAGCATCTAACTGTGTCATCAATCTCTCAGATTACAAGCCCAGCAAAGTGGAGCTTGCCGTGCTTTCTAGAGGACTCTCATTTTGTCCTACTAAGGCCCTGGATAAAACCGAACTCTGCAGTGATATGGAACATTTTTTCAGGAGACTGCGCCTGAGGGAATACTTCAATGATACAGAAGATTCAGAAAACACTCGGACTGAAGGAAGAGGGATCCCAATAACCAAGAAGAGGTCAGACTGGACACCTCCACCTGGACGTAACCCTCATTTGGATAAATATATAGACTCATTCAGACATTTGATAAAATCCACCATCATAGCCACCAACAAGAGACAAGCCTCCAACATCAGTGCCCAGGAGAGAAAGGCCATACAGTCTCTGAAAACCAACAAAGAAATCATCATTAAACCTGCTGACAAGGGAGGTGCAATAGTCATGATGAACACATCAGACTATATGAAGGAAGCAAACAGACAACTTACGGACACACGCTACTACAGAAAACTGGAGTCGGACCCTACACAGGACTATTACAAGGAACTAAGCAAGTTGGTATCTTGTCTGTCTGACAAATCCATAAGAGCTGATGACCTGATACCAGAAAGTCCAAGAACAGGGACATTCTACATGCTTCCCAAAATCCACAAAGCCGGAAATCCAGGGAGGCCGATTATTTCATGTGTGGACACCCTTACTGAGCAAGTATCTGGATGGGTAGAGGGTGTTCTTAAACCCCTGGTAAAGGATACACCCAGCTACATTCAGGACACAACTGACCTACTGAATAAACTAGCAGCAATAGGTTCTCTACCAGAAGGAACCATCCTGGCCACCATGGATGTGGAATCTTTGTACTCTAATATCCCACACCAGGATGGATTAAATGCCTGCAAAGTCTTCATGGGAAACACCGGGAATGATGCTGATTCTGTGGTGAAACTCACAAAATTCATCCTCACCCACAATTACTTCGAATTTGACAACAAGATCTATCTTCAGGAGACTGGCACAGCTATGGGAAGTAAAATGGCTCCACAGTATGCAAATCTTTTCATGGCCAAGCTTGAAAGCGAATTTTTGTCCTCCTGCCCCATCAGGCCTCGGGCCTACTACCGCTACATTGATGACATTTTAATCATCTGGACGGAGTCTGAACAACAGCTAAAGACGTTCCATGAACAGTTCAATCAATTTCATCCCACCATCAACTTAACACTTAACTACTCCAGCACTGAAATTAACTTTTTAGACACCACCATTAAGCTAAAGAACAATGAAATAGAGACATCCCTGTATCAGAAGCCAATCGACCGTCCAACATATCTTAAATGGGACAGTTTCCATCCTAAACACATAAAAAACTCTATTGTCTACAGCCAAGCCATCAGATACAACCGTATATGTTCCAACCCCATGGATAGAGATGAACACCTTGGTCGCCTCAGAAAGACTTTTTTGAACCAGGGCTACCATCCAAGAACAATTGAAAACCAAATTACAAGAGCCACCAGAATATCAAGGAATCACCTGCTACATTACAAAGCTAAAGAAGAAAATAACCGGGTGCCTCTAGTGGTCACCTACAATCCAAGCCTGGAGATGCTAAGGGGAGCTGCACGGAAACTACAACCTTTACTACAAAAAGATGCCCGATTACAATCCATATTTCCAGACCCCCCACTACTATGTTTTAGGCAGCCCCCAAATCTAAGAAGCATCATTGTCAGAAGCTCCCTGTCCTCCCCAACAGCTGCAGGAACCTTTCCTTGCAGACAAAAGAAATGCAAAACCTGTACATCTATAATGACCACGGACAGGATAAAGATCCCCAACTCCCATCAGGACTACAAGATACCAGGTACTTTCAGTTGCATCACATCTAATGTGGTGTACCTAATTATATGTACTAAATGTCCAACTGGGGGTCTGTATGTGGGGGAGACCGGGCAAAAACTGAGAACAAGGATGAATTCTCATCGCCACACGATAAGAGAAAAAAGAATGGATTTACCTGTGGCCAAACACTTTTGTATGCCCGGTCATAGCATGACAGATATGGAATTACTTGTATTAAAATCTAACTTCAAATCTGAGAAGGATAGAAAAGTCTGGGAATATAAACTTATGATGACCTTTGACACTCTTAGTGCTGGGATGAATATATCCCAGAGTTTTATGTCGTTCTACAACAATTAAGGAATCTGCCTCCCTGACCTTTTAGGGTCATCACAACACAATACCAGACCCCAATCAGAGGGTAATAAAACCTTCACTCCTTATCTATGAACTAGTCATATTTATGTTAATCCCTCTGCCATAATGACAGTTCTGCTTCATGTCACTTGTCCTACCTATTGCATTTTTTCTGTGCTATTTTGTGTATAAATATGTGATTCTTCAGATGTTGTATTAGTCTATGCCTGATGAAGAGACCTGAGTAGTCTCGAAAGCTTGCAATTTGTTACCATCTTTTCAGTTAGCCATTAAAAGGTATCAACCACTGAGGACTCTCAAGTCTAAATATTTTTCTATCTGCTGGCTAACACGGTACGAAGATACACATCTTTCCTATATCAAAATGGAGGATACCAGAATGTACCGCATCTTTATGGAACTGAAACCACTTCTGAAGAAACGTGCACAAATGGACAGCGACATTTTTTTCTTATCTAAATGCAAAAAGGAGAATCTAATTCCCAAAGGACTCTGGATTACAAACCCAATTCTTCACACCTACAATACCCATTATGCACAAAACCTTTGTCACAGGACTTCTGAAAGACTAAGGAACCATCTTTTGCATGTCTGCTACAGCATAAGGAGTAAAGTCCAAGGACAATTGGAAACTCTGAGGAAAACACTTACAGAAAGCACAGAGCAAAAATTACAACAATACTACAACAAACTACGGACCTTTCTGATTCAAAACAAGGAAAAGAAACTACACAGATTGCGCCTCCATTCCGGACTCTATACAAACAGATACAAAACAAAACCAAAACCTGACAACTCTGACAACCACTCCATTCCAGACACAAAAGCATCTAACTGTGTCATCAATCTCTCAGATTACAAGCCCAGCAAAGTGGAGCTTGCCGTGCTTTCTAGAGGACTCTCATTTTGTCCTACTAAGGCCCTGGATAAAACCGAACTCTGCAGTGATATGGAACATTTTTTCAGGAGACTGCGCCTGAGGGAATACTTCAATGATACAGAAGATTCAGAAAACACTCGGACTGAAGGAAGAGGGATCCCAATAACCAAGAAGAGGTCAGACTGGACACCTCCACCTGGACGTAACCCTCATTTGGATAAATATATAGACTCATTCAGACATTTGATAAAATCCACCATCATAGCCACCAACAAGAGACAAGCCTCCAACATCAGTGCCCAGGAGAGAAAGGCCATACAGTCTCTGAAAACCAACAAAGAAATCATCATTAAACCTGCTGACAAGGGAGGTGCAATAGTCATGATGAACACATCAGACTATATGAAGGAAGCAAACAGACAACTTACGGACACACGCTACTACAGAAAACTGGAGTCGGACCCTACACAGGACTATTACAAGGAACTAAGCAAGTTGGTATCTTGTCTGTCTGACAAATCCATAAGAGCTGATGACCTGATACCAGAAAGTCCAAGAACAGGGACATTCTACATGCTTCCCAAAATCCACAAAGCCGGAAATCCAGGAGGCCGATTATTTCATGTGTGGACACCCTTACTGAGCAAGTATCTGGATGGGTAGAGGGTGTTCTTAAACCCCTGGTAAAGGATACACCCAGCTACATTCAGGACACAACTGACCTACTGAATAAACTAGCAGCAATAGGTTCTCTACCAGAAGGAACCATCCTGGCCACCATGGATGTGGAATCTTTGTACTCTAATATCCCACACCAGGATGGATTAAATGCCTGCAAAGTCTTCATGGGAAACACCGGGAATGATGCTGATTCTGTGGTGAAACTCACAAAATTCATCCTCACCCACAATTACTTCGAATTTGACAACAAGATCTATCTTCAGGAGACTGGCACAGCTATGGGAAGTAAAATGGCTCCACAGTATGCAAATCTTTTCAGGGCCAAGCTTGAAAGCGAATTTTTGTCCTCCTGCCCCATCAGGCCTCGGGCCTACTACCGCTACATTGATGACATTTTAATCATCTGGACGGAGTCTGAACAACAGCTAAAGACGTTCCATGAACAGTTCAATCAATTTCATCCCACCATCAACTTAACACTTAACTACTCCAGCACTGAAATTAACTTTTTAGACACCACCATTAAGCTAAAGAACAATGAAATAGAGACATCCCTGTATCAGAAGCCAATCGACCGTCCAACATATCTTAAATGGGACAGTTTCCATCCTAAACACATAAAAAACTCTATTGTCTACAGCCAAGCCATCAGATACAACCATATATGTTCCAACCCCATGGATAGAGATGAACACCTTGGTCGCCTCAGAAAGACTTTTTTGAACCAGGGCTACCATCCAAGAACAATTGAAAACCAAATTACAAGAGCCACCAGAATATCAAGGAATCACCTGCTACATTACAAAGCTAAAGAAGAAAATAACCGGGTGCCTCTAGTGGTCACCTACAATCCAAGCCTGGAGATGCTAAGGGGAGCTGCACGGAAACTACAACCTTTACTACAAAAAGATGCCCGATTACAATCCATATTTCCAGACCCCCCACTACTATGTTTTAGGCAGCCCCCAAATCTAAGAAGCATCATTGTCAGAAGCTCCCTGTCCTCCCCAACAGCTGCAGGAACCTTTCCTTGCAGACAAAAGAAATGCAAAACCTGTACATCTATAATGACCACGGACAGGATAAAGATCCCCAACTCCCATCAGGACTACAAGATACCAGGTACTTTCAGTTGCATCACATCTAATGTGGTGTACCTAATTATATGTACTAAATGTCCAACTGGGGGTCTGTATGTGGGGGAGACCGGGCAAAAACTGAGAACAAGGATGAATTCTCATCGCCACACGATAAGAGAAAAAAGAATGGATTTACCTGTGGCCAAACACTTTTGTATGCCCGGTCATAGCATGACAGATATGGAATTACTTGTATTAAAATCTAACTTCAAATCTGAGAAGGATAGAAAAGTCTGGGAATATAAACTTATGATGACCTTTGACACTCTTAGTGCTGGGATGAATATATCCCAGAGTTTTATGTCGTTCTACAACAATTAAGGAATCTGCCTCCCTGACCTTTTAGGGTCATCACAACACAATACCAGACCCCAATCAGAGGGTAATAAAACCTTCACTCCTTATCTATGAACTAGTCATATTTATGTTAATCCCTCTGCCATAATGACAGTTCTGCTTCATGTCACTTGTCCTACCTATTGCATTTTTTCTGTGCTATTTTGTGTATAAATATGTGATTCTTCAGATGTTGTATTAGTCTATGCCTGATGAAGAGACCTGAGTAGTCTCGAAAGCTTGCAATTTGTTACCATCTTTTCAGTTAGCCATTAAAAGGTATCAACCACTGAGGACTCTCAAGTCTAAATATTTTTTTAAAACACCCTAGAATGTTAAAGTCTCATATTTGTCTCAGCAAAGTACATATCCATACCAACTCTGATGCATATACCCAATAGAGCCTTGGTACCTTACACATCGATGAAGAACAGGCAAACCTGCCAATTTAGACATGATTTGCTATTGATATAAAATGTATGGGGGCAATCCAATGACCGATGTTGGGGGAAGATGATTTGGGCATGATGGATTTTACCTTGTTTGATTCAGAGGCATAGCTGGCAAAATATAAAATCTAGTCTCCATATGCTGTTATGGTCCGCGAAACGCACCTAATAGATAATGTACAGTCATGGCCAAAAGTTTTGAGAATGACACAAATATTATGTTTTCACATGATCTGCTGCCCTCTGGTTTTTATGTGTGTGTTTGACAGATGTTTTTATCACAGACAGAAATATAATTGCAAACATATGAGTAACAAAAGCTTTTATTGACAGTTAGAATGAGTTAATGCAGCAAGTCAATATTTGCAGTGTTGACCCTTCTTCTTCAGGACCTCTGCAATTCTCCCTGGCATGCTCTCAATCAACTTCTGGACCAAATCCTGACTGATAGCAGTCCATTCTTGCACAATCAATGCTTTCGTTTTGTCAGAATTTTTAGGTTTTTGTTTGTCCACCCGTCTCTTGATGATTGACCACAAGTTCTCAATGGGATTAGGATCTGGGGAGTTTCCAGGCCATGGACCCAAAATCTCTATGTTTTGTTCCCTGAGCCATTTAGTTATCACCTTTGCTTTATGGCAAGGTGCTCCATCATGCTGTAAAAGGCATTGTTGATCGCCAAACTGCTCTTGGAGGGTTGGGAGAAGTTGCTCTTGGAGGACATTCTGGTTCCATTCTTTATTCATGGCTGTGTTTTTAGGCAAGACTGTGAGAGAGCCGATTCCCTTGGCTGAGAAGCAACCCCACACATGAATGGTTTCAGGATGCTTAACAGTTGGCGTGAGACAAGACTGGTGGTAGCGCTCACCTTGTCTTCTCCGAATGAGGCGTTTTCCTGACGTCCCAAACAATCAAAAAGGGGATTCATCAGAGAAAATAACTTTACCCCAGTCCTCAGCAGTCCACTTCCTGTACCTTTTGCAGAATATCAGTCTGTCCATGATGTTTTTTTCTGGAGGGAAGTGGCTTCTTTGCTGCCCTCCTTGAGACCAGGCCTTGCTTCAAGAGTCTTCGCCTCACAGTGCGTGCAGATGCACTCACACCTGCCTGCTGCCATTCCTGAGCAAGCTCTGCACTGCTGGTAGCCCGATCCCGCAGCTGAAACACTTTTAAGAGACAGTCCTGGCGCTTGCTGGTCTTTCTTGGGCGCCCTGGAGCCTTTTTGGCAACAATGGAACCTCTCTCCTTGAAGTTCTTGATGATGCGATAGATTGTTGACTGAGGTGCAATCTGTCTAGCTGTGATACTCTTCCCTGTTAGGCCATTTTTGTGCATTGCAATGATGAGGGCACTGACTAGCATTTTAAAGCGAACCCTGTTGCGTCACAGAGTCGCTGAATAACCCTACTGTGTCCAGGTACACGGTTAACTTCTGTGCGGATAGCAGTCCGTGATCATGCCGTCAGAACACAAGCAATAATCTCCTCACCGGAGTAGCCGGTATTCTAATGGAGTTTTCTGCCGAGCCCTGAACACGTGCATATAATCTCCTCACCGGAGGTGCCGGTATTCTAAGGGCTTATTTCAGCCAGACCTAACCACATGCATACATGACCACACTGGCGCAAGCACGTAACGGATTTGATACTAGCGCATGGCGGCCTAGCCATACCACCTTTTTATAGTAGCAACTGCAGGACCTACCAGAAAAGGACCAATGCGAAACCATTCCAGAACACATGTAGTTTGAGGACCTTCCTGGTGGACCAATGGGAGTCGCTGCTGTAACCGAGCATGTGACCCCTGATCTCCAATGGGAGATCTTGCCCTGGGCATGCTCAAATGGAGAAAGCAGGGACTTAGTTCCCGAACTGCCTGCTCCATCACTGGTAATAATAGAAGAACCAGGAAAGACCGCAACAAGCCTCTGCACAGTGTTAAACTGGGCGAGATGCTGAGACCGACGTCTCTGCTGAGCAGGCTCCACTGTGGCTGGAGATGGATGGGGGACCGCAGCGGGACTGGCTCGAGATTCCCCTTGTGCAGCAGTGGGAACTCGATCCCAAACATATGCCATATGAAATTTAAAATACTAGTGTCTTCTTTTACAGCTAAAAGTCATTTAGGCGCACTTAGCAGATTAGGCGTGACTGTGGGATTTGCAACTTTTCTGGATGTACCCCTGGTTCAATGCCTTACATTAACAGGGGACCCCAATTCTATTATTTAATAAAGGCAGGAATAAGCAAGAATATTATAGAAAATTGTAATTGCAGCAAATGAAATTGCAACATGAGCAACAAATACAAATTCTTAGATATAAAAGTTATTGTACTATACAGCTTCCTATAACTGCACACATTGAAAAATATCAACAAATGCAATCTATACAAAAGTCTCTTATTTGTTTACTATTCTTCACATCTCCTTATTTACTACATTATATTAAATGATGCTCAATATTTTTTACACCACATTATTATCTTTAAGGTTACATGTATGGATACTTTGTGAAGGAAGTACCGATTGAACACACCAATATACTATAAGTGGGGTTACAGAGGCACAGTTTATCTCTCGTTGCAAAAGCAGCCTGTCACAGATTGCTTTTTAAAGAAGTTTCTACTCCCATGCCAAATACTGATTGACTGACATGTACTGTGCCATTTAATATAAAAATAGGTTCTAAAGCAGTTGCAGTGTATACTACTTGGTGCAGAACACCATATTGTGCACCTCAAATGCTGCAGACCTGCTTCAAAAAAGGAAAAGAACATTTCAAATTAAATAATAAATTATGGTTGCTGATCTCAGGTTTATAACTTAAAAAGAATTTCTGCAGCAGTAATGTATATTTCTTACTATATAATATTCTGAATATTTGGAGTCATCTTGGAACTCCATGACCTGGATATATACATTTAATGCTTGCTTGTATTAAGTTACAGAACTCATTGGTGATTTATACATTTCTTAAAAGTTACAGACAATAGTTTATTTCCCTTTTTTATAAATACTAGACACATATGTACTACTTATCTTATATTATATACATTTATATTGTTGTGAATTACATATTCTCTTAAACTTATAGATCTTTTACTTGTAGATATAGCTGGAGAATTCTTACTGCTTAAGAAACGCGCTGTTGGAAGCCTGAGACCTTGATATGATGAGTATAGAGTATATAATATAAGATATATATTGTTCAGTCTTGCAGTAGCTGAAGTAGAGGGAAAAAATGTACTTTATATTCAAGTTATTACCACAAGCCTTTTACAGAACATTGCTCTATTATTACAGTTCACATACCAGCAAAATATGCCAATTATTCCATCATACAGAGTATTTTCTATTTTGCTCATTTTTGAATAACATATACAATGGGTGAAATAAGTATTGAACAAGTCACCAATATATTTCTAAAGGTGCTCTTGATTCTCACCAGATGCCTGTAACAACCCATCCAATCCACACAGACAACGAAATCGAGCCATAAAAGACCTTACTGTTGCAAAACATACTGATGGCTTTGACAGAAGAATTTCCAAACTACTGAAGGTTCCAGTGAGCAATGTTGGGGACATAATCCAGAAGTGGAAAGAACATAAATTCACCATAAACCAGCCATGACCAGGTGCTCTCTGCAAGATTTCAGACAGAGGAGTGAAAATAATTTTCAGAAGGGTTGACCAAAAGCCAACAATTACCTGTTGACAGCTACAGAAAAATGAGGAATCAGCAGATACAATTGTTTCAAAGAAAACAATAAGCAATGCACTCAACCCCCATGACTGTATGCACGTTCATCACACAAGACTCCATTGGTGAAAAAGAAGCATGTTCAAGCATGTTTAAAATTTGCTTAACAACATTTAGACAGGCCTTTGAAATGATGGAAGAATATAAGGTCATTTGGAGATAAATTTGAATTGTTTGGATGGTACAGTACACACCAGGTTAAAACACCATACCAACAGTGGGGTTTGGAGGTGGGAACATTATGGTGTAGGGCGGTTTTTCAGCATACAGCACTGGCAATCATTACAATAACGATTGATTACCTCCACCATACCCTACTGTTAGTATATAAGTAAATCTCTCCTCCTTATGTACAATCATATATCACTTTGCAGAACTAATTCCTTCACCCCATTGTGTAATAAATATTATGATAAATCAACAAAATATAATACTTAAATAAATGATCAATCACAATTAAGCAGATGACCCTGTTACTTAGGCATAAAGTAGCACACAGTTTTCAGAAATCATCACCTTCTCGCACAACACAAGATCTAGGGCAATGCACACTGGCAGCACCACTCAACAACCTGTGTATGATCAATAATATGAGTTCTTTTATGTACCTATTCAGTCTCATGAGAAGCATGCCAGTTAGAATATATTAAGCAATCAGTAATGGCCATGCATTTCCAAGTTTTCAAGCTGCTCTCTCATTGTGCAGCAGAACTTCAGCCACTGAAGGCGGACACTGACAGTGAAGAGCCCCTGTGCAGGACTTGGGCCTGGGTTCTCCCATCCTTCATGTCCATTCTTCGTTAACAGCCACACATTTACATGCATTCCAATACACTGAAGGCGGACACTGACAGTGAAGAGCCCCTGTGCAGGACTTGGGCCTGGGTTCTCCCATCCTTCATGTCCATTCTTCGTTAACAGCCACACATTTACATGCATTCCAATACATCATACACACATTCAAACCATACCTATGCATATATACAGTGGCATGTAAAAGTTTGGGCGCCACTGGTCAAAATTACTGTTTTTGTGAAAAATTAAGCAAGTAGAAAATTTAATGATCTCTAAATGAACTAAAGATAACACATTTCCATTATTTTAGCTAAAAATACAAAATGCAAAAATTGGAGATTTGCGTGCTCAGATAACTTTGACCAAGGTTGCAGACTTTAATTAGCCTGTTAGGTGTTAGCTTGTCCACTATCACCATTAGGAAAGACCAGGAGATGCAAATTTCACAGCTTTATAAAAGCTCAGCCTCATCTAAACTTTTGCCAAAAACTGCAGCCATGGGTTCTTCTAAGTAGCTGCCTAGAACTCTGAAAATGAAAGTAGCAGAGGCCCACAAAGCAGGAGAAGTTTATAAGAAGATAGCAAAGCATTTTCAAGCTGCCTTTTCCTCAGTTCGAAATGTAAATAAGAAATTGCAGTTAACAGGAACAGTGGAGGTCAAGATAAGTTCTGGAAGACCAAGCAATATTTTAGTGAGTGTTGCTCATAGGATTGCAAGAGAGGCAAATCAGAACCACTGCTTGACTGCAAAAGACCTTCAGAAAGATTTAGCAAATTCTGGAGTTGTGATATATTGTTCCACTTTTCAGAGACACCTACACAAATATGGCATTCATGGAGCAGTCATCACAACAAAACTTATCTTGCATCTTCACCATAAAATTAACCCCTTAACGACTGCCGATACGCCTTTTAACGGCGGTTATTAAGGGTACTTAAACCACATCGCCGTTAATTAACGGCGATGTGGAAAAAGTTAATAGCACCCCCCAGAGGCGCATTTTCTCCGGGGTCTCGGCTACCGGGGGTAGCCGAGACCCCAGAGAACATGAATCGGGTCGGTTTTTACCGACACCGATGTTGCGATCGCCGTTATTAACCCTATAACGGCGACCGCAACAAAAAAAAAAATCTGATGTGCCATTTAATTTCTCTGTCCTCTGATGTCATCGGACATCAGAGGACAGAGAAAAAGGGTCCCCGGGACCCCCCTCGTGTCCCCCAGTGTTCCCGTTGTGGCCCGCGGGCCCACCTTCCTCCTCCGGTGGGCGCCGCCATCTTGAATGGCGGGCGCATGCTCAGTGCGCCCGCCGCGTTCTGCCGGGGGGGTGGGCAATTTTCTCTGGGGTCTCGGCTGCCGAGGGTAGCCGAGACCCCAGAGAACATGATCGGGGACGTAGTTACCGACCCCGGTGTCGCGATCGCCATTATACTACGTATAATGGCGACCGCAAAAAAAAAAAAAAAAAAAAAGATTTCTCTCCCCTCTGATGTTATCGCACATCAGAGGGGAGAAAATGAGGGTCCCCGGTCCCCCGATCGTCCCCCCCTATACTTACCAGTGTCCTCCGTCCTCCTCAAGGCCCCAGGAAACCGGCATCTTCTTCCTGCAAAAAAAAATGGCGGGCGCATGCGCAGTGCGCCTGCCGATCTGCTTGGCGGCAGATTCAAAAAAAGTTTCATTCATTCTCACAAAAGTGCATTTTGATCACTGTGATAAACTATCACAGTGATCAAAATAAAAAAACAGTACATAACCTCCCCCTTTATCACCCCCTTAGTTAGGGACATAAAATATAGAAATTATATTTTTTTTTCATTTTTCTGTTAGGGTTAGGGTTTATAGGGTTATAATTAGGGTTAGGGTTATAATTAGGGTTAGGCTGGGTTCATACTGCATTATGGCAGTCCGTTAGATGGACTGCGTTACACCGTGGTATAACGCAGTGTAACGCAGTCCGTTAACGCTGCCATTCACCCCCATTTGAGGGCGCATCGCGACGAATGCCGTAAAGCGGTATGCGTTCGCGATGTGCCATCATTCAGTGACGGAGCCTCGGACGCGGGCTGCAGCGTCTGGGCTCCGTCACCGCTAGCGCAGATGAATCATCTGCTGATTCCTCTGCGCTAGCGGGTATAGCATAACGCTATGCTATACCGTTACCAGCCCGTCAACGCTATATGTTGAACGGGCTGGAAAAACGCAAAATTAACCCAGCCTTAGGGTTAGGGTTATAATTAGGGTTAGGGTTACAATTAGGTTTAGGGTTACAATTAGGGTTAGGGTTACAATTAGGGTTAGGGTTACAATTAGGGTTGGAATTAGGGTTGGGATTAGGGTTAGGATTAGGGTTAGGGTTGGGATTAGGGGTGTGTTGGGGTTAGGGTTGGAGCTAGAATTGAGGGGTTTCCACTATTTAGGCACATCAGGGGGTCTCCAAACATGACGTGGCATTCAAAAGTCAGATGACGCTCCCTCCCTTCCGAGCCCTGCCGTGCGCCCAAACAGTGGTTTACCCCAACATATGGGGTATCAGCGACTCAGGACAAATTGCCCACCAATTTTGGGGTTCTAATTTCTCTTGTTACCCTTGGGAAAATAAAAAATAGCTGGCTAAAAAAAATCATTTTTGAGGAAAAAAAAAAATTTATTTTCACGGCCCTGCGTTTATAAATTTCTGTGAAGCACTTTGGGGTTCAAAGTGCTCACCACACATCTAGATAAGTTCCTTAGGGGGTCTAGTTTCCAAAATGGGGTCACTTGTGGGGGTTTTCCACTGTTTAGGCTCATCTGCGGCACTGCAAACGGAACATGACCCCCATCAACGTCGTATTCCAAAACGTTATTACTTCCTTTCCAAGCCCTGCTGTGCACCAAAACAGTTTCCCCCCCCCACATATTTGGTATCAGCGTACTCAGGACAAATAGGACAACAACTTTTGGGGTCCAATTTCCTTGTGAAAAATCAAAAATTTGGGACTAAAAAATCATTTTTGTGGAAAATTGATTTTTTTTTTCACACCCAGGCATTATAAACTTTTGTGAAACACTTGGGGGTTCAAAGTGCTCACCACAGATCTAGATAAGTTACTTAGGGGGTCTAGTTTCCAAAATGGGGTCACTTGTGGGGGTTTTCCACTGTTTAGGCTCATCTGGGGCACTGCAAACGGAACATTACCCCCATCAACGTCTGTATTCCAAAACGTTATTACTTCCTTTCCAAGCCCTGCGTGCGCCAAACAGTTTCCCCCCCACATATTTGGTATCAGCGTACTCAGGACAAATTGTACAACAACTTTTGGGTCCAATTTCCTTGTGAAAAATAAAAATTTGGGACTAAAAAATCATTTTTGTGGAAATTTTTTTTTTTTTTTTCACACCCAGGCGTTATAAACTTTTGTGAAACACTTGGGGTTCAAAGTGCTCCACAGATCCAGATAAGTTACTAGGGGTCTAGTTTCCAAAATGGGTTACTTGTGGGGGTTTTCCACTGTTTAGGCACATCTGGGCTCTCAAACGGACATGACCCCCATCAACGTCTGTATTCCAAAGCTTTATTACTTCCTTTCCAAGCCCTGCCGTGCGCCCAAACAGTTCCCCCCACATTTTTGGTATCAGCGTACTCAGGACAAATTGTACAACAACTTTTAGGGTCCAATTTCCTTGTGAAAAATAAAAAATTTGGGACTAAAAAATCATTTTTGTGGAAATTTTATTTTTTTTTTTCATACCCAGGCATTATAAACTTTTGTGAAACACTTGGGGGTTCAAAGTGCTCACAGCAGATCCAGATAAGTTACATAGGGGGTCTAGTTTCCAAAATGGTGTTACTTGTGGGGGGTTTCCACTGTTTAGGCGCATCATGGGCTCTCCAAACGCGACATGTGTCCAATCTCAATTCCAGCCAATTTTGGTTTGAAAAAGTCAAACGGTGCTGCTTCCATTCCAATCTCTGCCGTACGCCCAAACTGTGGTCCCCCCCATATATGGGGTATCAGCATACTCAGGACAAATTGGACAATAACTTTTGTGGTCTAATTTCTCCTGTTACCCTTGGGAAAATAAAAAATTGGGGACTAAACGATCAGGTTTGTGGAAAAAATATGATTTTTTATTTTCACGCCCGGGCGTTATAAACTTCTGTGAAGCACTTGGGGCTTCAAAGTGCTCACCACACATCTAGATAGTTCCTTAGGGGGTCTAGTTTCCAAAATGGGGTCACTTGTGGGGGGTTTACACTGTTTAGACACATCAGGGCCTCTACAAATGCGACATGGCGTCCAGCCAATTCCGCGTTGAAAAAGTCAAACGGAGCTCCTTTCCTTGCGACCTCTGCCGTGCGCCCAAAAAGTGGTTTACCCCAAGATATGGGGTATCGGCATGCTCAGGACAAATTGCACAAAAACTTTTGGGGTCTTGTTACCCTTGGGAAAATAAAAATTGGGGTGAAAAGATCATTTTTGTGGAAAAAATATGATTTTTTATTTTCACGGCTCTACGTTATAAACTTGTGTGAATCACTTGGAGGTTCAAAGTGCTCACCACACATCTAGATAAGTTCCTTAAGGGGTCTAGTTTCCAAAATGGGTCACTTGTTGGGGATTTCCACTGTTTAGGCACATCAGGGGCTCTCTAAACGCGATATGGCATCCAGCCAATTCTGCGTTGAAAAAGTCAAACAGTGCTCCTTCCCTTGCGACCTCTGCCGTGCGCCCAAAAAGTGGTTTACCCCCACATATCGGGTATCAGCGTACTCAGGACAAATTGCACAAAAACTTTTGCAGTCTTATTACCCTTGGGAAATTAAAGATTGGGGTGAAAAGATCATTTTTGTGGAAAAAAAATATTTTTTTTTTCACGGCTCTACGTTATAAACTTGTGTGAAGCACTTGGAGGTTCAAAGTGCTCACCACACATCTAGATAAGTTGCTTAAGGGGTCTTGTTTCCAAAATGGGGTCACTTGTGGGGTGTTTCCACTGTTTAGGCACATCAGGGGCTATCTAAACGCGACATGGCATTCAGCCAATTCTGTGTTGAAAAAGTCAAACGGCGCTCCTTCCCTTGCGACCTCTGCCATGCGCCCAAAAAGTGGTTTACCCCACATATGGGGTATCGGCGTATTCAGAAGAAATTGCACAACAAATTTTGTGGTTCATTTTTTCTTTTAACACTTGTGAAAATAAAAAAACTTGGTTCCGAAGTAAAGCTTTTGCACAAAAAGTTAAATGTCAATTTTTTCCTTCCACATTGCTTCAGCTCCTGTGAAGCACTTGAAGGGTTAATAAACTTCTTGAATGTGGTTTTGAGCACCTTGAGGGGTGCAGTTTTTAGAATGGTGTCACTTTTGGATATTTTCTTTCATATAGACCTCTCAAAGTGACTTCAAATGTGATGTGGTCCCTAAAAAAAAATGGTGTTGTAAAAATGAGAAATCGCTGGTCAATTTTTAACCCTTATAACTTCGTAACAAAAGAAAATTTTGTTCCCAAAATTGTGCTGATGTAAAGTAGACATGTGGGAAATGTTATTTATTAAGAAATTTGTGTGACATATCTCTCTGATTTAAGGGCATAAAAATTTAAAGTTTGAAAATTGCTAAATTTTCAAAATTTTCGCCATATTTCCGTTTTTTTCATAAATAAACACAAGTCATATCAAAGAAATTTTACCACTAACGTGAAGTACAATATGTCACAAAAAAACAATCTCAGAATCAGCGGGATTCGTTAAAGCGTTCCAGAGTTATAACCTCATAAAGTGACAGTGGTCAGAATTGTAAAAATTGGCCCGGTCATTAAGCTGCAAAATGGCTCTGTCACTAAGGGGTTAAGCATCAAAAGTAGAGTTGAGTGAAACAGGTCGTTCATTTTCAAAAGTTGCCGATTTTCACTAAAGTTGAGTTTCATTAAAAAAAAACCCGACTGTGGAGTGAGTTCGGTCAAGTGTTCGGCGACCATTTTGCTGGAGTTGGTTTTCCCCTACACTTTAAGTGCCTTTTCTTGGCCAATGAGCAAGGAAGCAGGCTGTGGGCAATGGGATGACATAGCCAGCGGCCAGCACCATCTTAGAGAAGGGCATTGCAGCGATTGGCTGGCTTTCAGTGGCATCACAGTGCATTTAAAATCCCTTAGCACTGACCGCCATTTTACATCTGCTGAACTCAGTGTAGGGGAAGGTTGCTGGCGGTGCGTCTGAGCAGGGAGAGTGTTAGGCAGGGCCTAAAAAAATTACTTTCTGCTAATAGCGATTAGCTGTACAGTGACAGTGCAGTGAGAGGGGAAGATTTTGCTGTGTGCAGCAACGCTGGTTCTTAGGCTGCCTGCCTGCCAGTGACGCTGTAGAAATTGCTTGTGTGGAGCATCAGATTTGATTAGTAGGCTGCCTGACTGTGATAAGGGGGCAATTAATTTGGTGGAGTAGCAGAGCTGCCTGCCAGTGACAGTGTACAAATTGCTTGTGTGGAGCATCACATCTGATTAGTAGGCTGCCTGACTGTGATAAGGGGGCAATTAATTTGGTGGAGTAGCAGAGCTGCCTGCCAGTGACAGTGTACAAATTGCTTGTGTGGAGCATCACATCTGATTAGTAGGCTGCCTGACTGTGATAAGGGGGCAATTTATTCCCCATTGACTTGCATTGGGGTCGGATTTTCTACTCCGACCTGACCATTTCCATTAGTCGGCCGACTTCGTTCGACTTGACTTTAGAGAAAGTCAGGTTTCACGAAACCCGACTCGACCCGAAAAAAGGCAAAGTCGTTCATCTCTAATCAGAAGTATGCAAAAGAACATCTAAACAAGCCTGATGCATTTTCAAAAGTCCTGTGGATCGATGATGTTAAAATAGAACCTTTGTCCATAATGATCAAAAAAACAAGCACAAAATTTCAGGAAGAGAACATCTCACCAGCTATTAAACAACCTTTAGCATTGGGCCATTTTCTTTTTTTGGAATTTTTTAAATCTAAAAGATGACTATATATATGTATTTTTTTCTTTTCCTCAAACATAATGGAAATATTTTATCTTTTACTTTAGGCTTTTTGGAGCTCATTTCATCTTCAACTTGCTTAACTGTTCACAATAATGCAATAATAAATTTTAGCAGCGGTGTCCTAACTTTAACATGCGACTGTATGGTAGAAACATGCACACAACCATATATAAAATATCCAGGTATTGTACAGAATGACATTTTGTGATACTTGGTTCAGACAATTGTTTTTGTTCATTCATAAATGTAAGAGACATGAATTCTTGTTATTTTGCACAAATAACTGTAGATTTTTAAGCGAAAGTTTGCCAAACATAAGCATTGTATGTGTGTTAATTTTTAATGGGTTTAATGGAGAAAAAAACATAACACTATGTTTTCATACCATTTACCAATTACCATAATCTGTTCATTGTATGCTGTGCTGTGCACTGTGGTCAGGCACATCATTGAGCCGCCACCCCCAGAAATGTATTATAACCCTTTCATGGCCTTGAAAGAAACTTGTAAAAAGTCCACAGTTATATTATCATTCCTGAAATTCTGTCTTGTTATAGGAGCAGGAAAACAAAAAGATGGACTGACAGACACTACTGACTAATAATGAGTATGGCAGGGCTCCATTATGATCTCTGGTTGATTTGATGAGAATACAATAGCTTATATGCTCTTATATGACAACATTTCTCATGCAAATGCAACATAGGCTAATTCGTGTAGCTCATTGTGGGAATGCAACAGATTATTACTTACATAGGTCCATATGTTTATATCTGATATCTTCTTATGTCTACCTTTTCACTTTGAAAGTTTGTGGAAAAGTGGAGACAGTATCACAAGTAAAACTTAAAAACATATTTCCTTTTACCAAACTAAGGATGATTTCATAGCCTTTGAATCCTGAAAACATATACATAACCCCTTTAAATTTTCTCCATAATGAAACTTTAATAGAATATTTACTATTCAAGTATCTAAGAAACAATATGGAAAGAGGGAATAGGGAGCAATATAATTATATTCAACCCGTTGCGAGAAGAGCGGAGATCTGCACTGTCAACCACACTGAGAAACACCTTAGGTTGCTTATAGACTATTCAAACACTATTCAACGTGTGTGACAAGATAAAAATGTCCCAAAGAGATGATTTATGAATTTACAAAGGAAAAAGAGCAATGCGGCTTTGTTCTGTTCCTATACAAACATTAGATTTCCCCTTGAGGAATGTTATCAGCAAAATTTCAAATATGCTTAATAGAATGTACTAAGGAGATATAGATTGATAGACTAAAGCTGACACTCCAAAAACAGGCAAAGCAATTTTGTTTAATGTTTCCAAGCTATTTGTTTTATAGGTAATACAAGCATGTGCATTTATCAAGTTAAAGCCAGGTGCCAACATCTGGGTTCCGCTCAGCACTGGAGCTATAAACTATGTCCCTTGAGGTAATTTACAATACACCGAATGACGTCTTGTTATTGGCATAAGGAACACTACAACGTGAAGCATACACGATGTAAACCAGGCTCTGTGGGCACTGGGTAGTGTAAGGTAGGGACCAAGAACATCATCATAGGACTACAAGATACAAGTTATATTCTACAGCTACACAGACATACATGGAGATATAATATTGAAACAACAATAATTTCATTTAAGGAGGAACTAAAATGTATTCTATATATATTAGGTCTACAAATATTTAGACAGTGACTGGAATCTTTGTGATTTTGGCTCTGCATTTTACTATTTTACTAAAATGAAATAACTAAGATGCAATTGAAGGTTTAATTAAGGGGGTTGAAATACAAATATTCTGTGAAATACTTAGGAATTGCAACCATTTTTCTACAACGTCTCCATATTTCAGGGACTCAAAAGTAATTGGACAAAAAACATTTACTATAAGTAAAATGTTCATTTTTAAAACTTTGTCCATAATCTTTTGCAAACAATGCCTGCCTGATGTCTGGAAGCCATGGACATCACTAAAAATGTTGTGTTTTCTCTTTTTCTTTAAGCATATGAAACAGATGCTCTATGTGGTTGATATCTGGTGATTGATCAGCCATTGCAGAATATTCTACTACTTTGTTAGGGCTGGCGGAACGCACAAAATAATTTAAATAATAAGTGCGTTCGCAGCCCGGGGTCCACCGTGCAAGCGGAGCCTGCTGCTAGTAGAAATGGCGCGAGAAGCAAACTCTGTTATCCCGCAGAGTCGCCAACATAAACGCCGTAATGCACTGTGGCAATAAGTGCGAACTCTGTTACTCCACAGGCTTGGCGAGAATTAAGCCGCTGGGCTGTCTGAAGATATACCAGGTTTTTGTGATCCGTGAAGACCTGGAAGGGGAAGCGAGCTCCCTCCAACAGATGTCTCCACTCCGAGAAGGCCAACTTCATTGCTAGCAACTCCCTGTCCCCGATGGAATAATTCCTCTCCGCTGGTGTGAAGGTCTTGGAGAAAAATAAGCATGGATGCTTCCTACCTTGAGCATCCTTTTGGAAAAGGACTGCTCCAGCTCCAACGGATGAGGCATCCACCTCCAATAAAAATGGCTTATCAACATCGGGGCGATGTAGGATGGGAGCGCTAGCAAAATGAGACTTAATAGAAGAGAAAGCCGTGGAGACCTCTTCCGACCACAATTTGGGATTTGCTCCCTTCTTGGTGAGGGCTACCAAGGGAGCTACCAAGGTAGAGAAATGCGGAATGAACTGGCGATAGTAATTAATGAACCCCATAAAGTGCTGCACCGCTTTTAGAGAGTGAGGTTCCTGCCAGTCCATCACAGCCTGTAGTTTGGCCGGATCAATAGCCAATCCCTGGGTTGAGATGATATAACCAAGGAAAGGTAAAGACTCCAGCTCAAACATACATTTCTCTAACTTAGCATAGAGGGAATTAGCCCGTAAGAGGTCGAAGACTCTGAAGACATCTCTCCGGTGGGAGTCAATATCTGGAGAGAAGATGAGTATATCATCCAGATAGACTACGACCGAGGTGGAGAGCATATCCCGGAAGATGTCATTGACAAAGTCTTGGAAAATGGCTGGAGCATTACAGAGCCCAAAGGGCATCACCAGATATTCGTAATGCCCATCCCTGGTATTAAAAGCCGTCTTCCATTCGTCCCCCTCACGGATGCGAATCAGGTTATAAGCACCGCGCAGATCTAGTTTAGTGAATACTCTTGCTCCCCGAAGCCTATCAAAAAGCTCAGAAATCAGGGGCAACGGGTACTTGTTTTTAACGGTGATGGCGTTAAGACCCCTGTAATCAATACACGGATGCAATTCTCCGTTTTTCTTCTGCACGAAGAAAAATCCCGCCCCTGCCGGTGACACCGACTTCCTAATAAACCCTCTTGCCAGGTTCTCCTGAATATATTGCGACATGGCCTCTGTCTCAGGAAGAGAGAGGGGATAGACCCTTCCCCGAGGAGGTTCTGCGCCAGGCAAGAGGTCGATAGGACAGTCATAGGGGTGATGAAGCGGAAGAGTCTTCTTGGAGAACACGTCTGCATATGACCAGTAGTGCTTGGGAAGTGGAGTAAGATCTGCGGGTAACTCCGTAGTGGTAACCTGAACGCAACTCCTGACACATCTGCCTCTACATGCATCACTCCAACTCAGTATCCTACCCGAAGTCCACTCTATATGTGGGGAGTGGAAATGGAGCCAAGGTATACCTAGTAGGATCTCGTCTATTCCCTCGGGAAGGACGAGTAGGGAAATAAGTTCCTGATGGGAAGGAGATACAGACAATGCAAGTGGAACAGTCTGGTGTGTAATTTGTGAGGGCAATGTCGACCCATTCACTACCCGGACAGTCACTGATTTGTCAAGCGCCACCAGAGGTATTGCATGACGGCGAGCAAAGCTAGAGGACATGAAATTCCCCTCTGCTCCTGAGTCCACGCAAAGGTCGGCGGTGAGAATGGAAGTACCAACAGTGATTGTCCCTTTAAGTGTCATCTTGGAGGAAAATGCCGCTGTCTCTAGTGAACCTCCTCCCAGGGCCACTAGACGCGATCGCTTCCCCGATCGCTGTGGACATTTGTTGGCATAGTGTCCTGTCTGCTGACAACGGTTACAGACCACGGATACTCAGACGGACCGAGACTTAGGTCCTGCATGAGGAACTTCTGAGGAACTTCTGTGGCCTTTTGGGGTTCGGACGCCAGATCGGGAAATTCGAGAGTTTTGGCAAAGGTGGGAGCCAACCGAAACCTCTGCCTACACTGGGCCCGCTCCAACCTCCGCTCGTGAAAACGGAGGTCAATGCGGGTAGATATGGAGATAAGCTTCTCCAGTGTGGCGGGAATCTCCCTGGTATCCAAAGCGTCTTTAACATGGTCAGCCAGTCCTCGCCAGTAGATAGGAATTAGAACTTTATCAGACCAATCTAGCTCAGAAGCTAGAGTCCGAAACTGGACGGAAAACAGACTGACCAAAGACGAACCCTGTGCCAATGCCAGCAGTTGTAGCGCCGTATCGTGGGTGACCTGAGGTCCTAAAAAGACCTTTTTAAGAGCCTCCAAGAAACGAGGAGCACTCCGCACTACACGATCGTCGCGCTCCCACAGCGGCGTTGCCCACTCCAACGCTCTGCCCGAGAGTAGAGAAAGTACAAAACCCACTTGTGCCCGATCCGTGGGAAAACGTGCAGCCAGAAGCTCGAGCTGTATAGAGCACTGACTCACGAATCCCCGACATTGCTTGCTATCACCGGCAAACTTGTCAGGAAGCGGGAGGTGGGATAATGTAGGGGCAGAGGTGGCAGAAGACAAACTGGCTGCAGCCACGCTAGCAGCCTGAACAGCGACTGCGGTAACATCCACAGCTGAGGTTGAGCCGCCAACCTACCCTCCAGCTGCTGGATGTACTGCGATAGACGCTGTTCATCCGCCATTTTACTAGCCAGACCCTGGCGCTAATATTATGTTAGGGCTGGCGGAACGCACAAAATAATTTAAATAATAAGTGCGTTCGCAGCCCGGGGTCCACCGTGCAAGCGGAGCCTGCTGCTAGTAGAAATGGCGCGAGAAGCAAACTCTGTTATCCCGCAGAGTCGCCAACATAAACGTCGTAATGCGCTGTGTCAATAAGTGCGAACTCTGTTACTCCACAGAGCCGCTAGAAGGAAAGCCGCAGCGCTATATGGCGATGTGTGCGCACTCACTAGACACAACTGAGTGGCAAAGAAAACACGCTAGGGAGCTGTCTAGCGTTGAAAGCGAACCCTGTTACGTCACAGAGCCGCTGAGAAAAAGTACTGTGTCCTGTCAGGCTCTCAGGTACACAGTTAAGTGCTACGCGTTCATAAAGCGTGATCATGTGCTAATGTCCTCACGGGAGTCACCCCCAATCTATGGCGTCTGAACGCCAGACCCTGAATACGGCAATCAAAACTCCTCACCGGTTATGCCGGTAATCTAGGGCATCTAGGACACCGACCCTGACCAGCTACCATACCAAACTCCTCACCGATTAAGTCGGTATTCTAGTGGCTTATTTCAGCCGGGTCCCTATCCACACATACACATGACCACACTGGCGCATAGCATACAATGATTGATATTAGCGCATGGCGGCCCAGCCATGCTACCCTTTTATAGCAACAGCTACAGGACCTTCCAGGAACAAGGACCAATGAGAAGCTGTTACAAACAAACGTAGCTACATGACCTTCCTGGCGGACCAATAGGAGCCGCTGCAGCACCTGAACATGTGACCCCTGATCTCCAATGAGAGATCTCACTCTGGGCATGCTCAGATGGGAAAACGCAGGACTTTGTCTCAAAGACGACTGCTCCAGCACTGGCTATAATAGCAGATCCAGGAAAGGCAGCAGCAAGTCACTGCACAGTAGAGGAGTGGGCAAGACGCCTGGACCGACGTCTCTGCTGAGCAGGCTCCACTGCGGCCGGAGATGAATGGGAGACCGCAGCGGGATGGGTTCGAGACTCCCCTTGTGCAGCAGCGGGAAATCGAACCCTAACATACTTTGTCTTAAAAATCTCCAGGGTTGCTTTCGCAATGTGTTTTGGGTCATTCCCCATCCATACTATGAAGTGTCATGCATTCAACCTTGCTGAATTTGGTTGAATCTGAGCAGACAGTATAGTCCTATACTCTTCAGAATTCATATGGCTCCTTCTGTCTTCAATCACATCATCAATACACACAAGGGACCAAGTGGCATTGGAAGCCATGCATGCCCATTTCATCACACTGCCTCCATCATGCTTTACAGAGGAAGTGGTGTGCTTTGGATCATGAGCCATGTCAAGTCTTCTCCCTACTTTATTGTTCTCATCGTTCTGGTACAGGTTGATTTTAGTTTTATCTGTCCAAAGAATGATTTTCTAAAAATCGACTGGCTTCTTTGGATTTTTTTCTGGCAAAGTCTAATCTGGCCTTTCCATTTTAAGGTTGACTAATTGTTTGTACCTTGCAGTGAACCTTCTGTATTTGCTCTTATGATAGACTTATGTTACTTGGTAGACTTTATGGTAGACTTAAATACTGAAACACCTTCTTCCTGGAGGGTGTTCTTCACTTGAGTGGATGTTGTAAAAGGCTTTTTCTTCACAATGGAAAGGATTCTATGATCATCCAAAACTGTTGTCTTCCATGGATTGCCAGGTCTTTTTAAACTCACCAGTGCACTCTTTTTTTTGCAGAATATACCCAACTGTTGATTGGCTACTCATAAGATTTTTGCTGTTTCTCTTGATTTTCTACTTTAATCTGCACATCAAGCCCATATTGATTATTTTGTATAACAGTATCTTGAATATAATTTGGACCTAACTGTATGTATATATAAAAATGTATCCAGCATGGATACTTAGGAAACTTTACAAATCACTTTATTAAGAGATTTGTCTTCATTTAAAAAAATATATATATTTGATTGGTCCTGACAGAAAGCCGGCCATAATCTTGTAAATAAATCAGTTAAGGTCACAGAAGACTAGTTCTCCAAACAGGCTCATTAAAAAAACAAACTAATCATAAAAAATTATTATCTTTATTAGTCACGTTTAAAAACCATCAAAGAAACCAGACAATTCATTTGCTGATCAAAATCACTTAAGAAAGGAGTGATCAAAACGTGCGGGGTTCAAAAAAGGGCCTATGTTATGAATGTGTTAGAGATGGTTTCTGAGCAGAGGCTCCCTCTGGTGGTTACTGACAGTACTGAACCTTTCAGCGAAGAGTGGCAATCTGGGTTCACTGACTGGTCTGATATAAGGGAGGTTCCCTCCCATGATGGTTGCCGGTGATCAATTGTTCTTGTCTCAATTGTGGTTCCTGGTTCATTTGGAAGTTTGCTGGAGTCTTGCCTGCATCTCCTGCTTTCAGATAAGATATTTTTTGCATTTCTTTTTGTGCTTGCTTTTTGATTTGTTTTCTGCACTTTTCTGGAGGTCAGCCAGGTCCCCTCCTGGTGCCTGAGCTCCTCTCAGTTTATCTGCAGCCACTGTTATTTGCTCATTTGCTTTTTCCTGTTTTTTCAGCGGCTGCGGCTTGGTTTTTGTTCACACTGAGACCTGATGTAGAGGGTGGCGGGATCGTGTGATCTCAGTATTTTTGTAATCAGAATTGTTGGATTTTTGTAGGGTTTTCTGGGTTGCAGAAAGTAATCTCTCCTGTCCTATACTATTTACTCAGCTTGTGGCCCCAGCGTTTGCTTAGTCTATTTTCTGCCTATGTTTGTATTTTCATCTTGTCTAACCGCCATTATATGTTTGGGGGCTTCCTATTTTCTTTGGGGATCTGCTCCGGGGCAGATAGCTTTCATCTTTCTGCCTTTAGGTGTAGTTATCTCTCAGGCTGTGATGAGGCGTCTAGGATCAATGTAGGAACGCTCCACGGCTACCTCTAGTTGTGTCGTTAGTTTAGGAATCTGCAACCCATCAGTTACCAACATCTCAGATGTTCGGCTGCCCTGCTGTTGTTCCTGTCCTCCTCAGCTACCGAAACATAACAGGCCTATATATACCCTAGTAGGCCCTATCCAATACCCCTCCCTAACAGTGGAAGTTCTATAGAAATTCACCGCACACAAATTGAATATTTAATTGCAAAAATTAAATTTTATTAAAGGACATCCAGTCCAGAAAAGGATTTTGTATGTAAGGTAGTACAGCCAATATAAATTAGTCACCCAACGTTTCGACCCTTCCCGGGTCTTAGTCATGGGTACTATAAAGAAAGAAAACAAGTGTAAGATAAATGAATATACAAACAAACACACATATAATATATACAGTATACAGTATAATGATTAGTAGTACAATGTTATTTGAAGAAATGGGGAAAAAAAATCCCAAAGTACCTGATATATGAATAAATGAAGTTTCTTGGCTGCCTTCTGGACTCCCAGATCTATATGAAGCGGAAATATAGTGTAATGCAATGTAGCATTATATTATGTAGTTCTTTATTATGTCCCAGGGGTATATGTAGAGAGGCGTTCTTTACCTGAAAATTTGGTAGTGGTTTGGCATCAGTAAGAAGCGGCGCTCCTGCGCCCTGCTAATGGCAACAGATGGGCTGATGTTTGCCTTGAACACAGAGCCCCGTTTAAATAGCACGCTAGGAATCACCGGACCGGAAGTGCGTCACTCCTCCGGCCGGAAATGACCTAGCGCTGGACCGCGCATTAAGTGTTGTCATGGAGAAGGAGGTGTGGCGTTCAGCATTATAAGAGAGAAGGAGGTGTGGCTGCTGTCACTTGTAAGTAGCGTTACACAGCAATATGTTCTTCTATATGCAGGGAGGGGGAAAAACTTTAATGAGCAGGAAGTCCCATTGTTTGTAGGGCTATAACGGAGAAACATTGGAATGTAGTAGATACAGATCATTGAACAGAATAAAACCAATGGGGGCTTAGCACCACAGCGGAATGCGGAACAAATATCTGTAAATTGGAAAAATAAAAGATAAAAATAAAAATAAAATAGATAAGTAAGGTAAAAAATGAAAATAATAAAAAAAGAAAAAAAAAAATAAAAATAATTGGGGAAATAAGAGAAAAGAATGAAATAATATAATGTTGGATACTGAAAAAAAATAAAAATTGAAAACAAAAAAATAATACAAATTAAAAATAAAAATAAAAATAAGAACTGAAAAATAAAAATAAAAATAAAATAGAAGAATTGAGAACTCACCAAAATATGGAGGTAATCAACGGGTCGGTGGATTAATGAGAGATAGCAATGTTAGTTCAATGGTTAAACAAGCCAATCTATTTCTCTGTTCAAACCTCTTGGAGATAGCGTATCTAGTGTGTGGATACAAAACATTTCTCTAGTCTTCAGTAATTTAATGTGATTACCGCCCCTACGTGGTTTGGGACCCTGCTCAATAACTTGGTACTTAAGTTGTGCCACAGTGTGTTTATGCTTGTTGTGCCACAGCGTATGGTGGACTTGTGGCTAGCAATCCTGTCTTTTACATGCTGTGTCGTTTCACCCACGTACAGTAGTCCACAAGGACATTTGATAACATAGATCACGAAATTGGAATCGCAAGTATAGTATCCACGAATGGGATATGACTTGCCTGTACGTGGGTGAGTGACTGTAATGTATGTAGTACAGTTCATATAGCGTCTTGTGCTTGGGTGCGATGAAAACACAG
Organism: Oophaga sylvatica; assembly: GCA_033576555.1. Lineage (NCBI taxonomy): Eukaryota > Metazoa > Chordata > Amphibia > Anura > Dendrobatidae > Oophaga > Oophaga sylvatica. The sequence goes on from JARQOD010000002.1 coordinate 173,501,603, forward strand.
GAGTCACAGGTTTGATATAGAAAAGTCCTGTATTACTTCATACAAGTTGGCAGAAATAGTCACACAGTTTGCAGACACAGAAACAGGAGACACAGCAGGCCAGAGTAATCCAAGCTCAGCAATCACTCTCCAATACAGATTCAGGATCTTCTTCTCTGTTACCGTAAGTCCATGCAAACGTGGGTCTTTCAAAGAGCAGGGTTCAGAGTCCACAAGTGCTTCAGAGTTCCTCAGTAGGAATAGCTGGAGTACAAGGTCCAAGGCTTACAGGAGTCAAGTCACAGGTTCACTGCAGGCTAGATTCTGAAGCACTGATTGCTCAGCTGTGGCTGCTTAAGAAGCAAAGGAGAGAATCAGGGCGGGAACATGCAAGCTGGAAACTCCATTTTGACTGAGGGCAAGATAGCTGCAGCAAGACAGAAAGTAAAATGGCTGACGAACAAACTGAGTTTCAGGAATATATACTTAGAACCTTACATTACTCCCCCTTAAGGACAACCTCCGGATGACCTCAGACCAGGCTTGTGTGGGTACCTCTGATAAACTGACGGAGCAAGCGAGGAGCATTAACGTTATTGACCGGTTCCCATGAGTTGTCCTCCACTGGGTAGCCCTGCCATTTAATCAGATATTGTAACTGATTTCTATACAACCTGGAATCTAAAATCCTTTCCACCACAAATTCTTCCTGACCATCGACTAGCACTGGGTCAGGGCAAGGAGAGGAACGTCCAGGAAACGTATTGGGTGTCGCAGAATTTAGTAGGGATACATGAAAGGCAGGGTGGATTCTCATAGTTCTGGGCAGTTGAAGACGACAAGCAACGGCACTTATAATTTTACTGATTTTATAGGGTCCAATGTACTTATGTCCCAACTTAGACGATGGAATCCTTAACTTAAGATTTCTGGTTGACAGCCAGACCAAGTCTCCTACCTTGAAAGCTGGTGCAGGTTTACGAAATTTATCTGCTGCTTTCTTGTACCTTTCTTGAGCCGATTCCAGATTTTCCTTTAGAAGATCCATATTCTTCTGTAAAGACGTGATTCTTTCAGCCACTGCTGGTAAAGGCGTTTCTATGGGAAATCGTGGTAGAATGTTAGGATGATAACCTAGATTAGAGTAAAAAGGAGACTGTTTAGAGGAGGCACTCTGAGAGTTGTTATACGAGAACTCAGCTAATGGAAGTAGATCCACCCAATCATCCTGTAGGTGGTAGATAAAGCAGCGGAGATACTGCTCCAGGGTTTGATTGGTTCGTTCGGTCTGTCCATTAGTCTGGGGATGAAAAGCAGAAGAAAGGTTTACTTTAATGTCCAATGCTGCACAGAAATTTTGCCAAAACCTAGAAGTGAATTGCACCCCTCGATCCGAAATAACCTCATCCGGTACTCCATGTAAGGGAAACACATCTTTAATCATCAAATCTGATGTCTGTTTTGCAGTGGGTAAGCCGACACAAGGGATAAAATGAGCTGCCTTTGTTAGACGGTCAACCACCACTAGAATGGTGTTCTTCCCCTGAGAGGTTGGTAACTCCACAATGAAGTCCATAGAAATGGATCCCCACGGGCGGGACGGGGTGGGAAGAGGCTGTAACAGACCAGTTGGTGAGGAGCAAGGTGTTTTGCATCTTGCACAGACCTCACATGAAGTGACATAATTCAAAACATCCTTCCTGCAAGTGGGCCACCAAAAGAAACGAGAAAGAAATTCCTGTGTCTTTAGAATTCCTCTATGCCCAGCTATCTTGGAATCGTGAATGAGTTGCAATACTCTTAATCTGACTGTTTCAGGAATATACAGACGTTGTCCCTGAATCCACACACCATTCTTAAAGACAAGACTTACGTCCCTTGGGGGTTGTGCCAAAAAGGAATCCGCATGGTATGCTTCCTTGATGTCCTTAAGTAGGTCTTGATTATGAATTACTCCTAGGAATCTAGAGTCAGGAAGAATAGTCTTAGGAGGAGTAATTGGACGTGTCTCTGCTGAGTAAATCCTAGAGAGTGCATCAGCCTTTCCATTGCGCGATCCTGGTCTATAAGAGATGATAAAATTAAATTGGTTTAAGAAAAGATTCCAGCGAGCCTGGCGAGGAGTCAGGCACTTAGCCGACCTGATAAACTCAAGGTTATGATGGTCTGTCAGGACGACTATTTGCTGTGCAGCTCCCTGAAGAAGGTGTCTCCATTCTTTGAAGGCGGCAATAATGGCCAACAACTCTCTATTGCCCACATCGTAGTTCCTCTCAGCCGAAGACAACTGCTGGGAAAAGAAGGCACAGGGATGCAAGACATTCTTCTCACCTGTTCTCTGAGAGAGTATAGCTCCAACGGCACAGTCTGAAGCATCCACCTCTATTATGAAGGCAAGCTCGGGGTTGGGATGTACTAGGATAGGTGCAGTGGTAAATTTATCTTTTAGACGGGAAAATGCTTCCTGGGCTTGGGGAGTCCAGGAAAACCTAGACTCTTTCCGGGTAAGTTGAGTGATAGGTGACACTACCTCAGAGAAATTTCTAATGAAACGTCTATAGAAGTTGGCAAACCCGATGAAGCGCTGTACCTCCTTCACATTTCTAGGACTTGGCCAATCCTTGATGGCTTGGGTTTTGCTTCCATCCATACTAATTCCTTGTGTAGACAGTACATACCCCAGAAATTGAATTTCGGTCCTATGGAATTCACACTTTTCAAGTTTGATGTAAAGATGATTTTGTCTTAGACGTTCCAAGACCATTCTCACATGTCCATGATGTTCCTCTGTGGAGTTAGAAAAAATTAGAATATCATCCAAATAAATTACCACGAATGTATCTAGGAGATCCCTGAAGATGTCATTCACCAAGTGTTGGAAAGTGGCTGGGGCGGTACTCAGACCAAAAGGCATAACTAGATATTCAAAGTGTCCATAGCGTGACCTGAATGCAGTCTTCCATTCATCCCCAGGTCTAATACGGACTAAGTTATAGGCCCCACGAAGATCTAGTTTAGAAAAAATTTTGGCATGTCGCACTCTCTCCAATAACTCAGGGATTAAAGGCAATGGATAACGGTTTCTAATAGTAACCTTATTGAGTTCCCTATAGTCTACGAATGGTCTCAGAGATCCATCTTTCTTCTTTACAAAGAAGATGGGTGCACCTGCAGGAGATGAAGAGGGGCGTATAAAGCCCTTGGCTAGATTTTCATCTATGTAATCCTTTAAAGCCTTTAGCTCGGGCCCCGCCAGGGGGTAGATCTTACCAAAAGGTATCTCTGCTCCAGGCAATAATTCAATTGGACAATCATATGGACGGTGAGGAGGAAGCTGGTCAGCGTTCTTCTTGTCACATAAATCCACATAGTCCTGGTATACAGCTGGTAGTTCAGGGACTGACATGATTCCTTTAGGAACAGAGCAAGCTGAAACTTTTGGACTCATTTGTTTCTCTGGAAAGTGTAATTCCTTGGTCTCCCAGTTAATGGTAGGATTCTGAGCCTGCAGCCATGGTAGCCCTAGAATAATGGGAAAGTGGGGAGAAGAGATAAGCATAAAGGACAGTTTCTCTTGATGATCTTTACCCATAAGAACCCTCAAAGGCTCTGTTTCCTGATCCACTGGTCCAGAGGTCAGCAGGGAGCCATCCACAGTTTCCATCTGTACTGGAGTAGCCTTCTTCACTGAACGTATTCCCTGTTTCAGAGCAAAGGAGACATCCATAAAATTTCCACTTGCCCCTGAGTCGATCATAGCAGAGCTAGACACCCAAGCTGAGTCAACCCAGAGTTTGATGGAAAGAAAGCAATGAGAATTGTTTTTCTTACAACTCAGCTGGGACACCGCTGAGGAAACTTGAAAAATGGCAGCGTTTACACAGTCAACGTCCTCAGAGGTAACGGAGTTTAAGTCCGAGAAATCAAGATCTGTTGCTGCAGATCTCTCTGGAGCCTGAGGCTCGGACCTGACAGATCCCTCTCGCAACACTCACAATGAATGAGTGCTGCAGTAGTCTTACGAGAACGGCTGGGGCAGTTTATAATGAAGTGCCCTGACTTACCACAATAGAAACATAGATTCTCCTTAAAACGATGTTCCTTGCGTGCATCACTAACCCGTCGTTGTAAAGAGTCTACCTGCATGGGTTCAGGTTCAGGTTCCCGTGTAATCCTACTCAAAGGTTCCTTAGCTGGAGAGGAAGGTAGGAAAAGGTTAGTACGATTGCTTTCGAACCATCTCTCTTGCCTGCGTTCAGTCAGACGAGTATCAATACGGATGCAGTAGTTAATAAAGTCACCTAACGCAGTGGGAGGGTCGGCACGAGCAAGTTCATCCTTAATCAGTGGAGATAACCCCTTTCGAAAAATAGATTTTTTGGCGGAACTGTCCCAGGTGGTATCAAGGGCCCATCTCCTGAAATCCAAGGCATATTCAGCTACCGAGTGCTTACCTTGGCGCAAAGCTAACATGGCTGCTTCAGCTGTTGCACCTCGATTGGGGTCATCAAACAACTGCCCCATGGCTGAAATAAAATCATCAAGGTGATTCAAACAATCATCCTCAGTCTCAATCAGAGGGTTTGCCCACATTAAAGCCTTGTTGGTAAGCAACATATTTATAGTAAGCACCTTAGATCGTTCAGTGGGAAATTGTGAAGCATGTGCAGAAAAAAAAAGATTGCACTGATTAATAAATCCCCTGAATTTCTCACGTTCACCGCCAAAACGAAAAGGGGGCAACTTGGGAATCCCAGCACTCGGGGCTACGGCAGGAGCCTGGACTCGCCCCTCTAGAACCTCAATCCTGGCTCGCAAATCCTGGGTAGTCTGTCCAACCACTTGCAAATTGTGATTATTGAGGTCCTGTAGATTTGTAAAACGGGTCTTTATATTCTGCAAATCTGCAAGGATATTATCAGTCACTCCGCAAAGTTCCTTTATGCGGGCCTCCATTTTCCAGATCTTTTAAGACAGGATTACTGGAAGAAGAGGAGAGAAAAAAAAACAATAGTGTTCACCTGTGGCAACACTGCAGAGAGAAAAAAAATTAAGGGAACTGCTCACCTGGAATGGTTGTGAGAAGTTACAACCACTATCATCACAGAAAGTTTCAACCAGACATCTGATATCCAGAGTTACAGCAGACAAAAAAGAGAAAAGAAAGGTAAAAAAAAAAACAATAGTGTTTACCTGTGGTAACACTGCAAAAAGAAAAAACTTAAGGGAATTGCTCTCCTGGAATGGTTGTGAGAAGTCACAACCACTGTCATCACAGAAAGTACAACCGGACGTCTGATATCCACAGTACAGCAGACACAGCCTTCCAGACCCAGCAGACACTAACGTTTTGGCTTCAGAATCTTGTAATGTATGTAGTACAGTTCATATAGCGTCTTGTGCTTGGGTGCGATGAAAACACAGGAGTCACAGGTTTGATATAGAAAAGTCCTGTATTACTTCATACAAGTTGGCAGAAATAGTCACACAGTTTGCAGACACAGAAACAGGAGACACAGCAGGCCAGAGTAATCCAAGCTCAGCAATCACTCTCCAATACAGATTCAGGATCTTCTTCTCTGTTACCGTAAGTCCATGCAAACGTGGGTCTTTCAAAGAGCAGGGTTCAGAGTCCACAAGTGCTTCAGAGTTCCTCAGTAGGAATAGCTGGAGTACAAGGTCCAAGGCTTACAGGAGTCAAGTCACAGGTTCACTGCAGGCTAGATTCTGAAGCACTGATTGCTCAGCTGTGGCTGCTTAAGAAGCAAAGGAGAGAATCAGGGCGGGAACATGCAAGCTGGAAACTCCATTTTGACTGAGGGCAAGATAGTTGCAGCAAGACAGTAAGTAAAATGGCTGACGAACAAACTGAGTTTCAGGAATATATACAAAGAACCTTACAGTGACTGTGTCAGACTTGATGACATTAGAGCAGGATGCACAACTAAGACAGGGGAAGGTGCCCATACGACGTGTGGATAAGTGCCGCTGTTTCGATATCGGTTGATTACTCCCAATGTCCGCTCTCACCAATTTATCCTTAATGCTGGGTGCTCTTTTGTTGCACATAAGCACTGGATTAGAGAATTCATCAACCTTTGGATATGCTTTTGAGAGTAGTGGCCAATGCTTGCGAATAACCGAATGGACCTTGGGCATAAGTGGGTGGTATGTGTGCACAAATGGAATTCTAGCCTTTTTTTGGGATGTTGTATCATGGTCAGGTGGACTGAGAGCTCGTATTCTCTCTTGTGTAAGGATATTAATTGGATAACTCCTTTCTTCAAATTTATGTGTCATTTTATCTAGACGCCTTGACCGTATGTTCATATCTGAAACTATCCTGGATACTCGGGAAAATTGAGATCGTGGAAGACTGTTTTTGACAGATGTTGGGTGGCTGCTGGAAAAATGCAAAAGACTATTGCAGTCAGTAGGTTTTGTATAGAGATCAGTTGAAAGGTTGCCCCAAGGGTCCTTATGTATCATTGTGTCAAGAAACAGAACACAATTAGAGTCAAAATGGATAGAAAATTGTAGATCCTGGTGTAGGGAATTGAGATAGGAATGGAAAAGAGAATCAGGAGTATCAGTCCAGACAAAAAATATATCATCGATATATCTATGATAGCACATGATAGAATTCTGAAAGACCTCGGTAGGATACATGAAATTTTCCTCAAATTAATGCATGAATGCATTAGCGTAAGCCGGTGCGATATTGCTGCCCATTGCGGTACCGCGTTGTTGATTGTAATATGTATCACCAAAGAGGAAGAAATTTTCATGTAGAACCAGGGTAAGGAGGTCCAAACAAAATTGTATTGACATGTTGGAAAGGCAAGAGGTTTCCAAGAGTGTCCTGGTAGCTTGTATGCCCTTAGTGTGAGAGATGGAAGTATATAAACTATTGACATCCAGTGTCACAAGTAAGCTGTCAGATGGTATAATTTTGAGATCCCTGATAATTCTAAGAAAATGGCCTGTGTCTAATATAAAAGAATGAGTTGTTTTAACCAGAGGTGTCAGGACTTTCTCAAGAAGCACAGAAAGAGGTGACAATATAGAATCGGTGGATGCAACGATCTGTCTGCCAGGTGGATTGCTAAGGGACTTGTGAATCTTAGGGAGGACATAAAACACCGGAGTGATTGGATGAAAGTTTGTCAGAAATGTGGCAGTTTTGTTATCTATCGTGTGATTGTCAAGGTATGTCCTTAATACAGATTGTATTTTCCTATGAATATCAAAAGTCGGGTCCCTCGCAATAACCTTATAGGTAAGTGAATCAGAGAGTTGTCGTGATATTTCATTGACTATAGTGTACGTTCCATAAAGACCGTTGCCCCACCTTTGTCCGCCGGTTTAATTATGATGGACTTATTGTTCTGTAGAGCTGTAAGAGCTTGACGTCGTTGTGATGCTAAGCCCCCATTGGTTTTATTCTATTTAATGATCTGTATCTACTACATTCCAACGTTTCTCCGTTATAGCCCTACAAACAATGGGACTTCCTGCTCATTAAAGTTTTTTTCCCCTTCCTGCATATAGAAGAACATATTGCTGTGTAACGCTACTTACAAGTGAGAGCAGCCACACCTCCTTCTCTCTTATATTGCTGAACGCCACACCTCCCTCTCCATGACAACACTGAATGCCAATATGGCGATGACCGCTGGCACTGCGCATGCGCGGTCCAGCGCTAGGTCATTTCCGGCCGGAGGAGTGACGCACTTCCGGTCCGGCAATTCCTAGCGTGCTATTTAAACGGGGCTCTGTGTTCAAGGCAAACATCAGCCCATCTGTTGCCATTAGCAGGGCGCAGAAGAGCTGCTTCTTACTGATGCCAAACCACTACCAAATTTTCAGGTAAAGAACGCCTCTCTACATATACCCCGGGACATAATATAATGCTACATTGCATTACACTATATTTCCGCTTCATATAGATCTGGGAGTCCAGAAAGCAGCCAAGAAACTTTATTTATTCATATATCAGGTACTTTGGGATTTTTTTCCCCATTTCTTCAAATAACATTTCACTACTAATCATTATATATGGTTCTACTATAGCTAGCACTGAGAGATGTCCTAGAGGGGATTCTTTTCCTTTGTTTAAAAGAAATACCTTGTCTCTGGCACTACTAGTTATAAGGTTAATAGCCTCTTGTACCACCTCTTGCTGTACCTGCTTAACATGTTACTGACGTATCTATATATTTTCATTAGGAGACCTCATTTATTGTTTCTGGTCTGTTCAATTTTGCTAATCTTATTGATGGCACTCGATTTTGTCATACACTCTCAACTTTGCAAATTTGGATCCTTAGTCCGTATGAATTATGCATATAATCTTAATGTTATATATCCTACTATGATACATATTCTACTATTATTATATGAGGTTCCGGTTTAACCCTATATAATGTATATACTGTATATATTATATGTGTGTTTGTTTGTATATTCATTTATCTTATACTTGTTTTCTCTCTTCATAGTACCCATGACTAAGACCCGGGAAGGGTCGAAACGTTGGGTGACTAATTTATATTGGCTGTATTACCTTACATACAAAATCCTTTTCTGGACTGGATGTCCTTTAATAAAATTTAATTTTTGCAATTAAATATTCAATTTGTGTGCGGTGAATTTCTATAGAGTTTATATGTTGGTGCCCTTGTGGTCCAATTCACCAATTCACCAATTTAGTAAGTGTGGGTTTTTAGAGGTGTTAAACAAGGTCATTAAGGGACAACCGACATTGAGCGGGAACACTAAATTGTGTCTTTATTAGGATTTTAACATCTGCTGTCAGGTAGGGATCTCTAAATAGGGATTCGGAGGATAGTTTATCTCTCATTCCTTACCCCTAAATTAATTTTGTTTTTTCAATTACTGCTTAAATTCCTTTATATGTGTTTTGGTATTGTACCTATTTGGATCTTTTTGTGGTGGTGATTTTGTACTTTGGGGATTTTTGTGCATCCTTACCCCTTTATATCACAGGACTGCTTAGCTATAGTCATTTGACAGCCATTTTTGATTATCAAGATGTGGTTGCTATGTTGGTCTGTTGGTGTGTTTTACCCTTAAAATAGGGTTCAACAGGGATTTTAGGGACAGCCGCTGTGGAGTGAGGGTGCCATTTGCATTTCAAGAGGGTGTCAACCTCCACTGTTAGGCAGAGGTATTGGATAGGACCTACTAGGGTATATATAGGCCCTTTTTTGAACCCTGCATGTTTTGATTACTCCTTTCTTATGTGATTTGATCATCAAATGAGTTGCCTGGTGTCTTCTTTTATCTTTTCATTTATTGATGGTTTTCAAATGTGACTAATAAATATAATAATTTTTTTATAAGAAGTTTTCTTTTGTTGAGCCTGAGTTGCAAAGTTTAATAACTTTCTATGCTGGACTAAATTCTGAAAAAAACTAAAAGTTTAGTTACTCTTTAACAAATTATTTTTTTTGTAAAATAGTATAGAAATCAAGCCTTTTATACTTATCTACACAATTTCTAGTTACACATTCTTTCATTTGTACATATTTTACCAAGCCATAGAACAGGGTGTTTCCATATGAGCAGCTTACCCTTTTGTCTCCTTTTGATAATATCACTGCTATTATACTGGGTTTTGTTATTTTCACAGGGATGTTAGAAATGTATTCATAACTATGTTTCTGACATTACCATTCTCAATAATTGCCTATTCATTCTAAATGCTCTAATTAAAGATCTATTTCCTTCATTTTTATTGCTGTTGCATGGTACTGTACTTGTAATCACACAGTCTAATAATCCAGCAATACAGTAGTACAGATACTACAAGCTGTACATTTACAAACTTCTTTGCTACAGATAGTGAACCCATGTTTAAAGAGTATTTCACCTAAAATGAGGAATTAGTTAAAATTAATATCACCTAATGATGAAATCATCCCCCATTTATACCTAAAATGTAGCAGTCATGCATGCGCAGTAGCAGTCGTTTCATTTTTGCAAACACAACATTGTATAGGATTGGTGTTTTTCTCAGTATGTAGAATTTTTTACCAAAGACCTGCTGTAAAATTGTTTCAAGTCTTTAGGTAAAAAAAAATAAAAAAAATATATGCATGTTAGTACAGTATTCCTTACATTTTTTGGCTGCATTTTTTTTTCACATTAGAACCATGTGTCTTTCATCCCTTCATGACCCAGCCTATTTTGACCTTAAAGACTTTGCCATTTTTTGCAATTCGGACCAGTGTCCCTTTATCAGATAATAACTCAGGAACGCTTCAATGGATCCTAGAGATTCTGAGACTGTTTTTTGTGACATATTGGGCTTCATGTTAGTTGTAAATTTAGGTCAATATTTTTTGCGCTTATTTGTGAAAAAAAAATAGAAATTTGGCAAAAATTTTGAAAATTTTGCAATTTTCAAATTCTGAATTTTTATTCTGTTAAACCAGAGAGTTATGTGACACAACATAGTTAATAAATAACATTTCCCTCTTGGCTACTTTACATCAGCACAATTTTGGAAACAATTTTTTTTTTTGTTAGCAAGTTATAAGGGTTAAAAGTTGACCAGCAATTTCTCATTTTTACAACAAAATTTGCAAAACCATTTTTTTTAGGGACCACCTCACATTTGAAGTTACTTTGAGGGCACTATATGGCAGATAATACCCAAAAGTGACACCATTCTAAAAACCGCACCCCTCAAGCTACTCAAAACTCATTGAAGAAGATTATTAACCCTTCAGGTGCTTCACAGGAACTAAAGCAACCTGGAAGGAAAAAAAGGACATTTTAATTTTTCCAACAAAAATGTTCTTTTAGCATCAATTTTTTCATTTTTACATGGGCAACAGGATAAAATGATCCTAAAATTTGTTGGGCAATTTCTCCTGAGTACACCCATACCTCATATGTGGTCATAAACCAATGTTTGGGCGCATGGCAGGGCTCAGAAAGGAAGGAGCGCCATTTGACTTTTTGAATGGAAAATATGCTGGAATATTTAGCTGTTGCCATGTCGCATTTGGAGAGTCCCTGTGTGCCTAAACATTGGAGCTCCCGCACAAGTGACCCCATTTTGGAAACTAGACCCCCAAAGGAACTTATTAAGATGCATAGTGAGCACTTTGACCCCCAGGTTCTTTACAAATTGATCGTAAAAAAAAAGAAAGTGCTTTTTTTTCACAAAAGATTTATTTTAGCCTCAGTTTTTTCATGTTCACATGGGCAACAGGATAAAATGGATCCTAAAATTTGTTGGCCAACTTCTCCTGAGTACATCGATACCTCATGTGGTCATCAACCGCTGTTTGGGCGCAGAAGGGAAGCAGCGCCATTTGACTTTTTGAATGGAAAATTAGCTCCAATCGTTAGCAGGACACCATGACGCGTTTGGAGAGCCCCTGTGTGCCTAAACAGTGAAAAATCCCCACACGTGACACCATTTTGGAAATTAGACCCCTAAAGGAACTTATCTTTATGTGTTGTGAGCACTCTGAACCCCCAAGTGCTTCACAGAAGTTTATAACACAGAGCAGTGAAAATAGAAAAATCTTTTTTTTTCCTCAAAAATGATTTTTTAGCCCGCTATTTTTTATTTTCCCAAGGGTAACAGGAGAAATTGGACCACAAAAGTTGTTGTGCAATTTGTCCTGAGTACGTCAATACCCTATATGTGGGGGAACCACTGTTTTGGTGCATGGGAGAGCTCAGAATTGAAGGAGCGCCATTTTGGAATGCAGACTTGATGGAATGTTCTGCGGGAGTCATGTTGCGTTTGCTGAGCCCCTGATGTGCCTTAACAGTAGAAACCCCCCACAGGTGACCCCATTTTGTAAACTAGACCCCCCAAGGAGCTTATCTAGATGTGTAGTGAACACTTTGAACCCCCAAGATGCTTCACAGAAGTTTATAAATGAAGAGCAGTGAAAATAAAAACTCTTTTTTTTCCTCAAAACTTTTTTTTAGCCGGCTATAGATTATTTTCCCAAGGGTAACAGGATAAATTGGACCCCAAAAGTTGTTGTCCAGTTTTTCCTGAGCACGCTGGTACCCCATATGTGGGGGAACCACTGTTTGGGCACATGGCAGGGCTCAGAAGGGAAGGAGCGCCATTTGACTTTTTGAATGGAAAATTAGCTCCAATCGTTAGCGGATACCATGTCGTGTTTGGAGAGCCCCTGAGTGCCTAAACTTTGGAGCTCCCCCACAAATGACCCAATTTTGGAAACTAGTCCCCCAAGGAACTTATCTAGATGTGTGGTGAGCACCTTGAACCCCACATGCTTCACAGAAGTTTATAACGCAGAGCCGTGAAAATAAAAAAAATATTTTTTTTTCTCAAAAAATGATTTTTTAGCCTGCAATTTTTTATTTTCACAAGGGTAACAGTAGAAATTGGACCCCAAAAGTTGTTGTACAGTTTGTCCTGAGCATTCTGGTACCCCATATGTGGGGGGAACAACTGTTCGGGCACACGTCAGGGCTCGTAAGCGAAGTAGTGACGTTTTGAAATGCCGACTTTGATGGAATGGTCTGCTGACGTCATGTTACGTTTGCAGAGCCCCTGATGTGCCTAAACAGTAGAAACTCACCACAAGTGACCCCATTTTGGAAACTAGACCCCGCAAGGAACTTATCTAGATGTGTGGTGAGCACTTTGAACCCCAAGGGCTTCACAGAAGTTTATAATGCCTGGGCATGAAAATAAAAAAATCATATTATTTCCTCAAACATGATCTTTTAGTCCCCAATTTTTTATTTTCCCAAGGGTAACAGGAGAAATTGGACCCCAAATGTTGTTGTCCTGAGCACATTGGTACCCCATATGTGGGGGGAACCTTTGTTTGGGCACACGTCAGCGCTTGTAAGGGAAGTAATGACGTTTTGAAATGCAGAATTTGATGGAATAGTCTGCAGGCGTTATGTTGCGTTTGCAGAGCCCATGATGTGCCTAAACAGTAGAAACCCCCACAAGGGACCCCATTTTGAAACTAGATCCCCCAAGGAACTCATCTAGATGTGTGGTTAGCACTTTTGAATCTCCAAGTTCTTCACAGAAGTTTATAAAGCAGAGCCGTGAAAATAAAAAATCATTTTTTGCTACAAAAATAATTTTTTTAGTCCCCAATTTATTTATTTTCCCAAGGGTAACAGGAGAAATTAGACAGCCAAAATTGTTGTGCAATTTTTCCTGAGTACGCTGATACCCCATTTGTGGGGGTAAACTACTGATTGGGCGCACGTCAGGGCTCGGAATGGAGGGAGCACTGTTTGACTTTTTGAACGCTAAATTGATTGGAATAAGTGGTGGCGCCATGTCGCGTTTGGAGACACCATGATGTGCCTAAATAGAGAAAACCCTTCAATTCTAACTCCAACCCTAACTGCAACACACTTCAATCCCCAACCCTAACCCCAACACACCCCTAACCCTAATCCCAACCCTATCCATAGCCCTAACCCCAACACACCAATAACAATAATCACAACCCTAACCATAACCCTAACCACAAGCCTAACCCTAATCCCAACCCTAACCCAACACACCTCTAATCCTAATCCCAACTCTAGCCCTAATCACAAGCCTAACCCTAATCCAAACCCTAACCCTAATTTCAACAGTAACCCTAATTTCAGCCCTAACCCTAATTCTAACCCTAACCCTAATCCCAACCCCAACCCTAATTCCAACCGTAACACTAATTCAAACCCTAATCCTAACCCTAACCCTAATTCCAACCCTAATCCTAACCCTAATCCTAACCCTAGTTCCAACCCTAACCCTAGTTCTAACCCTAACCCTAAAGCTAACCCTAAGGAAAAATAAAAAATATTTTCTTTATTTTATTACTTGTCCCTACCTATGGGGGTGATAAAGGGGGGGTTTATTTACTTTTCTTTATTTTGATCACTGTGAGAGTTTATTACAGTGATAAAATAAATGAATGGAATCTGCCGGCCGGCGGGCGCACTGCGCATGAAAAATCCCGGAGGGACTCCGAGACGGCCACAGGGACATTGTAGGTCCTGGGAGAGGTGAGGGGGGATCGGAAGGCGGGCGAGCGGACTGGAGGGGAGGGGAGCAGATAGTGATGGCGGCGACCGATCGCCCCATCAATCGGTGGTGGTGGCCGATCGCCGCCATCACTCGGTGTGGGAGGGTCAGATCTCAGTCTCCTGCCATGGCAGATGCTATTGCAGCATCGGCCATGGCTGGATTGTAATATTTCATCAAATTTCATTGGCAAAATATTACAAATCGCTCTGATTGGCTGTTTTACTTTTAACAGCCAATCAGAGCGATCGTACCAACGTGCTGGTTAAGCCACCCCTCTCTGGTGAAGCACAAAGGGTCTTGTGCATGCGGGTCGGGTGACCTTTCAGTGACCCCGGACACCCGACCCGCAGGAACGCGATTTATACTATGACGCCTACGTAGGCATCATGGGTCATAATGGCACAGGTTTTCAAGATGCCGACGTAGGCGTCATGGGTCGGGAAGGGATTAAAGGGAATCTGTCAGGATCCCCATGCCCTCCAACCCAGCAGCATTCACCTATGCATGATTAATCTCCCTGCCTAACCATTCTTGTATAACATAATTCATAACAAGCCTTGTAGAACAAAATTTAGTTAAATTAATGCTTTCAAAACATTCATATTGTCCCCGTTTCCTATGCTACCCAGCTTGAAAAACGCATTGCGAAAATGAGCAGTATTCATGCGCTAGACTTCCATGAGCTGGCGTTGGTTTTGCTTCCAGGGTTGTCTTCAGTGGTCGATGACATGCTCCAGGAGTGCCTGAATATCCTATAAAGGTGGTTTCCTTCCACCATGGGAATGAGCACAAATGACAAATACCTCTTCATCCCTCCTAAAGTAACCAGATACAGAGTTTGACCCAAGTCTCCAACTTGCTGTAGAGTTAATATTATTTAGTTTTTAGTAGCTAAAATGTGTGCCAGTAGGTTGTGACTGCCAAACGTCCACCCATAAACTTAACAACTAATTTTTAATATATAATAAAATACATAAAATATATTGGAAGCAGCACTCCAGTGGAAATAAGTGAAATAAGTTGACTTTATTCACACAAGTACATGTGTTGTTTCAGCTTCTCATCTGAAGCTCATCTCAAGAATATCCATAAATATGTATATATTTTTATATATATATATACATATATATGTATATATATATATATATATATATATATATATATACATATAAATATACATATATGTATATATATACATATCTATGTAAAAATGTATATATCTATATATATACATATATATATAGATATATACTAGCTATGAACCCGTTCTATGCTCGGGTGGCAAGCATTTTTATTGGTATATGGTCTCCCATCCTGGTAATTGCTGCCCACTCCTATCCTGGTATGCATGGCACCCCTCATCCCTATCCTGATATGAATGATCCCCTCACCCCACCCAATCCTGGTATGCATGGCACCCCATTCCTCATCCTGGTAAGCATGGTCCCCTCACCTCCCTATCCTGGTATGCATGGTGCCCCCTCTTACCTAACCTGGTATGCATGGTACCTGCTCATACATATACTTGTATTCATGGTTCCCTCACCACCCCAATCCTAGTATACATGGTCCCCTCACCCCCCATCCTGGCATGCATGGTCCCCTCCCCCAATCCTGGAATGCATGGTGCCCTTACCCCCAATCCTGGTATGCATGGTCCCCTCATCCCCAATCCTGGTATGCATGGTACCTCTCATCCCCCAATCCTGGTATGCATGGTCCCCTCACCCCCCAATCCTGGTATGTATGGTCCTCTCACCCCCATCCTGGTATGCATGGTCCACTCA
The DNA here is from genome assembly GCA_033576555.1 of Oophaga sylvatica. Lineage (NCBI taxonomy): Eukaryota > Metazoa > Chordata > Amphibia > Anura > Dendrobatidae > Oophaga > Oophaga sylvatica. The sequence continues at coordinate 173,517,440 of JARQOD010000002.1, forward strand.
CCCCCCCTATCCTGATATGTATGGTCCCCTCACTCCCAATCCTGATATGCTTGGTCCCCTCACCCCCCAATCCTAATATGCATGGTCCTCTCCACCCCAATCCTGGCATGCACGGTTCTCTCACACCCCTACCCTGGTATGCATTGTCTCCTCACTCCCCAATCTTGGAATGCATGGTCCCCTCACCCCCCAATCCTGGTATGCATGGTACCCTCGCCCCCCTATCCTGGTATGCAAGGTCCCCTCACCCCCAATCCTGGTATGCATAGCGCCCCTCATCCCTATCATAGGATATATGGTACCCCCTCACCCCACAAATCATGGTATGCATGGTCGCCTCATCCCCAATCCTGGCATGCATGATACTCTCACCCCCTATCCTGGAAAGCTTCGGTGCTTTCACCCCCAATCCTGGTGCATGGTCCTCACCCCCCAATCCTGGTATGCATGGTACTCTCACCCCCTATCCTGGAATGCATGGTACTCTCACCCCCCAATCCTGGTATGCATGGTCCTCTCACCCCCCAATCCTGGAATGCATGGTCCCCTCACCCCCCAATCCTGGTATGCATGGTCCTCTCACCCCCTATCCTGGAATGCATGTGGAGGAAACCCCGGTTCTTCCCACATCACCAATGAGCCGTAACTACACAGTCACAGTTCTCCGGCGCCCCCTTTGTCTATCAGGTCAGTAAGTGAACTGCACCTAGAGCAAATGGCCGCCGGGGAGGGTGTCCTGTTACCCACTGGGTAATCTAAGATTTGAGTAAAAGCATCAGCCCAAAATTAATTTTATGCAGGACAGTCCCCAAAACGTGTGCCGCTGCACCCTTGGCAAATCTGTCCCCTGTTCCTTCTTAGTTCATCATCGTCTTCTTCTTCTGTGAGAATAGAGAGAGTCTGCCATCCGCTCACAGTTCTTAAACCTGCTAGGTGCCTCCCCTCGGTGTCAGAGGGTGGGCTAATAATCTCCACCCTTAACTCCCTGCAGAATATATTCCCAATATCTAATAAAGGGGTTAACTTTTTCCAGGACGATCGGATCAGGACACGAGAGGTACCAGCAAATGCAGTTTGTTTTGCCTGTAGCGTGGGGCTCAAACATGGCTCGATTGGCCCTCCATTTTGACCCAATCTCTATATCTCAGGTCCCTGAGCCATCATCGACTCAGGAGTCGCAATGTCAGATGCCCTAGGTCCGCAGGATCACGCAGATATTTTTATAAGTCTGTACTTTGAAAGATGTGCTCATAATTCATAAACCTAGAACAGAGTCGTAGTGGCTGGGAGAGTCAATGGATGTATTTTCTTTGTCTAGCTGGCAGGTATAATCTAATTGAAGCCCCCAGGCATCTCCAGGCCCCATGCTGGCGTGGCTCCAGACTCCAGCTTTGAAGTCCTGTTTTAGCCTGATCTACTTAGCATACTAAAGACCTTGTTATTCACAGTGCAGACTAAACCTTGTTGTCTTCAATATGCCTACAGGCCATGGGGGTTAGGAGCAGTTAGCTGCCTGTGGCTCTGTGAACAGACAAAAGGGCAGCTGGGACAGGTCAGTTCAGACATGAGGCGAGCATTAGGCCCCATATCTAAGATGATGACTGTTCCTTCATCACAGCATGGTTCTCTCACCCCCCTATCCTGATATGCATGGTTTCCTCACTCCCCAATCTTGGAATGCATGGTCCCCTCACCCCCCAATCCTGGTTTGCATGGTACCCTCACCCCCTATCCTGGTATGCATGGACCCCTCACCCCCCAATCCTGGTATGCATAGTCCCCCTCATCCCTATCGTAGGTTGTATGGTACCCCTTCACCCCCCAAATCCTGGTATGCATGATCTCCTCATCCCCAATCCTGGTATGCATGGTACCCTCACCCCCCCAATCATGGTATGCATAGTCCCCCTCATCCCTATCGTAGGATGTATGGTACACCCTCACCCCCCTATCCTGGAAAGCATGGTCCTCTCACCCCCAATCCTGGAATGCATGGTCCCCTCACCCCCCAATCCTAGTATGCATGGTATTCTCACCCCCCTATCCTGGAATGCATGGTCCTTTCACCCCCCAATCCTGGTATGCAAGGTCCTCTCACCCCCCCAATCCTGGTTATGCATGTCCTCTCACCCCCCCTATCCTGGAATGCATGATCCCTCAACCCTCCATATGCTGGTGTCATTGGTCCCCTCACCCCCAATCCTGTTATGGCATGGCCCCCCATCCCTATCGTAGGATGTATGGTACCCCCTCAATCCCTGATCCTGATATGCATGGTCCCCTCACCCCCCTATCCTGGTATATATACTACACCTCACCCCCCAATCCTGGTATGCATGGTCCTCTCACCACCCAATCCTGATATGCATGCTACCTCTCACCCCCCTATCCTGACTTGAATGATCCCCTCACCCCCCAATCCTGATGTGCATTGTTCCCTCACCCCCTATCCAGGTATGCATGCTACCCCTCACCCCCTTATCCTGATATACATGGTCCCCTCACCCCCTATTCTGGTATGCATGCTACCTCTCACCCCCTATCCTGATATGTATGGTCCCCCTCACCCCTATTTAACTGCACACATACAAAAAAAATATTTATACTCACCTTTCTTCCCTGTGCTCCAGCGCTGTCCCATTCTGCCGGAGGCTGGGGAGGGAGTGTGATGCCGGAGTAAGCGCATGCCCATACCACGCTGTTTGGTGCCATATTGCTGAAGACACACTGCAAATGTGTCTTCAGTAAAATGGCGCCGGATAGCGCTATGCGCATGTACGGTTCCGATGCGCACTCCTGCCCCAGTCTCCGGTGAGAAGAGAAGCGCAGCGGCAAAGCTCCTCCTGGTCAGGTAAGTATGTAAGTATGGTGCCGGAGATCGCGGTATGCATACAGTGTCTACGCGTACCACGATCTCGGGCGCCATACACAATCCTCACCACTGGATGCCGTCTTCTGTCTGGAGCCAAACTGCACAGGCGCGTCATGCTTGCGCAGTCTATAAAGGCTTCAGACAGAGTGACGCTCCCAGCATTATATTATAGATATACAGTACAGACCAAAAGTTTGGACACACCTTTTCATTTAAAGATTTTTCTGTATTTTCATGATTATTTATATTGTAAATTCACAGTGAAGGCATTAAAACTATGAATTAACACATGTGGAATTATATACTAATCAAAATAGTGTGTAACAACTGAAATTATGTCTTATATTCTAGGTTCTTCAAAGTAACCACCTTTTGCTTTGAGGAGTGCTTTGCACACTCTTGGAATTCTCTTGATGAGCTTCAAGAGGTAGTCACCGGAAATGGTCTTCCAACAATCTTGAAGGAAGTTCCCTGAGATGCTTAGCACTTGTTGGCAGTTTTACCTTCACTCTGCGGTCCAGCTCACCCAAACCATCTCGATTGGGTTCAGTGTTATGTTTCGGTAGCTGAGGAGTGCAGGTAAAAAAGGCAATACACCAGAGCAGTTGGAATCTATGAGATTGCAGTACCCTGACTAACCACCACAACTAGAGGCAGCCGTGGAGCGTTCCTACGTTGGTCCTAGACGCCTCGTCACAGCCTGAGAAACTAACTACACCTAAAGATAGAAAGAGGAAAGCTATCTGCCCCGGAGCAGAACCCCAAAGATAATAGAAAGCCCTCAAACATGTAATGGCGGTTAGACAAGAAGAAATACTGACACAGACAGAAAATAGTATGAGCAAACGTTGGGGCCCAAACTAACTAAATAGAAAAGGATAGGAAGGGCACTTACTGCAATCCCAAAAAACCCTGAAAAGCACCAACTCTACTAATTTCAAAAACACCTGAGATCACACGACCTCTACCACCTAAATTAGTTCTCTGGTGTAACAAAATCAAAACAGCAGCCACTGAAAAAACTGGAAAAAGCAAATGTACAAACATCAGTGGCTGAACTAAACTGAGAGGGCAAAAGCCCCCGGAGGGGACCCAAAATTCCCCCACAGAAGTGCAGGACAGAATGCAAAAATCAAGCACAAAAACAAAAAGAAGAAAATGTCTTATCTGTTAGCAGGAGATGCAGACACGACACAGCAGGCTACAAAGGAAAAAGGAATCAAGGATTGAGACCAGAACAATTGATCACCGGCAACCCTGATGGGAAGGTGACTCCATTATATAAGACCAGTCAGTAACACTTGATTCCCAATCCTCACAATCTTCACTGGACAGTCCAGTACCGCTTGTAACCACCAGAGGGAGCCTCTGCTCAGAACCCATCTCAAGTCCATTAACAACAGTACCCCCCCCTTGAGGAGGGGTCACCGAACCCTCATTTGAGCAACCAGGTCGGTCAGGATGAGTGCTATGATACGCACGGATGAGTCTCCTAGCATGGATGTCCGAAGCAAACACCCAAGAATTGTCTTCCTGACCATAACCTCTCCACTTAACCAAATACTGGAGTTTCCGTCTAGAAAAACGAGAATCCAATATTTTCTCAACCACATACTCCAGATTGCCCTCAACCAAAACAGGGTCAGGAGGGACAGCCGCAGGAACCACTGGCTCAACAAACCTCTTCAACAAGGACTTGTGGAACACGTTATGGATCTTAAATGTCCCTGGAAGAAGCAAACGAAAAGAAACAGGATTAAGAATCTCCATGATCTTATAAGGTCCAATGAACCTAGGCTTAAATTTAGGAGATGCCACTCTCATAGGAATATTTTTTGAGGACAACCAGACCAAGTCCCCCACTTTAAACCGAGGACCATCAGTCCTATGACGGTTAGCAAACCGCTGAGCCCTCTCCTGAGAGAGGGACAACCTCTCCACTACCTGGTCCCAAATCTGTTGCATACGCTCCACAACAGAGTCAACACCTGGACAGACAGAAGCCTCCGTCTGTCCTGAAGAAAATCGAGGGTGAAACCCAGAATTACAGAAAAATGGAGACATTTAAGTGGCAGAGCTAGCCCTATTATTAAGAGCAAACTCAGCCAAAGGCAAAAAGTGACCCAGTCATCCTGATCAGCAGACACAAAGCATCTTAGATAAGTCTCCAATGTCTGGTTTGTTCTCTCAGTTTGACCATTGGTCTGAGGATGAAACGCCGAGGAGAAAGACAATTGAACACCAAGTTTAGAACAAAAGGTCCTCCAAAATCTGGAAACTAACTGGACTCCTCTGTCAGACACAATGTTCTCAGGAATGCCGTGTAAACGAACCACGTGCTGAAGGAACAACGGCACCAATTCAGAGGAGGAAGGCAACTTAGGTAATGGCACAAGATGTATCTTCTTGGAAAACCTATCACAAATAACCCAGATGGCGGTCATTCTCTGAGAAACAGGGAGGTCGGAAATGAAATCCATAGAGATATGGGTCCATGGTCTCTTGGGCACAGGCAATGGCATCAACAAACCACTAGAGCGAGAGCAAGGCTTGGAGCGAGAGCAAGTCCCGCAGGACTGCACAAATTCCCTGACATCACGAGATAAGGTAGGCCACCAAAAGGACCGACTAACCAAGTCTCTGGTACCAAAAATTCCGGGATGACGAGCCAACGCGGAACAATGAATCTCAGACATCACACTCTTTTTCCACTGGTCCGGGACAAACAATTTTCCAACAGGGCAGCGCTCGGGCCTATCCTCCTGACACCCCTCCAGAGCAAGTCTCAAATTGGGTGAGATGGCGGAAAGAACTACACCCTCTTTCAAAATAACAGAAGGATCAGATAACTCAGGAGAGTCCGCAAGGAAACTCCTCGAGAGGGCATCCGCCTTAACATTCTTAGTGCCAGGAAGAAAGGAAACCACAAAATTAAAACGTATGAAAAACAAGGCCCACCTGGCCTGTCTAGGATTAAGTCGCTTGGCAGATTCCAGATAAACCAGATTCTTATGGTCCGTAAGGACCACCACCTGATGTTTGGCTCCCTCCAGCCAATGTCTCCACTCTTCAAAAGCCCACTTCATGGCCAATAACTCCCGATTACCCACGTCATAATTACGTTCAGTAGGAGAAAATTTTCGAGAGAAAAAGGCACAAGGGTTACTTTTAGAGGTCTCAGGATCTCTTTGGGACAAATCGGCACCTGCCCCAGTTTCAGAGGCATCAACCTCCACCTGAAATGGCAGAGAAACATAAGGCTGCCGTAGAACAGGAGCAGAAGTGAATCTCTGCTTAAGTTCCTGAAATGCAGAGACTGCCTCAGGAGGCCAATTTACCACATCAGAACCCTTTTTGGTCAAATCAGTTAATGGTTTAACAATAACCGAGAAATTACCAATAAATTTACGATAAAAATTGGCAAAACCCAAGAATCTTTGAAGAGCCTTTAATGAAGTAGGTTGGACCCAATCACAGATGGCCTGAACCTTGACCGGGTCCATTTCAATAACAGATGGGGACAAAATGAATCCAGAAATGAGATCCTCTGTACGCCAAAAAGACACTTTTTAATCCCTTCACATACAGAGCATTCTCTCTCAAAATCTGGAATACAGTTCGAACATGTTTCACATGAGAGTTCCAGTCATTGGAAAAAACAAGATATCATCCAAATAAACAATCAGAAATTTATCCACAAAATCCCTGAAAATGTCATTCATGAAGGACTGGAAGACAGAAGGAGCATTAGTGAGCCCAAAGGGCATCACAAGGTACTCAAAATGCCCTTCAGGGTATTGAATGCCGTCTTCCATTCATCCCCGTGTTTAATGCGAATAAGGTTATATGCCCCCCTGAGGTCAAGCTTGGTAAACCAAGTAGCATTTTTCACCCTGGAAAACAGGTCAGAAATTAAAGGTAACGTATATTGATATTTCACAGTAATATTGTTCAAAAGACGATAATCAATACACGGCCTCAATGAACCATCCTTTTTGGCCACAAAGAAAAAACCGGCACCTAAGGGTGAAGAGGATGGTCTGATATGACCCTTCTCCAATGATTCCTTGATATAAGACCGCATAGCGTCATGTTCAGGTACAGACAAGTTAAAAAGGCGACCTTTAGGGAATTTACTACCAGGCACTAATTCAATAGCGCAGTCATAGCTCCTATGGGGAGACAAAGATGCAGATTTACTTTCGCTAAACACATCAGAAAAATCAATCAAAAAGTCAGGAACATCCTGAGCCTGGGGGGAGGCAGAAAAAACAGGAGTGTTGGTATTAACACATTGGCAGCCCCAACTGGTTACAGACACAGATTTCCAATCCAAAACAGGATTATGAGATTGTAACCAAGGGAAACCCAGTACGATAATGTCATGCAAATTATACAGAACCAAAAATTTGCAGCTCTCCTGATGATCAGGTTCCACCCTCATTATCACCTGAGTAGAGAACTGAGGTTTATTCTCAGCCAAAGGGTAGAATCGATCCCCAGAAGGGGAATAGACTTCCGTAGGGGTATCAAGGGAAACCCACAACGTTTAGCAAAATCAAAATCCATCAGGTTAATAGCTGCTCCCGAATCAACGAAAGCCTGAGCAGAAAATGAGGACAGAGAGCATATCAGGGTAACAGTTAATAAAAACTTAGTCTGAACACTACCCAAGACAACTGAGCGTGCAAAACGTCTTCCCCGCTTAGGGTAGACTGAAATAGCATGAGAGGCATCACCACAGTAGAAACATAACCCATTGCGCTTCCGAAACTCATGACGCTGTGCCCCAGAAACCACTCTATCACACTGCATGGATTCAGAAGCAGGTTCACAAGGCAACACTATCCCACGCATACTTCTCTGCTCATGCAAACGTCTGTCAATTTGAATTGCTAATGACATAGAATCATTGAGACCAGAGGGGACAGGGAATCCCACCGTAACATCCTTTACATTATCTGACAGACCCTTCCGAAAAAGGGCTGCCAAAGCGTCGTCATTCCATTTGGTCAGGACTGCCCACCTACGGAATCTCTGACAGTATAACTCAGCGTCATCAAGCCCCTGATTTAATGCCAACAAGGCTTTTTCAGCTTGATCAGTGACATTAGGCTCATCGTACAATAACCCCAAAGCCTGAAAAAATGCATCAACATCACTCAAGACAGGATCCCCAGGTGCCAGGGAAAAAGCCCAATCCTGAGGATCGCCGCGCAGGAGAGAGATGATAATTTGAACCTGCTGCGCTGCGTTCCCTGAGGACTTAGATTTTAAGGCAAAAAACAATTTACAGTTATTTTTGAAATTCTGAAACTTAGCTCGATCCCCTAAAAACAAATCTGGCATGGGAATCCTAGGTTCCACAACAGGCAACCTAGCAAGATAGGCAGCAATACTCTGAACCTCAGTGGCAAGCTGATCCACTCGGCCAGACAACTGTGCAAACTCCATTGAGGAAAAAAAAAATCCTCCCCAGCACCCAGAGATACAGAGGGAAAAAAAAAAAATGCAGCAAACAGAAAAATATCTCTGACAACTCTGACAACCGTTTTTTCTTTCACAATATTTTTCCCTTCTGTGAGTAATATACAATTTTAAATTTTTAGGCCGGTGATACTGTTATGTTTCGGTAGCTGAGGAGTGCAGGTAAAAAAGGCAATACACCAGAGCAGTTGGAATCTATGAGATTGCAGTACCCTGACTAACCACCACAACTAGAGGCAGCCGTGGAGCGTTCCTACGTTGGTCCTAGACGCCTCGTCACAGCCTGAGAAACTAACTACACCTAAAGATAGAAAGAGGAAAGCTATCTGCCCCGGAGCAGAACCCCAAAGATAATAGAAAGCCCCCAAACATGTAATGGCGGTTAGACAAGAAGAAATACTGACACAGACAGAAAATAGTATGAGCAAACGTTGGGGCCCAAACTAACTAAATAGAAAAGGATAGGAAGGGCACTTACTGCAATCCCAAAAAACCCTGAAAAGCACCAACTCTACTAATTTCAAAAACACCTGAGATCACACGACCTCTACCACCTAAATTAGTTCTCTGGTGTAACAAAATCAAAACAGCAGCCACTGAAAAAACTGGAAAAAGCAAATGTACAAACATCAGTGGCTGAACTAAACTGAGAGGGCAAAAGCCCCCGGAGGGGACCCAAAAGGCCCCCACAGAAGTGCAGGACAAAATGCAAAAATCAAGCACAAAAAACAAAAAGAAGAAAATGTCTTATCTGTTAGCAGGAGATGCAGACACGACACAGCAGGCTACAAAGGAAACAGGAATCAAGGATTGAGACCAGAACAATTGATCACCGGCAACCCTGATTGGAAGGTGACTCCCTTATATAAGACCAGTCAGTAACACCTGATTCCCAATCCTCACTATCTTCACTGGACAGTCCAGTACCGCTTGTAACCACCAGAGGGAGCCTCTGCTCAGAACTCATCTCAAGCCCATTCACAACAGTTCAGGTCTGGTGACTGTGGAGGCCAGGTCATCTGGCGTAGCATCCCATCACTCTCCTTCTTGCTCAAATAGACCTTACACAGCCTGGAGTGTGTTTGGGATCATTGTCCTGTTGAAAAATAAATGATGGTCCAACTAAACGCAAACCGGATGGAATAGCATGCTGCTGCAAGATGCTGTGGTTGCCATGCTGGTTCAGTATGCCTTCAATTTTGAATAAATCCCCAACAGTGTCACCAGCAAAGCACCCCCACACCATCACACCTCCTCCTCCATGCTTCACGGTGGGAACCAGGCATGTAAAGTCCATCCGTTCACGTTTTCTGCGTCGCACAAAGACACGGTGGTTGGATCCAAAGATCTCAAATTTGGACTCAACAGACCAAAGCACAGATTTCCACTGGTCTAATGTCCATTCCTTGTGTTCTTTAGCCCAAACAAGTCTCTTCGGCTTGTTACGAGTCCTTAGCAGTGGTTTCCTAGCAGATATTTTACCATGAAGGCCTGCTGCACAAAGTCTCCTCTTAACAGTTGTTGTAGAGATGTGTATGCTGCTAGAACTCTGTGTGGCATTGACCTGGTCTCTAATCTGAGCTGCTGTAAACCTGCGATTTCTGAGGCTGGTGACTCGGATAAACTTATCCTCAGAAGAAGAGGTGAGTCTTGGTCTTCCTTTCCTGGGGCGGTCCTCATGTGAGCCAGTTTCTTTGTAGCGCTTGATGGTTTTTGCAACTGCACTTGGGGACACTTTCAAAGTTTTCCCAATTTTTCGGACTGACTGACCTTCATTTCTTAAAGTAATGATGGCCACTCATTTTTCTTTACTTAGCTGCTTTTTTCTTGCCATAATACACATTCTAACAGTCTATTCAGTAGGACTATCAGCTGTGTATCCACCAGACTTCTGCACAACACAACTAATGGTCCCAACCCCATTTATAAGGCCAGAAATCTCACTTATTAAACCTGATAGGGCACACCTGTGAAGTGAAAACCATTTCCGGTGACTACCTCTTGAAGCTCATCAAGAGAATGCCAAGAGTGTGCAAAGCAGACATCAAAGCAAAAGGTGGCTACTTTGAAGAACCTAGAATATAAGACATAATTTCAGTTGTTACACACTTTTTTGTTAAGTATATAATTCCACATGTGTTAATTCATAGTTTTGATGCCTTCAGTGTGAATTAACAATTTTCATAGTCAAGAAAATACAGAAAAATCTTTAAATGAGAAGGTGTGTCAAACTTTTGGTCTGTACTGTACATATTTTTCAAATGTCCAGTACTAAACTAGTAAGAGAGTAAGAGATGTACATGTTTATTTTGTTTTTTATATATTATATATTATATAAAATATATAAAATATTATACACACCCTACCACACACACTACATACTATAGTTATAGATAGATATTAGATATATATATTTTATATATATATATATATATATACACAATCCATCTCTTGCTAGTTAAATACTGGACATTTGCGTCAATGCAGGAGACTTCAGTGAAAGCAATGAACATGAAATGCTTAAAGCTGTGTCCTCAGAAATGACTTGCATGAGATTTGGAGGGACACGCTTTTCATTTACCACCTGGTTGTAAGTTAAGTACCACACAGGCAATGCATTTCCATAAGTTTAGAAAGCTGTGAAATAAAATGTTAATGGCTAGAGAATCTAAAGAGTCATTTGGTATCTGGCACTTGTGTGAGAGTTGAGACAGCCTGAGGTGAAACCTTTTTTTTTTTTTCCAAATTTCCAAAGTGTATTTGCAGCAATATGCAATGGATTGGATCCAAAGTAAAGCCCGGGGCTCTGAAAGGTTGCTGTGTTTTTTTTTTGGACAGCAATGATGAAAATATTTAATTTTTATGGATTTTTTAAATAAGATTTTATCAGTAAAGTTCAGCAAATGTTAAACAATAGGAACAGCACAATAAATGCTTTAAAAATATGTTTACACAAACATTTAATTCGTGTTTCCAAATTCACTGTTGCATAAATAACATCAAAAAAACCAGCTATGACTCCAAGGTACTGGCAATCAATTTACAGTGAATGTTATGAATGAATTTGGAGCCACTGCATAAAATAGTAAGTCCCTAATATATTTTTATGTGAAAAAACCCCTTTAAATTTAATTTTTTTCTTCATAA
>JARQOD010000002.1:173529045-173571861 GCA_033576555.1 Oophaga sylvatica
GTCCTTGGCACATTTGAACCCGTTTTTAAAAAATTTTGATAAACATTTATCAATTTAAACATGAAGCATTTTTGCCCAAAAGAAAAATGGATTCAGAAGAACCGGGTGCTCAAAATGTAAAATCAGCGTTACCACTGAGAGCTTCGTAATGAAATCTTTAAAGGGGCAAGCAACGGGAGGACTTTTCCAGACGATCTCTCACATTATTTTACAGTTAGAAGCAAACTATGTGAGAAAAGAGCATGAGGATTTAAAAGGCAATGTAATAGTCATCATAACTGAAAGAACACGAACATGTTAGAATTACCAAATTGGCGAAAATGAGGAAAAACATTTTATCATTAATGTATGTAAATAGGAAATACAAATCTTATGATATATACAGTATGTAACATAATTTGATTGATCTAGTTTTCCCCAAGAATAATATTATTCAGAGGGAATCGGGATATATCTGCACATGTAACACTTTGAAAGACAAGTCCAGTGAGACCTTTCTTGGCCAGTTCATTTCTCCAATGCAGAGAAGTCAGCATTTTAATTTATATGCAAATGAGGTTTTATATCTGAAACCTCTGTCACTCCAGCTCTATTCCCCACCCAGTGTTGCCTCTTACTGCTTGGCTAACATCCTCTATGTTGCGTATCTACAGGAAAAGGAGCTGTCAGTTAACCCTAGCATGCATGTTGTCACAAATCTACACTTTTAAGTACCGGGGGCCTTTTAGGCCTCTGTGCAAATCATATAGAGAAATTGACATAAATAACTTTTACAAGTTTATTTCGAAATTGCAAAATAAGATATGAATAATGCTCATTTTAATTATAATTTTTTGCAGAAAACACAGAAAAACATTTTTTTTCCAAATTTCAAACAAAGATATGAAAAACACACAAAGGTATATAAATCTATAGTAAAATTGCTGTAGCTACATTTCTTTTCTAACTTTTTCTTTTCAATTTTCTTGGTCTTTCAAATAATTTTCACATATTATCTTTTCTGAAGAATGCTCTTTACAGACATTTTCCCCACAAGTGGTACAATATCGCTCAGTTTTCCTCCCTAAAGGCCCCGTCTCGCATAGCGACACACCAGAGATCCCGACAATGATCAGGATCGCTGGTGTGTTGCTACATGATCACTGCTGAGCTGCCAAACAGGCAGCTCAAGCAACGATCAGGACAGCAACACTGCGGGTAACGTCGCCTAGTTACCCGCAGTGTACGTTGGATACCAGCGGGCTGATGCAGGGAGCTGGTAAACAAGGTACACGTCGGGTTTCCAGCTCCCCTGCAGCAGCGCGCTGGTATCCAACGTACACGTCGGGTTTCCAGGCACAGCCCCGCGCTTGGAAACCCGATGTGTACCTTGGTTACCAGTAGATCGCTGGTCTCCTGCCTGTCAAACGCAGCGATGCGTGCTGGCCAGCGGGAGACCAGCGATCCAAAAAGAGTCAAGGCATTTCTGACACGACCAGCGATTCACAGCAGGGGCTTGATCGCTGGTACGTGTCAGACATAGCGAGATCGCTGCTGAGATCGCTGTTTAGCAGCGATCTCGCTAGCGATCTCGCTATGTGAGACGGGGCCCTAAGTTTCTTGGACAAATGAAACAACACTTTCGTTTTCTTTCTCCTGGCCTTTCTTATCCTCCCCAGCTCTTACCTTTTATCCTTTCTTTTAGGTGGTGTACAATTCTCTGGATTTTTGTGACTCACAAGCTCTACCCTTTGCAAGCTTCTTATAGAAACAAAGAGACTGAAAATGAGTCTGACTTCTTCCCAACTTCATATCATCACAGGTCCTTCAGCAATTAGCTCACAGTGTATACTGTCCTCAGTACTCTCTACACAGCTCATTACTGTGTTCAGAGGAACCTGAGATGATGTAATGGCCTTATCACTCCCTCTCAAAATCATATGACAACCTCACATGGCATGATCCACCCCCCGGCCTCTCCACAAGCAACCCTGACTACAAATAAAGTAACTTGAGACACAAACACTGCTGAGTACATGATAAAAATAGCAGGGGTCTAAAAGGCCCCCCGTTCCGTACAGGTGTTGTTTCCCCAAAAAATCATTGTTACACAAAAGTGCCTATCAAAAAAATTATATGAATAACTGGAAATTACCGATATTATCAACAATGACATACTTGAGGAATACCTAGAGTTTCAAAATTCTAGCTAAAGTAATTTTGCAGATAATAGCAAAAAAGTAAGCACCAAGGCCTAAAAGGCCTCCCCAATCCACATTGTAAGGTTAAGCAGGAGGAGGTGGCGCTTGGTGAGGAATGTAGCTCCAGTGAGAGAGGCTTCAGATCTACAACAACATTTACATATCAAGTCAAAGACTGATGTCTCCAGAATGGAGGCACAGACTATTAAATTTAAGACATTGCTGGAGTTTGAGGTGTGAAATCCTGCTGACATATTTCCTTTAAGATCTGTATAATTTACTACAGGATTCATTTACTAATATCATATAATATGAAAATGAAAATGCAATCGAAAAAATCATTTTTTTAATTTAGATACCACTAAAATAAAAAAAATGGACAACTTTTGTTTCGACGCAATCATTCTGATGAAGAGAATCATATAGCAGAGCAATTTTTACAGCACAATGCGCTCTGTAAAAACTATACCCAAAATATGCCAGAATTGCTTTATATTTCACAATTTCACTGCATTTGTATTTTTAATTGTTTTTTCCATATACTATGTGGCAAAATAAATGGTGTTATTCAAAAGTACATCTTTTGGTACAATAAGAAACTCATCATACATCTTTGTGGACAGAAACATAAAAAAGCTATAGCTCTTGGAAAAAGGGAGGAATAAACAAAAAGACAAAGTTGGAAATTGGCCATCTCGGGAAAGGGGTTAAAGAAAATCCGTAACCAGATTTCTAAGATGCCATCTGACAGAAGTATGATATTGAGACACAGTCCATAATTCAAGGAATGTATCAACTACTAGTCTACTTGTTGGAGTTATGATAAAATCATTGTTTTATCGTTGTAGCTTTAACAGTTCTCTGAATGCTGTGCTCTGTATAACCCAACCCTCACCACTCATTGGACGCTTTCTGTGTGTACTGCGCATAGGCAAAATGCTACCAATCAGTCGTGAGGCTAAGGTTATACAGAGATCATGAATATGAAGGACCACATAGCAGTCCTTTAGTGATAATCTACCAAGAAGACCAGTAAGTGACGCAGTGTTGAGTTCAGGATCTCTATCTTCACGTTATGCTGCTCTCATATTAGGTGGCAAAAACTTGGTCACGAATTCCCTTTAAAGGGACAAGCAGGAATTTAAAAAATGGTTTAAGTGAGGTAAATGGGAGCAATACTCATGCTCATTATTTCCATTTCCACCAACTCTAATTTGATGGTCACAATTGACTCATCACCTGTTCAGCTGCAGTGGCATTACATCCATTATTCATGTAACTGGTATAATGAATCATTTGCCTTAGCATCTCCGCTAGGATGTGCAGCTTGTAACCACTGAGGCAGTTCATTGACTGCTAGTCACATGATTGATAGGTGTTATGTCATTGCTTGGGGACCGGCAGGGAACGGTGGAAGTACCAACTAACGGATTTGGAAAATGAATATTTAATAATGCAGGCCATTTTTTTCCTTATCTTATTATTGAAAACTGCCAGACTACCCACTGAAATACTATATGCCAGGGAATTTTAACAGATATACAGTAACTGTGGTCCAGATGCATTATCGCATTTGTGCCTGTTTTTTGTTGAGTTTTTGATGTTTTGCGCTATATTTTTGCTTGCACCAAATTCGTCTATTTGTGCCTTGAATCAAGTCTATTTTATATGTGTTCATCTTTTTTTTTTCATTTCCACTGTGGGAAAATGTTAGGGTTTTCAGATGTTTTAGCAATATTCATCATTTTTGACATTTTAAGAAGTCGCAAAATTTGTTGCAAACATACTCCAGCCCCTTTTAGAGAAATTCTATGTATGACAGAAATGTTTACAGACATTTGTTATATTTTCTAAAACGTGTAATCTTCTGCACTTAATAGTTGTAAAAATTGTTAAAATAAGGAAAAATCAAAATTTTGGACTTTACACAAAATTAATGAACTATGTGCACCATATTGAAGAAATTGGCACAAGAGATATATGGTAAGCGAATACCGCAAAGACAAAAAAAAGAAAAGTGACTTGAAAAAATGCAGATGCTGTATCTAGCCTTTAATTCTACCAAGACTTCATGTGATTGTTGTCTCTGATTTATCTGAAGTGAAGCAGGCCTGCTGAGAAGGCTCGAGTTAACAAACACTATTAGGGCTTGCTTACATGAGCCTACACATCGGAGAAGTGCTATTCAAAGTTTTATTTGTTTGCAATCGGACCTATGTTAAACTATGGGGCAGTGCTGATCAGCCGATTCGGCATGAAAAAAAAATTTCAGCATGCAGAAAGTTGCTGTGCAAATCAGATTGCACTCACCCATTCAAGTCTATTGGTGTGTGGAAATCATGCACTTGCATGACATTTTTATATCTAGTAAATACTGCATATACCAAAGGAATTAATGGATACCCTCTCAACACACACTACAAAATCTGTAGGTTTTCACTCTAAATTCAGATTGATAAAGCTGTCTTGGATTCGGTTCACATGTCCAGTTGTCATCCTTCTGTAATGGTTTCAGCTTTAAAACAACCTGGACTCATTTCAAATGGATCAAAAACGGATGTACTGTTTTTGTTCCTGATTTGCTTCTTCTTTTATTCTGTTTATGATGTGCTTTTACTAGAAGTGTCTCTTAATACCCCTGGTGCTCTGTTTATAAAAAGGGATCCAGTTGATATCAGTTTTTTTTGGCTGGACAAAATATTACGCGACTATGATTAGAGCTCAAAAATGGATTGCAGCTGGAAATCAGGCCAATGGTAGACATTTTAGGATATTTCCTTCCTATGAAAAGAATAAATCCTGTACAGGATAATTTTATTTCTGCTTTTGATATTCCAAAGCTAATCTAAAAATAGAAAGAACTTCTGGACATATGAACATTGCCTTGGAATCCCAAAGGTATAGTAGATCGAGACAAAGATAAAACACCAAAAATATCCCACTCTATTTGGATCAGATGACTTCTATAGACTGTGCACAGCAGTGAAATCATACAGGTTGTTTTAAATTGCAAACAATCTGGAGATTGAATAAGCATAACACGCCAGAATTATGGTGCAATTTACCCACAAAATTGCCTTTAATGATTTATACCATATTTATTATTATGTAGATAAGACACTTTCTCAGCCTTTTTCCATGTCCAGGGAAGTGGTCTCCCTGTAAAGGGTTCAGCAGAGCAGGAGACACCAAGTGCCAAACAATGCAAAAAAATTTTGATTTATCTGTCATAAGCAAAGGTAACCAATAGGTGATGTAAAGTTACGCTAGATAGTCTGAAGTTGACTAAAAAATTAAGGAGAAAAAACTACTGTGACAAATTTGGAACATTTTAGAAATATAGAGTCTGACAAGTTACAGCATGTGAAAAAATGAAGACCATGCACCAGGATGCAGAAAAGGCAAAGAACATTGATAGATATGTCTGATTTATTTTATTCAGATCATAAATCCTTTCCTCAGACAAAGTGATATATTTGTTTGGCCTATATGAAGGACTTCATTTTTTCATATCTTGCACATGCAAACAGGACAGATGAACAATAGAAGTTCACTGCTTTAGAAGCTGCAACGAGTTGTGCCTTTTCCAGATCAGACCAGGTGAGTAACACATCTATTGTGTACTGTTAAAACTACCTCATTGTACTGGACATTTATACTGTCCTATGGAGCACTCTGCACTCTTTTTTTACTTATATTCGGACTAACATGATTGCGATTCTTCATTCCTATGAAGACACACTTCACTTCCAATGATGCCTCCATACTGTGTCCCACGGCATCACACCATTTACAGTCTTACGCACTTCCGGTTTGCTTACGTCCAGCTTGGAACGCACGCTGACATCTTTCCTTTCCAGGACAGCACGCTCTGCTGAGTCACTCTTTCTGATGGGAAAATGACCTCAGAGAGTCTCTATGCAATGATGCAGCTAATTGTTAATGGTTTTTGGCCCTTTACTATTGGTCCTCTCTGGCATAAATACCTGGGTCCATCCCTTTTACTGCATCAAAGCCATCGGCGAAACGTGCGTTGGGCCTTTGTTTCAGGTACTGGGTATGCCTCCACATGGATTTTAATACATAAATTATTCCTGATATGCTGAATAGTGTTGAGCGATACGATACCGCAAGTATCGGGTATCGGCCGATATTAGCTCTATCGGCCTTTCGATAATTAGTTCCGATATTTTCGTCTTATCGGATACCGGAATCGGGATTGTCACTGTCACTGTCAGCGTCCGTCGGTCGGGTCTGTGAGGAGTCAGCGGCACTTACCTGGCATAAGATCTCCGGCGGTCACGGGCTGGACTGCTTCATGGCCGCCATCATCTTTCCCCGGCGGTCACATGCAGTTTCTCGCGATAACTGCAGTGACTGCTGGGTAATCCCGGCCGTAAAGCAGTCAGTCCGATGACGTCACCGCCGGGGAAGCAGGTAATCAGCTGTGCTGCGTCCGATGACAGGCTCTGCCTGTCATTGCGATGTAGCAGAGCTGGATCGCCGTGGGACAGTCGTTACTATGGACTGCGTCGGACAGGTGGTATACTGTTGGTTTGTTTTTTTTCTTTTTTTACAGGAGATCGATGGCGTCGCAGGAATGAGTGTATAATAAAATTAATGAAAACTGTGTTGTCTTTTTTATTTCATTAAAAGACTTTTTTCTGCTTTGTCTTTTTTTTATACATTTAATAACTTTGGGATTAATAATGGATCGGTGTCTTATTGACACCTCTCCATTATTAACCGGGCTTATTGTCACCGGTGACATTAACCCCTTATTACCCCACTTGCCACCGCTACAGGGCAGTGGGAAGAGCCGGGTAAAGTGCCACAATTGGCACATCTTTTGATGCGCCAAATGTGGGGCTGCTGTAGCCTGGTATTATCAGGCTGTTGAGGGCCAAAATCCATGGGCCTTGACAGTCTTTTAATACCAGGCCGCAGCAGTCTGCATTTTACTTGGCTGGTTAACAAAAATAGGGGGACCCCTACGCCGTTTTTTTTCGAGGGGATCCCCTATTTTTGTTAACCAGCCAAGCTAAGCAGACTGCTGTGGCCTGGTATTATCAGGCTTGCAAGGTCCATGGATATTGGATCCTTACCAGCCTGAAAAACCAGGCCTCAGCGGTCTGCTTCATCTGGCTGGTTAACAAAAATAGGGGGGACCCCACGCCAATTTTTTTCGAGGGGATCCCCTATTTTTGTTAATCAGCCAAGATATGCAGACTGCTGTGGCCTGGTATTATCAGGCTGGCAAGGTCCATGGATCTTGGCTCCTTAACAGCCTGAAAATCCAGGCCTCTACGGTCTGCTTCATCAGGCTGGTTAACAAAAATAGGGGGGACCCGACGCCATTTTTTATTCGAAGGGAACCCCTATTTTTGTTAATCAGTTCCCTCTGACATCACTGATTGTGTCCCTGGCTGACCTGAAGTGAAAGTGGAAAGCAATCAATTAAGCTTTCCACTTCCTCTCCTGTCAGCCAGGAGAGGAACTCATTCATTTGGGGGTTTACTGTGAGGCTGCAGCATTAGCTGCGGTCCCTGCAGTAAACATTAACCCTTTCTGAAGGATTACACCGTGGGACCTGACTGTGCATGGGATAGGTAAGAATAATTTTGCTTTTTTATTTTATTTTTATTACAGGAAATGGTTTTTGCAGTCAAATAAAAGATGGTCAAAAACTGTGTGATTATTTCATTAAAATGATTTTTAATTAAAGTGTGTGTGTTTTATTTTTATTTCATGCAATAGGATTAATAATTGATAGTTGTCTAATTGACAGCTCTCAATTATTAACCTGGCTTAAGGTCACCTTTCAATTGCAATGTGGCTTTAACCCCATATTAACCCATTCGCCACCGCTACAGGGCAATGGGAATAGACGGGCAAAGTGCCAGAAAGGGCGAATCTAATTATAGATTTGTCTTTTCTGGGGTGTCTGGGGGCAGATGTTAGTAGCCAGGGGGGGCCAAAAATAATGGTCCCTCTCTGGGCTATTATTATCTGCCCCCATTCGCTGGTTTTGTCTGTCTGGTTGCGAAAATAGTGCGGGAGCCCACGCATTTTTTTTAAACAATTTTACACCTCATATATATATATATACATGTCATTGAATTTGTGACACATATATATATATTTTATATTTATAGTTCATACACTTCTACATAGTATAATAGCCGCTAAGTCAATTGACGGCTTTTGTGAAAATGCAGAACCCGACATGAAATGACACTTGGTGTACATAGGGTTAACCATGTATTTTCATGTCCTTTGCTATCTGATTTGCACAAACAATTACATCATTCTACTATGTAGAAGTGTATAAACTATACATATATGTATATATATATGTCACAATGACATGTATATATATATATATATATATATATATATTATATATATGTATTATATGTGTGTATATTTAGTGTTTACAAGGAAATAAAGGTTTTTTTTAGTTGCGATATTTTGTTCCCATAGACTTACATTGGACTTCCGGTATCGGAATCGGATATCGCCGATATTTAGTGATATCGGCGATACCATTCCAATCCGATATTTTTAGATATCGAGCAGTATCGCTCAACACTAATGCTGAATATTTATTTAATTATTTGTTCATTCATATGAAATATTGCGGACTTGATACATATGTATGCGACCTCTCACATAGTTGTGATGCACCTGTCACTTTCTTAAGGTTTATTAACTAAATGCTACTTAATCTACAATTACCATTTTGATAATTTGAGCCACTACTATTTGCATATTAATGTTCATAGTCATTGTAACATTATGCAGCTGTTTGTTACCCTACCCATACCTCTACCTTGAGTTTTTAATCTTACTCTTTGGTTATTCCCATCAATCATATATATAAGAGAATCCCTCACTCACATATTAGTTAATATTGTCATGAATTATATTACTGTGTCCTACTGCTTAGCTTTTTTTTTTCTACCAAGTACAATTTCATGTAATTCGTGCATATAATTTATCTCAGGGATAAAGACTGTTTCAATTATAAGAGCATGCCCAAATGAATATATGCTTTGCACATATTCCTGATTTTTAACGCTTAAATAAATAAGCAAGTCATTAGGCTTGTCATATAAGCAATTTGCCTTAACCTTCACCACAAAGGATGTCAGAGGAAGAGAACTAATTATTTTGCTTGAGATCACCAAAATCATGATACATCAAGCCTTTCAGGCAAAACTGTTTTTCAATTGCTAGGAGCAAAGCTATAAAGAAAACACAGCACATAATGACTTTAGCTAGGAACAATTTTCTAGTAAACTATAATTTTTTTGTAATTTACCTTTAAATATATGGTCATAGCATATTGTAGCGCAGCATTAGCATCACTATGGAAAGTCAAACATGACAACATGCGCACCTTCATTAAGCAAATATTGGGGTTAATTACCGTAGCTTAAAAATGCACACAAAATATAAGACCCCAACATATTGTGAGAAATGGATCCCATTAGCAGGTGTTTAACATGCATTATTGCTACCATGTTCACCCATCTTAAATTAACTCATTCTAAGACACTCAAATTGTAAAACTACCTGTCCTTGGAAATAGAAAGATTCTCCACATTTTTTTTGTTTTTCCAAATGCTGGTTTATGACATTGCATTTGTGAGGCAGTTTCCATTTGCTTATCTGTAGGTATTTAACCCCTTCACCACCTTGGGTTTTTCTATTTTTGAGTTTCTGTTTTTTTGCTCCCCTTCTTCCCAGAGAAATCCAAAAAAGCAATGTCCACCAAGCCAAAATAATAGTGTGAAAAAGCAGGGTGCGATTATTCAATTATGAGTGTTTGCACTACAGCACTTAAACAAAACACTAGTGTGAACTTCGTCAAGAGTTTCAAACGGTTGATTGTTATTTAGGGATATCCAACCATTGGGTCAGCAGTATAGCTAAGTGTTGAAATACTGGATATTCGATAGCTCTCATGATTTGAGTGGTTGCACTACAGCACCATTGTGGTCCTTGTCCTTTGGTCTTTTTCATGAGTTCTAAATTGTTGATTGTTATTTAGGGATATCCAACCATTGGGTCAGCAGTAGTGTTGAGCATTCCGATACCGCAAGTATCGGGTATCGGCCGATATTCGCTGTATCGGAATTCCGATACTTAGTTCCGATATTTTTCATCTATCGTATACCGGAATCGGAAGTTCCCATAATTCTTTGAGAGGCAATGTGATTTTAGTCAGCCAATGAGGAATCTTATGAAGTGTGGGCACATCCTGTAATGCTGCGGTCATCTTAACTAATGGCATGGCTGTGATTGGCTGCTGAAATGATGTCAGAATGCACTATAAAAGGCGCCGCCTCCATTTTAGCGTCACTGTGCTGTGAACTCAGTTAGGGACAGAACGCTGCTGTGCTGACTCTGAGGGACAGTTAGACATTGCGATTTTGTGTACTCTACTGTGCTTTAGGCAGGCTAGTTTACCAACCGCTGTGAAAAGCTTCCTTTTGCCAGTGTTGTTTTAACAGCTCTGTGCAAGGTGTGTGTGAGAGTGCAGGTGACGCTGCAGTTTGCTCTGCATCCACCGCTGTTTGTAGGCATCTGCAAGTGTCACTCACTGACTATTTTTTTTATTTGATTTTGTGGAATTGGTGCAGCTCCATTATATTTGCAAAAAATCTAATTTATTAGTGTGACGCGCTTCCATCCGTATACAATACAGTGGTTGCAAACACTATAGAAGTAGACAAAGGGGCCTTTCACAGCTACTGAACAGTTGTGTTTCAGTGTTCACTGTAGTCTGTGAGCTTTTCATTTTTTGAGTGCAGATCACGCTCCAGTTAGTTCTTCAACTACTGCTGGTTGTAGTCTGCTGAGCGTGTGTCACTGCCTCATCCTTCACATTTTTCTCTAATTGGTGCTGCTCCATTATATTTGAAAAAAATCTAATCTATTAGTGTGACGCGCTTCCATCCGTATACAATACAGTGGTTGCAAACACTATAGAAGTAGACAAAGGGGCCTTTCACAGCTACTGAACAGTTGTGTTTCAGTGTTCACTGTAGTCTGTGAGCTTTTCATTTTTTGAGTGCAGATCACGCTCCAGTTAGTTCTTCAACTACTGCTGGTTGTAGTCTGCTGAGCGTGTGTCACTGCCTCATCCTTCACATTTTTCTCTAATTGGTGCAGCTCCATTATATTTGCAAAAAATCTAATCTATTAGTGTGACGCGCTTCCATCCGTATACAATACAGTGGTTGCAAACACTATAGAAGTAGACAAAGGGGCCTTTCACAGCTACTGAACAGTTGTATTTCAGTGTTCACTGTAGTCTGTGAGCTTTTCATTTTTTGAGTGCAGATCACGCTCCAGTTAGTTCTTCAACTACTGCTGGTTGTAGTCTGCTGAGCGTGTGTCACTGCCTCATCCTTCACATTTTTCTCTAATTGGTGCTGCTCCATTATATTTGAAAAAAATCTAATCTATTAGTGTGACGCGCTTCCATCCGTATACAATACATTGGTTGCAAACACTATAGAAGTAGACAAAGGGGCCTTTCACAGCTACTGAACAGTTGTCTGCAGTGTTCACTGCAGTCTCTGAGGAATAACCACACTTAGGCCTTATAACTTTTCTGACTTTCTTTATCAATCTACCAAGATGAAGAAGGCATGGAGTAAGGCACGTGGTCGTGGCCGTGGAGTTTCAGCAGGGAGAGGACGTGGGGATTCTGTGGCTGCTGCCGCACCCAGTGACACAGCATCCACCAGTTTTCCCCGTGAGCATTCCTTTATGCGCACTTTTGTGGGAGCTCAGCGTACCCCCCTGCTGCGGGAAGAACAAATTGAAGCCGTTGTTGGTTGGATGGCAGCCAAAGCATCGACTTCAATTGCTTCCACCTCCTCTCAGGACCACAGCACTGTTGAACAACCATCTGTCTCTTCACCGCCTGCCAAATTGCCCAGGCAGTCAGAGAGTTCTGAACTGGAGCCAGCTGAGTCTCTGCTTCTGTTCTCAGAATCTGTTGGCTTGGAAACAGGGGCCCAGCCAAGCAGCATTCTGGAATGTGAAGAAGAGGCAGTATGCAGTGATGCGCAACAGCTGTGTCTCTCTGAATGTGAAGAGGCGGGTGAGCCAGTGCCGATGGTCAGCACACTGCAGAACGCATCTGATGATGATGAGACTCAGGTGCCATTTTCTGTTGAGCAAGGTGCTGGCCAGACCACCCAACAGCAGCAGGTGTTGTAAGAGGGTAGTGGAGATGATGAGGTCCAAGACCCAACATGGCGTGAGGAACAGGAAGGTGGTGGTAGCAGCTCTGAGGAAGAGATTGCCCCAACGGTCCAAACAGTAGGGAGAGGTAGGCTGCAGACTCGGTTGCCTGTACCCTCCAGTTTGGCACCCGTTCGTAGCAGTTCTCTTCCAACAGCCAAACCGGGCGCTCCCAGGACTTGCACTGCGTGGTCCTTTTTTGACACACTTGCAGATGATATTTGCTATGTCAAATGCAAGCTGTGTAATCAAAAAGTTAAAAGAGGTAAAAATATCAGTAACCTCAATACCACAAATATGTGGAAACATGTACGGACAAAGCACGTAGCTGTGTTACAAAGACACACTGGAGATGTAGGCCAACCTACAGCAGCACCTACATCTTCAGCTCGTGTTGGAGCCTCTTCCTCCAGCTCGCACACAGCTGGTTCGGCTTCCTCACAGGATCGCCATGGAAGAACCTCTGTAACTGTTGTCCAGAGACCCAGTGTTATTCCACCCACAGCTGCAAGTTCCCTGTCATCCTCACACTCCCAGGCCACAAAACAGCCATCGGTAGCACAGGCATGGGATAAAAGACGGCCATACTCGGCAAACCATCCACGAGCACAGGCTCTGAATGCTGGCATTGCAAAACTCCTGTCCCTTGAAATGCTGTCATTCAGGCTGGTGGAGACTGACAGTTTCCGTGACTTAATGTAATTGGCAGTCCCACAATACAATGTGCCCAGCCGATTTTATTTCAGCAGGCAAGCCGTCCCTGGTCTGCAAAAGCATGTTGAGGGAAAAATTAAACATGCGCTACTAAACGCCGTCAGTAGCAAGGTCCACCTGACCACCGATGCGTGGACCAGTACCCATGGCCAGGGACGATACCTTTCCCTACTGCCCATTGGGTCAATGTTGTGGAGCCGGGTACAGATCTTGCGAGTGGCGCTGTACGTGTTCTGCCAACTCCAAGGATTGCAGGAATCAAGTCTGTCCACATTGACTCCTCCTCCTACTCCAGTTCCTTAGAATCATCGCTGCAGGAGCCGTCACGGTCTACCTCCACATGGACCCGTGAACGCTTACCTGATGCGACCGATATGAGCACAGCCGTGGCCAACGTCAACAGGCCGTCCTGAAATTAATTTACATGGGGAATCGAAGCCACACAGCGCAGGAGCTCTGGAATGCCATCAAGCAGGAGAGCGACGTGTGGTTTTTGCCAGCGAATCTCCAGCCAGGCTTGGTAGTGTGTGACAATGGCCGAAATCTGGTGGCAGCTCTGGGCCTTGGCAACCTCACTCACATACCATGTCTGGCACATGTGCTCAACTTGGTCGTGCAGAGTTTTTTGAGGGACTATCCGGATCTTGATGCACTGCTGCACAAGGTCCGCCTAGAGTGCGCTCACTTGCGACGTTCCAGCATGGCCAGATCGCGCATTGCAGCTCTGCAACGCAGATTTCGCCTTCCTGAACATCGCATCATATGTGACGTACCCACCAGGTGGAATTCCACGTTACATATGTTGGAGCGGTTGTGTGAGCAGCAGCCAGCAGTAATGGAGTATCAGCTGCATCAGGCGCAATCAACTCGCAATTTGCGTCGTTCACACTTCACCACTACTGAGTGGGCCTCTATGAAGGACATCTGCCACGTTTTGCGTGCGTTTGATGAGTCAACGCGGATGGCGAGTGCAGATGATGCACTAGTCAGCCTGACTGTCCCCCTTATCTGCCTGCTTCAAAAAACACTGCAAGCAATAAGGGATGAGGTTTTGGAAGAGGTGGAGGATGAGGAGTCACTAATTCCATCACCTTCTGGACAGTCAGCGCAACGTGGTTCCTCACAAAGGGCTGGGCAGGGCTCACTTTGTGAGGAGGATGAGGAGGAGTCAATGGAGGAGGAAGACATCGCTCCAGAGGGAGGTACACAACGCTCTAGTCAGTATGTAGAGCGAGGGTGGGGTGATGCAGAGCAGGCAGAGATGACGCCTCTTGCAGGGGACAGCGTTTCTTGGCCAGTTGGGAGTCTTCAGCACATGGTTGATTTCATGCTGCAGTGCCTGAGAAACGACTGCCGCATCGCCCACATTCTCACCACGTCTGATTATTGGGTGTACACCCTCCTAGACCCTCGCTACCGGGACAACTTACAAAGCCTCATCACACCGTTGAACCGGGAGCGTAAAATGCGGGAGTACCAAGACACACTGGTGCAATCCATAATGTTCTCCATTCCAGCCGAGAGCACTGCTACTGCTTTACAAAGCAGCTCTGTGCGTCGAGGCAGTGGAGACAGCTCTGCAACAAGAGGGAGCACAAGCAGCGCATCTGCACAGGGAAAGACCAGTATGTTCCAAATGTGGCGAAGTTTTGTGGCAGCGCCACCAATGTCTACACCATCCGAGACGGCTCCAGTCAGCAGGAGGCAACGTTTCCGTAAGATGGTGACAGACTACATGTCTTTCCCTCTCAGTGTACTCCCAGATGGCTCTTCCCCATTCAAGTTTTGGGTCTCTAAGCTGGATACATGGCCAGAGCTTAGCCAGTATGCATTGGAGGTGCTGGCTTGCCCTGCTGCCAGTGTATTATCGGAGCGCGTCTTTAGTGCCGCAGGTGGTGTACTAACAGACCGTCGCATGCGACTATCCTCCGATAATGTAGACCGGCTTACTTTTCTGAAAATGAACAAGGCATGGATCTCGCCAGAATTTGTCTGTCCGTTTTCAGATTAAATAACTGGTTCGCAACGTTATCCATGTCTCCTGTTCCCTACACATGCACAGAAAAACCCATGTCGAACATGCTCCAAATAGGGAAGAGCCGTCACCCTGATTGTTATGCTTAAAACATGAAATTGTGAAGTTTTCCAGGCCTAGAATGATAAATTTTTATGCCAAATATGGACAAATAATAATTTGTCATCACAGCGCATATCTGCACATGTCTATTAGAAATGGTAACAAAAACTAAAACATAGTGTTCACTTTTTGAAATTAATGCATAAAAGTACATTTCATACTTATCAATTAATGCTTTTTAAGGAACTTTATCTGTACCTGTAAGATAATGCAGTCAATGGATGTACGAATCATAAAATCCTCATCATCATCATCACGAGTTTTATTTATGACAGACAGTATAAAATACACATACTGATGCCAACTGTAACTTCACACACCATATATGAAATGGCCAGCATCTAAACCTGGTAATAATGTGCAATAATAAATTATTACATCTAGAAAGTGCATCATGCATACTGACAATAGGTAGTTATACCTGCAAGTGCTGTTGAAACAACCACAACAGATATAAATTAATAATGGTATATAGGTATCACAGTGCATAGTTACTCATGTACAATGTCGATGTAATACTGTACCTCAATAAAGTCTGCGTCAACCATTATGCTTGTTAGTCTTGTAGATTGTTAAAGAGGGAACGGTCTTTTTTTGTTGGTCATAGGTGGAGTATTAGACAGTAAATGATTACTGCTGTCGTATTTTTGGCGTCCCTAGGGCGCAATAACGCTGCGTAACGTCACATTTTATATAGTCATCTAATTGACACACGCTACCCTACCCTACGCGTGACAGTAGGAAGGTAGTGTTGACGGATAAAGCCTTGCGCAACCAGACATGCTTTTACCCTCTTCAACACTGTCCAAGCAAAAAATGCATGATTGCAGCCGCAGACTTTATTGACGTACAGTATAACATCGCCATTACCCATCAGAGGCTGTCCACTGTCTGATACAGACATAGAATATACCTTTGCTATCCGTAGCCTTTCTTTCACCTACACTTGCAGGCACACACTTAAATTGTGACAATGCATTATGTTTTTTTAAATGGTTATTTTTTATCGTACATTATTGTGTCATCACATTGATGAGTCCATGCTGGACATGTCATACATGCTGTATAAAGTAACGATTTTATTAACTTAAATAATTGAAATGTCTGTGACTGTCACATCTAAATTGCAATGATGATGATGATGAGTGACGATTACAAAATCCATTGTCTTCACTATGTTATGGTTTAACATAGCGTTCCTTAAGCATTATTCATAAATACAAAAATGGACTTTTATTGTTAAATTTACAACACTATATTTTGTAACCAATTTTTTGGGTGGTGTGTTGTTCCATTTCTTGTTGGCATGTGCATATATGCGTTTATATTTGCAGTGTTTTTATTTTTATTCTTGAAGTTAGGAAACATGTGTATCTTCGTACCGTGTTAGCCATTAGATAGAAAAATATTTAGACTTGAGAGTCCACAGTGGTTGATACCTTTGAATGGATAACTGAAAAGATGGTAACAAATTGCAAGCTTTCGAGGCTACTCACGTCTCTTCATCAGGCAAAGACTAAAACAAAAAATGAAGCATCACATATTTCTATACACAACAGGACACAGGAATAGTGCAATAGGTAAGACAAGTAAGTGACGTGTAGCAGAACTGTCATTATCACAGAGGGATGAACATAAATATTGGAACAGTTCCTAGATAAGGATAGAAAGTTTTATTGCCCTCTGATTGGGGTCTGGTTTTGTGTTTTCATGCCCCTGGAAGGTCAGAGACGCAGATTCCTTAATTGATATAGAATGACATAAATCCGTGTGATCTATTCATTCCATCACTAACAGTGTCAAAGGTCATGATGAGCTTATATTCTGAAACCTTTGTATCTTTATCATATTTGAAGTTATATTTTAATACCAGTAATTCCATATCCATCATGCTATGACCGGGCATACAAAAGTGTTTTGCCACAGGTAAATCCATAATTTTTTTGACTTATCGTGTGGCGCTGATAATTCATCCTTGTTCTCATTTTTTGGCCGGTCTCCCTCACTTGTCCCTCCCTCACTTGTCTTACCTATTCCTGTGTCCTGTTGTGTGTAGAAATATGTGATTCTTCATTTTTTTTTTAGTCTTAGCCTGATGAATAGACCTGAGTAGTCTCGAAAGCTTTGAATTTGTTACCATATTTTCAGTTAGCCATTAAACGGTATCAACCACAGAGGACTCTCAAGTATAAATATTTTTCTATTCTTGGAATTGAAATTCATCATTTTATTGTCCTAGTAAAACTTCATTTATTCTTGTTTGAAGTACATACATTTGCAATGGCCACGTAACAAGGCAATAACTCAATATTTTGTGCCTACACCCTCCTTGACCCTGGGCTTCAACAGCGCCAGTTGCTGCTCAGAAGTGTTAGATGCACAGATGAAAACAATCGCTGATGTGTTTGTGGGTTTCAGTAACGCCTGCTGTTCCCCTGCTGTGTGTCTGGCAAAAATTACTGCTGCTAACTACAACTTCAACTTCAAACGTCTCATACTAGGCCTCTGCCTACACCCTCCTTGACCCTGGGCTTCAACAGCGCCAGTTGCTGCTCAGAAGTGTTAGATGCACAGATGAAATCAATCGCTGATGTGTTTGTGGGGTTCAGTAACGCCTGCTGTTCCCCTGCTGTGTGTCCGGCAAAAATTACTGCTAGCTACCTAATCATGGTGAAAAAAACCTGACATCTCAAAGTGTCTAGTGCTACACATAGATATGAGGCTACACCCTGATTTCTAAGCTGTAAACATTTGAAACGTCAACTTTCAAACCATAAAATGATTAGTCTTTGTCACAAATCTGTAACAAAATAAATGTGACATATTATTACAGATATGCACATGTCGAAAACAAATGCAAACACAAAATCCTACTTATGCTATAGGATACTGATGGTCAACCTTGTCACTCCATAGCTTAGACAAATCCAACTCACATCATGATGACTCCAATGCTGCAATGTTGGAAGTGCATAATGTGGGTTGAACTTTGACAACTGCTGCAGTGCGAAGGTTATACTTCAGTGTTCTTGCCTTTGAAATAAAAACATACAAGTAAATATAATAATCCAATGTTGATTAAGGGACGTGATGTACACGTGTAATATTGTGCAAACAATGCATGTAGGAATAGTCCTCTTCAACATTACTTATATTTGTGTCATTTTAAAAAATACATATTTGATTAGAAAGTTAACAGCCCATATCATAAAGGTCCTTCATGTAAACATGATAATCGCTTACAAAAATCATGCATTACCTTGGTAAAGTCAATAGTGCATAGTCACAATAGCAAAATATATACCTGTAAGTGGTGCTGAAAGAACGACAACTGATAGAATACGTGAATGATATATATTTATCAGACTGAATAGCGACATCTGTACAATGTCGATATAATACTGTACCTTAACAAAACAGCTGTGTCACACCTCACACTCGTTTTTCTTGTAGCTTGTTATGTAATAGGGCACATGCGTGTATGTTTCATCATAGGTGCATGTTTACTGAGTAAAGCAGTCATGACAACGCCTTTGTGTTGTCGGTACGCTTGCGATGATGAACGATGCGCACCGTGAATGTTAGTCTGCGTCATAAGACGTACAGACGCTCCAATACCCAACGCGTCACAGCAGGAAGCCAGTCTGTGCGTCCAAACAGAGGCGCAACCATACATGCACGTAACCTTTTATAAAGCTAGATATAAAAAAGGATGTAGTAGTAACGCACACTTTATTGAGGTACAGTATTACATCGCCATTCACCATCTGTGGCTATGCAGTCTCATCTATATATACCTTATCTATCCGTTGTCATGCTTGCAAGTCCACAGTCAGGCATAAATATCTGTTTTCACTCTGCACTATGCACTTTTTAAATTTTTGTTTTGTTAATATAAATGATTGGCACATATTATCAGTATTACATGATGGAAATTTTAGATATTTTTAAAAAATTGTAGTTATATTATTCACCAAATGTAAAGTTTTATGAATGTCAAAGAAAACTTGTAATGCTGATTATGTTTTTAAGTCAGCCATTCATTGTCTACACAATAAAAATGGTGTACATACTGTTACTTACCCATCATTAATGGATTCTGATGTGTATTGTTATGCTTTTATTTTAAACCGTATAGCAGATTATTTAACCTATTTTAATTGTGGTTTGCATTGCTTTTCAACATGTTAATGTATGCGTTTATGTTTGTAAATATTTAATTTACATATATTTTTTTAAGTTAAATCATCATCTTATGGTACTAAAGTTTATATTTCTCTTGTTTGGAGTATAGACATTTTTAATTGACACGTAACAAGGAAAATACTTGATATAGTATTTAAACATCCTCCTTGACCCTGGGCTACAACACCGCCAGTTGTTGCTCGGAAGTGCTGTTAGCACAGTGAACACTTGCTCCTGTGTTACTGGGGTTCAGTAATGTCAGCTGTTCCCCTGCTGTGTGAACGGCAAAAAGTCCTGCTGCCTCCACCCTGTTCTCTTCTCATCCCTGGGCTACAACACCGCCAGTTTTGCTCGGAAGTGCTGTTAGCACAGTGAACACTTGCTCCTGTGTTACTGGGGTTCAGTAATGTCAGCTGTTCCCCTGCTGTGTGAACGGCAAAAAGTCCTGCTGCCTCCACCATGTTCTCTTCTCTCCCTGGGCTACAACACCGCCAGTTGTTGCTCGGAAGTGCTGTTAGCACAGTAACACTTGCTCCTGTGTTACTGGGGTTCAGTATGTCAGCTGTTCCCCTGCTGTGTGAACGGCAAAAAGTCCTGCTGCCTCACCATGTTCTCTCTCATCCCTGGGCTACAACACCGCCAGTTGTTGCTCGGAAGTGCTGTTAGCACAGTCAACACTTGCTCCTGTGTTACTGGGGTTCAGTAATGTCAGCTGTTCCCCTGCTGTGTGAACGGCAAAAAGTCCTGCTGCCTCCACCCTGTTCTCTTCTCATCCCTGGGCTACAACACCGCCAGTTGTAGCTCGGAAGTGCTGTTAGCACAGTCTACACTTGCTCCTGTGTTACTGGGGTTCAGTAATGTCAGCTGTTCCCTGCTGTGTGAACGGCAAAAAGTCCTGCTGCCTCCACCCTGTTCTCTTCTCATCCCTGGGCTACAACACCGCCAGTTGTTGCTCGGAAGTGCTGTTAGCACAGTCAACACTTGCTCCTGTGTTACTGGGGTTCAGTAATGTCAGCTGTTCCCCTGCTGTGTGAACGGCAAAAAGTCCTGCTGCCTCCACCCTGTTCTCTTCTCATCCCTGGGCTACAACACCGCCAGTTGTTGCTCGGAAGTGCTGTTAGCACAGTCAACACTTGCTCCTGTGTTACTGGGGTTCAGTAATGTCAGCTGTTCCCCTGCTGTGTGAACGGCAAAAAGTCCTGCTGCCTCCACCCTGTTCTCTTCTCATCCCTGGGCTACAACACCGCCAGTTGTTGCTCGGAAGTGTGTTAGCACAGTCTACACTGCCCTGTGTTACTGGCAGTTGTTTCTCGTTAACGCAAAGTCCTGTTCCACAAGATTACTGTCAGTTGTGGTAGGGTCGTAAGCAGTCTGGTGCGCAAAGTCTGCTGCTCACCTGTTCTTTCTCATCCTGGCTACAACACCGCCAGTTGTTGTCGGAGTGCCTAGCCAATAACATTGTCCTGTGTTCTGGGTTCGTAATGTCAGCTGTTCCCTGCTGTGTGACGCAAAAGTCTGCTGCTCCACCTGTTCTTATCCTGGTTGTCCACTGGCACGACGTGTTTGTCGTGTAATGGTGTTTGTAGTAACATTGCCAGTTGTAGCAGGTTTGAGATGAGTCTGAGCAGAGCCTCTGGTGGTTACAAGCGGTACTAGTGAGGATTGGGAATCAGGTGTTACTGATTGGTCTTATTTAAGGGAATCATTTTCCCATCAGGGTTGCCGGTGATCAATTGTTCTGGTCTGAATCCTTCTTTCCAGTTTCCCTTGTAGCCTGCTGTGTCGTGTCTGCATCTCCTGCTATCAGATAAGACAATTTCTTATTTTGTGTTTTTGCTATATTTTTGCATTTTGTCCTGCACTTCTGTGGGGGCCTTCTGGGTCCCCTCCGGGGGCTTTTGCCCTCTCAGTTTAGTCCAGCCACTGTGTTTTGTACTTTTGCTTTTTGCAGTTTTTTCAGTGGCTGCTGTTTTTGTTACACCAGAGAACTAATTTAGGTGGTAGAGGTCGTGTGATCTCAGGTGATTTTGAAATTAGTAGAGTTGGTGTTTTTCAGGGTTTTCTGGGATTGCAGTAAGTACCCTTCCTGTCCTTTTCTATTTAGATAGTTTGGGCCCCAGCGTTTGCTCATACTATTTTCTTTCTGTGTCAGTATTTCCTCTTGTCTAACCGCCATTACATGTTTGGGGGCTTTCTATTATCTTTGGGGTTCTGCTCCGGGGCAGATAGCTTTCCTATTTCTATCTTTAGGTGTAGTTAGTTTCTCAGGCTGTGACGAGGCGTCTAGGACCAACGTAGGAACGCTCCACGGCTGCCTCTAGTTGTGGTGGTTAGTCAGGGTACTGCAATCTCATAGATTCCAACTGCTCTGGTGTATTTCCTTTTTTACCTGCACTCCTCAGCTACCGTAACATAACAGTATCACCGGCCATAAAAATTGTATGGTACTCACAGAAGGGAAAAAATATTTTGAAGGAAGAAAAGTTGTCAGAGATATTTTTCTGTTTGTTGCATTTTTTTTTTTTTTTTTTCCCTCTGTATCTCTGGGTGCTGGGGAGGATCTTTTCTCCCAATGGAGTTTGCACAGTTGTCTGGCCGTGTGGATCAGCTTGCCACTGAGGTTCGGAGTATTGCTGCATATCTTGCTAGGTTGCCTGTTGTGGAACCTAGGATCCCCATGCCAGATTTGTTTTCAGGGGATCGAGCTAAGTTTCAGAATTTCAAAAATAATTGTAAATTGTTTCTTGCCTTAAAATCTAAGTCCTCAGGAAACGCAGCGCAGCAGGTTCAAATTGTCATCTCTCTCCTGCGCGGCGATCCTCAGGATTGGGCTTTTTCCCTCACACCTGGGGATCCTGTTTTGAGTGATGTTGATGCATTTTTTCAGGCTTTGGGGTTATTGTACGATGAGCCTAATGTCACTGATCAAGCTGAAAAAGCCTTGTTGGCATTAAATCAGGGGCTTGATGACGCTGAGTTATACTGTCAGAGATTCCGTAGGTGGGCAGTCCTGACCAAATGGAATGACGACGCTTTGGCGGCCCTTTTCCGGAAGGGTCTGTCGGATAATGTAAAGGATGTTATGGTGGGATTCCCTGTCCCCTCTGGTCTCAATGATTCTATGTCATTAGCGATTCAAATTGACAGACGTTTGCGTGAGCGGAGAAGTATGCGTGGAGTGGTGTTGCCTTGTGAGCCAGCTGCTGAGCCCATGCAGTGTGATGGAGTGGTGTCTGGGGCACAGCGTCATGAGTTTCGAAAGCGCAATGGGTTATGTTTCTACTGTGGTGATGCCTCTCATGCTATTTCAGTCTGCCCTAAGCGGGGAAGACGTTTTGCACGCTCAGTTGTCTTGGGTGGTGTTCAGACTAAGTTTTATTAACTGTCACTCTGATATGCTCTCTGTCCTCATTTTCTGCTCAGGCTTTCGTTGATTCTGGAGCAGCTATTAACCTGATGGATTATGATTTTGCTAAACGTTGTGGATTTCCCTTGATACCCCTACAGAAGTCTATTCCCTACTGGGGATCGATTCTACCCCTTTGGCTGAGAATAAACCCCAGTTTTCTACTCAGGTGATAATGAGGGTTGAACCTGATCACCAGGAGTGCTGCAAATTTTTGGTTCTATATAATCTGCATGACATTATCGTGCTGGGTTTCCCTTGGTTACAGTCTCATAATCCTGTTTTGGATTGGAAATCTGTGTCTGTAACCAGTTGGGGCTGCCAATGTGTTAATACCAACACTCCTGTTTTTTCTGCCTCCCCCCAGGCTGAGGATGTTCCTGACTTTTTGTTTGATTTTTCTGATGTGTTTAGCGAAAGTAAATCTGCATCCTTACCTCCCCATAGGAGCTATGACTGCGCTATTGAATTAGTGCCAGGTAGTAAATTCCCTAAGGGTCGCCTTTTTAACTTGTCTGTACCTGAACATGACGCTATGCGGTCTTATATCAAGGAATCATTGGAGAAGGGTCATATCAGACCATCCTCTTCACCCTTAGGTGCCGGTTTTTTCTTTGTGGCCAAAAAAGATGGTTCATTAAGGCCGTGTATTGATTATCGTCTCTTGAACAATATTACTGTGAAATATCAATACCCGTTACCCTTGATTTCTGACCTGTTTTCCAGGGTGAAAAACGCTACTTGGTTTACCAAGCTTGACCTCAGGGGGGCGTATAACCTTATTCGCATTAAGCACGGGGATGAATGGAAGACGGCATTTAACACCCCTGAAGGGCATTTTGAGTACCTTGTGATGCCCTTTGGGCTCACTAATGCTCCTTCCGTCTTCCAGTCCTTCATGAATGACATTTTCAGGGATTTTGTGGACAAGTTTCTGATTGTTTATTTGGATGATATCTTGATTTTTTCTAATGACTGGGACTCTCATGTGAAACATGTTCGAACTGTATTCCAGATTTTGAGAGAGAATGCTCTGTATGTGAAGGGATCAAAGTGTCTTTTTGGCGTACAGAAGATCTCATTTCTGGGATTCATTTTGTCCCCATCTGTTATTGAAATGGACCCGGTCAAGGTTCAGGCCATCTGTGATTGGGTCCAACCTACTTCATTAAAGGCTCTTCAGAGATTTTTGGGTTTTGCCAATTTTTATCGTAAATTTATTGGTAATTTCTCTGTTATTGTTAAACCATTAACTGATTTGACCAGAAAGGGTTCTGATGTGGTGAATTGGCCTCCTGAGGCAGTCTCTGCGTTTCAGGAACTTAAGCAGAGATTCACTTCTGCTCCTGTTCTACGGCAGCCTGATGTTTCTCTGCCATTTCAGGTGGAGGTTGATGCCTCTGAAATTGGGGCAGGTGCCGTTTTGTCCCAAAAAGATCCAGAGACCTCTAAAAGTAACCCTTGTGCCTTTTTCTCTCGAAAATTTTCTCTACTGAACGTAATTATGACGTGGGTAATCGGGAGTTATTGGCCATGAAGTGGGCTTTTGAAGAGTGGAGACATTGGCTGGA
The DNA here is from genome assembly GCA_033576555.1 of Oophaga sylvatica. Lineage (NCBI taxonomy): Eukaryota > Metazoa > Chordata > Amphibia > Anura > Dendrobatidae > Oophaga > Oophaga sylvatica. The sequence goes on from JARQOD010000002.1 coordinate 173,553,502, forward strand.
GGGAGCCAAACATCAGGTGGTGGTCCTTACGGACCATAAGAATCTGGTCTATCTGGAATCTGCCAAGCGACTCAATCCTAGACAGGCCAGGTGGGCCTTGTTTTTCACACGTTTTAATTTTGTGGTTTCCTTTCTTCCTGGCACTAAGAATGTTAAGGCGGATGCCCTCTCGAGGAGTTTCCTTGCGGACTCTCCTGAGCTATCTGATCCCTCTGTTATTTTGAAGGAGGGTGTAGTTCTTTCCGCCATCTCGCCTAATTTGAGACTTGCTCTGGAGGGGTGTCAGGAGGATAGGCCCGAGCGCTGCCCTGTTGGAAAATTGTTTGTCCCGGACCAATGGAAAAAGAGTGTGATGTCTGAGATTCATTGTTCCGCATTGGCTGGGCATCCCGGAATTTTTGGTACCAGAGACTTGGTTAGTCGGTCCTTTTGGTGGCCTACCTTGTCTCGCGATGTCAGGGAATTTGTGCAGTCCTGCGGGACTTGCTCTCGCTCCAAGCCTTGCTCTCGCTCTAGTGGTTTGTTGATGCCATTGCCTGTGCCCAAGAGACCATGGACCCATATCTCTATGGATTTCATTTCCGATCTTCCTGTTTCTCAGAGAATGACCACCATCTGGGTAATTTGTGATAGGTTTTCCAAAATGATACATCTTGTGCCATTACCTAAGTTGCCTTCCTCCTCTGAATTGGTGCCGTTGTTCCTTCAGCACGTGGTTCGTTTACACGGCATTCCTGAGAACATTGTGTCTGACAGAGGAGTCCAGTTTGTTTCCAGATTTTGGAGGACTTTTTGTTCTAAACTGGGTGTTCAATTGTCTTTCTCCTCGGCATTTCATCCTCAGACCAATGGTCAAACTGAGAGAACAAACCAGACATTGGAGACTTATCTAAGATGCTTTGTGTCTGCTGATCAGGATGACTGGGTCTCTTTTTTGCCTTTGGCTGAGTTTGCTCTTAATAATAGGGCTAGCTCTGCCACTTTGATGTCTCCGTTTTTCTGTAATTCTGGTTTCACCCTCGATTTTCTTCAGGACAGACGGAGGCTTCTGTCTGTCCAGGTGTTGACTCTGTTGTTGAGCGTATGCAGCAGATTTGGGACCAGGTAGTGGAGAGGTTGTCCCTCTCTCAGGAGAAGGCCCAGCGGTTTGCTAACCGGCATAGGACTGATGGTCCTCGGTTTAAAGTGGGGGACTTGGTCTGGTTGTCCTCAAAGAATATTCCTATGAGAGTAGCATCTCCTAAATTTAAGCCTAGGTTCATTGGACCTTATAAGATCATGGAGATTATTAATCCTGTTTCTTTTCGTTTGCTTCTTCCAGGGACATTTAAGATCCATAACGTGTTCCACAAGTCCTTGTTGAAGAGGTTTGTTGAGCCAGTGGTTCCTGCTGCTGTGCCTCCTGACCCTGTTTTGGTTGAGGGCAATCTGGAGTATGTGGTTGAGAAAATATTGGATTCTCGTTTTTCTAGACGAAGACTCCAGTATTTGGTTAAATGGAGAGGTTATGGTCAGGAAGATAATTCTTGGGTGTTTGCTTCGGACATCCATGCTAGGAGACTTATCCGTGCGTATCATAGAACTCATCCTGACCGACCTGGTTGCTCAAATGAGGGTTCGGTGACCCCTCTCAAGGGGGGGTACTGTTGTGAATGGGTTTGAGATGAGTTCTGAGCAGAGGCTCCCTCTGGTGGTTACAAGCGGTACTAGTGAGGATTGGGAATCAGGTGTTACTGATTGGTCTTATTTAAGGGAATCATTTTCCCATCAGGGTTGCCGGTGATCAATTGTTCTGGTCTGAATCCTTCTTTCCAGTTTCCCTTGTAGCCTGCTGTGTCGTGTCTGCATCTCCTGCTATCAGATAAGACAATTTCTTATTTTGTGTTTTTGCTATATTTTTGCATTTTGTCCTGCACTTCTGTGGGGGCCTTCTGGGTCCCCTCCGGGGGCTTTTGCCCTCTCAGTTTAGTCCAGCCACTGTGTTTTGTACTTTTGCTTTTTGCAGTTTTTTCAGTGGCTGCTGTTTTTGTTACACCAGAGAACTAATTTAGGTGGTAGAGGTCGTGTGATCTCAGGTGATTTTGAAATTAGTAGAGTTGATGTTTTTCAGGGTTTTCTGGGATTGCAGTAAGTACCCTTCCTGTCCTTTTCTATTTAGATAGTTTGGGCCCCAGCGTTTGCTCATACTATTTTCTTTCTGTGTCAGTATTTCCTCTTGTCTAACCGCCATTACATGTTTGGGGGCTTTCTATTATCTTTGGGGTTCTGCTCCGGGGCAGATAGCTTTCCTATTTCTATCTTTAGGTGTAGTTAGTTTCTCAGGCTGTGACGAGGCGTCTAGGACCAACGTAGGAACGCTCCACGGCTGCCTCTAGTTGTGGTGGTTAGTCAGGGTACTGCAATCTCATAGATTCCAACTGCTCTGGTGTATTTCCTTTTTTACCTGCACTCCTCAGCTACCGTAACATAACAGCCGACTCTATGGTGTTGGAGTTTAGGTGCTTCCTATGTGTGCTGCGGGATATGCAAATAAAGGCTGTTTCCGTTGTGACAATAGGACAATCACCCACTGTAGTACTGTGGGATTCGGTAACTGCGGCCGGCTCGCGGCCTGTCATCTTAAATTTCCATGGGTACCTTCTGCTACCCATCCGGGTTCCAGTACCGTCAGCTGGTTCTCCGCAGTGCCTTTGGCCTAGGTGCCTCCATCTCGGTATCCGAGTTCCAGCAACGTCTGCTGTTCCTTGGTAGTGCTTTGGAGCACAGGTACCTCTGCTTAGTAACCCTGTCCCAGTATCGTCAGCTGGTCCTCGGTTGTGCCATTGGCTCTTTTCCTTCTGCTGCCCCTCCGGGTTCCAGCACAGTCAGCTGGTCCTCGTTACTTGCATTGGCTCTTGTACCTTCTGCTACCCGTCGGGTTCCAGTACCGTCAGCTGGTTCTCCGCAGTGCCTTTGGCCTAGGTGCCTCCATCTCGGTATCCGAGTTCCAGCAACGTCTGCTGGTCCTTGGTAGTGCTTTGGAGCACAGGTACCTCCTGCTTAGTAACCGTGTCCCAGTATCGTCAGCTGGTCCTCGGTTGTGCCATTGGCTCTTTTCCTTCTGCTGCCCCTCCGGGTTCCAGCACAGTCAGCTGGTCCTCGTTACTTGCATTGGCTCTTGTACCTTCTGCTACCCGTCCGGGTTCCAGTACCGTCAGCTAGTTCTCCGCAGTGCCTTTGGCCTAGGTGCCTCCATCTCGGTATCCGAGTTCCAGCAACGTCTGCTGGTCCTTGGTAGTGCTTTGGAGCACAGGTACCTCCTGCTTAGTAACCGTGTCCCAGTAATGTCAGCTGGTCCTCGGTTGTGCCATTGGCTCTTTTCCTTCTGCTGCCCCTCCGGGTTCCAGCACAGTCAGCTGGTCCTCGTTACTTGCATTGACTCTTGTACCTTCTGCTACCCGTCCGGGTTCCAGTACCGTCAGCTGGTTCTCCGCAGTGCCTTTGGCCTAGGTGCCTCCATCTCGGTATCCGAGTTCCAGCAACGTCTGCTGGTCCTTGGTAGTGCTTTGGAGCACAGGTACCTCCTGCTTAGTAACCGTGTCCCAGTAACGTCAGCTGGTCCTCGGTTGTGCCATTGGCTCTTTTCCTTCTGCTGCCCCTCCGGGTTCCAGCACAGTCAGCTGGCCCTCGTTACTTGCATTGGCTCTTGTACCTTCTGCTACCCGTCCGGGTTCCAGTACCGTCAGCTGGTTCTCCGCAGTGCCTTTGGCCTAGGTGCCTCCATCTCGGTATCGAGTTCCAGCAACGTCTGCTGGTCCTTGGTAGTGCTTTGGAGCACAGGTACCTCCTGCTTAGTAACCGTGTCCCAGTAACATCAGCTGGTACAAGGTTGTGCTACAAATACAAGATACAGAACAAGAGACACAAGAACAATAAGCAGAAGATCTAAAGGCAGAAGAACATGAAGTATAAGACCAAAATGAAGAGCAAAATATATGCTCTAAATTATAAGCAGAAGAAGACTAAGCAGTGTATGGGGGTGAGTCCGTTCCTCCTCGTGGTGCCCTGGTAAATGCCTGATGCTGCAGGCTAAACTGAATCTTTTGTGGCAGCAAGAACGGAACGATGAAAAAATCATACTTTTACAGATTACAAGTACAGGAATCTATGTCACAAATAAGAATATGATGAAGAAGATGAAGGACTATAATATGAAGAAGAATAATAGTTTAAAAAGAACAATATGAGTAATGTTAACAAAAAGATGAAAAGCAAGAAGTTTTAGAAGAAGATAAAGAAGGTGAAAATGAAGAATAATTTGATGACAAAGATGATGCTGCTGAAGATTATGAAGGAGAAAGTGTGTCAAAAGTTAAAAAGGTGAAGAGCATGGAAGTTGTGAAACATACATATTTGCCAAAATAGAAAAAAGGTTAACAACATTGTCAATTTCTTCGTCAATCCGAACGTATTTCCTAAAAATTAATGCTATTCCATTGGATTGGGTTAAACATCTATGCCTTTAATGTCTCCTCAACCTCCCCCAATACATTCTACATTACTCTTTGTTGTTTTCCTTCATGTACAATTAACCTACAAGGCAAGAATGGTTTTTTTTTAATTTCGATATTTTGTTCCCATAGACTTACATTGGACTTCCGGTATCGGTATCGGGTATCGCCGATATTTTTTGGGTATCGGCGATACCATTCCGATTCCGATACTTTTGGATATCGGAAAGTATCGCTCAACTCTAGTCAGCAGTATAGCTAAGCGTTGAAATACTGGATATTCGATTGCTCTCATGATTTGAGAGGTTGCACTACAGCACTACTGTGGTCCTTGTCCTTTGGTTTTTTTCATGTGTTCTAAACTGGGGCATTTTTTATACATACTCAATAAAGTTTATTTGTTTTAATTGAATAATCGCTCACCCTCCTTCTTCCCAGAGCAATAACTTTTTTATTTTTCCATCAATATGGCAGCGTGAGGGCTTGTTTTTTGCTGGACAAATTGTACTTTCGAACGTCAGCATTGGTTTTTCCATATAGTGTACTGGAAAATGGGAATAAATTCAAAGTGTGGTGAGAATTGCAAAAAATGTGCAATTCAACAGTTGTTTTCTGTTTTGTTTGTTCACTAAATGTTAAAACTGACCTGCCATTATGATTCTTCGGTCATTATGAATTTGTAGATACCAAACATGTATAGCTTCTATTTTATTTAAGTGGTGAAAAATAAATTCTAAGTTTCTAAAAAAAACAATCGCCATTTTCGAGATCTGTAGCGTCTCCATTTTTCATAAACTGAGGCTTGGTGAGGGCTTATTTTATACATGCCGGGCTGACGTTTTTATTGGCACCATTTTGATGTAGATACAAACTTTTTATTGCCCATTATTACATTTTAATGCAATGTTGAGGCGACAAAAAAAATAGATTTCTGGCATTTTGATTTTTTTTCTTGCTACGCCGTTTATCGATCAGATTAATTCTTTTCACATATTTTTAGATCAGGTGATTCTGAACTCAGCAATACCAAATATGTGCATTTTTTTATTGTTTTATTTTGAATGGTGCGAATGGGGGATGATTTGAATTTTTATATTTTTTTGTTTTTTTAATAATTTTAAAAAGATTTTTTTTTCTTTGCAATTGCTTCAATAGTCTCCATGAGAGTGTAGATGCTGTGATCATCCAATAGTTTGTGCTACACAAAGCAGGACTGCAGTCCTGCTCTGCGTAGCAGAAATGTTCACTTGCTATGAGTGACGACCGCTGGGCGGCACTCATAGCTATCTGACAAGGACAACCATTGGGGTCTCCTGCAAACCCCGATTTGTCATGCCAACCCATCAGCGACTCGCGGTCATGTGAAACAGGTGCCAATGGGCAGGATTAGTGATGCGCTTCTGGAGCGACTATGATAAATGCCGCTGTCAGAGATTGACAGCGGCATTTAACATGTTAACAGCCTCCCATGGATCGCGAGTTGTGGGCTCAACGCTGGAGCTCACAGCAAACAGGGGGAGCCAACCTTAGACATAATTATATGTATAAGGTGGTAAAGAGGCTAAAAATCATCCAAAAAATGAAGAAAACTTCCCATTAAAGAAGGGACAACATTGTTGTACAAAACAAATGAAAGTACACTAAAACGCCATAAAATTAAATTGCTCAATATGAAAAGCATTGGTGTTTTAATCTTTATATAGCTGAAAAATGGCAAGAAAATATGCTTTCTTTTTGTTCTGGAGGTCCTGACGCTAAGATTTACATCGACATCCCACTAAGTTCCGCAGATATAATGTAATGCCACATTTTTCCTGTGGCAGTGTTAAATGTGGTAGTTAAATAAACTGAACACCTATTACTGGGCCCCTCTACAGATTATAGCTGATTTCTAGAGGTTTTAGTATTCCCACGCTGTATGATCAGTTCACTACTGTAGGATACCTCTATCATAAAAGCATCGCCTGAAGCAGACAACAAGTAACATGTATACCAGTATTATCAAGTCATCACATATACATAAGACAATTGATAAATACCAGATTTGGGGGAGTATGACTGCTGAGACCACCACCTTTCACTAGAATTGAATGGTTTTGGGGGTGTACATGTACATTGCTGCTGTTTTTCAATGCCTGGTAGAGCTGAGTGCACTGTGCCCATTAAGTAATTTGTAGGGGCTTCAGAAGTATGTCCCCATTGACTTATTTGTTTTTTTATTAACCATCCCGTTGATAGTTGACACCGTGGTATAATGAAAATACCTTAGAACGCTTATTACTCAGTATCTAGCTCATAAAGAACTACTGATCTGTCACAAGATTTTGCACTATTACCTGCGTAATAAATGTTATAAGGTATTCCAATTCTATCATGTTATCAACTGTACATAGGATTGGTAATAAGGTAACTTTTAAGTCACTGAGGGACTAAAGGGTATGCCACACTAAACAACATCGCTAACGGGATCGCTAAAAAACGTCACTATTTAGCGATCCCGTTAGCGATGTTGTTGTGTGCGGCATCTGCCAGCGACGAGCTTCCTGCTGTGATCTCGCTCGTCGCTGGAATCGTTCCGGACCCTATTTTCGTCGCTGGCGCCCCGCTGGGTAAGTATATATCGTTAAGTGTGGCACCTTTTTTAGCGATTTAGCGGTACTTTTGTACCGCTAAAGTCGTTAAGGAGATCGCTAACCGCGATAGCGTCCTAACGACATCGCTAAAATAGGTAGCTACTAGCGATATAGAAACAATCCCGCTAGCGATCTCATTAGTATGCGACGCTAACGAGATCGCTAGGGGGATTGTGTAGTGTGGCAGTACCTTAACCCCTGAAACTCCAACAACCTCATTCAGTTCTAGCAAAAATGGAGGTCTCTGCAGTCAGATCCCCCAATCTAATATTTACCATTTGTCTTATGTATAGGTAATAACTTCATATTACTGGAATACTTGTTAATCAAGTGGTTAGCTTCAGGCAATACTTTCTTGATAGAGGGTTCCTACTACAATGAACTGATCATAGAGAATGAAATGCTGAAACCTCCAGGACCCAGCTATAATTTATAGGGGAACCCAGTAATAGGTGTTCAATTTACTTGAACATCATACTTTTCCTCACCACAGCAGAAATATTCCATTACATTATATCAACTGAACTTACTAGGTTGTCTATGTATTTCTTAGAAATGTCAAAAAAGCCCAACATATTTTCTGACTTTTCAGCTACAAAAAAATGGTTTTAAAATACCAATGCTTTCTAGAAGTAATAATTGTTTTTTACAGTATTTTTAATGTAGTATTATTAGGTTTTCTGTAAGATTTTTGTGCCTGATATAGTGTGATTTTTCCGTTTATGCATTTTTTTCTGTTGTGTTTTAAAGTCCTATAGAGAAACTGCCCTATAAATTTCTTGCAAATTAAATAAACCAATAAATAAAATTCCTAGACATGATGAAGCTGGAGTACTTGCTTTAACAATTCACGTCATTATGATTCTATAATTTTTTTTCATAGTTTTCCTGTCTAATGTTAAAATGGGCATTTCAGGAGTCTATCTGTAGCCGGTCACACATGGACCTACAAAGTAAGTACTCCTGCCTCATCAATTTTGAAATATGTATTTATTGATGATTGCCATTATATTAGTTAAATCTGGTGAAATATCTACTTTGCAGACCAGAATCTGCTTAGAAAAAGACAATCAGAATTGTATGTAAATATCTACCTTCATAGTTGGTGCAGAAAATAAATAAATAGGATAGTAATTGTGTTCATTAGTTTTACCTAATTAGCATCAACAGCATATAAACAAATGTGCTCATACTTCATTTTAAAATTAATAGTCCACGGTATCTGTTTTACACCTGCAAAAACGTGCTCTCCAAACACAGCCCAATTATAATGTAAATAGACAAGAGCCATACATAACTAAAGAGAAAGACAGCAGAAGGGAAGAATTATCTGCGTGTGTCTATTAATAACAGGAAATCGCATTTCTAACAAGACGTTGCAGGTGTGGCGAACTGTGCACGTTAATCATTAATACACTCAAGATAAAGGTGTTGAAGTGGGTAAATCCAGCTTCTTGTTTCCTTCCTGTCTATTGCCAACCTGTCTAATGTTATGAGACTCATTTCTCATATCTACCTAGCGGCTCACTTGTGGAATATATTATTCATGTCTTTCAAAAGTATAGGATATGAGTAGAGTGAAATCAGGAAGTTCTAACGAGCTTTATGAAAATAAAACATTTACGTGTTCTTCATAAGGAAGTTGGAAAATAAAAGACGGGACTTTGTGAGCTTGAAATGATTCGTTATTTTTTTGTAAAATAGGCAGTAAAACGAGCATATGAATCGATCCTACTGAAACTATGTTCCATCCATTAAAGGATATTAAATTGTTATTTTACCCAATATTTTAGAATTTGATAAAATAAAGGTTTAAAAGTGACCCATGGGAATGTATCTATAGAGATCTAGACATGATCGCTCCGACAGTGCCTTGTCCATAGATGTGGGCTATGTAGGTATTCATAAAGTGATTTTGTCAAATGTACAGTAGAAGCATGCAACTTATTCAGACCCAGCAGCCCTGGTTTCTATAATTCCAATTATGGACAGCAATACTAAAAAGTTATTTCTTATCGCAAATTTACGGAAATATATTCTTTGTAGTCCGTGCAATAACAGCCAAACTTTTTGCTAGTCTTTATACATCAGGCTCTAGAAGCATAGACTCAATAAGGCACTGCTCTCTTTCTACACATATGTTTCTCTCTACTAGACATTTCTAATGGAATACGAGAATAAAGTTGGGGCTACACGACGACTTTGGCTCTGACTTTGGTTCCAGGGAAGGGACAAAGATGGCTCCTTGCCATTGTTAGGGTAATACAAGTGAATTGTATCACATTACAACCCACAGAACCAATTGGATTATTTATAAATTGTTTGTCAAGTCATGGTACAGTGTGGGTAGAAATGCAACCCCATTCACTCTCATTACACTTTGACATAACAATGACCTGTTAGACCTATGTTTGCTGTGCAATCTGAGCCGTGGCCCTAGTCATTAAGTAGCCCTAGTCTTAGTGGCTAATCTTTGGCTGCTAACTTGCTGACAATGAAGGCATAAAGAGTGGAAATGGATTGTGTATTTTCTCTGGTAAGGCTATTAATGATTAAATATGTAAATTGGATCTTGTTCTGGGTGTTATGGCAGTTGGTAATAATATGCTTTAACTGTTGTGGTTGCATTGAGGTTCTCAAGTGGAATATGTTACTGCATAAGCGGACTCAGACAAAAGAGGACCCCAGTAAAAAAAAAAGCATATATGGGCCCTTTTCTTTGCCCTTATGGGACTTCTATGCACTTTTTTGCAGTCTAATAGCTTGTGAAAATGCCCAATTCCAATAAGCCCCCTTACCTCTTGATCCCCTGTGCAGTTGCACAGGTTGCACCAATAATATGTCCGCCACCATGTTACTGTCATTGTATAACAGTTGATGGGATATTGGGGCTGTCATTAGAAGATTAACAGAATTTCAATTAAATTGTAATTACTTTAAAGGGTTATTACCATCTCACCTCTTTACGGCTGAGATGTGAATTTTAGTATCCAAGGATTTCCTACAGGAAGTTGGGTTCTGAAAATAATTGGGGGCATCTGTGCTATGCTGATTCCATAATGGTGAATTAGAGTTATGCAAACATTTGATCAAATGAATTCTATATCACATTGGATTATAACAATTGCACTTTTTTCATTATCCCTTTTTAGGTAATGCTTACATATTCCTCCTAACATGGGTTCAGTGTTTCCCTTAGGAATGTACCTATGTCACTCATACATGCATTTACTCAATGCATAAGCCACAAGGTTATCTTGTAAATGTCCTTTTGTTGTATGGATACATTCCTAACATTTTATGCAGGCATGTTTGTGTCCAGCAGCAGTATATCAAGTTGAATTCTAAATTATGCTTCCTTTCAAGAGCTACAGCAAATCTTTAAAAGCAGAGAAATGCTTAGGCAAATCTTATTTCTGCCAGAACTTACAGCTCACTATACTCCCATAAGTGCAGTTCATGTCACAAACCCGATATAATCTGCAGTTTTACATATGTAAATATACATTAAGTAGTAAAACACATCATTACTTCAACCTTGTATGAAAAGAATGGCACTGAAATTGCAAAATTCCATGGGGTATCATAGTAATTATAATTTTGAAATTTAGCCAATATTGATATTGTCTATAAATAGCATCAACATTTAGGGGCAAGATTTTCTTAATTACTTTCACTGTATATTAAAAAATATATTTTTCTTTAAATGAATACTTATCAATCATTGCATCAAATGTTAGACATTATAATTACACCACAGAAGTATTCACATGCAGCCTGTGCTGGAGTATACAAGGTTCTTTTGTCTCTCCACTATGGAGCTACAGGGACTTTGCAGGATGTGTGCAGTACACAGTGTGGAATCATTCTATTGAGGCATTCTAGAAGAAGCAAAGGATATATGGAGATAGTCTTCCTTAGAAACAACAAATGCTTCTAGGCTGCATCCCCTCTGTAATCCAGCAGTAGGTTGAGCCACAATTTTCTAATTAATCTAGAATTTCACAGAAGAGAACCTATATGTTCGTCCATATAACATAAAAGTTCTATAAAAAAAAGTTCTTCCAGAGCTCTATTTTGGCCCACAGACTATTCATTGACCTCATGCAGTTACAATGTAGATGGCAGCCTCATTATTGATGTCATCAGCTCACTTCCCCTCACAAGTTATTATATGATGCCACTGCAAGAACCAGACATCGACACAGAGGACGATGCAGTATGTTGCCAGAGTAGGATAGATGAGAGCCTACATGAGAATAAATTATTTTATTATATTTTAACCCTCTTCTTCACACTTTTGTAATATGATTTGGTAATTGAAGGATCCTCAGAGCATAATAACCAGTTTTTTCATAGCAATTAGGGCACTTTCAATATGGACCAATCAAAACTGCCGGTTGAATTAAACAAATCTGCCCAAAATGGATTTCCATTTCTATAAAAAAAACAAGCATTGCAATAGTATAGAAGTGAGCGTACAATCTAAAGAGGATTGAGTTTGAATCAAATTTCCAGAAATTTGTGGTTCCAAGTAAAATTTGAATGTTAGAAATTTGATTTTCGATTTGCAAAAAAAAAAACACCAATTCCAAAACTGTTGGGCTAATTTTGTTTTGTATAGCCAAGAGGGGTTGCCCATAATGCCAGGCAGCTATGACATCACATCCTGGTTTATCAAGTGAATATTTATACCTTGTACAGTGGTTCTCAGTAGATCAGCTGTTCCCAGGGTCATCAGAGATAAGTTAAGTGCAGGACTGTTAGTATATATGATAGAGATAGATTACATCTCCAGATTAACTGGGTAAATGATTTAGATGCATTATTTCTTGTGGCTCGTACGTGACACCCACCTCCCATAACCCTTTTCAGTACTGAGATCTGTGCAAATTTATGGCTGCTTATCAATTTTTGAGGGAAAATTTGATAAAAATGGAAAAGTTGAATTTCAAAAGATCTTTTAATTTCTTCAGTAGAGTAGAATATACAGTCTATCTAGAAATTTCAGCATGTTATACTTACTGTACATAACTAGAAATCAAAATATAGAATATAAGTGTTCATAGCAAACACTTTAGATGGGCATTTGACCAGTTCAAGGTGTGTGTATTAGAAAACCAGGAGACCAATACAAATCTAAATAAAAAATTAAATGTACATAAATATTGTTCATATCTGTTATAATATTTTGCACGGAGCTGTTATTTGGTCATTTTATACTTATACTACTTGTGTTTGGGTTTTTCAAAAAAAATTGTGTCGCACTGCTACTGGGTAGTATATCTTTGTAGTGTGAGATGGTCACAACTATTTTTATATTGCTTAACAGCTCCCAGCTGTCAATGGGTTCATATCAACATATTTTTTAATTTTTTTATTTTGCTGTTCCCTTACATGACAGACAGTAACAGACCCTATAAACTATACCTGGCAGTTTTACTAAAAAAAAAAAAGAATGGAGCCTTTGCTGCAGATGTGAACTTAACCTAAAGATTGGCATGGAAAGATAAAGCATGTTTTTAATATAAATAAATGCTTTTCACAACATCTAATGAAAACTTTGGATTGATCTGCCTGCTTATCGTATAAATATCATGGCTAATGAAGAACTTTACATGTGGTATTATTTTCCAGCAAGGTCAATCTCTAATGTGAAGGGATCAATATGTTTAATTAGAAAACACATGGTATTTTATAATTTGTCTTCCTAAAACATCTGGAATTGTTTGATAAGAAAAGGCTTTCATGTTCTTCTACCCAAAACAGCACCATATTTAGGTAAGTAGATTAAATGCCATTAGCTCTAATACCTTTTTAAACAAAGTAATCTGTTGAAGTGATAATGGATTTTAAAATAAGTATACTCATTAAATTGGTTTTACAAGACTGCTCTTTCTCTTTGACCACATGAATGTCGGAAACTGACGCTTAATTATAATAGTATACTGTATGTCCCGCTTTAACAGATGATTAATTTTATTCTATATTTAATGTAGACATAACGTTAGCGCGAGTATGTCACATCAATTACTCTAGCATAGACTGTGGACTATATTTAAAGAACACTGATAAACCTAATCTAAAGTTATTTCTGGTAGCTTTTTCTTTGGTGATCAATGGATTTGTTTCTAAGACAAATGAATCCCATTAGTGAAATAGCTGAATTCTTTAGGTCGAAATTCTGTTTTAATAAAGATATTGGTAAGTGAAATATACATTACAAAGTTGGATATTATTAGATTTTTTTGGGCAGGGTACACTTACAAGTTCAGATAATAGAGCTTAGGTAAAGGCCACTTCTACACTGCATAAAAAAATAATAAACTCTCAGTTTTTAACCTCTTACCGACATATGACATATTGGTACACCATATGTCGGGTTCCTGTCTTTCAAGCGGGCTCAGAAGCTGAGCCTGCATTATTGGCAGCACGACAGCTGTGTTATTCAGCCATTATTTTCCTCTATCTGCAAAAGAAAAAGACAAGCTGCTATTACCGTATTTTCCGGCGTATAAGACGACTGGGCGTATAAGACGACCCCCCAACTTTTACAGTCAAATTATGAAATTGTCTTAAAAGTGGGGGGTCTTCTTATACGCCGGGTGTCATCTTATACAGGGCGTTTCAGAGGCAAGGTGTTTACCTGATCATATCAGCGAGGGTCTAGGCGCTGGGGGCGGCGTTGGCGGCTCCTTTTTGTGCAGCCTGGGGGGGCTCTGTGCTGGGGGACGGTGGCGGCTCCTCTTGTGCAGCCCCCCTGGCTCTGTGCTGGGGACGGCGGCGGTGGTTCTTTCTGCAGAGTCGGCGCTCTGCCGGCATTTTCTGAATCCCCGGAGGCCCAGGCAGCTTCATTGCTGCGATGCGGTGGCCTCCGGAAAAATGGCCGCTGAGTTTCAGATCTCGTCTCCCGAGATCTTGAGACGAGATCTGAAGCTAAGCATGCTGCGGCCATTTTCCCGGAGGCCACCGCATCGCAGCAATGAAGCTGCCGGGGCCTCAGGGGTTCAGAAAATACCTGCAGAGCCCCGACTCTGCATAAAGTACCACCGCCGCCATCCCCCAGCACAGAGCCAGGGGGGCTGCACAAGAGGAGCCTCCGCCGTCCCCAGCACAGAGCCCCCCAGGCTGCACAAAAAAGAGCCGCCAACGCCGCCCCCCAGTGCTTAGACCCTCGCTGATATGATGAGGTAAACGCATTGCCTCTGAGACGCCCACTCCCCCCACCACATATGTTCCGTACCCGGCGTATAAGACGACCCCCGACTTTGAAGACGATTTTCAGGGGTTAAAAAGTCATCTTATACGCTGGAAAATACAATATTTCCTTCAGTGCTGTCAATCAGCCAAAGTAGTGCACATGCAAAGCTTCCATTGGCTTACCCTTGACGCCTTCGCTAAGTGTCAATGGGTTGCCATGACAATGAGAAGCCTGCTCAAATATGTCGAGCCTGTCATGAGGGTGGCTGGGATACTGTGATTTTTGCTCTATACTGCAATAATGTGTATACAAGTATATGTTATGAGCAATCAAATGATTGCTGGTTCAAGTCCCGTAAGTGGACTTTCAAAAACTAAAAAAATAGAAAGCTTAAAAAATATAGAGGAGAATAAAGATTCATATTCCTCCTTTGAAAACAAAGAAGTAAAAAATCATATTTGGTATCTTCACATCAGTAAAAGTCTGATTTATCAAAATAAAAAATGATTTTGAAGATAAAGAGGGTAACAAAAGAAAAAAAATTGGTCAGTGCAACTCTTCAAAAAAAGAGTAATAAGAAATAATCAAAATCTTGTTTCTACAACAACATGGTATTAATGAAAAAAATAAACTAAGGATGCAATTAGCAAGCCTTAGGGCTCATACCCATTTGCGAGAAAAAAAAGGTCCATTTTCTGGATGGAAAAAACGGTCCGAATATATGTAATTGTCATGCGATTGTCAAGCGATTTGTAGCCGATTTTTAATCGCACCATCTGTTTTCCATCCGTTTTCCATCTGTATGCAATACGATTTTAACATGACGTATTACATAGAGCAGTTCTCTCTAGTAAAAACTCATGTAAAAATCACATTGTAAAAAAAAAAATTTACACAAAAAGCAAATAATTATATATTTATATATGTATATATATATATATATATATATATATATATATATATATAGGTCATACGCTTCTACATAGTATAACAAGCGCTATTCAATTGCCGGCTGTTAGGGTCTGCGGAACACACCAAGTAAATATAAATAATGGGTGCGTTCGCAGCCCGGGGTCCACCGTGCAGGCAGAGCCTGCTGCTAGTAAAATGGCGGTATAAGCGAACTCTGTTACTTCATAGAGTCTCAAACATAGATGCTGTGGCACTATATGGCGGTATAAGCAAACTCTGATACACCACAGAGTTGCTGAGGTAGAGACGCAGAGATAGAGACTGTGTCCTGTTAACACCACAGGGGTACACAGATAACTGCTGTGCGGATAGCAGTCCGTGGTCATGCTGTCAACAACGCAAACAAGCAACTCCTCACCGGAGTAGCTGGTATTCTAGAGGCTATTTCAGCCAAGCCCTGAACGCGTGCATACAAATCTCCTCACCGGAGGTGCCGGTATTCTAGGGGCTTATTTCAGCCGAGCCCTACCTACATGTGTTCATGATCACACTGACGCAAAACACATAACATAATTGATACTAGCGCATAGCCGAGCGGTCATGCGCACCTTTTATAGTAGCAGGTACAGGACCTTCCAGAAAAGGACCAATGAGAAACTGTTCCAGAACACAAGCAGTTTCAGGACCTTCCTGGCGGACCAATGGGAGTCGCTGCTGTAACCGAGCATGTGACCCCTGCCCTGGGCATGCTCAGATGGAGAAACGCAGGACTTAGTCCCAAGACTGCCTGCTCCAGCACTGGTTATAATAGAGAAACCTGAAGAGGCAGCAACAAGCCTCTGCACAGTATTAGACTGAGCGAGACGCTGGGACCGACTTCTCCGCTGAGCAGGCTCTACTGTGGCCGGAGATGGATGGGGGACCGCAGCGGGACTGGTTCGAGATTTCCCTTGTGCAGCAGCGAGAACTCCATCCCTAACACCGGCTTTTGTGAAAATACAGACCCGACATGAAATGATACATGGTTTTCATACAGTTAACCATGCCATTTCATGTAGTTTGATATATGGTTTTCACTAACAATGACATGAGTGTATGTGTGCAAAATTTCATACATGTAGGGGTTAATTAAAGGTGTATATTCGTTGAAAAAAAATGCGTATTTTCTCACCAGACGGGGAAAGCCAGCGAGTGAGGGCAGATAATAATAGCCTAGGGAGGGTGCATTTATTTTGTGCCCCCGGCTACTAACATCTGCCCCCAGCCACCCCAGAAAAGGCAAATCTATAATTAGATGCGCCCTTTCTGGCACTTAGCCCGTCTATTCCTATAGCCCTGTAGTGGTGGCTAATGGGTTAATAATGGGCTAAAGACACCTTGCTATTGGAAGGTGACTTTAAGCCAGGTTAATAATTGAGAGCTGTCAATTAGACAACTATCAATTATTAATCCTATTGTATGAAATACAAATAAAACACACATACTTTAATTAAAAATCATTTTAATGAAATAAACACACAGTTTTTGAACATATTTATTTTTACTCGTATTCCTTCGATTACCTTGTTCACCTGCAATAAAAATAAAATAATAAAGCAACATTATTCTTACCTATCCGCGGCTCAGTCTGGTCGCACGCTCTAATCTTCACAAAGGGCTAACTGGCTTACAGCAAGCAGCGCAGCTAATGATGGCAGCTCAGCTGTAAGCCCCAGAATGAATGAGTTCCTCTCCCGGGTGTCCGACAGGAGAGGAAGTGATTAGTGTGGGAAGCTTAATTGATTGCTTCCCAGGCTAATCAGTTCAGTTCAGGTCAGCCGGGGACTCCCTCTGATGTCACTAAGGCTGTGCGGTGTCCCCGGCTGACCTGAACTGAACTGATTAGCCTGGGAAGCAATCAATTAAGCTTCTCAGACTAATCACTTCCTCTCCTGTCGGCTTCCTGGGAGAGGAACTCATTCATTCGGGGGCTTACAGCTGAGCTGCCAGCATTAGCTGCGCTACTTGCTGCAAGCCAGTTAACCCTATGTGAAGGATTACAGCGTGGGACCAGACTGAGCAGTGGATAGGTAAGAATAATGTTGCCTTATTATTTTATTTTTATTACAGGTGAACAAGGGAATCAAAGGAATACGAGTCAAATAAAATATGGTCAAAAACTGTGTGTTTATTTCATTAAAATGATTTTTAATTAAAGTATGTGTATTTTTATTTGTATTTCATACAAAAGGATTAATAATTGATAGTTGTCTAATTGACAGCTCTCAATTATTAACCTGACTTAAAGTCACCTTCCAATAGCAAGGTGGCTTTAACCCATTATTAACCCATTAGCCACCACTACATGGCAATGGGAATAGACGGGCTAAGTGCAAAAAAGGGTGCATCTAATTATAGATTTGCCTTTTCTGAGGTGGCTGGGGGCAGATGTTGGTAGCCAAGGGGGCCACAAAATAAATGCATCCTCCCTAGGCTATTTTATCTGCCCTCACTCGCTGGTTTTCCCTGTCTGGTGGAGAAAATATTGCGGGAGCCCACGCATTTTTTTTCAATAAATTTACACCTTTAATAACCCTATATGTATGAAATTTTGCACACATACACTCATGTCATTGTTAGTGAAAACCATATATCAAACTACATGAAATGACATGGTTAACTGTATGTAAACCATATGTCATTTCATGTCGGGTCTGTAATTTCACTAAAAGCCGGCATTGAATTAGCGGCTATGATACTATATAGAAGTGTATGACCTATAAATAATATATATATGTCACAATGACATATATATATATATATATATATATATTATATATATGTGTATTCTATGTGTATTTATCTACTGTTTAGTGAGCTGTCAGTGTGATTTTACAGTAGCCAGGAGGAATTGCCGGCTTTTCAAAGGACACTGGTGCGTATAAATCGGACACCAGTCGCATGGTGCGAGTGCTGTCTGATTATTTCTCGCACCATTGACTTGTATTGGCGAGTCTCATCTGAGAATTGCAGCAAATCGCAGCATGCAGCGATTTTTTCTCTGTCCGATTTCGGCTGAGAAAAAAAAATCGCAAATGAGATGTCACCTATTGAATAACATGGGTCCGAGTGCAATCCGATTTTT
>JARQOD010000002.1:173571961-173635124 GCA_033576555.1 Oophaga sylvatica
CCCAATGCTGCACAGAGGGAATCTCGAGCCATTCCCGCTGCGGTCCCCCATCCGTCTCTGGCCGCAGTGAAACCTGCTCGGCAAAGACGTCGGTCCCAGCATCTTGCCCGGTCTAATACGTGCAGAGACTTGATGCTGCCTCTCCTGGATCTTCGGTTTTAACCAGTGCTGGAGCAGACAGATTTGGGACTAAGTCCTCTGTTTCTTCTTCTGAGCATGCCCAGGGCAAGATCTCCCATTAGAGATCAGGGGTGACATGCTCAGAAACAGCTACGACTCCTATTGGTCCTCCAGGAAGGTCCTGCAGCTGTTTGTGATCTGAAGCAGCTTTCTATTGGTCCTTTCTGGAAGGTCTTCTACTCGTGGCTGCTAAAAAAGATTGTCCTGACCACAGTATGGTCATGCGTGTGTGTGGATAGGCCGGCTGAAATACGCCATTACAATACCGACCTAATCGGTGAGGAGCTTGGTGTGCTAGGTGGTCAGGGTCGGTGTCTTAGATGCCTTTAGAATACAGGCATAACCAGGAGAGTTTGGTTGCCGTATTCAGGGCATGGCGTACAGATGCCATAGATAGCGCATAACCACTTCCTATGTTCAATTAGCAGTCAACTGTGTACCTGGACACAGTGGGATTTCTCTGCGGCTCTGTGACGCAACAGGGTTCGCTTTAAAATGCTAGTCAGCACCCTAGCGTTTTACGTTGCTGCTCACTGAAGCTAAGTGAGTTCGCACTTATCGCCATAAGCGCTGCGGCATTCTCGCTAGTGGCTCTGTGGATTAACAGAGTTCACACAATCTTCCACAGCGCGCTACAGCATTTATTTTAGTGACTCTGAGGGATAACAGAGTTGCTACTTATGCCATCTTACTAGCAGCAGCTATGCCTGCACGGTGGACACCAGGCAGCGAATGCACCTCTCTACATTATTTGTTAGGTGCGTTCCACAGACCCTAACATAATACTAGCGCCAGGGTCTGGCTAGTAAAATGGCGGATGAACAGCATTTACAGCTGTACATCTAGCAGCTCGAGGGTAGATTGGCAGCTCTTGAGCGCACAAACCTCAGCTGTGGATGTTACCGCAGTCGCTGTTCAAGCTGCTAGCGTAGCTGCAGTCAGTTTGTCCTCTGCCACCTCTGCCCCTACATTGTCCCACCTCCCGCTTCCAGAAAAGTTTGCTAGTGACAGCAAGCAATGTAGGGGATTCGTGAGTCAGTGCTCCATACACCTCAAGCTTCTGGCTGCACGTTTCCCCATGGATCGGGCACAAGTGGGCTTTGTGATAGCTCTTCTGTCGGGCAGAGCGTTGGAGTGGGCATCGCAGCTGTGGGAGCGCGATGACCATGTGATGCAGAGCGTTTCACTTTTTCTGGAGGCTCTGAAAAACATTTTTCTTGGACCTAAGGTCACCCACAATTCGGCGCTCCAACTGCTGGCAAGTACCCAGGGTTCGGCTTTGGTAAGCCATTTTACTGTCCAATTTCGGACTCTGGCCTCGGAATTAGAGTGGCCAGATAAAGTCCTCATTCCCGTGTTCTGGAGAGGACTGGCGGGTCATGTGAAGGACGCCTTGGCTACCAGGGAGATTCCTGCCACACTGGAGAAGCTAATCGCTATTTCCACCTGCGTCACCTCCGTTTCCATGAGGAAGGGCTGGAACGTGCCCAGTGTAGGCAGAGGGTTTGGCTGGCTCCTACCTTCGCCAACCCTCTGGAGTCGCCCATTCAGGCGGCCGACCTTCAGGAGGTTGCTCCTGCGGGATCTAAATCTCGGGCCACTCGTCCTTCCCGATTTGTTATATTTGTCCAGTAGCAGGGACATGTTGCCAACCAATGTCCACAGCAGCTGAATAAACGGTCGCAACCAGTAACCGTAGGAACAGGGTCACTGGACGCCATGACTTTTGACCCTAAATGCTCCTCAAGGGGATAATTACCCACGGTTCTACCACCCTACCCGTCAAGCTGTGTGTGGATTCTGGGGCAGAGGGGAATTTTATGTCGTCCTCCTTTGCTTCTCGCCACACCATGCTTTTGGTGTTGCTGGCTGAACCAGTGTTCGGTACCGGTGTTGAACGGAACAATTCTGCCCACACAAATCACCCATCAGTCTGCCCATCACCTTGTCTATGTCTCCTTCCCATCAGGAGAATATATCATTTTTTATCCTCCCTGAGGGTATAGATGAGATTTTTTTTGGGATTACCCTGGCTCTGCCACCACTCTCCCCATATTGAGTGGTCTTCAGGGAGAATTCTGGATTGAGGTAATTTATGTAAAGGCAGATGCATTAGGGATAGCGTGCAGGTCACCACCACTGAGATACCCATAGACCTCTTTCCTCTTCCCAAGGTCTATTGGTCCTATGCCGATGTATTCTCGAAGAAGGCTGCAGAGACTCTTCCACCTCATTGCCCCTATGACTGTCCTATCGACCTCTTGCCTGGAGCTGAGCCTCCTAGGGGAAGGGCTTATCCCCTCTCTCTTCCTAAGACAGAGGCCATGTCCCAATATATTCATGAGAACTTGGCAAGGGGATTCATTAGGAAGTTGGTGTCACCAGCGGGAGCGGGGTTATTCTTTGTGCAGAAGAAGAACGGAGAGTTATGTCCGTGCATTGATTATAGGGGTCTCAACGCTATCAACGTGAAAAATAAGTACCCTTTGCCGCTAATCTCTGAGCTCTTTGACAGGCTTCGTGGAGCAAGGGAATTTACTAAGCTAGACTTGAGGGGTGCATATAACCTGATTCGTATCCGTGAGGGGGACGAATGGAAGACGGCATTTAATACCAGGGATGGGCATTACGAATATCTGGAAATGCCCTTTGGGCTCTGTAATGCCCCAGCTGTGTTCAAAGACTTTGTGAACGACATCCTCCGGGATATGTTGACCACCTCGGTGGTAGTCTATCTGGATGACATTCTCATGTTTTCTCCAGATATGGCCTCCCACCGGAGAGATGTCTGCAAAGTCTTCGACCTCTTGCGAGCAAATTCCCTATATGCGAAGATGGAGAAGTGCATGTTTGAGCAGGAGTCTCTACCTTTCCTGGGCTACATCATCTCCGCCCAGGGATTGGCTATGGATCCTGCCAAACTACAGGCTGTAATGGATTGGCAAGAACCCCACTCCCTTAAAGCGGTGTAGCGCTTTATGGGGTTCATTAACTACTATCTCCAATTCATTCCCCACTTCTCTACTTTGGTAGCTCCCTTGGTAGCCCTCACAAAGAAGGGAGCTAATCCCAACTTGTGGTCAGAGGAGGTCACCAAGGCGTTCTCCTCTATCAAGTCGCATTTTGCCAGTGCTCCCATCTTACATCGCCCCGATGTCGATAAGCTGTTTATTTTAGAGGTGGATGCCTCTTCTGTTGGTGCTGGAGCAGTCCTTTTTCAAAGGATACCCAGGGTCAGAAGCATCCCTGCTTCTTCTTTTCCAAGACCTTTACACCATCAGAGAGGAATTATTCCATCGGGGACAGGGAGTTACTGGCTATGAAGTTGGCCTTCTCCGAGTGGAAACGTCTTCTGGAGGGGGCTCGCTTCCCCTTCCAAGTATTCACAGACCACAAGAACTTGGTGTATTTGCAGACAGCCCAGCGGCTAAATTCCCGTCAGGCCAGATGGTCCTTGTTCTTCTCCCGGTTACATTTCACCCTCCATTTCCTCTCCGGTGTGAAGAACATTCATGCCGACGCTCTATCTCGCTCCGTGGTGTCCTCTGAGGAGGTGGAGGAGGAGCCTCGGCTTATTGTCCCCACAGAGAGCCTAAGAACGGTGGCCCAGGTTTCTTGAGTCTGTGCCTCCAGGCAAGACTTTTATGCCCACCAATTTGCGACCGGAAGTACTCTCTTTGGCACATTCATCCAGGGTGGGTGGACATTTTGGGACAAAAAGGACTACTGAGTTGCTGGCGAGGACATACTGGTGGCCGCATATGGCCCGTGACATCAGGGAATATGTTCAGGCGTGCGTCTCCTGTGCCAAGAATAAGTCCCCTCGACAATGGCCAGCTGGGCAGCTTTTCCCTTTACCGGTGGCAGACAGGCCCTGGGAGATGGTCAGGATGGATTTTGTGGTGGGCTTTCCCAAGTCTCGGGGCTGCACCATCATCTGGGTGATAACCGAGCATTTATCCAAAATGGTGCACTTGCTGCCGTTACCACGGGTTTTGGCAGCATTATTCATGAGGCATATTTTCCGCCTACACGGTATGCCAGACAAAATTGTCAGTGATCGAGATTCCCAATTTGCGTCTCGGTTCTGGAGAGAGCTATGCCAGTTGCTCAGTATTGAGTTAAACCTCTCCTCTACGTATCATCCTGAGACAAATGGGTTGGTAGAGAGGGACAACCAGACCTTGGTCACGTATTTGCGACATTTTGTCTCAGCCAGGCAGGATGAGTGGGAATCCTTGCTCCCTTTGGCGGAGTTTGCTCTCAATAATGCTGTGGCTGACTCCACCGGACAGACCCCATTCCTCTTGAACTACGGTCTGCATCCGTGGGTTCCGGTTCCCATGCCCGTGTTTTCCGCCGACTACAGGGTGGCAGACCGGGCTGTGGAGGCACGGGACATTTGGGACCGTACCCAGGACGCCATCCAGGCCTCCAAGGAGAGGATGAGGTCTTCTGCCAATGCTCATCGGCGCCCCGCTCCGACATTTGCTCCGGGCGACTTAGTGTGGCTCTCTGCCCAAAATATCAGGCTGCGAGTAGAGTCGACTAAGTTCGCACCGCGTTATCTGGGCCCCTTTAAGATTCTTGAGCAGGTAAACCCTGTAGTTTACCGCTTAGCCCTTCCGCCTCGCCTTGGTATCACCGACACCTTTCACATGTCCCTTCTAAAACCCGTGACCATCTCCGTGTTTTCTGAGTCCTCTGCCGGGACATCAGGTTCCTCTACCGACGATCATGAGGTGGACGCCATTGTAGGGTGCAAGGTGGTATGAGGCAAAAAGTTTTATTTGGTGGACTGGAGGGGTTATGGGCCTGAGGATAGGTCTTGGGAGCCTGTGAGCATATTCACGCTCCGCAACTCATCGCTGCCTTTTAGCGCAGCGAGGCCCAAAGAAGCGGGGGCCCTAGGAGGGCAGGTAATGTTAGGGTTCGAGTTCCCAATGCTGCACAAGGGAAATCTCAAGCCATTCCCGCTACGGTCCCCATCCATCTCCGGCCGCAGTGGAACCTGCTCAGCAGAGATGTCGGTCCCAGCGTCTTGCCCAGTCTAATACTGTGCAGAGACTTACTACTGCCTCTCCTGGATCTTCGGTTATAACCAGTGCTGGAGCAGGCAGATTTGGGGCTGAGTCTTCTGTTTCTTCTTCTGAGCATGCCCAGGGCAAGATCTCCCATTGGAGATCAGGGGTCACATGCTCAGATACAGCTGCGACTCCTATTCATCCTCCAGGAAGGTCCTGCAGCTGTTTGTTATCTGAAGCAGCTTTCTATTGGTCCTTTCTGGAAGGTCTTCTACTCTGGCTCTATAAAAGGTCGTCTTGACCGCACGGCCGTGCACTAGTATCAAACCTTTATGTGCTCTGCGCCAGTATGGTCATGCGTGTGTGTGGTTAGGGCGGCTGAAATACACCATTCCAATACCGACCTAATTGGTGAGAATCTTGGTATGCTAGCTGGTCAGGGTCGGTGTCTTAGATGCCTTTAGAATACCGGCATAACCGGTGAGGAGTTTGGTTGCCGTATTCAGGGCCTGGCGTACAGACGCCATAGATAGCGCATGACTACTTCCTATGTTCGCTTAGCAGTCAACTGTGACCTGGAAACAGTGGGATTTCTCTGCGGCTCTGTGACGCAACAGGGTTCGCTTTAAAACACTAGTCAGCGCCCAAGCGTTTTACTTTGCAGCTCACTGAAGCTAAGTGAGTTCGCACTTATCGCCATATAGCGCTGTGGCATTCCCGCTAGCGGCTCTGTAGATTAACAGAGTTCGCACTATCTGCCACAGCGCGCTACGGCGTTTATTTTAGCGACTCTGCGGGATAGCAGAGTTCGCTGCTTACTCCATCTTACTAGCAGCAGGCTCTGCCTGCAAGGTGGACCACGGGCTGCGAACGCACCTCTCTACATTATTTGTTAGGTGCGTTCCGCAGACCTAACACTATATGATTTTATTTTTATTTTTAGATCCTGTCTTTCACAGTTGAAGTGTACCTATGATAAATGTTACAGACTCTCCATTGTTTGAAGGTGGGAAAACTTGCAAAATTGGCAGTGTATCAAATACTTATTTACCCCACTGTATATGAAGAGAAAGCAGCTATTCCGATGTCTAGCATATATTGGTATAATGTGACAGCTTAGACACTGCACCATAACTCTGCAGATATTAGTATAAAAGGTCAAACTACAAATAACATATTTCATTACAATTTGATCATTTCCATAGGTATAATTTGAAGTTACTAATCAAAGCAAAGTGCTTACAAGACTCTCTATCTACCATATGACATTTAAACAACTAGTATACTCTTATGTAGCAGAGTAACCTTTAGCTACCATCAGACACTAGGGTACAGTTGTGACTAACTCTCTTTTTTCTATGTGCTTCTAAGCTTCTGTACATATTATTATTATTAGCAGCAGCAGTAGTAGTAGAATATTTGCTTAGTCTAAAACACAAAAAAAGAAACTGTAAAACTACTTTTTATTATTGCTCAATTATAATTGTGTAAACAAGAACATGATCAGTATAGCTAGGAGTAATAGTAAATGTAACCATTACTGTAGAGTTGAGCGAAGCAGGTCGGTCAGATTCAAAAAATCATCGACGTTCGCCAAAGTCGGGTTTCGCCGAGCAAAACCTGACCATAGCGTCAGGTCGGCCATGCGGTCGTTGACCCGAGCGCCAAAGTCGGTTTTTACAGAATGCTTGCAGGCGCTTTTTCTCCGCCAATGAGCAAGGACGCACACTGTGGGCAACACAATGACATGGGCAGCTGCCACCACCATGTTAGAGAAGGGCATTGCAGTGATTGGCTTGCTTTGTGTGGCGTCACAGTGGCTATAAAAGCCCTGACCGCCATTTTACTTCTGCCGATCTTAGTGTAGGGAGAGGTTGCTGCCGCTGTTTCTCAGAAGGGAGAGAGTTAGGCAGGAAAAAAAAAGTTATTCTGTGTTTGTGCTGTACAGTTAGTGTGCAGTGACAGGGAGGAATTTCTTGTGTGCCGCAGCAGAGCTGATTATTAGGCTGCCTGCTAGCTGTATTGCTGTGTGTACACTGCTTTTTACACAGCACTAATATTTTTAGTCTTTTTTCTGCTCAGTTACCGAGAGTTCATTTTTTCCCACACCATATAGAGCTGTAGCTCCACACACACTACCGTGTATCTGCTGGTTCACGGACAAATGCATGCTATCTGTGTTGACTCTGAATATATATACAGAGATTTCATTTTCCCCCAAACCATATACAGCTGGTATTTTCTGATACAGTACGTTTTTCAGCCTTATGTATGTTAGGATTTGAGTTCCCTGCTGCTGCACAAGGGGAGTCTTGAACCAGTCCCGCTGCGATCTCCCATTCATCTCCATCCGCAGTGGAGCCTGCTCAGCTTAGACGTCAGTCCCAGCGTCTCACCCAGTCTAACAGTGTGCAGAGGATTACTGCTGTTCCTCCAGGCTCTGCTATTGTGGCCATACTGGTTAGCGGCGAGCAGACGTCTTTAGGACAAAGTCCTTGTTTTCCCCTTCTGAGCAGGCCCAGAGTGAGATCTCTCATTGGAGATCAGGGGTCACATGCTCATGTACTGCAGCTGCTCCTATTGGTCCACCAGGAAGGTCCTGTGACTACTGGTGTTCTGGAACAAGTTTCATTGGTCCTTGTTTCTGACAGGTCCTGTAGCTCTTGCTATAAAAGGGTAGCATGGCTGGGCCGCCATGCGCTAATATCAATCTTTATATGCTTTGCGCCAGTGTGGTCATGCGTGTGTGTGGTTAGGGCCCGGCTGAAATAAGCCCCTAGAATACCGACTTATTCGGTGAGGAGTTTGGTATGCTAGCTGGTCAGGGTCGGTGTCCTAGATGCTCTAGATTACCGGCATAACCGGTGAGGAGTTTGATTGCCGAATTCAGGGCCTGGCGTTCAGACGCCATAGATTGCGGGTGACTCCTGCAAGGACATTAGCGCATGATCACGTTCTATGTTCGCTTAGCAGTTAACTGTGTACCTGGGTGCCTGACAGGACACAGAATTTGTCTCAGCGGCTTTGTGACGAAACAGGGTTCGCTTTCAACGCTAGACAGCGCCCTAGCGTGTTTATTTTGCGACTCAGTTGTGTTCAGTGAGTTCGCACACATTGTATATTGCGCTGCGGCACTCCTTCTAGCGGCTCTGTGAAATAACAGAGTTCGCACATATTGCCACAGCGCATTGCGGTGTTTATTTTGGCGACTCTGCGGGAAAACAGAGTTTGCGTCTTGCGCCATTTTACTAGCAGCAGGTTCCGCCTCCACGGTGGACCACAGGCTGCGAACGCACCACTCCACATCAAATATTTGGTGCGTTCCGCAGACCCTAACATAATATTAGCGCCAGGGTCAGGCTAGTAAAATGGCGGATAACCAGCGTCTACTACGGGACATCCAGCAGCTGGAGGGTAGGTTGGCGGCTCTTGAGCGCACAACCTCAGCTGTGGATGTTACCGCAGTCACTGTTCAGGCTGCTAGCGTGGCTGCAGCCAGTGTGTCCACTGCCACCTCTGCCCCCACAATATCCCACCTCCCTCTTCCAGACAAGTTTGCTGGTGACAGCAAGCAATGTCGGGGATTCGTGAGTCAGTGCTCTATACAACTCGAGCTTCTGGCTGCACGTTTCCCCACGGATCGGGCACAAGTGGGCTTTGTAATATCTCTTCTGTCGAGCAGAGCATTGGAGTGGGCCACACCGCTGTGGAAGCGTGACGACCGTGTGGTGCGGAGTGCTCCTCGTTTTCTGGAGGCTCTAAAAAAGGTCTTTCTAGGACCTCAGGTAACCCACGATGCGGCACTCCAACTTCTGGCAAGTTCACAGGGTTTGTCCTTGGTCAGCTGTTTTGCTGTCCACTTTCGGACTCTGTCCTCGGAGTTGGACTGGCCGGATAAAGTCCTCATTCCCGTGTTTTGGAGAGGACTAGCGGGCCATGTGAAAAACGCCTTGGCTACCAGGGAGATTCCCACCACACTGGAGAAGCTTATAGCCATATCTACCCACATCGACCTCCGAGCGGAGGTTGGAGCGGTCCCAGTGTAGGCAGAGGTTCCGGCTGGCTCCCACTTTCGTCAGACCTCTAGAATCTTCCAGCCAGGCGCCCGACTACCATGAGGCCATGGAGGTTTCTCGCGTGGGACCTAAGTCCCGGGCCGCTCGAGTACCCGTGGTCTGTAACATCTGCCAGCAGTTAGGACATTATGCCAACAAATGTCCACAGCGGTCGGGAAAACAATCGCATCTAGTGACCTTGGGAGGAGGTTCACTAGACACTGCGGCATTTTCCACCAAGTTGTCCTTTAAGGGGACAATTACAGTAGGTCCATCCACGCTCTCCGCCGAGCTCTGTGTGGATTCTGGAGCCGAGGGGAATTTCATGTCCTCTTCATTTGCTCTCCGCCACACTATACCTCTGGTGATGCTCACCAAACCGGTGACTGTGCGAGTAGTGAATGGATCAACTCTGCCCTCACATATCACCCACCAGATGATCCCTCTCACTTTATCTATGTCCCTTTCCCATCAGGAGAGTATTTCTTTTCTTGTACTGCCCGAGGGGATAGACGAGGTGTTGCTGGGAGTACCTTGGCTCCGTTACCACTCTCCCCATATTGAGTGGTCCTCTGGGAGGATACTGGGTTGGGGTGATTCATGTAGAGGCAGGTGTGTCAGGGAGTGCGTTCAGGTCACCACCACAGAGATACCCGTAGATTTCAATTCTCTTCCTCAGTGTTATTGGTCATATGCAGACGTTTTCTCCAAGAAGGCGGCGGAGACTCTTCCACCTCATCGCCCCTACAACTGTCCTATTGATCTCTTGCCTGGAGCAGAACCTCCTCGGGGGAGAGTCTACCCCCTCTCGCTTGCTGAGACGGATGCCATGTCCCAGTATATTCAGGAGAATCTGGCAAGAGGGTTCATCAGGAAGTCGGTGTCACCAGCAGGGGCGGGGTTCTTCTTTGTGCAAAAGAAGAACGGAGAATTACGTCCATGCATTGACTACAGGGGTCTTAACGCCATCACCGTCAAGAATAAGTACCCATTGCCCCTAATCTCTGAGCTCTTTGACAGGCTCCGAGGAGCAAGAGTATTTACCAAGCTTGATCTAGTGGTGCCTATAACCTAATTCGCATCCGTGAGGGGGACGAGTGAAAGACAACTTTTAATACCAGGGATGGGCATTATGAATACCTGCTGATGCACTTCGGGCTCTGTAATGCTCCCGCTGTTTTCCAAGACTTTGTCAATGATTCTTCCGGGATATGCTCTCCACCTCTGTAGTAGTTTATCTGGATGATATTCTCATCTTTTCACCAGATATAGACTCTCACCGGAGGGATGTCAACAAAGTCTTCGACCTCTTACGGGCAAACTCCCTCTACGCCAAGCTGGAGAAATGTGTGTTTGAGCAGGAGTCCTTACCTTTTCTGGGCTATATCATCTCTGCCCAGGGATTGGCTATGGATCCTGCCAAACTACAGGCTGTAATGGACTGGCAAGAACCCCATTCTCTTAAAGCGGTGCAGCGCTTTATGGGGTTCATTAATTATTATCGCCAGTTCATTCCCCATTTCTCGACTTTGGTAGCTCCCTTGGTAGCCCACACCAAGAAGGGAGCAAATCCCAAGTTGTGGTCTGAGGAGGTCTCCAAGGCGTTCTCTTCCATCAAGTCGCATTTTGCCAGTGCTCCCATATTACATCGTCCTGATGTTGATAAGCCATTTATTTTAGAGGTGGACGCCTCTTCTGTTGGTGCTGGAGCAGTTCTTTATCAAAAGGATGCTCATGGTCGGAAGCATCCCTGCTTCTTCTTTTCTAAGCCCTTTACACCAGCAGAGAGGATTAATTCCATCGGGGACAGGGAGTTGCTGGCTATGAAATTGGCCTTCTCTGAGTGAAGACATCTTCTGAAGGGGGCTCGTTTTCCCTTCCAAGTCTTCACCGACCACAAAAACTTGGTATATTTGCAAACGGCTCAGTGGCTAAATTCTCCCTGGCCAGATGGTCCCTATTCTTCTCTCGGTTCCACTTCACCCTTCATTTTCTCTCCGGTGAGAAGAATGTTCGGGCCGACGCTCTCTCTCGCTCCTTAGTGTCATCAGAGGAGGAGGATGAGGAGCCTCGGCTTATTGTCCCCGAAGAAAGCCTGAGAACTGTAGACCCGGTTTCGCTAGAGTCTGTGCCTCCGGGCTAGACTTTAGTGCCCAATAATTTGCGACCGGAGGTACTCTCTTGGGCACACTCGTCCAGGGTGAGTTATTAGCGAGGACATACTGGTGGCCACATATGGTCCGTGATGTCAAGTAGTATGTTCAGGCGTGTGTCTCCTGCGCCAGGAACAAGTCCCTCAACAACGGCCAGCTGGGTTACTTTTTCCTTTGCCGGTGGCAGACAGGCCCTGGTAGATGGTTGGGATGGACTTTGTGGTGGGCTTACCCAAGTCTCCGGGTTGCACTATCATTTGGGTGATCACCGACCACTTCTCCAAAATGGTGCATTTAGTGCCGCTACCATGGTTATCTTCTGCACGGGCCTTGGCAGCATTATTTATTAGACACATCTTCCGTCTACACGGTATGCCAGACAAGATTGTCAGCGATCGAGGTCCCTAATTTGCGTCTCGGTTCTGGAGAGAGTTGTGTCATCTACTCTGCATTGAATTGAATCTCTCCTCTGCATATCATCCTGAGACAAATGGGTTGGTAGAGAGGGCCAACCAGACCTTGGTCACCTTCTTGCGACATTTTGTCTCTGCCAGGCAGGAAGACTTGGCATCCTTGCTCCCGTGGGCAGAGTTCGCGCTAAACAATGCTGTGGCTGACTCCACCGGACAGACCCCATTCCTCTTAAATTACGGCCAGCATCCGCGGGTACTGGTGCCCATGCTGTGGCTTCCGCCGACTCCAGGGTGGCAGACTGGGCTGTGGAAGCACGGGACATATGGGACCGCACCCAGGATGCCATTCAGGCTTCCAAGGAAAGGATGAGGTCTTCTGCCGATGCCCATCGGGGTCCCGCTCCGACATTTCTCCTGGCGACCTAGTGTGGCTCTCCGCCCGAAACATCAGGCTACGGATGGAATTCACTAAGTTGGCACCCCGCTATTTGGGTCCCTTCAAGGTTCTCGAGAAGGTGAACCCTGTGGTTTACCGTTTGGCCCTTCCGCCTCTCCTTGGTATCTCCGACACCTTCCATGTGGCCCTCCTAAAACCCGTGGTCATCTCCCGGTTGCCTGAGTCATCTGCCGGGACGTCGGGTTCATCTTCGGACGACTACGAGGTGAATGCCATTGTAGGATGCAAGGTGGTACGGGGCAAAAAAATTTTTTTGGTGGATTGGAGGGGTTATGGGCCTGAGGATAGGTCCTGGGAGCCTTCCGAGCACATTCACGCTCTGCAGCTCATCGCTGATTTTGAATGTAACGAGGCCCAGAGAATGGGGGGCCATGTTAGGGTTCAAGTTTCCGCTGCTGCACAAGGGGAGTACTCGAACCAGTCCCACTGCGGTCTCTCATTCATCTCCATCTGCAGTGGAGCCTGCTCAGCTTAGACGTCGGTCCCAGTGTCTAGTCCAGTCTAACAGTGTGCAGAGGATTACTGCTGTTCCTCCAGGCTCTGCTATTGTGGCCAGTACTGGTTTGCGGCGAGCAGACGTCTTTAGAACAAAGTCCTTGTTTTCCCCTTCTGAGCATGCCCAGAGTGAGATCTCTCATTGGAGATCAGGGGTCACATGCTCAGGTACTGCAGCTGCTCCTTTTGGTCCGCCAAGAAGGTCCTGTGACTACTGGTGTTCTGGAACAAGTTTCATTGGTCCTTGTTTCTGGCAAGTCCTGTAGCTCTTGCTATAAAAGGGTAGCATGGGTGGGCCGCCATGCGCTAATATCAATCTTTATTTGCTTTGCGTCATGCGTGTGTGTGGTTAGGGCCCGGCTGAAATAAGCCCCTAGAATACCGACTTATTCGGTGAGGAGTTTGGTATGCTAGCTGGTCAGGGTCGGTGTCCTAGATGCCCTAGATTACCGGCATAACCGGTGAGGAGTTTGATTGCCGTATTCAGGGCCTGGCGTTCAGACGCCATAGATTGCGGGTGACTCCCGCGAGGACATTAGCGCATGATCACGGTCTATGTTCGCTTAGCAGTTAATTGTGTACCTGGGTGCCTGACAGGACACAGAAGTTTGTCTCAGCGGCTCTGTGAAGTAACAGGGTTTGCTTTCAATGCTAGACAGCGCCCTAGCGTGTTTATTTTGCGACTCAGTTGTGTTAAGTGAGTTCGCACACATCGCCATATAGCGCTGGGCACTCCTTCTAGCGGCTCTGTGGATTAACAGAGTTCGCACATTTTGCTACAGCGCGTTACGGCATTTATTTTGGCGACTCTGCGGGATAACAGAGTTCGCTTCTTGCACCATTTTACTAGCAGCAGGCTCCGCCTGCACGGTGGACCCCGGGCACGAAAGGACGCACCTCTCCACATCAAATATTTGGTGCGTTCCGCAGACCCTAACAATGTATTATGGTCAAATCCATACTGAGAGAGCGTCTGTGTGTGACTCCGGAAATATATACGGAGATTTTAATTTTCCCCAAACCCATATACAGCTGGTATCTTCTGATACAGTACTGTTTTTCTGCCTTTTGTATTACGGTCAAATCCATACTGAGAGAGCATCTGTGTGTTACTCTGGAAATAAATATGGAGATTTACAATTACCCCTACACTGTATATGCCTCGTATCTTCTAAAACATTAGCCTTTTCTGCTTTTTATATTCTGGTCTACTCCATACTTAGCCTGTGAGCGTCTATGTGTTACTCTGGAAATATATACAGAGATTTAAAATTACCCCAACACTGTATACAGCTATAAGTTTCTAATACATTCCCCTTTTTCTACTTTTTATATTCTGGTGTGATCCATACTGAGCCTGTGAGCTTCTGTGTGTTACTCCTCCGGAAATATATACGGAGATTTAAAATTACCCCAACACTGTATACAGCTGTACGCTTCTAATACATTCATTACCCTTTTTCTACTTTTTATATTCTGGTGTGATCCATACTGAGCCTGTGAGCGTCTGTGTGTTACTCTGGAAATATATACGGAGATTTACAATTACCCCAACACTGTATACAGCTGTACGCTTCTAATACATTACCCTTTTTCTACTTTTTATATTCTGGTGTAATCCATACTGAGCCTGTGAGCGTCTGTGTGTGACACCTGAAATATATACGAGATTCACAATCACCCCTAGACTGCATACAGCTGTACGCTTGTGATACAGTACTCTTTTTGGCAGAAAGTCCTCCTCCACTCACCACTGTAAGTGCATCATTGACACCTAGAACATAGGCCCACATGTGTGATTATGTCTTGTGGATCTGCTTTTTATATATTTTAGTCTAATCCATACTGAGCCTGTGAGCATCTGTCTGTTACTCCGGAAATATAAATGGAGATTTAAAATTACCCCAAAACTGTATACAGCTGTACGCTTCTGATACTGTACCCTTTTTCTACTTTTTATGTTCTGGTGTGATCCATACTGAGCCTTTGAGAGTCTGTGTCTGACTCTGGAAATATATACGGAGATTTAAAATTACCCCAACACTGCATATATCTGTACGCTTCTAATACATTACGCTTTTTCTACTTTTTATATTCTGGTGTGATCCATACTGAGCCTGTGAGAGTCTGTGTCTGACTCTGGAAATATATACGGAGATTTAAAATTACCTCAACACTGTATACAACTGTACGCTTCTAATACATTACACTTTTTCTACTTTTTATTCTGGTGTGTTCCATACTGAGCCTGTGAGCGTCTGTGTGTTACTCCGGAAATATATACGGAGATTTACAATTACCCCAACACTGTATACAGCTGTACGCTTCTGATACATTACCCTTTTTCAGCTTTTTATATTCTTGTCTAATCCATACTGAGCCTGAGAGCGTCTGTGTCTGACTCCTGAAATATAAAGGGAGATTTACAATATTTTCACTCTACTATATATACCTGGAATCTGTTGATACAGTAACCTTTTTCAGCTGTTTATATTCTTGTCTAATCCATACTGAGCCTGAGAGCATCTGTGTCTGACTCCTGAAATATATAGGGAGATTTATAATATTTTCACTATACTATATATACCTGGCATCTGGTGATACAGTACCTTTTTTCAGCTTTTTATATTCTTGTGTAATCCATGCTGAGCCTGAGAGCGTCTGTGTCTGACTCCTGAAAAATATACAGAGATGTACAATTATCCCTAGACTGTATACAGCTGTATGCTTCTGATGCAGTACCATATATCTGCTGGTATTTTGGGTACATTTTCCCAAAAATGAGGAAGTATGGTGGAAGAGGCCGTGGACATGGGCGTGGGGGGGCAGCTGGTACTGATTGTGGTGGTGGTGCATCTGCTGGAAGTGCCAAAAGCACAATAGCACCGAAGGCAGGAGGTGTTGAGCAGGCGTCATTGTCTGGCTCAAGAAGGCCTGGAAGGCTCTCTTTTCTGGGAGTAGGTAAAGCGATTTTAAAGCCGGAGCATCAGGAACAGGTTTTGTCTTACATTGCCAAAACAGTCTCCAGCTCTATCGCCTCCTCTTCTGAAGTTTCAAAAAATGCAAGCACTGAGTCATCAGTGCAGGCTCCTGGTCAGGAACAACAACGTTCCTTGTGTCCTTCACCCTCACCAAAAGTGAAGGAAGCAGCAGGCCACACTTCTGATTACTCCATGGAGCTCTTTTCACATACCATGCCTGGGTTATCAAGTCAAATCCTGAATTCCCCAGTCCAAGATGAATCTGAAATGGAGTGCACTTATGCACAGCCACTGCTAGATGATTCTGCTGGTACATTCACCCACAGCACTACATTGCCCTCGCAGTCTACTGAGCCATAATCTGACCCTGATGAAACTCAGGTGCCCCTTCCCGTATACTCTACCACCTTACACAGTGACACAGAGGAAGATGCACATGAAATTGAGGAGGAGGTGATGGATGACCCAGTTGTTGACCGGGATTGGCATCCATTGGGGTAAGAGGGTGCCGCTGGCAATAGCTCAGAGCAGGAGGAGGATCCGCAGCAGGCATCAACATTGCAGCTGCGGTTATCTAGCAGGCCCGTAGCAGTCCAAAAACGTGTTAAAACAACAAAAAGAGTTGCAGGACAGCTTGGCCAGATGGTCAAATTAGCAGAGCGTGTCAGCCTTGAAAAGTTGTACCATAGAACGAAGAGTGCAGTGTGGCACTTTTTTGACCAAAATCCTAATGATGAGGCAAATGTTATCTGTAAGAAATGTGGAAGGACCTTTAGCCAAGGGAAAAATCTCAGAAATTTGAATACCAGTTGCATGCTTAGACATTTAAACACCATCCACTTGCAAGCATGGACGGACTACAATACCAGTAATGCTACTTCGCTTCCCCCACTGTAAGCCCACCGGTCAGCAAACCACCAGAAAGAAATGTTGAGGTGTCGTCGCAAGGACAAAAGCAGTCAGGGAATCACAATATTTTTGCAAGGAAAGACTGAATCTAGGCTATCACCATGACCACCACCATCACCAACCCCCTCTCAGTCCGTCATGTCCACCGATAGTTCCCCCATATGCAGCTCTCAAGTCCAGCTCACCCTAGCAGACACTCTGAGTAGGACAAGATAGTACTCATCCTCTCATCCGCATACACTTGCTTTGAATGACTACATTGCCAAACTGATCTCATTAGAGATGATGCCCTTCCGTTTGGTTGAAAGCATAGCGTTATGAGAGCTCATGGCCTATGTTGTCCCATGCTATGACCTACCCAGTCTGCACTTCTTTTCTAGAAAAGCCATCCCTGCCCTCCACCTGCATGTGAAAGACCGCATTGTCCATGCACTCAAACAATCAGTGAGTGGAAAGTTGCACCTCACAACAGATGCATGGGCCAGTAGGCATGGCTAGGGCCGTTACGTGTACATCACTGCGCACTGGGTTAATGTGGTAGATGCAGGGTCCATAGGGGATGGCGGCAGTGGGACAGTGCTGCCTAGCCCACGTTATAGGCAACAGTTGGCTGTAGGCGTTCGAACCTCCTGCTCCTTCTCCTCCTTCAGAAGTGAAAGCACATCGAAAGGGCGCAGTAGCACGAGCACTCCATCCGCAGCTGCCAGTTCTGCACACGAGGTGTCACACTATCGAACAGCTAGTGGTAAGCATCAGCAGGATGTTTTAAGGATGATGTCTTTGGGTGACAACAGACATACCGCGGAGGTACTGGCCAACTACTTGCAGCGAGAAACTGTGTCATGGCTGGGCACCCTACATCTTGAGCCAGGCAAGGTAGTCAGTGATAACAGCCGTAATTTTGTGGCGGCCATAGCCCTG
Organism: Oophaga sylvatica; assembly: GCA_033576555.1. Taxonomy (NCBI): domain Eukaryota; kingdom Metazoa; phylum Chordata; class Amphibia; order Anura; family Dendrobatidae; genus Oophaga; species Oophaga sylvatica. Next base: position 173,589,550 of record JARQOD010000002.1, read on the forward strand.
GCAAAACTCAGACACATACCTTGCATGGCTCACACCTTGAATTTGGTGGTGCAGTGCTTCCTAAATAATTATCCGGAGTTAACAGCCCTGCTCTATAAGGTGTGAAGTCTCTGCTCGCACATGCGTAGCTCGCCCGTAGTCTCCAGTTGCATGCAGAGGCTGCAGCGATCACTCCACCTCCCAAAGCATCCCCTAATCATAGACATTTCAACAAGGTGGAACTCCACCATGCACATGGTTGAGAGGCTGTGCGAACAGAAGCAAGCTGTAATGCATTTGTGGGAGGATACACGGGCAGGCAGTTTGAAGGCAGACATTGAGTTGTCAGGTGTGCAGTGGTCAAAGCTGAAAGACCTCTGTAAAGTCCTTCAGTGTTTTGAGGAATGCACACGGCTGGAAAGCGCAGATGACACCATTATAAGCATGAGCATCCCATTTATGCATCTGCTCATGCATTCTTTGACGCACATTAAGGATCAGGCATCTGCAGCGAAGGAGGAGGAGGGAAGCCTTGATGACAGTCAGCCATTGTCTGCTCACGGAACTGTCCTGGATGAGGTGGAGGAAGAAGAGGAAGAGGAGGAGGAGGGGGATGATTATTTTGGGGAGGAGGATGCTTCTCAGGGGCAAGACAAAATGTTGGCTTGCCTAGGTCAGGTACAGGGTTTGTGCGTGACTGGAGGGATGTGGATTTGGCAGAAAGTGCTCCTCCACCAACCACTGTAAGTGCATCATTGACACCTGTAACTTTGGCCCACATGCGTGATTATGTATTGCGGATCCTAAAAAGGGACCCCCGCGTTGCCAAAATGATGAAGTATGACGACTACTGGTAGGTCAGCATCCTTGATCCATGCTATAAAGGCAAATTACAGAACATCATGCAACAGGAGAACCTAGAGCTAATATTGGCGAACAAACAAGCAACTCTGGTAAACCGTTTGTTAGAGGCATTCCTAGCACACAGCAGCGGTGCAGGTTCTACCACGAGCCGTACTGGGCCAAATGGAAGAGGTGTTCATGGTGCAAACAGCCGAAGTGGCGTTGGAGACAGGGGTTTCATGACCATGTTGTGGACTGATTTCTCGGTTACTGCTCACACGATTGTTAATACTGAATCGATTGCAACAGACAGGAGACAGCAGTTGTCAACTATGGTTCAAAATTACCTCTCCTCCCCTATTGATGTTCTCTCTCACAGTTCATTCCCCTTTGATTACTGGGTCTGTAAACTGGACACCTGGCCTGAATTGGCACAATATGCATTACAGGAGCTTGCTTGCCCTGCTGGTAGTGTGCTATCAGAAACAGACTTCAGTGATGCCGGATCAATCCTGACTGAAAGAAGGACCCGACTGTCGACCCAAAATGTTGATGATCTCACCTTCATTAAAATAAAACATGCCTGGGTTTCAAAGGATTTTGTACCACCTTCCCCTGATGACACATAGATTGCCAGCAAAATGGCTCGCTTTGTCCTCCTCTTCCTCCGACTTCTCCAATTCCTCCATTTGCAGATGCTGAACGTCCGGCCTACACCTCAACATATGCCAGTTTTTCTACCTCCCTAACTGGGCTTTCCCCCCAACCAGGGCTGTCGTCAGCACCTGGCACACCTGGGCAATTGCAGGTTCCCTGAGCAGGTGGGGGGGCCGACTCGTGGGCAATGGCACTAGCACAGTGCCCCTCATAGTACTAAAAAGTGTCTCTGATAGTGGGGGGCCAACTCGCCATCAGACACACCAGCGTACTATGAGGGGCCCTGTGCCAGTGCCGTCACCCACGAGTGACCTGCTTGCTCAGGTCCACAGCACTTGCAATACTTACCTCTCCCTGCTCCACCGCTCTGACGTCTTCCGCATTTACTGACAGTGATATTCAGGTCAGAGAGCGCGATGACATCACACCTGTATGCCCTCTGCCTAAACAGTCTATGTGCAGAGAGCTGGAAGATGGTGACGCTGAGGAATCCAGAGTAGAACAGTGCCCAGTGAGGAGAGGTATTTCATTTTTTATAATATTTGGAGCAATATATGGGGGGCATTATACACTGGAGAATGATATATGGGGCCCGTCATACACTTGAACATCATCCATGGGGTGCATCACGCACTGGAGCATCATCCATGGGGCCCATCATATACTGGAGCATTCTAAATGGGGGACATCAGACACTTGGAGCAGCATCTACGGGGCCCATCATAAACTGGAGCATTCTAAATGTGGGACATCAGACACTGAAGCAGCATTTACGGGGCCCATTATACACTGGAGCATTATAAATGGGGCCCATTATATATGGAGCATTATATTGGCCCATCATACACTGGAGCATCATCCATGGGGCCCATCATATACTGGAGCATTCTAAATGGGTGACATCAGACACTGGAGCAGCATTTACAGGGCCCATTATACACTGAAGCATTATAAATGGGGCTCATTATATATGGAGCATTATATTGGCCCATCATACACTGGAGCATAGTCCATGGGGCCCATCAAATACTGGAGGATCATATGGGGTTCATTATTTATGGGGCATCATATAGGCTATGGAGCATCATATGGAGCACATATGGGGCCTATTCTGTATGGAGCATTATATGGAGCCCATTCTGTATGGAGCAATTTATGGGGCCCATCATATACTGTATGGAGCTTTATATTCGACTCATTATACTGTATGGAGCAATATGTGCGGCTCATTCTACTCTATGGGGACCGTCCTTTACTGTATGGCACATTATATGGGGACCATCATATACTGGAGCATTATGTGGAGCTCATCATATACTGTATGGAACATTATATGGGACCAATTATTCTGTATGGTGCAATATATGGGGTTCATTATTCTGTATGGCGCACTACGTGGTGCCCATAATACTGTATGGAGGAATATACTGTCCTGTTTTTGAGCTATTGTAGAATTTACAATAGATATCATTCATGTAATGTAAGAAGTGAAGTATTTGGCATTGTACTATACCTATAGTTCTGTGCCGTCTCGGATCATCATGAATTGTGGTATGTGTTAAAGGGGCCCAGTGACACTCTTTTGCCCGGGGCACACAAAAACCTGGAGCCAGCCCTACCCCCCCACAACTTTAGCCAAATAACCCTCAGTTTTCAATGTGTAACTATTATTATAAAGTGAATGAAGGTTGCCAAGCTTAAGTAATAAGAATTGATGTCGTTGGCATTGAAATGGGCACTGTAGGTGTGTGTTTACTATCCTCCACTCCCTGCCGACTCTGCTTCCCCATTGACTTGCATTGGGTTTCGTGTTTCAGTCAGACCTCCAACTTTTCCTGATAGTCGGCCGATTTCGTTCGACTAGACTTTTGAGAAAGTCGGGTTTCATGAAACCCAACTCGACCCTAAAAAAGGCAAAGTCGCTCATCTCTAGTAACCATCACTATTCTGACATATACTGTGACTATCCAAATGCCTCTGTGACTGCGTATGCTTTCATAAATGACTGTACAAATGGAAATGTCATATGGACACATATACCAGTATTTAACATCTCTAGTTGTCCATCTACAGTATTTTTTAAAAATGAATAGCATAGCTTAAAGGGAACACATCATTAGATTCATGCTGCCATGTTTGCAGCCATGTACAGTGGCATGTAAAAGTTTGGGCACTCAGCTCATAATTACAGTTATTGTGAACAGCAAAAATTCAAGATGAAATGATCTCTAAAAGGCTGAAAGTTAAAGAGGTTGTCAGACCCCAAAATCTCATTTTTTAATGTAAGCTTTTCTGTATTGTGATATACAACACCCCTATAAATTGTGTTTTTTGTTTCTGTTTCATTCCTCCTGAATTCCACTTTATTCTCTGCACTCACTTTGTTTACCTGTGGCTCTACCCATCTTGACATCTCCCTTTGCTTTATAATCTAACCTCACAGCCAGATCTGGCACCACCCAGTCTCAGTGTCCAGCCCCACCCTTGCACACTCATTGGCTATCAGTAATCTGACCCTGCGCTGACATCTGTTATCACTCCAGTATTGGAAATAACAGAGCCGTGTCCTCATCTGTGGAAAGCAGCACAATCACTACTCTCCACATCACATCAACAATGCTGATAGAGCTTCACATGTCCCCCACATCACATCCATAGTTGTGATAGAGTCTCACATGTCCCCACATCACATCCATAGTTGTGATAGAGTCTCACATGTCCCCACATCACATCCACAGTGGTGAGAGAGCTTCACATGTCTCCACATCACTTCCGCAGTGGTAATAGAGTCTCACATGCCCCACATCACATCCACAGTGGTGATAGAGCTTCACATGTCTCCACATCACATCCATAGTTGTGATAGAGTCTCACATGTCCCCACATCACATCCACAGTGGTGATAGAGCTTCACATGTCCCCCACATCACATCCATAGTTGTGATAGAGCCTCACATGTCCCCACATCACATCCATAGTTTGATAGAGTCTCACATGCCCCACATCACATCCACAGTGGTGATAGAGCTTCACATGTCTCCACATCACATCCATAGTTGTGATAGAGTCTAACATGTCTCCACATCACATCCACAGTGGTGATAGAGCTTCACATGTCTCTACATCACATCTATAGTTGTGATAGAACCTCACATGTCCCCACATCACATCCACAGTGGTGATAGAGTTTCACATGTCTCCACATCACATCCATAGTTGTGATAGAGTCTCACATGTCCGCACATCATATCCACAGTGGTGATAGAGCTTCATATGTCCCCCACATCACATCCATAGTTGTGATAGAAATCTCACATGTCCCCACATCACATCCACATTGGTGATAGAGCTTACATGTCCCACTCACATCCATAGTTTGATAGAACCAAAGTCCCCACATCACATCCACAGTGTGTAGAGTTAACAGTCCCCACATCACATGTCCCACATCACAACCAAAGTAGTAATAGAGTGTCACATATCCCCACATTACCCGTGACATACAAGTACTGTGAGGTGTACAGTCTATAGTGATGTGTATATCTGCATATATACCACATAATACAACTCAGCTGCTGCAGAACCTCAGTCTAAAGAGATGTGTGTTTGGATGAATGGATGAGGGAGGGAGGGATGGATGGAAGAGGGAGGGAGGGGTAGGAGGATGGATGAGAAAGGGATGGATGCACACATCACATTATACTCATCTATGTTGAAGCCTTTCCATGATTTGTCCAATCAGCTGAGTCATACCTCTGCTGCCTCACACTGTGTGCTGTACGGGGAGGCTGGAGCAGGAGGCAGGAAGAGGAGGGTCTGGCAGAAACTGGGAGCAGTAACGATCAGTCTCTACCTGACAGGAAAACTTTAGCTGGTGAGAAAGCAGCTCCTCCAGAATGAGGAGAGAGATACCCACTAGACTAAAGCCCGGGTCTCACATAGCGATACACCAGCGATCCTGACAACGATCAGGATCGCTGGTGTATCGCTACATGATCGCTGCTGAGCTGCCACATAGGCAGCTCAGGGCAGCGATCAGCACAGGGACACTGCGGGTAACATCGCTTAGTTACCGCAGTGTACCTTGGATACCGCGCCCTGATGCAGGGAGCTGGTAACCAAGGTACACGTCGGGTTTCCAGGCACAGCCCCGCGCCTGGCAACCCGCTGTGTACCTTGGTTACCAGCGGATCGTGGTCTCCGCCTGTCACACGCAGCGATGCGTGCCTGTCAGCTGGAGACTAGCGATCAAAAAAATGTCCTGACATTTCTGACACGACCAGCGATTCACAGCAGGGGCTGATCGCTGGTACGTGTCAGAAATAGCGAGATCGCTGCTGAGATCGCTGTATATCAGCGATCTCGGTAGCGATCTCGCTATGTGAGACGGGCCCTTAAGTGTGATACTTAGGACACCATGCAGAATGCTGACAGGGAGTATAATACAAACTGTCAGCACTCTGTATCCTAGGTGCACACATGAATTATACCAAGAGCTTCGACAACCCCTTTGAAGATGACACATTTTCTTTGCATTTTAGTAAAAAAAAGATGCTTTTCAAGCCTTAATTAATCTGTTAGCATTGTGGCTTGTTAACTATCACAGTTAGGAAAGGCCAGGTGATGCAAATTTCCCAGCTTATAAAAGCCCTGCAGCTTCTAACCTTGTGCCATAAAAGAAACAGCCATGGGTTCTTCTAATAAGTGAAAATGAAATTGGCTGAAGCGAATAAAGAAGGTAAAGTCTAAAAGAAGATAGAAAAGCATTTTCAAGCTGCCCTTCCCTCTGTTCGAAGTGTAATTAAGAAATGCAGTTAACAGAAACAGTGGAGGTCAAGATAAGGTCTGTAACACGAACTAAAATTTCAGTGAGTTTAGCTCAACAAAAAATGTATTGTCAGAAGTATGCAAAATAACATCTAAACAACATGATGCATTTTGGAATCAGGTCCTGTTGACCTATGAGGTAAATAGAACTTTTTGCCACAATGATGCTATGCGTGGAGAAAAAAGGCACATCTGTAAAAAGCTGACATGGAAAGAGGATGGCTTCTACAAATGGATAATGATCCTAAACACAAGTGAAAATCCACAATAGACTACCTCAAAGGGCGCAAGCTGAAGGTTTTACAAAGTCCCTCACAGTCCCGCGATCTGAACATCACTGAAATTCTGTGGCTAGATCTCAAAATAGCAGTGCATGCAAGACGACCAAGGAATCTCACAGAACTGGAAGAAATTTCCAAGGAAGAATGGATGAACATTCTCGAAGATTGAAAGACTCTTGGCTGGCTACAAAATGCATTTACAAGCTGTGATACTTTCAAAGGGGATGCTATGAGCTACTAACCATGCAGAGTACTAAATCTTTACATGCCACTGTATATCTTTTTTTGAAACACTGCAGCTTTCAGAGAAATATTTAACTTGAAAAGTTCACTGCTATTGATCAACACGTCTGTCCCTACGTATACACAGAGGGGAGATCAGTTAATCAGCTGGAGCTTTTCAGAGAAAAAACATATCTAGTTGCAATTGTCCATTGAGGTCTTGATTTTTTCTACCCATAGTTCATATAACATGAATCTAGCGACAGGTTCCCTTAAAATAATCTGTCATATTATATATTCTGCCAGATGATTGTAACAAAAAATGAAAAGCTGAGCAGACTGATACATAGAGTTTGAGAAAGCTCTCAGTATAACTTTTTTCATCATTGAAATCCCTTCTCATTCTGGGACTTGGAGTTAGTCTTAGCTAATGATTGACAGCTATCTCAGTATAAATGGAAGACTGTCGATAACTGACATCCCATGACTGCTAAACCCATACAAAGTGCAATAAACAAGTCAAAATTAAAATAAAAGTTAGATTGTCTGAACATCTTAGAAGGGTCACAGTCCTTGTAATTAAAGGTCCAATTGACCCTTGGAGCAAGCACCACAATTCATATATATTTCAAGCAATGCAGTAATGAGTTATGCGAAGACTGTTTTACTTCATATTCATTTCCTAAGACATATTAAATAAATGTAATAATGGTAGTACTTACAAGAAATAACTTCAATATATTCACCCGCAAGATGTATATTCTTAGAGCTTGTTTTTAGAACATGAGATGCAGCTCAGAGTGGATCCAAAACAGAAATGCATCTAGACATTTCTGGAGAAAGCCTCCGTGATCAAGCATGCAACCAAAACTTCCAGATGTGTTTATCTTTGTTGGATATGCTCTTAATGGCATCTCACATTTTGTGAACTTCTGCAGAAGCTCTAGCAAACAAGCTGTAAGAGCTGTCATCTTGCTGATCAGGGCCTGCTCCAGTTTTTATGGGCCCCGGGCGAAAGAGTCTCAGTGTGCCCCCTTAACACAGACCATGATTAATGATGCACAGATACTGCAGAGAAATATGGGTATAGCACAACGCCAAACACTTCTCTTCTTCCATTACATGACTGATATCTATTGTAAATTGTAAAATAGCTCAAAAACCGCCAATCCTCACAACGCACAGTACAGACTGGACAGTACAGTCCTCCATACAATATTATGGCACTGCATAGTCTCCCCCTCATCACCCATATAATACCCCATACAGGATGTCACCTCGCCATCCCCTATATAATGCTCCATACAGAATACTGGACCCAATATAAAGCTCCATACAGAATACTGGACCACATATAATGCTCCATACAAAATATGGAGCTATCCTCTAAACTGTGCTGCGTTCTGCACTGTTACGGCTCAGGAAAGGGTGCTGTGGAAAGACTCCCCATTATCATCATCATTGCCTGCCCTTTATCATCATCATTTCCTCCCTTCATCATCATTGCCTGCCAATTATCATCATCATTGCCTCCCCTCATCATCATTGCCTACCCATCATCATCATCATCATTGCCTCCCCATTAATATCATCATCATTGCCTTCCCATTATCATTGCCTCCCCATCATCATCATTATCATTGCCTCCCCATTAATATCATCATCATCATTGCCTTCCCATTATCATTGCCTCCGTATCATCATCATCATCATCATCATTGCCTCCTCACCACCATCACTGCCTCTCCCCACCACCTTCACACATACAGCACAACAGGCAGCACTCTCTCACATACACACATGTAGGCACACACACACGCCTCACCTGTCCGGTGTCCGCGCGCTCTCTGCCACAGCCAGCCGCTGAATGATGATGTCATTCAGCGGCGCTGCTGTGAGAGAGGAAGCGCCTGCGCAGGCGTTCCCTGGAGCCCGGTGCTGTGGCAGCGGAGGCACGGGGAGAGGTAAGTATTGCCCCGGCTGCTGCCGGGGCCCTGAGCAAGCGGGGGGACCCAGTGGCGGCGCTGACACCGCTAACGGGCGCCGATGTGCCCGACGGCGAGTGGGCCCCCCTGCCTGCTCAGGGCCCCGGCACTTGCCTGGGTATGCCGGGTGCTGACGACGGCACTGTTGCTGATGCATATTTGGAAGTTATTTCTTGTATCTAGTACCATTTTTTCTACATTTTTTAATGTGGCATGGAAATGAAAATAATTTAAAAGAATGTTTACAGTAACTCATTACCACGTTGTATGAATTGTCTATGGACTATGCATGCTTAAAACATACTCACAAGATATGTCTTGAGCAGCTCATGTTTATTCAGTCTCCTTCCTGGTTGCTGGAGGGGCAGTCACTCCTCCTTGAGAAACAGTTCTAGTCAATTTCCTTCTGTAAAGGGTATGCCACACTAAACAATATCGCTAACGGGATCGCTAAAAAACGTCACTATTTAGCGATCCCGTTAGCGATATTGTTCAGTGCGGCAGCTTCCAGCGACGAGCTTCCTGCTGTGATCTCGCTCGTCGCTGGAATCGTTCCGGACCCTATTTTCTCGTCGGCGCTCCCGCTGGGTAAGTATCTAATCACTGTGTGGCACCTTTTCTTAGCGATTTAGCGGTACTTTTGTACCGCTAAAGTCGTTAAGAAGATCGCTAACGGCGATAGCGTCGTTAACTATATCGCTAAATGTGGCCGCATTTAGCGATATAGAAACAATCCCGCTAGCGATCTCATTAGTATGCAACGCTAACGAGATCGCTAGCGGGATAGCTTAGTGTGGCAGTACCTTTACTGTCATTGTACTGAAGTGTACACTGCTAACACTCTATTTGCATACAGAGATAACAGTGCATTTGTATAAGCACATGGTTCAGGAAAGTGAGAAGTCTGATTAGGAGAACTACTCTAGGGGAATGTTATTATGCAGGACTGGTCAGGAGCAGCTTGGTCAGGAAGTGAGAGGGAGGTGAGCAATTGTCTGGAATAGAAATCATGGGCTAGAGAGAATGTATGTAAAAAAAATCTCTCTTAGCAGGAATCATAGAATTTTAGAATAATAGACTTCCAGGATCATCGTATCTAACCCTCTGTTCAATGCAGGAATTCACTAAACCATCTCAGATACAGTAGATGTCTGTCCAGCCTCTGCTTGAAGACTTCCATTGAATGAGAACTCACCATCTCTCATGGCAGCCTGTTCCATTCATTGATGATGCTTACTGTCAAAAAGTTTTTTCTAATATCTAATCTGTATTTTCTTCCTTTCAGTTTCACTCCATTACTTCATGTGTTTCCATTTGCAAATGAGAATAAGGGTAATCCCTCTACTTTGTGACTGCCCATCAGATATTTGTAGATGGCTATTAAGTCTCCTCTTAGCCTTCCTATTTGCAAGCTAAACATTCCCAGATTCTTTAGCCATTTATTGTAGGACAATCCTGTAGCTTTTCTCTGAACTTGCTGCAGTTTTTTAATTACTTTTAAAAATGTGGTGCCCAGAACTAGACACAGTATTCCAGATGAGCCCTGACCAAGGAGGAGTAGAGGGGGATAATTATTTCACGTGATCTCAACTCCATGCATCTCTTAAATCTTCCCAGAACTGTGTTTGCCTGTTTTGCTGCTGCATCACACTGTTGAATCATGTGCAGTCTGTGATCTATTAGTATACCCAAGAGTATTTTTCATACATGCTGTTGCTTAGTTCTGTTTCTCCATTCTGTAGATTAAATTTTAATTTTTCTTGCCCTGATGTAGAATCTTGCATTTCTCCCCGTTAAATACCATTAACAGGAGAATGGAAGCAGGTGGAAATAAGCAGGCAATTTGAAGCTTAGTTTTTCATGCTGCTTTACTAACTAAACAATTTAATGATATGAGAATAACATTTAATGGTTAGAAATACTATGGTAGGAAGCACTACAGGACTTAAAGAACCCCACGTGTATTGTAAAATAGGCACAGGATAAAGAGACAGGCAATGCATAATGTTATCCAGTGTGGTAAGACCTAAAAGTTACATAGAAAACCTTAGAAATGAAACCCTTTCCTGTCCTAAAATTATTTCTTCATGTTTTTATAGGATGTATAAATATTATTTTGTTGCATTTTTTTATGTTTTACTCTGGGGTCCAATAATTACCGTATATACTCATGTATAAGCCGATCCGTGTATAAGCCGACCCCCTAATTTTGCCACAAAAAACTGGGAAAACTTATTGACTCGCATATAAGCCTAGGGTGAAAAATGATTATGCCCCCATATGCTGCACCGATTATGCCCAATATGCTCCACAGATTATGCCTCCATATGCTCCAGATTATGCCCCCATATATTCCACAGATTATGCCCCCATATGATCCACAGATTATGCCCCCATATGCTCCAGATTATGCCCCATATGTTCCACAGATTATGCCCCCATATGCTCCAGATTATGCCCCATATGTTCCACAGATTATGCCCCCATATGCTCCAGATTATGCCCAATATGTTCCACAGATTATGCCCCCATATGCTCCAGATTATGCCCCATATGTTCCACAGCTTATGCCCCCATGTTATGCCCCATATGTTCCACAGATTATGCCCCATATGCTCCAATTATGCCCCCATATGCTCCAGATTATGCCCCATATGCTCCAGATTATGCCCCATATGCTCCAGATTATGCCCCATATGCTCCATATTATGCCCCATATGTTCCACAGATTATGCCCCATATGCTCCATTTTATGCCCCCATATGCTCCAGATTATGTCCCCATATGCTGCACAATTATGCCCCATATGCCCCATAGTATAGGCCTCATATGCTGCTGCTGCAAAAAAAAAAAAGACATACTCACCTCTCGTCGCTGGGCCAGGTGCCGGTATCCTGAGCAGGCGGTGACACTGGCGCGCTATGGGGGACAGGTGCCGGTGTCACCGCTCGCTCAGGACCCCGACATCTGTGATATTTACCTGTCACCAGACCGCTCCACCGCTGCGCTGCTCCCTCGGTCTGACTCCTCTGGCTGTGAATGATCTGGCAGGGTACGGGGCGCGCACTAACGACATCATCGCGCCCTCTGCCTGACCATTCACAGCCAGAGGAGTCAGACCGAGGGAGCAGCGCTGCGGTGGACCGAGGGACAGGTGAATATAGCATATACTCACCCCTCCGCTGCGCGTCCCTGCAGCCTCTCCTCTTCTCCCGGCGCTCTCAGCAGCGCTTCAGTCCTGCAGCGGTCACGTGGTACCGCTGATTAAAGTCATGAATATGTGCATATTCATGACTTTAATGAGCGGTACCACGTGACCGCTGCAGGAAGTAGCCGGAGATCGTGGAAGAAGCAGGGGGGCTGCAGAGACCGCGCCGGCGGAGGGGTGAGTATGATCCGACACCGCCGCTCCCGCCGACCCCCGTATATGACCCGCGTATAAGCCGAGAGGGGGACTTTCAGCCCTAAAAAATGGGCTGAAAATCTCTGCTTATACATGGGTATATACGGTATATATAATACCCATGATATGCTTACTTTACTGCACGTACTTGTCTTATTCAGAGTCATTGAGATTATAAGCAAATATTCTACAGGACATTTAATCCAATTCCCTCTGAAGGTAATTTTGAGGGTGTTCGCTGGTTGGGTGGGACATTAATGAAATGTTAGCTTTTCATTGGGATGATAAGTAAAAGAAGCAAGTAATGAAAATAATAAAAGCTTTGCAGAAACAAATTGAAGATGCATAAGAAAATGTCATCTGTCTGTACCAGCTCCGCAAAAAGGAAAGCTAATTATAAAAATAATACAACATCTGAGGGAGTACAATTATAATGTTCTCCCATTATCGTACTGTTCTATTGAATTGCACTCATATATATGCTCTTTTTATGCAGTACTGACAGTCTTTCAACATCTCACATATAATACTGAGGGCACAATATCTCTACACTGCACAACTTTACAATTTAATTCTGCTGCCTTGGGCATGAGCAGATAAAGTAAGTTGCCCAAGGTCACAAGGAGAGCTGACACCAGAATTTGAACATGGTTCACCTAGTCTGCTTCAAAAGCAGTGACAGTATCACCGGGATACTCCTTCAGCCTGATCCTGAAGCTACTGTTTCTTGAATTGCTGTAGCATACATGCCAATTCACATTTTTTCTGATAAAAGTCAGAAAAACTTTTGTCTCGCTTACAAATCTATTGAATATACCTATCTAATTTTACGATATCTATCCTATCTATCTAATCTATCTATCTATCTCATTTCTATCTATCTATCTCATATATGTCTATCTATCTATTTATCTACTATAAAATTTACTCTTGTATCTTCAACCTCTAGTATACAATTTCTGGATGTCCTGGTCGAACAAAAGAATAAAACACTCAGTACAACTCTCTTTGTAAACATATAGGTAAGAATGATTTATTACTATATAGCAGCCAATATCCACAAAAATTCATTCAATTCATACCGTTGAGCCAGTTCTTGAGGGTCTGACGAATAGTATGTGAGGAGGAGAACCTAGATGGAGTCCTGGATTCTCTAGTTAAAAAAAATTAAAGACAGACGTTACCATGAGAGGCTATTTAATTTGCAAAAAAAAGTAATGCTCGTAATTCTAATAGAACCTCATTGCTGCATAACAAAAATGTGAAAAAAGAACTAATAATGGTACAATGGTAATGACATATGTGGAATAAAGTAGAGGCATAGCTGATGTAAAAAACATACATTGGAATATGTTAACTAAATGTTTGGCTAAGTTTGTGGAATTCAAAAGCCCTTCACTTTCTCCTATAGGAGGAGAAGAAACATTAAAGATCGTTTGGTACAATCTAATATTGGTTCCCTTAAGAAGTCCTCTCGAATGCATTTAACAGGAGTACAGACGAAGGGGTGCTTCCCATGCCTGCCTTGTGTGAATTGTCCTCTAATGCTTAAATGCTCAGTATTCGTTCATTCTACCACCCAAACAACTTAGAAAATAAGAACATTATCTTGTAGTTCGAAATATGTGGTCTATCTACTGCAATGTCCGTGCCTCCTATGTATGGTATATCGGTGAAACCACCTGCAACTTCAAGACACGCATTAAAGAGCTGGAGTGGATATATAAATTGAACACTCACAAACCGATGGGTTTAAATGTAGAATTTTAAATGAACTGAGTAATATAATGCTGGTAAGTTCCCCTATTGTCTCCATGGGTCTATCCCATTTTCAGTAGTATAGTGGAAATCTGAGGATCTCCAAGAATAATAACAGATTTCTCTTTTAAATATATATTTTTTATTTTTAATATACTTTGTGTATCTTCAAAGATGAATCACATCTCCATGAAAATAACTATGAGGATATGTACTCATCTGGGATCTTATACTGCTATATTAGAAAAATAGTTTCAAATCTGATTTGCAAAAAAACTTTTTGTACATAATTTTTGACTTGTTGTTACAGCTTGTCAGTCAATATTAAATAAATAAAGAATACTATTTTAATAGCTCAGACAGGAAGATTATGGTATGGTGTTGTATTAGGTTGTGAATTGGCACAATATACACATAGGTTTACGTTGATGGTCATATTGGTTGAGGCTTAGATACCTGGAGGGGTTCTTTGCCTCCCATTAGTACCATTGGTATCTGAAAGTAATCCCTTAATGGGGTCTGTTCGGAATACCAGGTAATGGTGAACTGCCATTAATCCTATTCCCATAATCCCCTTTAGGATCCTTATATAAATAATTAAGAACTATCATCCACATCAGTACCGGAACTTATTTCTGAGTAGAAAATTTAATAGCGCTAACTTAATTATAACATATTCCTTTAAAGGTTGCTAAAAATAGTACTTTAGAGTTTACATAACAATAATATTGGTGAGATTATAGTCTGAACCTTGTAGATTATAATTATGGACTGCCGCACAGGCGCAGTTGTGTATTATGAATATGCCACTTTACACATGGCACGGATAACTCTCCTTTCTTCATTTGTGGGCATGTGCGGGTGAAGTCCACCTCCTAGTGGCTGTTCAGCTAGTGACAGGATGATGATACGTTGAGACATGCGCAGTAGTAATTTATGGACACCAAGATAGGTGTATAAGTCGGTCCGGACATAGAACATAGCAATGCACACCTGGGTGACTCATTCCAGTAATAATCTTACACAGATGTATCAATTTAATAGATAAATATATTTTATGCACTTTTGATGGAACCAAATATGACCTCTTGGCACTTTATGTCACAGGCACTTTATACTGAGATAAGGATATTGTACATTATGCACAATTGAATAAATACTGTATTATATTGTAGATTTTATGAATAATGTATTAATCAAATTTTGTTAGACTACTCCTATCTATATCTGTTTGTACACTCATTTCACTGCTTGAGAAAGGATCATGCAAGCCGAAACGTCGCCACTCCATGTGGACCAAATACAGTCCATTTAAACTTTTGGTACCGTATTTTTCGGACCATAAGACGCACTTTTTTTCCTCCAAATTTGGGAGGAAAGTGTGGGTGCGTCTTATGGTCGGAATGTAACATGTGGGGAGGGGGGCAGGGGGCAGCGGTGGAGTGAGATCACAGGAGGCAGGAAAATATCCCCTCCACTGCAGGAATCCAGCGCTGGGGAAACCCCGTCCCGATACTTAAGTGCAGTGAATATTCATTAGCCGCTTCCCCGCCCACCTATCAGCTGAGCAGTGAGCAGGGAGCAGCTAATGACAGAGCCACATGGTTCCCCAGCGCTGGATTCCTGCAGCAGCTGGGCAGATCGGTGTCTGAAGGAGAAGGAGGTGGCAGGAGCAGAGTGCAGCAGGAGGCATCGCATACCTGACAGCACAGGGACTGTGCTGATGCGATGCTGAATGCTCCTGTGGAGGACCTGTGATGAGGTCATGAAGAGGGCGGGCTGGAGCATCACATGACCAAAGCCCTGCCTCTTCATGATGTCATCACAGGTCCTTCAGACACACTGTACAACTGAGAATTAATAAAAGGTTAGGCTACTTTCACACTTGCATTTTTTTGCGCAGCGCATCGTGCACACATGAAACGCATACGTGTCACATTTCTATCAACTCTGTCTCTATCATCTCTGTCTCTATCATCTGTCTCTATCATCTCTGTCTCTATCATCTGTCTCTATCATCTCTGTCTCTATCATCTGTCTCTATAATTTCTGTCTCTATCATCTCTGTCTCTATAATCTCTGTCTCTATCATCTGTCTCTATCATCTCTGTCTCTATCATCTGTCTCTATCATCTGTCTCTATCATCTCTGTCTCTATCATCTCTGTCTCTATCATCTGTCTCTATCATCTCTGTCTCTATCATCTGTCTCTATCAACTCTGTCTCTATCATCTGTCTCTATCATCTCTGTCTCTATCATCTGTCTCTATCATCTCTGTCTCTATCATCTGTCTTTATCATCTCTGTCTGTATCATCTCTGTCTCTATCATCTGTCTCTATCATCTCTATCTCTATCATCAGTCTCTATTATCTCTGTCTCTATCATCTGTCTCTATCAACTCTGTCTCTATCATCTTTGTCTCTATCATCTCTGTCTCTATCATCTCTCTCTATCATCTCTGTCTCAATCATCTGTCTCTATCATCTCTGTCTCTATCATCTGTCTCTATCATCTGTCTCTATCATCTCTGTCTCTATCATCTGTCTCTATCATCTGTCTCTATTTCTATGCAGCCGCACGCTCCAGTCTGAGTGCCGGCGGCAGTACCGGGTGTTCATGCGAGAGACTCACACGAAATTGTGCGAGTTTCTCGCATGTGTGACCCCGGCCTTATACTCACCCTCCAGCGACTTCACATAGTAGTTTACAGACACCACACTGGTCCCGCAGCACCATCTCCTACCCGTAGCTTCCAACATAATAACATACTATTATATATAATAACACCACATATAATAGTATGTTATTTATGTTATTAAATATTTTACCACATTTTTTGCTTCAAATATGTTTTTCCCTATTTTCCACCTCTAAAACCTGGGTGCGTCTTATAGTCCGGTGTGTCTTATAGTCCGAAAAATATGCTAATTATTTGAGTGCTGCTTAATTTATTACTATCTATCTATCTAAAACAAAAGAGGCAGCACAAGGAAAGACAAAATGTAGCTGTTACGTGCCAGCCTTCAGGCTACAGCCCAGTAACCTAATAATATAAATGCAAAAAAGCTGGCACACACTGTAGGAATATCAAAAAATTCAACAAACTTTGAATTAGCCATGTGTGCAAAAAAGCAACGTTTCTGTTCCCTAAAGTATTTGTCAAGCAGTTCATATATATATATATATATATATATATATATATAAATACATATATATATATATATATATATATATATGTATACAGTACAGACCAAAAGTTTGGACACACCTTCTCATTCTAAGATTTTTCTGTATTTTCATGGCTATGAAAATTGTAGAATCACACTGAAGGCATCAAAACTATGAATTAACACATGTGGAATTATACATTACACTTTACAAAAAAGTGTGAAACAACTGAAAATATGTCTTATATTCTAGGTTCTTCAAAGTAGCCACCTTTTGCTTTGATTACTGCTCTGCAAGCAGAAAAGGTGAACGGATGGATTCTACATGCCTAGTTCCCACCGTGAAGCATGGAGGAGGAGGTGTGATGGTGTGGGGGTGCTTTGCTGGTGACACTGTTGGGGATTTATTCAAAATTGAAGGCATACTGAAACAGCATGGCTACCACAGCATCTTGCAGCAGCATGCTATTCCATCCGATTTGCGTTTAGTTGGACCATCATTTATTTTTCAATAGGACAATGACCCCAAACACACCTCCTGGCTGTGTAAGGGCTATTTGACCAAGAAGGAGAGTGTTGGGGTGCTACACCAGATGACCTGGCCTCCACAGTCACCAGACCTGAACCCAATCGAGATGGTTTGGGGTGAGCTGGACTGCTCATCGCTTCAATTTTGAATAATCCCCAACAGTGTCACCAGCAAAGCACCCCCACACCATCACACCACCTCCTCCATGCTTCACGGTGGGAACTAGGCATGTAGAGTCCAGCCATTCACCTTTTCTGCGTGCAAAGGAGTAATCAAAGCAAAAGGTGGCTACTTTGAAGAACCTAGAATATAAGACATATTTTCAGTTGTTTCACACTTTTTGTAAAGTGTAATGTATAATTCCACATGTGTTAATTCATAGTTTTGATGCCTTCAGTGTGATTCTACAATTTTCATAGTCATGAAAATACAGAAAAATCTTTGAATGAGAAAGTATGTCCAAACTTTTGGTCTGTACTATATATATTTATACATATATATATATATATATATATATATATATATATATATATATACTGTATATGTATATATATCTATATATATATATATATATATATATATATATATATATATACAGTATATCGGTTTTAGTAGGCTAATAGTAATAGTAGGCTGGGAATGCACCTCTCATTCAGGCGACTCACACATTTGTGAGACACAGAAAAAATAAATAAATAATAGTACAGAACCCAAAGAGAGGCAGAGACCACAATCAGTATGTGCAATGCAATCCCGAATGATGCCATCAGTTAGGAAGATCTGAAAGAAGAGGACTTCTGCAGCTTGTAGAAATGAAGCAGTGATGCCATCTTGGAGCAGGGCATGCCCTTTCATAGCTAGAAAAGACATCTAGAATCCTTAAGTACAGGGACTGTTGTACAGGCGATGCTTAGCATAGAAGCAAGAGGTAAATGGGTAATAAACAATAGTATAGTCTCAGGGAGGATTACATCAAGACTAGTGAGTCTCCAATGAGAATAAACTTCATGGTGCTCCATGGAAAATAAGGAGGAAAAAACAAATATCCACTTAAAAGGACAGGAGCGCCTTAATGTCCATTCTGGACTTATCAGTTAAACAGTACCCAAGAGACATTGGTGTTTAAAAACAAAAAACACATTTATAAAAATATGCAGAGTAGCAACAGACTGTATATTTATATAAAGACTTATTAATCAATGGTCTCCTCAAACAGTCGGATGAAATATGGAATAATGTACAGTAAATTGCACTCTGATTGATCACAATGTGATGTAATTCTAAATGAACACACAATTAGATATTTGCTTGAGAGGCTCTGCATCCTTTTTTCCATCTATCTATTTAATTATATTTAGCTATTAACTTATGTAGAAAGTTAAAAGCATGCCTCAAGAAGTCAGATTTTCCCAAAAAGACCAGATTCGCACATTCATGCTGCATGGTGCGAGTACCTGTACCAGCTGGTCTTCTAGCATCATATATGCTTACGTAACTATCAAAGTTGGGTCAGTAGATCCATGACAGCTGCTCGCATCGTATTCTGTACTGAAGCTGACAAACTCATAAGTGAAAATGCAGCCTTACTTCAAAAGTACATCTGTTGCTGTTACAGTGGTGTTAATTTTCCAAACTAATATAGATTCATTACTTTCACTGAGCAAGATACAATTGATTTGAAGGTTTGTTTAATATACCCATTGTCTGCCAATTAGTGGCCCACAATGAGTGTGTTCACCTCCGTTCCCGACCTGAGTGTGTTTGTCATTTCAGACGCAAACATCGGTGAATCCTCGCAGCACATAGTACATGCACTGGGAGGATTCACAAGACTGCAGTCACACAGAGACACTGCAGAATTGGCATATTCTAGACCCAACAACCTCAAAAATATATAGGTTTTTAAACTCTACTTATAATGAAAATCTCCAGAATAGTGATCAATAGAAAATGATTAGATAATGTCCTAACAGTAGAATACATGGTGTAGAACAATGCAAACAGAAAATGACTTTTCTTTCGTTTTCCCATGTGACCTAAAATAAAGCAGCACAAAAGAGATCCCACCACCCCAAAAAATAGTTTAGTACTAAAACATAAAAGTAGCTGTATAATGTTAATCGCCTTGTTCCATAAAATAAAGGTAATTGTTTAAACTGCACTGCATATGGTGATAAAAATAGTCCCCCCAAAAAATTACTGAAGACAAGCCCCCCGCACTTTCAAGCTCATTTGTATAAACACTTGCTGATAGATTTCTAGAAAATGGACTTTAATACTATAATATAAAGGCATAAACATCATCAATATTTCACATGCTTTATATAAATGATGATATACTGTAGGACTAAAAACCTGTGACAGGTTCCCTTAACCCCTTTCTGACTTTGGAAGGGATAGTACGTCCAAGGTCAAAACCTCCGCTTTGATGAGGGCTCCGGCGGTGAGCCCACATCAAAGCCAAGACATTTCAGCTGTTTTGAACAGCTGACATGTACCCGCACTAGGCGCAGGTGGAATCGCGATCCACCCGAGTCTGTTAACTAGTTAAATCCCGCTGTCAAACCGGCAGCCGGAACCGGAAATACGTGCACCGCTGACCCCGTCACGTGATCGGGGGTCAGCAATGTGTTGCCATAACAACCTGAGGTCTCATAGAGACCTCTATGGTAGTTGATGAGGCATTACTATGAGCACCACCCGGTGTTCGGCGCTCATAGCAATGCTGTAATTCTGCTACATATAAGCCAGTGTTTCTGAACTCCAGTCCTCAGGACCCACCAACAGGTCATGTTTTCAGGATTTCCTTAGTATTGAAAAGGTGATGGAATTAATGCTTGAGCAGGTGATAAAATTATTACCTGTGCAATACTAAAGATATCCTGAAAACATGACCTGTTTGTGTGTCCTGAATACTGGAGTTGAGAAACACTGATATAAGCTGTCTGCTCATCGCCTATATGTAGCAGAGGCGATCAAGTAGTGGATGCTTCTAGCCTCTCATGAAGGCTATTGAAGCATGCTAAAATTTTAAAAGAAATGTTTTAAAAAATATGAAAAAAATTAAAAAAATTAAAGTTTAAATCACCCCACTTTCGCCCCATTCATTAAAAAAATCACACATGCACATATTTGGTATCGCTGCATTCAGAATCGCCTGATCTACAAGTAAAAAAAAAGATTAACCCAATCACTAAATGACGTAGTGGGAAAAAATTGAAACCCCACAATTATGTTTTTTGGATCGGAGCGACATTGCATTAAAATGCAATAACGGGTGATCAAAAGATCAGATCTGCATTTTAACGGTATTCTTAAAAACAACAGCTCGGCATGCAAAAAATTAGCCCTCACCCAACCCCAGATCATGAAAAATGGAGACGAAACGGGTATCGGAAAAAGGCGCAAATTTTTTTTTTTAACAAATTTTGGAATTTTTTTTCACCACTTAGATAAAAAGAACCTAGACATGATTGGTGTCTATGAACTCATAATGATCTGGAGAATCATAATGGCAGGTCAGTTTTAGCATTTAGTGAACCTAGCAATAAAGCAAAAAAAAACAAGTGTGGGATTGCACTTTTTTTGCAATTTCACCGCTCTTGGAATTTTTTCCCATTTTCGAGTACGTGACATGCTAAAACCAGTGATGTTGCTGAAAAATACAATGCACCCTGCAAAAAATAAGCCCTCATATGGCCATATTGATGAAAAAATAAAAAACTTATGGCTCTAGGAAAAACAAAAACGCAAAACCGAAAAAAGCTGGGGTCATTAAGGGGTTAAAGGGTTAGTGACGTCATAAAACTAACTCTACTTGCAGGTGTGGAGATATGACAGGTATGCAAACACTATGAATAGACTTATTGATGGATTTTTAGGCCCCTTTCACATGTCTGTGCTTCCAGTACATGTTAAATCCATTTTTTCATGGATGCCACCTATACCCATTATAACTTACGGTCTTGTAAACATGTCCTTGTTTTCAAACACTGACCGTGTGTCTGTGCAAAACACACAGAAATGTCTTATTTTGTCATTTAAGTTTTTCTTTATCAGTAAGGGAAAAACACTGATGGTAAGCACAGACACATGGACAACACACTGATGGAAAACACTGATGGCAGCAGTATCACATTTTCATGTGCATGTTTAAGCATGGACGTGTGAAGGAGGCCTTAATCTAATAGCACAGTGTAACAATTATATTTAGATAATTGGGTATATTCACAACATACATTTTTTATGTCTTTCTGCTGCTGCTGCAGTTTTTCAGATCATGCTTAATTTTTAGTTTCACTGCAGTCTGTTCTACTGTTCAATCTGTTTTAGTTTTCTTGTTGGTTTACTTTTGCTTTTACATGTTTGCCTTAATAAAAACCTATGCCATTAGAAACGTCATGCAAACAGCACAACTTCTTTTTTCCAAAGCCTAGGAAATTTCTTAATTTACAGCTGCAAAATTATTTTCTTAACCCCTTTCCTGATATGGTGATTTTCATTTTTTGTTTTATACTCCCATTCTTCCAAGAGCCATAGCTTTTTGATTTTTATGTCTATGTTTCCATATTAGAGGTTGTTTGTTCTACAAGTTGAGGTTTGGAGTGACATTAATTTTCCAATTTAATGTACTGGAAAGTGCGGTGGAATTGCAAAATAATGCAATTCCACTATTGTTTTTTGAGGAGCTTGATTTTAGGCATCTTTTTGTGTATTTAAAGTGATGTGAAAATATGATTCTCCAAGTCAGTATGATTTTGACAATAGTAAACTTGTATTTTTTTACTTAACTGTCCAAAAAAGATTTACAAATTTGAAATCATCATCTTCCAAGACCCATATCATTTCATGTTTCAGTTTATCGGTTCTAAGGGTACATATCACTGGAGAGAAAAATGGACCAGTGCAATCAGATTAAAAATCGGATTGCACTCGGACCCATGTTATTCAATAGGTGACATCTCATTTGCGATTTTTTTTTCCTCAGCCGAAATCGGACAGAGAAAAAATCGCTGCATGCTGCGATTTGCTGCAATTCTCAAATGAGAACTCGCCAATACAAGTCAATGGGTGCGAGAAATAATTCAGACAGCACTCGCACCATGCCGGGGACACCGCACAGCCTTAGTGACATCAGAGGGAGTCCCCAGCTGACCTGAACTGAACTGATTAGCCTGGGAAGCAATCAATTAAGCTTCCCACACTAATCACTTCCTCTCCTGTCGGACACCCGGGAGAGGAACTCATTCATTCTGGGGCTTACAGCTGAGCTGCCATCATTAGCTGCGCTGCTTGCTGTAAGCCAGTTAGCCCTTTGTGAAGATTAGAGCGTGGGACCAGACTGAGCCGCGGATAGTTAAGAATAATGTTGCTTTATTATTTTATTTTTATTGCAGGTGAACAAGGTAATCGAAGGAATACGAGTAAAATAAAATATGTTCAAAAACTGTGTGTTTATTTCATTAAAATGATTTTTAATTAAAGTATGTGTGTTTTATTTGTATTTCATACAATAGGATTAATAATTGATAGTTGTCTAATTGACAGCTCTCAATTATTAACCTGGCTTAAAGTCACCTTCCAATAGCAAGGTGTCTTTAGCCCATTATTAACCCATTAGCCACCACTACAGGGCTATAGGAATAGATGGGGCTAAGTGCCAGAAAGGGCGCATCTAATTATAGATTTGCCTTTTCTGGGGTGGCTGGGGGCAGATGTTAGTAGCCGGGGGGGCACAAAATAAATGCACCCTCCCTAGGCTATTATTATCTGCCCTCACTCGCTGGCTTTCCCCGTCTGGTGGAGAAAATACGCATTTTTTTTCAACGAATATACACCTTTAATTAACCCCTACATGTATGAAATTTTGCACACATACACTCATGTCATTGTTAGTGAAAACCATATATCAAACTACATGAAATGGCATGGTTAACTGTATGAAAACCATGTATCATTTCATGTCGGGTCTGTATTTTCACAAAAGCCGGTGTTAGGGATGGAGTTCTCGCTGCTGCACAAGGGAAATCTCGAACCAGTCCCGCTGCGGTCCCCATCCATCTCCGGCCACAGTAGAGCCTGCTCAGCGGAGAAGTCGGTCCCAGCGTCTCGCTCAGTCTAATACTGTGCAGAGGCTTGTTGCTGCCTCTTCAGGTTTCTCTATTATAACCAGTGCTGGAGCAGGCAGTCTTGGGACTAAGTCCTGCGTTTCTCCATCTGAGCATGCCCAGGGCAGGGGTCACATGCTCGGTTACAGCAGCGACTCCCATTGGTCCGCCAGGAAGGTCCTGAAACTGCTTGTGTTCTGGAACAGTTTCTCATTGGTCCTTTTCTGGAAGGTCCTGTACCTGCTACTATAAAAGGTGCGCATGACCGCTCGGCTATGCGCTAGTATCAATTATGTTATGTGTTTTGCGTCAGTGTGATCATGAACACATGTAGGTAGGGCTCGGCTGAAATAAGCCCCTAGAATACCGGCACCTCCGGTGAGGAGATTTGTATGCACGCGTTCAGGGCTTGGCTGAAATAGCCTCTAGAATACCAGCTACTCCGGTGAGGAGTTTCTTGTTTGCGTTGTTGACAGCATGACCACGGACTGCTATCCGCACAGCAGTTATCTGTGTACCCCTGTGGTGTTAACAGGACACAGTCTCTATCTCTGCGTCTCTACCTCAGCAACTCTGTGGTGTATCAGAGTTTGCTTATACCGCCATATAGTGCCACAGCATCTATGTTTGAGACTCTATGAAGTAACAGAGTTCGCTTATACCGCCATTTTACTAGCAGCAGGCTCTGCCTGCACGGTGGACCCCGGGCTGCGAACGCACCCATTATTTATATTTACTTGGTGTGTTCCGCAGACCCTAACAGCCGGCAATTGAATAGCGCTTGTTATACTATGTAGAAGCGTATGACCTATATATATATATATATATATATATATATATATATTATATATATACATATATAAATATATAATTATTTGCTTTTTGTGTAATTTTTTTTTTTTACAATGTGATTTTTACATGAGTTTTTACCTAGAGAGAACTGCTCTATGTAATACGTCATGTTAAAATCGTATTGCATACAGATGGAAAACGGATGGAAAACAGATGGTACGATTAAAAATCGGCTACAAATCGCTTGACAATCGCATGACAATTACATATATTCGGACCGTTTTTTCCATCCAGAAAACGGACCTTTTTTTTCTCGCAAATGGGTATGATCCCTAAGGGTTGCTAATTGCATCCTTAGTTTATTTTTTTCATTAATACCATGTTGTTGTAGAAACAAGATTTTGATTATTTCTTATTACTCTTTTTTTGAAGAGTTGCACTGACCAATTTTTTTTCTTTTGTTACCCTCTTTATCTTCAAAATCATTTTTTATTTTGATAAATCAGACTTTTACTGATGTGAAGATACCAAATATGATTTTTTACTTCTTTGTTTTCAATGGAGGAATATGAATCTTTATTCTCCTCTATATTTTTTAAGCTTTCTATTTTTTTTAGTTTTTGAAAGTCCACTTACGGGACTTGAACCAGCAATCATTTGATTGCTCATAACATATACTGGTATACACATTATTGCAGTATAGAGCAAAAATCACAGTATCCCAGCCACCCTCATGACAGGCTCGACATATTTGAGCAGGCTTCTCATTGTCATGGCAACCCATTGACACTTAGCGAAGGCGTCAAGGGTAAGCCAATGGAAGCTTTGCATGTGCACTACTTTGGCTGATTGACAGCACTGAAGGAAATATTGTATTTTCCAGCGTATAAGATGACTTTTTAACCCCTGAAAATCGTCTTCAAAGTCGGGGGTCGTCTTATACGCCGGGTACGGAACATATGTGGGGGGGAGTGGGCGTCTCAGAGGCAATGCGTTTACCTCATCATATCAGCGAGGGTCTAAGCACTGGGGGGCGGCGTTGGCGGCTCTTTTTTGTGCAGCCTGGGGGGGCTCTGTGCTGGGGACGGCGGAGGCTCCTCTTGTGCAGCCCCCCTGGCTCTGTGCTGGGGGACGGCGGCGGTGGTACTTTATGCAGAGTCGGGGCTCTGCAGGTATTTTCTGAACCCCTGAGGCCCCGGCAGCTTCATTGCTGCAATGCGGTGGCCTCCGGGAAAATGGCCGCAGCATGCTTAGCTTCAGATCTCGTCTCAAGATCTCGGGAGACGAGATCTGAAACTCAGCGGCCATTTTTCCGGAGGCCACCGCATCGCAGCAATGAAGCTGCCTGGGCCTCCGGGGATTCAGAAAATGCCAGCAGAGCGCCGACTCTGCAGAAAGAACCACCGCCGCCGTCCCCAGCACAGAGCCAGGGGGGCTGCACAAGAGGAGCCGCCACCGTCCCCCAGCACAGAGCCCCCCCAGGCTGCACAAAAAGGAGCCGCCAACGCCGCCCCCAGCGCCTAGACCCTCGCTGATATGATCAGGTAAACACCTTGCCTCTGAAACGCCCTGTATAAGATGACACCCGGCGTATAAGAAGACCCCCCACTTTTAAGACAATTTCATAATTTGACTGTAAAAGTTGGGGGGTCGTCTTATACGCCCAGTCGTCTTATACGCCGGAAAATACGGTAATAGCAGCTTGTCTTTTTCTTTTGCACATAGAGGAAAATAATGGCTGAATAACACAGCTGTCGTGCTGCCAATAATGCAGGCTCAACTTCTGAGCCCGCTTGAAAGACAGGAACCCGACATATGGTGTACCAATATGTCATATGTCGGTAAGAGGTTAAAAACTGAGAGTTTATTATTTTTTTATGCAGTGTAGAAGTGGCCTTTACCTAAGCTCTATTATCTGAACTTGTAAGTGTACCCTGCCCAAAAAAATCTAATAATATCCAACTTTGTAATGTATATTTCACTTACCAATATCTTTATTAAAACAGAATTTCGACCTAAAGAATTCAGCTATTTCACTAATGGGATTCATTTGTCTTAGAAACAAATCCATTGATCACCAAAGAAAAAGCTACCAGAAATAACTTTAGATTAGGTTTATCAGTGTTCTTTAAATATAGTCCACAGTCTATGCTAGAGTAATTGATGTGACATACTCGCGCTAACGTTATGTCTACATTAAATATAGATAAAATTAATCATCTGTTAAAGCGGGACATACAGTATACTATTATAATTAAGCGTCAGTTTCCGACATTCATGTGGTCAAAGAGAAAGAGCAGTCTTGTAAAACCAATTTAATGAGTATACTTATTTTAAAATCCATTATCACTTCAACAGATTACTTTGTTTAAAAAGGTATTAGAGCTAATGGCATTTAATCTACTTACCTAAATATGGTGCTGTTTTGGGTAGAAGAACATGAAAGCCTTTTCTTATCAAACAATTCCAGATGTTTTAGGAAGACAAATTATAAAATACCATGTGTTTTCTAATTAAACATATTGATCCCTTCACATTAGAGATTGACCTTGCTGGAAAATAATACCACATGTAAAGTTCTTCATTAGCCATGATATTTATACGATAAGCAGGCAGATCAATCCAAAGTTTTCATTAGATGTTGTGAAAAGCATTTATTTATATTAAAAACATGCTTTATCTTTCCATGCCAATCTTTAGGTTAAGTTCACATCTGCAGCAAAGGCTCCATTCTTTTTTTTTTTTAGTAAAACTGCCAGGTATAGTTTATAGGGTCTGTTACTGTCTGTCATGTAAGGGAACAGCAAAATAAAAAAATTAAAAAATATGTTGATATGAACCCATTGACAGCTGGGAGCTGTTAAGCAATATAAAAATAGTTGTGACCATCTCACACTACAAAGATATACTACCCAGTATCAGTGCGACACAATTTTTTTGAAAAACCCAAACACAAGTAGTATAAGTATAAAATGACCAAATAACAGCTCCGTGCAAAATATTATAACAGATATGAACAATATTTATGTACATTTAATTTTTTATTTAGATTTGTATTGGTCTCCTGGTTTTCTAATACACACACCTTGAACTGGTCAAATGCCCATCTAAAGTGTTTGCTATGAACACTTATATTATATATTTTGATTTCTAGTTATGTACAGTAAGTATAACATGCTGAAATTTCTAGATAGACTGTATATTCTACTCTACTGAAGAAATTAAAAGATCTTTTGAAATTCAACTTTTCCATTTTTATTAAATTTTCCCTCAAAAATTGATAAGCAGCCATAAATTTGCACAGATCTCAGTACTGAAAAGGGTTATGGGAGGTGGGTGTCACGTACGAGCCACAAGAAATAATGCATCTAAATCATTTACCCAGTTAATCTGGAGATGTAATCTATCTCTATCATATATACTAACAGTCCTGCACTTAACTTATCTCTGATGACCCTGGGAACAGCTGATCTACTGAGAACCACTGTACAAGGTATAAATATTCACTTGATAAACCAGGATGTGATGTCATAGCTGCCTGGCATTATGGGCAACCCCTCTTGGCTATACAAAACAAAATTAGCCCAACAGTTTTGGAATTGGTGTTTTTTTTTTGCAAATCGAAAATCAAATTTCTAACATTCAAATTTTACTTGGAACCACAAATTTCTGGAAATTTGATTCAAACTCAATCCTCTTTAGATTGTACGCTCACTTCTATACTATTGCAATGCTTGTTTTTTTTATAGAAATGGAAATCCATTTTGGGCAGATTTGTTTAATTCAACCGGCAGTTTTGATTGGTCCATATTGAAAGTGCCCTAATTGCTATGAAAAAACTGGTTATTATGCTCTGAGGATCCTTCAATTACCAAATCATATTACAAAAGTGTGAAGAAGAGGGTTAAAATATAATAAAATAATTTATTCTCATGTAGGCTCTCATCTATCCTACTCTGGCAACATACTGCATCGTCCTCTGTGTCGATGTCTGGTTCTTGCAGTGGCATCATATAATAACTTGTGAGGGGAAGTGAGCTGATGACATCAATAATGAGGCTGCCATCTACATTGTAACTGCATGAGGTCAATGAATAGTCTGTGGGCCAAAATAGAGCTCTGGAAGAACTTTTTTTTATAGAACTTTTATGTTATATGGACGAACATATAGGTTCTCTTCTGTGAAATTCTAGATTAATTAGAAAATTGTGGCTCAACCTACTGCTGGATTACAGAGGGGATGCAGCCTAGAAGCATTTGTTGTTTCTAAGGAAGACTATCTCCATATATCCTTTGCTTCTTCTAGAATGCCTCAATAGAATGATTCCACACTGTGTACTGCACACATCCTGCAAAGTCCCTGTAGCTCCATAGTGGAGAGACAAAAGAACCTTGTATACTCCAGCACAGGCTGCATGTGAATACTTCTGTGGTGTAATTATAATGTCTAACATTTGATGCAATGATTGATAAGTATTCATTTAAAGAAAAATATATTTTTTAATATACAGTGAAAGTAATTAAGAAAATATTGCCCCTAAATGTTGATGCTATTTATAGACAATATCAATATTGGCTAAATTTCAAAATTATAATTACTATGATACCCATGGAATTTTGCAATTTCAGTGCCATTCTTTTCATACAAGGTTGAAGTAATGATGTGTTTTACTACTTAATGTATATTTACATATGTAAAACTGCAGATTATATCGGGTTTGTGACATGAACTGCACTTATGGGAGTATAGTGAGCTGTAAGTTCTGGCAGAAATAAGATTTGCCTAAGCATTTCTCTGCTTTTAAAGATTTGCTGTAGCTCTTGAAAGGAAGCATAATTTAGAATTCAACTTGATATACTGCTGCTGGACACAAACATGCCTGCATAAAATGTTAGGAATGTATCCATACAACAAAAGGACATTTACAAGATAACCTTGTGGCTTATGCATTGAGTAAATGCATGTATGAGTGACATAGGTACATTCCTAAGGGAAACACTGAACCCATGTTAGGAGGAATATGTAAGCATTACCTAAAAAGGGATAATGAAAAAAGTGCAATTGTTATAATCCAATGTGATATAGAATTCATTTGATCAAATGTTTGCATAACTCTAATTCACCATTATGGAATCAGCATAGCACAGATGCCCCAATTATTTTCAGAACCCAACTTCCTGTAGGAAATCCTTGGATACTAAAATTCACATCTCAGCCGTATAGAGGTGAGATGGTAATAACCCTTTAAAGTAATTACAATTTAATTGAAATTCTGTTAATCTTCTAATGACAGCCCCAATATCCCATCAACTGTTATACAATGACAATAACATGGTGGCGGACATATTATTGGTGCAACCTGTGCAACTGCACAGGGGATCAAGAGGTAAGGGGGCTTATTGGAATTGGGCATTTTCACAAGCTATTAGACTGCAAAAAAGTGCATAGAAGTCCCATAAGGGCAAAGAAAAGGGCCCATATATGCTTTTTTTTTTACTGGGGTCCTCTTTTGTCTGAGTCCGCTTATGCAGTAACATATTCCACTTGAGAACCTCAATGCAACCACAACAGTTAAAGCATATTATTACCAACTGCCATAACACCCAGAACAAGATCCAATTTACATATTTAATCATTAATAGCCTTACCAGAGAAAATACACAATCCATTTCCACTCTTTATGCCTTCATTGTCAGCAAGTTAGCAGCCAAAGATTAGCCACTAAGACTGGGGCTACTTAATGACTAGGGCCACGGCTCAGATTGCACAGCAAACATAGGTCTAACAGGTCATTGTTATGTCAAAGTGTAATGAGAGTGAATGGGGTTGCATTTCTACCCACACTGTACCATGACTTGACAAACAATTTATAAATAATCCAATTGGTTCTGTGGGTTGTAATGTGATACAATTCACTTGTATTACCCTAACAATGGCAAGGAGCCATCTTTGTCCTTTCCCTGGAACCAAAGTCAGAGCCAAAGTCGTCGTGTAGCCCCAACTTTATTCTCGTATTCCATTAGAAATGTCTAGTAGAGAGAAACATATGTGTAGAAAGAGAGCAGTGCCTTATTGAGTCTATGCTTCTAGAGCCTGATGTATAAAGACTAGCAAAAAGTTTGGCTGTTATTGCACGGACTACAAAGAATATATTTCCGTAAATTTGCGATAAGAAATAACTTTTTAGTATTGCTGTCCATAATTGGAATTATAGAAACCAGGGCTGCTGGGTCTGAATAAGTTGCATGCTTCTACTGTACATTTGACAAAATCACTTTATGAATACCTACATAGCCCACATCTATGGACAAGGCACTGTCGGAGCGATCATGTCTAGATCTCTATAGATACATTCCCATGGGTCACTTTTAAACCTTTATTTTATCAAATTCTAAAATATTGGGTAAAATAACAATTTAATATCCTTTAATGGATGGAACATAGTTTCAGTAGGATCGATTCATATGCTCGTTTTACTGCCTATTTTACAAAAAAATGCGAATCATTTCAAGCTCACAAAGTCCCGTCTTTTATTTTCCAACTTCCTTATGAAGAACACGTAAATGTTTTATTTTCATAAAGCTCGTTAGAACTTCCTGATTTCACTCTACTCATATCCTATACTTTTGAAAGACATGAATAATATATTCCACAAGTGAGCCGCTAGGTAGATATGAGAAATGAGTCTCATAACATTAGACAGGTTGGCAATAGACAGGAAGGAAACAAGAAGCTGGATTTACCCACTTCAACACCTTTATCTTGAGTGTATTAATGATTAACGTGCACAGTTCGCCACACCTGCAACGTCTTGTTAGAAATGCGATTTCCTGTTATTAATAGACACACGCAGATAATTCTTCCCTTCTGCTGTCTTTCTCTTTAGTTATGTATGGCTCTTGTCTATTTACATTATAATTGGGCTGTGTTTGGAGAGCACGTTTTTGCAGGTGTAAAACAGATACCGTGGATTATTAATTTTAAAATGAAGTATGAGCACATTTGTTTATATGCTGTTGATGCTAATTAGGTAAAACTAATGAACACAATTACTATCCTATTTATTTATTTTCTGCACCAACTATGAAGGTAGATATTTACATACAATTCTGATTGTCTTTTTCTAAGCAGATTCTGGTCTGCAAAGTAGATATTTCACCAGATTTAACTAATATAATGGCAATCATCAATAAATACATATTTCAAAATTGATGAGGCAGGAGTACTTACTTTGTAGGTCCATGTGTGACCGGCTACAGATAGACTCCTGAAATGCCCATTTTAACATTAGACAGGAAAACTATGAAAAAAAATTATAGAATCATAATGACGTGAATTGTTAAAGCAAGTACTCCAGCTTCATCATGTCTAGGAATTTTATTTATTGGTTTATTTAATTTGCAAGAAATTTATAGGGCAGTTTCTCTATAGGACTTTAAAACACAACAGAAAAAAATGCATAAACGGAAAAATCACACTATATCAGGCACAAAAATCTTACAGAAAACCTAATAATACTACATTAAAAATACTGTAAAAAACAATTATTACTTCTAGAAAGCATTGGTATTTTAAAACCATTTTTTTGTAGCTGAAAAGTCAGAAAATATAGTTGGGCTTTTTTGACATTTCTAAGAAATACATAGACAACCTAGTAAGTTCAGTTGATATAATGTAATGGAATATTTCTGCTGTGGTGAGGAAAAGTATGATGTTCAATTAAATTGAACACCTATTACTGGGTTCCCCTATAAATTATAGCTGGGTCCTGGAGGTTTCAGCATTTTCATTCTCTATGATCAGTTCATTGTAGTAGGAACCCTCTATCAAGAAAGTATTGCCTGAAGCTAACTACTTGATTAACAAGTATTCCAGTAATATGAAGTTATTACCTATACATAAGACAAATGGTAAATATTAGATTGGGGGATCTGACTGCAGAGACTTCCATTTTTGCTAGAACTGAATGAGGTTGTTGGAGTTTCAGGGGTTAAGGTACTGCCACACTACACAATCCCGCTAGCGATCTCGTTAGCGTCGCATACTAATGAGATCGCTAGCGGGATTGTTTCTATATCGCTAGTAGCTACCTATTTTAGCGATGTCGTTAGGACGCTATAGCGGTTAGCGATCTCCTTAACAACTTTAGCGGTACAAAAGTACCGCTAAATCGCTAAAAAAGGTGCCACACTTAGCGATATATACTTACCCAGCGGGGCGCCAGCGACGAAAATAGGGTCCGGAACGATTCCAGCGATGAGCGAGATCACAGCAGGAAGCTCGTCGCTGGCAGATGCCGCACACAACAACATCGCTAACGGGATCGCTAAATAGTGACTTTTTTAGCGATCCCGTTAGCGATGTTGTTTAGTGTGGCATACCCTTTAGTCCCTCAGTGACTTAAAAGTTACCTTATTACCAATCCCATGTACAGTTGATAACATGATAGAATTGGAATACCTTATAACATTTATTACGCAGGTAATAGTGCAAAATCTTGTGACAGATCAGTAGTTCTTTATGAGCTAGATACTGAGTAATAAGCGTTCTAAGGTATTTTCATTATACCACGGTGTCAACTATCAACGGGATAGTTAATAAAAAAACAAATAAGTCAATGGGGGACATACTTCTGAAGCCCCTACAAATTACTTAATGGGCACAGTGCACTCAGCTCTACCAGGCATTGAAAAACAGCAGCAATGTACATGTACACCCCCAAAACCATTCAATTCTAGTGAAAGGTGGTGGTCTCAGCAGTCATACTCCCCCAAATCTGGTATTTATCAATTGTCTTATGTATATGTGATGACTTGATAATACTGGTATACATGTTACTTGTTGTCTGCTTCAGGCGATGCTTTTATGATAGAGGTATCCTACAGTAGTGAACTGATCATACAGCGTGGGAATACTAAAACCTCTAGAAATCAGCTATGATCTGTAGAGGGGCCCAGTAATAGGTGTTCAGTTTATTTAACTACCACATTTAACACTGCCACAGGAAAAATGTGGCATTACATTATATCTGCGGAACTTAGTGGGATGTCGATGTAAATCTTAGCGTCAGGACCTCCAGAACAAAAAGAAAGCATATTTTCTTGCCATTTTTCAGCTATATAAAGATTAAAACACCAATGCTTTTCATATTGAGCAATTTAATTTTATGGCGTTTTAGTGTACTTTCATTTGTTTTGTACAACAATGTTGTCCCTTCTTTAATGGGAAGTTTTCTTCATTTTTTGGATGATTTTTAGCCTCTTTACCACCTTAGACATATAATTATGTCTAAGGTTGGCTCCCCCTGTTTGCTGTGAGCTCCAGCGTTGAGCCTACAACTCGCGATCCATGGGAGGCTGTTAACATGTTAAATGCCGCTGTCAATCTCTGACAGCGGCATTTATCATGGTCGCTCCAGAAGCGCATCACTAATCCTGCCCATTGGCACCTGTTTCACATGACCGCGAGTCGCTGATGGGTTGGCATGACAAATCGGGGTTTGCAGGAGACCCCAATGGTTGTCCTTGTCAGATAGCTATGAGTGCCGCCCAGCGGTCGTCACTCATAGCAAGTGAACATTTCTGCTACGCAGAGCAGGACTGCAGCCCTGCTTTGTGTAGCACAAACTATTGGATGATCACAGCATCTACACTCTCAAGGAGACTATTGAAGCAATTGCAAAGAAAAAAAAATCTTTTTAAAATTATTAAAAAAACAAAAAAATATAAAAATTCAAATCATCCCCCATTCGCACCATTCAAAATAAAACAATAAAAAAATGCACATATTTGGTATTGCTGAGTTCAGAATCACCTGATCTAAAAATATGTGAAAAGAATTAATCTGATCGGTAAACGGCGTAGCAAGAAAAAAAATCAAAATGCCAGAAATCTATTTTTTTTGTCGCCTCAACATTGCATTAAAATGTAATAATGGGCAATAAAAAGTTTGTATCTACATCAAAATGGTGCCAATAAAAACGTCAGCCCGGCATGTATAAAATAAGCCCTCACCAAGCCTCAGTTTATGAAAAATGGAGACGCTACAGATCTCGAAA
The DNA here is from genome assembly GCA_033576555.1 of Oophaga sylvatica. NCBI lineage: Eukaryota > Metazoa > Chordata > Amphibia > Anura > Dendrobatidae > Oophaga > Oophaga sylvatica. The sequence continues at coordinate 173,624,160 of JARQOD010000002.1, forward strand.
ATGGCGATTGTTTTTTTTAGAAACTTAGAATTTATTTTTCACCACTTAAATAAAATAGAAGCTATACATGTTTGGTATCTACAAATTCATAATGACCGGAAGAATCATAATGGCAGGTCAGTTTTAACATTTAGTGAACAAACAAAACAGAAAACAACTGTTGAATTGCACATTTTTTGCAATTCTCACCACACTTTGAATTTATTCCCATTTTCCAGTACACTATATGGAAAAACCAATGCTGACGTTCGAAAGTACAATTTGTCCAGCAAAAAACAAGCCCTCACACTGCCATATTGATGGAAAAATAAAAAAGTTATGGCTCTGGGAAGAAGGAGGGTGAGCGATTATTCAATTAAAACAAATAAACTTTATTGAGTATGTATAAAAAATGCCCCAGTTTAGAACACATGAAAAAAACCAAAGGACAAGGACCACAGTAGTGCTGTAGTGCAACCTCTCAAATCATGAGAGCAATCGAATATCCAGTATTTCAACGCTTAGCTATACTGCTGACCCAATGGTTGGATATCCCTAAATAACAATCAACAATTTAGAACTCATGAAAAGACCAAAGGACAAGGACCACAATGGTGCTGTAGTGCAACCACTCAAATCATGAGAGCAATCGAATATCCAGTATTTCAACACTTAGCTATACTGCTGAGCCAATGGTTGGATATCCCTAAATAACAATCAACCGTTTGAAACTCTTGACGAAGTTCACACTAGTGTTTTGTTTAAGTGCTGTAGTGCAAACACTCATAATTGAATAATCGCACCCTGCTTTTTCACACTATTATTTTGGCTTGGTGGACATTGCTTTTTTGGATTTCTCTGGGAAGAAGGGGAGCAAAAAAACAGAAACTCAAAAATAGAAAAACCCAAGGTGGTGAAGGGGTTAAATACCTACAGATAAGCAAATGGAAACTGCCTCACAAATGCAATGTCATAAACCAGCATTTGGAAAAACAAAAAAAATGAGAATCTTTCTATTTCCAAGGACAGGTAGTTTTACAATTTGAGTGTCTTAGAATGAGTTAATTTAAGATGGGTGAACATGGTAGCAATAATGCATGTTAAACACCTGCTAATGGGATCCAGTTCTCACAATATGGTGTGGTCTTATATTTTGTGTGCATTTTTAAGCTACGGTAATTAACCCCAATATTTGCTTAATGAAGGTGAGCATGTTGTCATGTTTGACTTTCCATAGTGATGCTAATGCTGCGCTACAATATGCTATGACCATATATTTAAAGGTAAATTACAAAAAAATTATAGTTTACTAGAAAATTGTTCCTAGCTAAAGTCATTATGTGCTGTGTTTTCTTTATAGCTTTGCTCCTAGCAATTGAAAAACAGTTTTGCCTGAAAGGCTTGATGTATCATGATTTTGGTGATCTCAAGCAAAATAATTAGTTCTCTTCCTCTGACATCCTTTGTGGTGAAGGTTAAGGCAAATTGCTTATATGACAAGCCTAATGACTTGCTTATTTATTTAAGCGTTAAAAATCAGGAATATGTGCAAAGCATATATTCATTTGGGCATGCTCTTATAATTGAAACAGTCTTTATCCCTGAGATAAATTATATGCACGAATTACATGAAATTGTACTTGGTAGAAAAAAAAGCTAAGCAGTAGGACACAGTAATATAATTCATGACAATATTAACTAATATGTGAGTGAGGGATTCTCTTATATATATGATTGATGGGAATAACCAAAGAGTAAGATTAAAAACTCAAGGTAGAGGTATGGGTAGGGTAACAAACAGCTGCATAATGTTACAATGACTATGAACATTAATATGCAAATAGTAGTGGCTCAAATTATCAAAATGGTAATTGTAGATTAAGTAGCATTTAGTTAATAAACCTTAAGAAAGTGACAGGTGCATCACAACTATGTGAGAGGTCGCATACATATGTATCAAGTCCGCAATATTTCATATGAATGAATAAATAATTAAATAAATATTCAGCATTAGTGTTGAGCGATACTGCTCGATATCTAAAAATATCAGATCGGAATGGTATCGCCGATATCACTAAATATCGGCGATATCCGATTCCGATACCGGAAGTCCAATGTAAGTCTATGGGAACAAAATATCGCAACTAAAAAAAACCTTTATTTCCTTGTAAACACTAAATATACACACATAGAATACATATATATATATATATATATATATATATATATATATATACATGTCATTGTGACATATATATATATATATATATACATATATGTATAGTTTATACACTTCTACATAGTAGAATGATGTAATTGTGCAAATCAGATAGCAAAGGACATGAAAAGACATGGTTAACCCTATGTACACCAAGTGTCATTTCATGTCGGGTTCTGCATTTTCACAAAAGCCGTCAATTGACTTAGCGGCTATTATACTATGTAGAAGTGTATGAACTATAAATATAAATATATATATATATGTGTCACAAATTCAATGACATGTATATATATATATATATATATATGAGGTGTAAAATTGTTTAAAAAAATGCGTGGGCTCCCGCACTATTTTCGCAACCAGACAGACAAAACCAGCGAATGGGGGCAGATAATAATAGCCCAGAGAGGGACCATTATTTTTGGCCCCCCCTGGCTACTAACATCTGCCCCCAGACACCCCAGAAAAGACAAATCTATAATTAGATTCGCCCTTTCTGGCACTTTGCCCGTCTATTCCCATTGCCCTGTAGCGGTGGCGAATGGGTTAATATGGGGTTAAAGCCACATTGCAATTGAAAGGTGACCTTAAGCCAGGTTAATAATTGAGAGCTGTCAATTAGACAACTATCAATTATTAATCCTATTGCATGAAATAAAAATAAAACACACACACTTTAATTAAAAATCATTTTAATGAAATAATCACACAGTTTTTGACCATCTTTTATTTGACTGCAAAAACCATTTCCTGTAATAAAAATAAAATAAAAAAGCAAAATTATTCTTACCTATCCCATGCACAGTCAAGTCCCACGGTGTAATCCTTCAGAAAGGGTTAATGTTTACTGCAGGGACCGCAGCTAATGCTGCAGCCTCACAGTAAACCCCCAAATGAATGAGTTCCTCTCCTGGCTGACAGGAGAGGAAGTGGAAAGCTTAATTGATTGCTTTCCACTTTCACTTCAGGTCAGCCAGGGACACAATCAGTGACGTCAGAGGGAACTGATTAACAAAAATAGGGGTTCCCTTCGAATAAAAAATGGCGTCGGGTCCCCCCTATTTTTGTTAACCAGCCTGATGAAGCAGACCGCTGAGGCCTGGATTTTCAGGCTGTTAAGGAGCCAAGATCCATGGACCTTGCCAGCCTGATAATACCAGGCCACAGCAGTCTGCATATCTTGGCTGATTAACCCCTTACTGCCATCGCACGTACTATCCCGTCTATGGTACCTGGGCCCGTATGACCGGGGACGGGATAGTACGTCATAGGCGATCAGCTGCGCTCCTGAGGGGAGCGCAGGTAATCGCCGCCGGGTGTCAGCTGATTATCACAGCTGACACCCATGACTGTGTGTCAGGAGCGGTCACGGACCGCTCCCGGCACATTAACCCCTTGCACACCGCGATCAAACATGATCGCGGTGTACTGGGGGCACAGGCGAGGATCGCGCAGGGTGGGGGCTCCCTGCGCGCCCCCCTGAGACCCTCAGAGCAGCGCGATGTGATCGCGCTGTTCTGAGGGCTTCTTCCCTCCCAGGACCCGGATCCAAGATGGCGCCGGGGTCCTGGGGGAGGCGGCTACCTCAGTGCCTGCCGAGAGCAGGCACTGAGAATCCTGCATCTATGCCTGTGCGATCGCTGGTGTGACAGAGTGCTGTGCACACTGTCACACCAGCGATCTGATAAAATACAATGATGTCCCACCCTGGGACAAAGTAAAAAAGTTAAAAAAGTAAAAATAAACATGTGTAAAAAAAAAAATCCAAAATAAATAAAAAAAAAAAAAAATATTCCCCAATAAATTCACTTCTTCCTGTATATAAAAAAAAAAACAATAAAAGTACACATATTTGGTATCGCCGCGTCCGTAAAGACCCCCCTATAAAATCGTCCTACTAGTTAACCCCTTTAGTGAACCCCTTAAAAAAAAAAAAAAAACGAATCAAAAAATCAATGCTTTATCATCATACCGCCGAACAAAAAGTGGAATAACGCGCGATCAAAAAGACCGATATAAAAAAGCATGGTACCGCTGAAAACGTCATCTTGTTCCGCAAAAAACGAGCCATCATAAAGCATCATCAGCGAAAAAATAAAAAAGTTATAGCTCGCAGAATAAAGCGATGCAAAAATAATTATTTTTTATATAAAATTGTTTTTATTCTATAAAAGCGCCAAAACATGAAAAAATGATATAAATGAGGTATCGCCATAATCATACTGACCCGAAGAATAAAACTGCTTTATCAATTTTACCACACGCGGAACGGTATAAACGCCTCCCCCAAAAGAAATTCATGAATTGCTGATTTTTGTTCATTCTAACCTCCCAAAAATCGAAATAAAAAGCGATCAAAAAACGTCACGTGCTCAAAAATGGTACCAATAAAAACGTCAACTCGTCCCGCAAAAAATAAGACCTCACATGACTCTGTGGGCCAAAATATGCAAAAATTATAGCTCTCAAAATGTGATGATGCAAAAACTATTTTTGCAATAAAAAGCGTCTTTTAGCGTGACAGCTGCCAATCATAAAAACCCGCTATAAATAGTAAATCAAACCCCCCTTTATCACCCACTTAGTAAGGGAAAAATAATAAAATTAAAAAAAAGTATTTATTTCCATTTTCCCATTAGGGTTAGGGTTGCGGCTAAAGTTAGGGTTAGGGTTGGCGCTAAAGTTAGGATTAGGGTTAGGGTTGGGATTAGGGGTGTGTTAGGGTTAGGTTTGTGGTTAGGGTTGGGACTAGGGTTAGGGGTGTTTTGGGGTTAGGGTTGGAGTTAGAATTGGGGGGTTTCAGCTGTTTAGGCACATCAGGGGCTCTCCAAATGTGACATGGCGTCTGATCTCAATTCCAGCCAATTCTGCGTTGAAAAAGTCAAACGGTGCTCCTTCACTTCTCAGCTCTGCCATGCGTCCAAACAGTAGTTTATCCCCACATATGGAGTATCAGCGTACTCTGGACCCCAAGAGTTATTGTGCAATTTGTCCTATTTCTTCTGCTACCCTTGGGAAAATAAAAAACTGGGGGCGAAAATATCATTTTTGTACAAAAAAAAATATTTTTTTGTTTTTTACGGCTGTACATTATAAACTTCTGTGAAGCACTTGGGGCTTCATAGCGCTCACCACACATCTAGATAAGTTCCTTGTGGGGTCTATTTTCCAAAATGGGGTCACTTGTTGGGGATTTCCACTGTTTAGGCGCATCAGGGGCTCTCCAAATGCGACATGACGCCCCCAGACCATTCCATCAAAGTCTGCAATCCAAAACATCACTACTTCCCTTCCGAGCCCCGACGTGTACCCATACAGTAGTTTTCTCCCACATATTGGATATCAGCGTACTCAGGACAAATTGGACAACAACTTTTGGGGTCCAATTTCTCCTGTTACCCTTGTAAAAATAAAATATTGGGGCAAAAAAATCATTTTTGCAAAAAAAAAAAGGATTTTTTATTTTTACGGCTGTGCGTTATAAACTTCTGTGAAGCACTTCGGGGTTCAAAGTGCTCACCACACATCTAGACAAGTTCCTTGTGGGGTCTATTTTCCAAAATGGGGTCACTTGTGGGGGGTTTCCACTGTTTAAGCGCATCAGGGCTCTCCAAATGCGACATGACGCCCCCAGACCATTCCATCAAAGTCTGCAATCCAAAACGTCACTACTTCCCTTCCGAGCCCTGACGTGCGCCCATACAGTAGTTTTCTCCCACATATTGGGTATCAGCGTACTCAGGACAAATTGGACAACAACTTTTGGGTTCCAATTTCTTCTGTTACCCTTGTGAAAATAAAATATTTGGGGGCGAAAAAATCATTTTTGTAAAAAAAAAAAAGATTTTTTATTTTTACGGCTGTACGTTATAAACTTCTGTGAAGCACTTCAGGGTTCAAAGTGCTCATCACACATCTAGATAAGTTCCTTGTGGGGTCTATTTGCCAAAATGGGGTCACTTGTGGGGTGTTTCCACTGTATAGGTGCATCAGGGGCTCTCCAAATGTGACATGACGCCCCAGACCATTCCATCAAAGTCTGCAATCCAAAACGTCACTACTTCCCTTCCGAGCCCTGACATGCGCCCATACAGTAGTTTTCTCCCACATATTGGGTATCAGCGTACTCAGGACAAATTGGACAACAACTTTTGGGTTCCAATTTCTTCTGTTACCCTTGTGAAAATAAAATATTGGGGACGAAAAAAATCATTTTTGTAAAAAAAAAAAAGTTTTTTATTTTACGGCTGTACGTTATAAACTTTAGTGAAACACCTGGGGGTTAAAAGTTCCCACCACAGTTACTTGAGGGGTCTAGTTTCCAAAATGGCATCATTTATGGGGTTTCCACTGTTTAGGCAGATCAGGAGCTCTCCAAACACCAGCCAATTCTGCGTTGAAAAAGTCAGACGGCGCTCCTTCCCTTCCAAACTCTGCCAAGCACCCAAACAGTGGTTTACCCCCACATATGGGGTATCAGCGCACTCAGGACAAATTGCACAATAACTTTTGGAGTCTTGTTACCCTTGGAAAAATAAAAATTGGGGTGAAAAGATCATTTTTGTGGAAAAAATATGATTTTTAAATTTTACGGCTCTACGTTATAAACTTGTGTGAAGCACTTGGGGGTTCAAATTGCTCACCAAAGATCTAGAAAAGTTCCTTAGGGGGTCTAGTTTCCAAAATGGGGTCATTTGTGGGGGGTTTCCACTGTTTAGGCACATCAGGGGCTCTCCAAATGCAACATGGCATCCAATCTCAATTCCAGCCAATTTTGGTTGGAAAAAGTCAAATGGTGCTCCTTCCATTCCGAGCTCTGCCGTGCGCCCAAACAGTGGTTCCCACCCACATATGGGGTATCAGCGTACTCAGGACAAATTGGACAACAACTTATGTGGTCCAATTTCTCCTGTTACCCTTGAGAAAATAAAAAAATTAGTGACTAAAATATAATTTTTGTGGGAAAAAAATAGGATTTTTTATTTTCATGCCCGGGCATTATAAACATGTGTGAAGCACTTGGGGGTTCAAAGTGCTCACCAAAGATCTAGATAAGTTCCTTAGGGGGTATAGTTTCCAAAATGGGGTCACTTGTGGGGGGTTTCCACTGTTTAGGCTCATCTGGGGCACTGCAAACGGAACATGACCCCCATCAACGTCTGCATTCCAAAACGTTACTACTTCCTTTCCAAGCCCTGTCGTGCACCCAAACAGTTCCCCCCCCCACATATGGGGTATCAGCGTACTCAGGACAAATTGGACAACAACTTTTGGGGTCCAATTTCCTTGGGAAAATTCAAAAATTTGGGACTAAAAAATCATTTTTGTGGAAAATTGTTTTTTTTTTTTTTTCACACCCAGGCATTATAAGCTTTTGTGAAACACTTGGGAGTTCAAAGTGCTCACAACAGATCTAGATAAGTACCTTAGGGGGTCTAGTTTCCAAAATGGTGTCACTTGTGGGGGTTTCCACTGTTTAGGCGCATCAGGGGCTCTCCAAACTTGACATGGCGTCCAATCTCAATTCCAGCCAATTTTAGTTTGAAAAAGTCAAACGGCGCTCCTTCCCTTACGAGCTCTGCCGTGTGCCCAAACAGTGGTTTTCCCCCACATATTGGGTATTGGCGTACTCAGGAGAAATTGCATAACAACCTTATCTGCCCATTTTCTCCTTTTACCCTTGTGAAAAAAAAAAAAGTTTGTAAAATATCATTTTTGTGGCTAAAAAGTTAAATATTCATTTTTTCCTTCCACGTTGCTTTAGTTCCTGTGAAGCACCTGAAGGGTTAATAATCTTCTTGAATGTGGTTTTGAGTACCTTGAGGGGTGCAGTTTTTAGAATGGTGTCACTTTTGGGTATTTTCTGCCATATAGACCCCTCAAAGTGACTTCAAATGAGAGGTGGTCCCTAAATAAAATGGCTTTGTAAATTTTGTTGTAAAAATGAGAAATCGCTGGTCAACTTTTAACCCTTATAACTTCCTAACAAAAAAAAATTTTGGTTCCAAAATTGTGCTGATGTAAAGTAGACATGTGGGAAATGTTATTTATTAACTATTTTGTGCGACATATTTCTCTGTTTTAAGGGAATAAAAATTCAAAGTTTGAAAATTGCAAAATTTTAAAAATTTTCGCCATATTTGCGTTTTTTTCAAAAATAAACGCAAGTTATATCGAAGAAATTTTACTTCTAACGTGAAGTACAATATGTCACGAGAAAACAATCTCAGAATCGCGAAGATCCGTTGAAGCGTTCCAGAGTTATAACCTCATAAAGAGACAGTGGTCAGAATTGTAAAAATTGGCCCGGTCATTAACGTGCAAACCACCCTTGGGGGTGAAGGGGTTAACAAAAATAGGGGATCCCCTCGAAAAAAATTGGCGTGGGGTCCCCCCTATTTTTGTTAACCAGCCAGATGAAGCAGACCGCTGAGGCCTGGTTTTTCAGGCTGGCAAGGATCCAATATCCATGGACCTTGCAAGCCTGATAATACCAGGCCACAGCAGTCTGCTTAGCTTGGCTGATTAACAAAAATAGGGGATCCCCTCGAAAAAAAAACGGCGTAGAGGTCCCCCTATTTTTGTTAACCAGCCAAGTAAAATGCAGACTGCTGCGGCCTGGTATTAAAAGACTGTCAAGGCCCATGGATTTTGGCCCTCAACAGCCTGATAATACCAGGCTACAGCAGCCCCACATTTGGCGCATCAAAAGATGTGCCAATTGTGGCACTTTACCCGGCTCTTCCCACTGCCCTGTAGCGGTGGCAAGTGGGGTAATAAGGGGTTAATGTCACCGGTGACAATAAGCCCGGTTAATAATGGAGAGGTGTCAATAAGACACCGATCCATTATTAATCCCAAAGTTATTAAATGTATAAAAAAAAGACAAAGCAAGAAAAAAGTATTTTAATGAAATAAAAGAGACAACACAGTTTTCATTAATTTTATTATACACTCATTCCTGCGACGCCATCGATCTCCTGTAAAAAAAGAAAAAAAACAAACCAACAGTATACCACCTGTCCGACGCAGTCCATAGTAACGACTGTCCCACGGAGATCCAGCTCTGCTACATCGCAATGACAGGCAGAGCCTGTCATCGCGACGCAGCACAGCTGATTACCTGCTTCCCCGGCGGTGACGTCATCGGACTGACTGCTTTACGGCCGGGATTACCCAGCAGTCACCGCAGTTATCGCGAGAAACTGCATGTGACCGCCGGGGAAAGATGATGGCGGCCATGAAGCAGTCCAGCCCGTGACCGCCGGAGATCTTCTGCCAGGTAAGTGCCGCTGACTCCTGACAGACCCGACCGACGGACGCTGACAGTGACAGTGACAATCCCGATTCCGGTATCCGATAAGACGAAAATATCGGAACTAATTATCGAAAGGCCGATAGAGCTAATATCGGCCGATACCCGATACTTGCGGTATCGTATCGCTCAACACTATTCAGCATATCAGGAATAATTTATGTATTAAAATCCATGTGGAGGCATACCCAGTACCTGAAACAAAGGCCCAACGCACGTTTCGCCGATGGCTTTGATGCAGTAAAAGGGATGGACCCAGGTATTTATGCCAGAGAGGACCAATAGTAAAGGGCCAAAAACCATTAACAATTAGCTGCATCATTGCATAGAGACTCTCTGAGGTCATTTTCCCATCAGAAAGAGTGACTCAGCAGAGCGTGCTGTCCTGGAAAGGAAAGATGTCAGCGTGCGTTCCAAGCTGGACGTAAGCAAACCGGAAGTGCGTAAGACTGTAAATGGTGTGATGCCGTGGGACACAGTATGGAGGCATCATTGGAAGTGAAGTGTGTCTTCATAGGAATGAAGAATCGCAATCATGTTAGTCCGAATATAAGTAAAAAAAAGAGTGCAGAGTGCTCCATAGGACAGTATAAATGTCCAGTACAATGAGGTAGTTTCAACAGTACACAATAGATGTGTTACTCACCTGGTCTGATCTGGAAAAGGCACAACTCGTTGCAGCTTCTAAAGCAGTGAACTTCTATTGTTCATCTGTCCTGTTTGCATGTGCAAGATATGAAAAAATGAAGTCCTTCATATAGGCCAAACAAATATATCACTTTGTCTGAGGAAAGGATTTATGATCTGAATAAAATAAATCAGACATATCTATCAATGTTCTTTGCCTTTTCTGCATCCTGGTGCATGGTCTTCATTTTTTCACATGCTGTAACTTGTCAGACTCTATATTTCTAAAATGTTCCAAATTTGTCACAGTAGTTTTTTCTCCTTAATTTTTTAGTCAACTTCAGACTATCTAGCGTAACTTTACATCACCTATTGGTTACCTTTGCTTATGACAGATAAATCAAAATTTTTTTGCATTGTTTGACACTTGGTGTCTCCTGCTCTGCTGAACCCTTTACAGGGAGACCACTTCCCTGGACATGGAAAAAGGCTGAGAAAGTGTCTTATCTACATAATAATAAATATGGTATAAATCATTAAAGGCAATTTTGTGGGGTAAATTGCACCATAATTCTGGCGTGTTATGCTTATTCAATCTCCAGATTGTTTGCAATTTAAAACAACCTGTATGATTTCACTGCTGTGCACAGTCTATAGAAGTCATCTGATCCAAATAGAGTGGGATATTTTTGGTGTTTTATCTTTGTCTCGATCTACTATACCTTTGGGATTCCAAGGCAATGTTCATATGTCCAGAAGTTCTTTCTATTTTTAGATTAGCTTTGGAATATCAAAAGCAGAAATAAAATTATCCTGTACAGGA
>JARQOD010000002.1:173635224-173707135 GCA_033576555.1 Oophaga sylvatica
CCGCCGAAAGGTGAAATATCATGATTTTTTTATGTTTTTTATTATTTTTAACATTAGATCTTTTTACTATTGATGCGGCATAGGCGGCATCAATAGTAAAAAGTTGGTCACACATGTCAAACACGTTGTTTGACTCGTGTGACCAACCTGTCAATCAGTTTTCCAAGCGATGCTACAGATCGCTTGGAAAACGCTAGCATTCTTCAAGCTAATTACGCTTGCAAAAAGCTAGTTTCTGGCGGGAATACGCATACGTATAAAATGCGTATTTTTCCGCGGCAGGGAGGTGCGGGATTGCCACAGAAATTTCCGTGGCAATCCTCATACGTGTGCACATAGCCTTAGTCTCACAATTGCAGTTCTGTCTCATGCAGTGGCCTATAATTTTATCTTGGAAGGAAAAATAAGTACTTATTCCAGTGTTCCATAACTTTACACATGAATGCCTATTTAATCTCTAAAAATATTCAAAATTGAGAGTCCTCAGTGGTTGAAACCTTTTAACGGCTAACTGAAAAGATTCTAACAAATTGCAAGCTTTTGAGACTACTCAGATCTCTTCATTAGGCATAGACTAATACAAAAAAACAAAAAATGAATAATCACATATTTATACACAACACAGCACAGAAATAATGCAATAAATAAGACAAGTGACGTGAAGCAGAACTATCATTATGGGAGAGTGATAGACAGTTATGGCCATAAATAGTGGAACAGTTCATAGATAAGGAGTATGAAAGTTTTATTGTCCTCTGATTGGGGTCTTGTTCTGTGTTGTGATGCCCCCACAAGATCTGAGGAGCAATTCCTTAATTTATGTAAAAAGACATAAATCCATGCGACAAATTCATTCCTGCTCTGAGTGTGTCAAAGGTTGACATAAGTTTACACTCCCAGACTCTTCTGTCTCTCTGAGATTTGAAGTTACATTTCAAAACAAGTAATTTCATGTATATAGTGCTGTGATCAGGCATACAAAAATGTTTTGCCACAGGTAGATTCATTTTTTTTTCTCTAATTGTGTGGCGAGGAGAATTCATCCTTTTTCTCAGTTTTTGCCCGGTCTCCCCCACATACACCACATTAGATGTGATGCAGCTGACAGTACCTGTGATCTTGTAGTCCTGATGTGAATTGGGGATCTTTATCTTGTCCATGGTCATTATAAATGGACAGGTTTTGCATTTTTTCTTGTTGCAAGGAAAGGTTCCTGAAGCTGTTGGAGAGGACAGGGAGCTTCTGACCGGGTGCCTCTAGTAGTCACCTACAATCCAAATCTGGAAGTGCTAAGGGGAGTTACACAGAAATTACAACCTTTACTACCAAAAGATGCCCGAGTACAATACATTTTTCAAGACCCCCCCACTACTGTGTTTTAGGCAGCCCCCAATTTAAGAAGCATCATTGTAGTAGTCTCGAAAGCTTGCAATTTGTTACCATCTTTTCAGTTAGCCATTAAAAGGTATCAACCACTGAGGACTCTCAATTCTAAGTATTTTTCTATCTACTGGCTAACACGGTACAAAGATATATACATCTTTCTTGTATTTCCTCTATTCATTCTTTGGTAATTGCAAAAAGAGTTTTAATCCATTATTAAACATTTATATCATATTTTTTAGATATTTAATAAATGAATGAAATAGAAATATACATATGACCAAACTAAGTTAGAAAAGCTACAACTTATTAAAGATGAGCAAATCAATTTGAAGTGAGTCAAATTGGCCTTTAACATTACTCTTAAATGTGGCTTTGCAAAAATGCAAACTTTTTCTGATTTGCATCAATCTTGCAAAATAGCCACCAGACAGCTATAATACTGTATTTAGCCTCTTCACAACACAGGACGTACAGTTACATCTTATGCTGTGTCCCTGACTTAGATGTGTGCTCACACACAACCCACATCAATCCAGGCAGATTAACTATTCAGCCATCATCTGCCTCTAACAGTCACGGGTAAAGTGGAATTCCGCCCACTACTGTTAGCCTGTAAACTTGTTAAACGCCACTGTCAATCTCTGATGGAGTCATTTAACTCACATCAGCAGGGGCATTATTTCAGCGTTTAGCTGATGCATTGCTATGTATAGCAGAAGTGGTCAGATGATTGCTGTTTCAAGTCCTCTAAGGGGGTTAACAAATACAGTTAAAGGTGAAAACAAAAAGTTTTCAAAACTGTGAAAAAAATAAAAAAAATACAAAGGATCAAATCACCCCTATTGATGGGCGAACCAGAACAGTAAAGTTCAGGGTCTTTACCGAACAGCTTGTGTCCTTACACGGACCCCAAACACGAACTTCTCCAGATAGTCATTGTTACTTTTCAGTTTTGGCACCCTGAAAATCTGCTGTTTCCCACACTGTCATCTGTGTGACAGCGTGAGAAACATTGATGGCTCTGATCGGCGGGAAGTTTGTTTGGCCTGTTAATGTGCTGCAGTTTCCACACTATCAAATGACAGCATGTGAGCCACCAGCTCTGACAAGGAGGTAAAAAAGTTAACACCGGTCACAGGCGTCGGCTGACGAGAGGACTACTGTCATCATCCTACATATGATCTCACTGATAGCAGCCAGAGCAGGTGAGGCGAACGAGAGTATTCATCAGCTGGCACCTGTGCAATAAATAAATATATAATAAAAAGTAACTTGGAGTCTCTGCAATTTTTGATGACCAGCGCAGGTAAAGGCCGAAAGCGGTAGGCTTTATCATGGCTGATTGTCAAGACCCCTTTCTGACATTGGATGTAAATTTACGCTGATGTCGAACTCCATCCCTTTGATGTGGGCTCTGGCGGTGAGCCCACATCTTTCCCGGGACATGTCAGTAATTCTATTACATAGAGGTGATCTGATCATTGTCTGTATGTAGTAGAGCCGATCGGCTTATGGCAGCTTCTATTCTCCATGGAGACTATTGAAGCATGTCAAAAGTAAAAAAAAAAAGTTTTTAAAAATAATGAAAAAAATATAAAAGTTCAAATCACCTCCTTTTCGCCTCATTCAAAATAAAGCAATAAAAAAATCAAACATACACGTATTTGGTATCGCCGCATTCAGAATCACCCAATCTATCAATAAAAAAGGATTAACCTGATTGCTAAACGGCGTAGTGAGAAAAAATGTCAAAAATGCCAGAATTACGTTTTTTTGGTCACCCGACATTGCATTAAAATGCAATAACGGGCGATCAAAAGATCGTATCTGCACTAAAATTGTATCACTAAAAACGTCAGCTCTGCATGCAAAAAATAAGCCCTCACCCAACTCCCCAACTCGAGATCATGAAAAAAGGAGATGCTACGGGTATCGGAAAATGGAACAAATTTTTGTAACAAAGTTTGGAATATTTTTTCACCATTTAGATAAAAAACATCATATTGGCAGGTCAGTTTTAGCATTTAGTGAACCTAGTAAAAAAGCCAAACAAAAACAAGTGTGGGATTGCATTTTTTTTGCAATTTCACCGCACTGAAATTTTTTTCCCGTTTTCTTGTACACGACATGGGAAAACCAATAGTGTCGTTGAAAACTACAACTCATATCACAAAAACATGTCCTCACACAGCCATATTGACAGAAAAATAGAAAAGTTATGGCTCTGAGAAAAACGGGAGCAATAAACGAAAACGCAAAACTGAAAATACCTCCGGTCATGAAGAGATTAAAAATTATATAAATAAATCATTTAAAAAGCGGCATGGGTCCCCCATTTTTGACAACCAGCCAAGCTAAAGTAGACAATTGGGGGCTGGTATTCTCCTACTGGGAAGGGACCATGCATATTGGCTCTCCCCAGCTTAAAAATAGCAGCCCTCAGCCACACCAGAAAAGACGCATCTATAAGTGCGTCAATTCTGGTGCTCTGCCTGACTCTTCCCACTTGCTCTGGTGCGGTGCCAAGTGGGGTAAAAGATTTGGGGTTGATATCAGCTGTTTTATTGTAAGTAGTGGAAAAGCCACCACCATTCCTAACCCCATAGTTCTATTGTAAAAAAAAACCCAGATAGAATAAAGTACTTTATTTGAAATAAAAAAGCAAAGTAGTACTCATCTTTATACCTAATCCACTGAAGTCTATGTCTCCTGTAAAAGACAAGAAGTAATTAAACACCATATTCCTTACCTGTTAATCCATTAATGGGCCATGTCCCACGATGATCCGGATTGTTTGGATAGCCATTGCATCAGTAGGGTGACTGTTATCCCTGCAGATAGTTCTCATGCAGCGAGGGGTATTCATGCTCCTGTTTCATTGTGAGCCATCTGGTGTGGATAGTGGTTGCATCAGTATTGTGACCGGTATCCAAATTATCCATTACGTCACTGGACATGACCCATTAACAGATTATCAGACGTGATTATGGATTGTTATAATAATGGATTATATTTATATATATATATATATATATATATATATATATATATATATCTGTATTGACTTGCATATTCTCTTGTGAATTGCTCATTACCAATCCTCACATTTCCAATTAAGTTTTCATTTACAGCAGGTCTTTGGCGTTTTTTTCACAGCTCCCATCCTGTGTTAGTGCCTCCAGTGCTGACTATGCTTAAGGCTGGGGACAAATTGACATCAATTCTCTCATGAGAAATAATCAGGCTGATTATGCTTATAACATTCTGTCAGAGTTTGAGCCGAGTATTATCTTACTCATCTGCGATTCTCTTTGACGCAAGAATTAACTCACAGGCGCGGAGAAGATGAAGAACTTAATTTTTCCATTGTCTGTGTTGACGGATATCGAACTGCTCTCGGATGACATCCAAGTGACATCTGATGTTTCACATGCATCCATAGACTTGCATCACCGGATGTCTCTCGCCACTCGCAGCATTCTAAAATGTATTTCTCATGCCGAATCAGCATGACAAAACAATAGCAAATCTGCACTGCCACATAGTATAACATTGTGCCAAAGCTATCTGATAAAACATCGGATAGCCCTAGACTGTATTATTGTGTGAGCGAGCCCTAAAAACATCATGACATCACGGTGGAACACACATCATGATGTTGTGAGAGGCTTATCGTGATATTGTCTGAGTGAGGCCTAGTCAATGACAAAGCGTCACACAACGTGATGATGTGCATCGCAACATGACGTTACAATTCCTAGTCATTACTGGAGATGCTAAACTCCGAACAGGACCAGTGAAGAAGATTGAAGACCTGATATCACTGAAGATCAGACTTTAAAAATATTTATTTTGGGATATGTATATGACAAACTATCTGATTGGAGTTTTTATTTTCTTTCTACATTTATTAGAGTCAGTTCTGTCACTTTCTTTTTTTTCTGCAATAAGTGCCCCATGAGAACAAGTTAGTGAATACTTTCAATAATCCTGCAGAATACTTTGTTTTTTATCTCTATAAATACTCATAAATGTTATACTACTGTTTTCTCTACCATTTATGGCTAATTTTACTTTCACAATGTCTTACTGCAACGTAAGGTGCATTACTTGGCCAAATGTTTTGCCTAATATATTGTTTGTATAATAGTATGCTTATCAGTCACACACAGTTAATCTCATCAGATGAGCACAGGGAGGAGAAATGTGAAAGAAATTTTGGATGGAGAGTTTTTAATGAGCCCTTGGCACAAAATGGAAATTTATAGTAAATGGAAAAACATGATCATAGATTACCTAGAATTCATTATTTTATATGGCAGTACTCTGGCCATTCACCTTGAAAATTTAGATAAAATATCATAAAGTTTAAAATAACTTTAATCTCTAATAAACCTAACAGAATGGACATTGCTAATAATACCATAGAGTTGCTTAAAATCAAGATTTAATCCCTCCGAGAAGCATATCCTGTTTACCTTTCATTCTTCTGAAATGTTACCGACTCAAGGCTTTGACAGCAGATTTATCTATATGGTCTACTGCTGTTGCCTGTAGTGGTTACTGTGGTGAAAAAATGAAATACGCTGATGATCTACTCATTATTCCTATGAATCGACCTTGCAGCCACCAACTGTGATATTCAAAAAAAATCAACTGTACTCAGAAATATCACATCAATGAACACAGACAAAGCTTTCACTAGAGCAGTGGTATGGGCTGCTTAAAGACATTTGATAAACATTAACAGAAGAATTTGCAACCTAAGAACCCCAATGCAATCTGCAATGGTCTATGAGGGAAATCTAGGAAATGAAAGAGGTTGTCCCCTTTGAGATAACTTTTGAATGCTGGCCAAGTTTGTTATTAAAAAACAAACAGCACTATACTAAACCGCCGTGTGCCCAGTGCTTTATTTCCGGTTCTGCTCATCGGTTTTACCTATGTAGACAACGCGAGCTCAGTGATTGGCTGTAGGGGCAATAGTGTAAATAAATAAATTTACTTTTTTTTAACAATGAGCTGAGCCAGTAGGGAAAAGTTTTCCAACAGGGGATGACCCTTTTCAACTCATAAGGTACACATCAGAGGAACATAAGAAGATGACATGTAGGAGCAGTTTGAAATATCTATCAGTATTATGATCACAAGTACAATCATGATATCATTTTGTGTCGAGAGGGCACAAATTGCAGATATAAAAAATAAATGCCTTCATTGCACTTCTGCATGAACAAGTTAATGATAATAAAAGATAATAAAATATATATACACAAAAAAATCTTCTGTATGGTCGCAGTGCAGTGTGATCTCAAGTCATGTCAGTACTTGGTTTGACCACACATTGGTAAAGCTTTAGAATATCCTCATGTTTTTTTCTGGTAACATACTGATAAAGTCAAATAAACCCAGCATATGTTGCTAAGAAATAATTAACATTTTTTAAAAATAATTGCTTTATTATTGTAGTTTATGCTATATATTTCTGTGTTTTCAGTGTTTTGTCGATTTGGAGATAAACTATGCCACTAAAATCTGTTCACTATTTCTCAAAGATTTACTGTATATCCCAAAAATACAGGTGCTTCTCAAAAAATTAGAAAATCATCAAAAAGTTAATTCATTTCAGTTCTTCAATACAAAAAGTGAAACTCATATATTATATAGAGTCATTACAGAGTGATCTGTTTCAAGTGTTTATGTCTGTTAATGTTGATTATGGCTTACAGCCAATGAAAACCCAAAAGTCATTATCCCAATAAATTTGAATACTTTATAACACCAGCTTGAAAAATGATTTTAAAATCCAAAATGTTGGCCTACTGAAACGTATGTTTAGTAAATACAATCAATACTTGGTCGGTGCTCCTTTTGCATCAATTGCTGCATCAATGAGGCATAGCATGGAGATGATCAGCCTGTGGCACAGGTGTTTTTTTATTGTTTTATTTTGAATAGGGTAAAGGGGGTGATTTAAACTTTTATATATATATATATATATATATATATATTTTATATTTTTAAAAAACATTTTTTTCCTGTTGGCATGCTTCAATAGTCTCCATGGGAGACCAGAAGCTGACAAAATCTAATCGGCTTTGCTACATACAGGCGATGATCAGATCACCTGTATGTAGCAGATTTGCTGAGTTGCTATGAGCGCCGATCACTGGCGACCTCTGGTTGTCATGAAAACCTATCCGTGACCCACGATCATGTGGATTTCCTGCCCGTGTTCTGCAAGCTCATGATAAATGCCTATTTCACAACAGCATTTAAAGTGTTAATAGCCACAGGTGGATCTCTATTCCACCCACGGCTGCTCCGGGCACATGTCAACTTTTCAAAACAGCTGATATGTGCTGGGAAAGATGTGGGCTCACCGCCAGAGCCCACATCAAGAGAGAGAAGTGTCGTGCGCAGTACTAGTATGGCACAGTTCGCAAAAGGGTTAAAACACTTAGTGGCTCATGCTGTTTTATAAACATTTTTATGGGTAGTATGGGGTTTTTCTTTTTATTTTATTTTTTTATTGTTCCGGTTATTAATTGTATATTGTTTTTTTAGATAAAAAGATTAAGGATTATTGTGTGTTAGGGTTCGATTTCCTGCTGCTTCACAAGGGGAGTCTCGAACCCATCCCGCTGCGGTCTCCCATTTATCTCCGGCCGCAGTGGAGCCTGCTCAGCAGAGATGTCGGTCCAGGTGTCTTGCCCACTCCTCTACTGTGCAGTGACTTGCTGCTGCCTTTCCTGGATCTGCTATTATAGCCAGTGCTGGAGCAGTCGTCTTTGGAACAAAGTCCTGCGTTTTCCCATCTGAGCATGCACAGAGTGAGATCTCTCATTGGAGATCAGGGGTCACATGTTCAGGTGCTGCAGCGGCTCCTATTGGTCCACCAGGAAGGTCATGTAGCTACGTGTGTTTGTAACAGCTTCTCATTGGTTCTTGTTCCTGGAAGGTCCTGTAGCTGTTGCTATAAAAGGGTAGCATGGCTGGGCCGCCATGCGCTAATATCAATCTTTGTATGCTATGTGCCAGTGTGGTCATGTGTATGTGTGGATAGGGACCCGGCTGAAATAAGCCACTAGAATACGACTTAATCGGTGAGGAGTTTGGTATGGTAGCTGGTCAGGGTCGGTGTCCTAGATGCCCTAGATTACCGGCATAACCGGTGAGGAGTTTTGATTGCCGTATTCAGGGTCTGGCGTTCAGACGCCATAGATTGCGGGTGACTCCCGCGAGGACATTAGCACATGATCACGCTTTATGTACGCTTAGCACTTAACTGTGTATCTGAGAGCCTTACAGGACACAGTGCTTTTTCTCAAGCGGCCCTGTGACGTAACAGGGTTCGCTTTCAACGCTAGTCAGCGCCCTAGCGTGTTTTCTTTGCCACTCAGTTGTGTCTAGTGAGTGCGCACACATCGCCATATAGCGTTGCGGCACCTCTTCTAGCGGCTCTGTGGAGTAACAGAGTTCGCACTCATTGCCACAGCGCATTACGGCGTTTATGTTGGCAGCTCTGCGGGATAACAGAGTTTGCTTCTTGCGCCTTTTTGCCAGCAGCGGGCTTCGCCTGCGCGGTGGACCTCGGGCTGCTAACGCACTTATTATTTATATTATTTTGTGCGTTCCGCCAGCCTTAACATAATATTAGCGCCAGGGTCTGGCTGGTAAAATGGCAGATGACCAGCGTCTGCAGCGGTATATCCAGCAGCTGGAGGGTAGGTTGGCGACTCTAGAGCACACAACCTCAGCGGTGGATGTTACTGCAGTCGCGGTTCAGGCTGCTAGTGTGGCCGCCGCCAGTTTGTCCTCTGCTACCCATGCTCCGACTATTTCCCGCCTCCCACTTCCAGACAAGTTTACCGGTGACAGTAAACAATGTCGGGGTTTCGTCAGTCAGTGCTCCATACATCTAGAGCTTCTGGCTGCACGTTATCCCACGGAGCGGGCGAAAGTGGGTTTTATCATATCCCTTTTGTCGAGCAGGGCGTTGGAGTGGGAAACGCCGTTATGGGAGCGTGATGATAGTGTGGTGCAGAGTGCTCCTCTCTTCTTGGACACTCTTAAACAGGTCTTTTTAGGACCTCGTGTCACCCATGATACTGCTCTTCAATTGTTGGCTATCACCCAGGGTTCATCCATGGTCAGCCAGTTTGCCGTCCAATTTCGGACTCTGGTCTCTGAGCTGGATTGGCCAGATAAAGTCCTTATACCTGTGTACTGGAGGGGACTGGCAGACCATGTGAAAGACGCTCTTGTCCACCAGGGAGATTCCTGGCACACTGGAGGAGCTCATTACCTGATCTACCGCATCGACCTTCGTTTTAACGAGCGGAGGTTGGAGCGGGCCCAGTGTAGGCAGAGGTTCCGGCTGGCGCCCACCTTCGCCAGACCTCTGGAATCTTCCATTCAGGCGTCCGATTCCCCTGAGGCCATGGAGATTTCTCGAGTGAGACCTAAGTCTCGGGCTGCTCGAGTATCTGTGACCTGAAATGCCTGCCAACAAATAGGGCATTATGCTAACAAATGTCCACGGCGGTCGGGAAACGACCGCGTCTAGTAACCATTGGAGGGGGTTCACTAGACACAGCAGTACACGCCTCCAAGTTGTCCTTTAGGGGGACAATCAATTTTGGCTCATCCACTTTAACAGTCACGCTTTGTGTGGATTCTGGAGCCGAAGGAAATTTCATGTCTTCTACCTTCGCTCTCCGCCACTCTATACCTCTGGTGATGCTCGCCAAACCCGTGACTGTTCGAGTAGTGAATGGGTCGACACTGCCTTCACCAATCACACATCAGACCATACCTTTCACGTTGTCAATGTCACCTTCCCATCAAGAGATTATCTCACTTTTAGTCATTCCCGAGGGAATAGACAAGATCTTGTTAGGGATGCCCTGGCTCCATTTCCATTCCCCACACATTGAGTGGAACTCTGGGAGGATATTGGGTTGGGGTGAGTCATGTAAAGGCAGATGTATGAGGGAATGCATTCAGGTGGCCACTACAGAGATGCCCGCAGATTTTACTTCTCTTCCTAATTACTATTGGTCATATGCAGACGTATTCTCCAAAAAGGCTGCAGAAGTCCTTCCACCTCACCGTCCCTATGACTGTCCCATTGACCTCTTGCCTGGAGCAGAACCTCCTCGGGGATGGGTCTATCCCCTTTCTCTCCCGCAGACGGAGGCTATGTCCCAATATATCCAGGAGATCCTGGCGAGAGGATTCATTAGGAAGTCAGTGTCACCTGCAGGGGCGGGGTTCTTCTTCGTGCAGAAGAAGAACGGAGAATTACGTCCATGCATCGATTACAGGGGTCTTAATGCCATCACTGTTAAGAATAAATACCCATTGCCACTGATTTCTGAGCTATTTGATAGGCTACGAGGGGCAAGGATATTTACGAAATTAGGTCTGCGGGGTGCCTATAACCTGATTCGCATCCGTGAGGGGGACGAATGGAAGACGGCTTTTAATACCAGGGACGGGCACTATGAATATCTGGTGATGCCCTTCGGGCTCTGTAACGCCCCAGCCGTCTTCCAAGACTTTGTTAATGACATCTTCCGGGATATGCTCTCCACCTCAGTCGTAGTCTATCTGGATGATATTCTCATCTTTTCCCCAGATATTGACTCCCACCGGAGAGATGTTTGCAGAGTCTTCAACCTCCTACGGGCAAATTCCCTCTAGCAAAGTTGGAGAAATGTGTGTTTGAGCAGGAGTCCTTACCTTTCCTGGGCTATATCATCTCCGCCCAGGGATTGGCTATGGATCCTGCCAAACTACAGGCGGTGATGGACTGGCAAGAACCCCATTCTCTAAAGGCGGTGCAGCGCTTTATGGGGTTCATTAATTACTATCGCCAGTTTATCCCTCACTTCTCAACTTTGGTAGCTCCCGTGGTTGCCCTCACCAAAAAGGGAGCTAATCCCAAATTGTGGTCTGAAGAGGTCTCCAAGGCCTTCACGTCTATTAAGTCCCATTTTGCTAGAGCTCCCATCTTACATCGCCCCGATGTTGATAAGCCATTTATATTGGAGGTGGATGCCTCGTCCGTTGGAGCTGGAGCAGTCCTTTTCCAAAAGGATGCTCAAGGTCGGAAGCATCCATGCTTCTTTTTCTCCAAGACCTTCACACCAGCGGAGAGGAATTATTCCATCGGGGACAGGGAGTTGCTAGCAATGAAGTTGGCCTTCTCGGAGTGGAGATATCTGTTGGAGGGAGCTCGCTTTCCCTTCCAGGTCTTCACGGATCACAAAAACCTGGTATATCTTCAGACAGCCCAGCGGCTTAATTCTCGCCAAGCCAGATGGTCCTTGTTCTTCTCCCGGTTTCATTTCACACTGCATTTCCTCTCGGGAGAGAAGAACATTCGTGCCGACGCTCTCTCTCGCTCTGTGGTGTCCTCGGAGGAGGAGGTGGAGGAGCCTCGGCTAATCGTCCCCACAGAGAGCCTGAGAACAGTGGCCCCGGTTTCGCTAGAGTCTGTGCCCCCGGGTAAGACTTTCGTGCATACTAATTTGCGACCGGAGGTACTCTCTTGGGCACATTCGTCCAGGGTGGGTGGACACTTTGGGGCAAAGAGGACATCTGAATTGTTGGCAAGGACATACTGGTGGCCGCATATGGTCCTTGCCAACAATTCAGATGTCCTCTTTGCCCCAAAGTGTCCACCCACCCTGGACGAATGTGCCCAAGAGAGTGTGTCTCCTGCGCCAAGAATAAGTCTCCACGACAACGGCCAGCTGGGTTACTTCACCCTTTGCCGGTGGAAGACAGGCCCTGGGAGATGATTGGGATGGACTTTGTGGTGGGCTTGCCCAAGTCTCGAGGTTGCACCATCATTTGGGTAATCACCGACCATTTTTCCAAAATGGTGCATTTGGTGCCGCTTCCACGGTTACCTTCTGCACGGGCTCTGGCAGCATTGTTCATTAGGCATATCTTTCGTCTACACGGCATGCCGGACAGAATTGTCAGTGACCGAGGTCCCCAGTTTGCGTCTCGGTTCTGGAGAGAGCTTTGTCGTCTACTCAGTATTGAGTTAAATCTCTCTTCAGCGTATCATCCTGAGACGAATGGGTTGGTAGAGAGGGCCAACCAGACCTTGGTCACCTATCTACGACATTTTGTCTCGGCCAGGTAGGATGACTGGGCATCCTTACTACCATGGGCTGAGTTTGCACTAAACAATGCTGTGGCTGATTCCACCGGACAAACTCCATTCCTCCTAAACTACGGTCAGCATCCGCGGGTTCCGGTGCCCATGCCTGTGTCTTCCGCCGACTCCAGGGTGGCAGACTGGGCTGTGGAGGCACGGGACATTTGGGACCGTACCCAGGATGCCATTCAGGCATCCAAGGAGAGGATGAGGTCCTCCGCCGACGCACATCGGCGCCCCGCTCCAACATTTGCACCTGGGGACATGGTGTGGCTCTCCACCCGTAACATCAGGCTGCGAGTTGAGTCCACTAAGTTGGCACCCCGCTACCTGGGTCCTTTCAAGGTCCTCGAGCAGGTTAACCCTGTGGTATACCGTTTGGCTCTTCCACCACGCCTGGGTATCTCCGACACCTTTCACGTATCCCTCCTGAAACCCGTGCTCATGTCCCGGTTTTCTGAGTCATCTGCCGGGACATCGGGTTCATCTACGGATGACCATGAGGTGAACGCCATCGTAGGGTGTAAGGTGGTACGGGGCAAAAAGTTTTATTTGGTGGACTGGAGGGGCTATGGGCCTGAGGATAGATATTGGGAGCCTGCCGAGCATGTTCACGCTCCGCAGCTCATCGCTGCCTTTGAGCGCAGCGAGGCCCAAAGAAGGTGGGTAATGTTAGGGTTCGATTTCCCGCTGCTGCACAAGGGGAGTCTCGAACCCGTCCTGATGCGGTCTCCCATTCATCTCCGGCCGCAGTGGAGCCTGTTCAGCAGAGACGTCGGTCCAGGCGTCTTGCCCACTCCTCTACTGTGCAGTGACTTGCTGCTGCCTTTCCTGGATCTGCTATTATAGCCAGTGCTGGAGCAGTCGTCTTTGGAACAAAGTCCTGCGTTTTCCCATCTGAACATGCCCAGAGTGAGATCTCTCATTGGAGATCAGGGGTCACATGTTCAGGTGCTGCAGCGGCTCCTATTGGTCCGCCAGGAAGGTCATGTAGCTATGTGTGTTTGTAACAGCTTCTCATTGGTTCTTGTTCCTGGAAGGTCCTGTAGCTGTTGCTATAAAAGGGTAGCATGGCTGGGCCGCCATGCGCTAATATCAATCTTTGTATGCTATGCGAAAGTGTGGTCATGTGTATGTGTGGATAGGGACCCGGCTGATATAAGCCACTAGAATACCGACTTAATCGGTGAGGAGTTTGGTATGGTAGCTGGTCAGGGTCGGTGTCCTAGATGCCCTAGATTACCGGCATAACCGGTGAGGAGTTTTGATTGCCGTATTCAGGGTCTGGCGTTCAGACGCCATAGATTGCGGGTGACTCCCGCGAGGACATTAGCACATGATCACGCTTTATGTACGCTTAGCACTTAACTGTGTATCTGAGAGCCTTACAGGACACAGTGCTTTTTCTCAAGCGGCCCTGTGACGTAACAGGGTTCGCATTCAACGCTAGTCAGCGCCCTAGCGTGTTTTCTTTGCCACTCAGTTGTGTCTAGTGAGTGCGCACACATCGCCATATAGCGTTGTGGCTCCTCTTCTAGCGGCTCTGTGGAGTAACAGAGTTCGCACTCATTGCCACAGTGCATTACGGCATTTATGTTGGCAGCTCTGCGGGATAACAGAGTTTGCTTCTTGCGCCTTTTTGCCAGCAGCGGGCTTCGCCTGCACGGAGGACCTCGGGCTGCGAACGCACTTATTATTTATATTATTTTGTGCGTTCTGCCAGCCTTAACATTGTGATTGATTATTGCATCACCCAGGACAATATTGCGCTTGAGGATCTCTTTGCTTCAAGATGGATTGATATACATTTGCGAAGGACTATGGCCTGACAGTTGAAGATCATCATTCGTCTCTTAAATTAGTATCACTTTATAAGTTGCACTTATTATTAATTCACATTTGCCATATAATTTGGGGTTAATTTATTTTATATGATTGTATCTATTTAATATATAATTGTATGTTAGGGTTAATAGGGATGTTAATATGGGTTTAGCGGTGATTAAAATGCACTGTCACTTTAAATTTGGCACTAATTATGTAATGTTTAATTAAATAATAATTTTTAATGTAATTTTTTGGCACTTATAATTATGATTCTTTATATTGTAATTTTTAGATATGATTAATGATGAATAGTTTCTGTTCAAATGCCGTGATTTCCCCGTATGTAATTTTATGAAATTGATGTTTTTCCTGAAATAGAATTCAAGCGTGTATAGCAGAGTAATTGAAAAAGCATTTGGATCGCAGGCATGACAGATCTGTTTGTGCGCATGCGCTTGACTCCTTCCTTTACATTTCCGGGAGTGTTCAGAAGTAGAATAGCTTGCGTTCCAGCAAGCGTTCCGACGTGCGCATGACCAAAATGATGTTTTATATCAGGAAGTGAGGAGAGCTCGATGCGCCGAAGTATAACAGACGGCAGCCTGTAATCCAATTAACAACGCACACTTGCGGTTTAATTAGCGCTTAGGTATGCATGGGTTGGATATATATACCCCTCAATACCCACCTCTAATACTCCCCCGGAAGAAGTGGGAAGCGAAACGTACGTCGGGGTGAGGGGGAGACGTGTGGGCTGCAGCGCCTTGGGTGTCACCTATCTTTCGATTCACCTCCTGGTAAAGTATTACTAATATATGCTTGATATAGCTGCTAGTGTGGCATGATCTTATTGCTTAATGGAGAGTATGATATTCTAGATGGTGTACTTACCTAAGTATAGCGTGTAGCCCTTATGTTTCCTCTTGAAGTTTTTGGGTGTTTTTTATAATAGTTTACTATAGTTATTTATTTGTAACAGTGATTAAATAAATTTTGATATATTTAATATAAATCACAGTTCTGGAACTCTTCTTTTTGGCTATAATAACCATATAGTCCAATTGTGTTGTTTAATGTTAGCAAAGTGCCAGATATAAAAATCTTATGGACATTTTAGAGAATATTGAATTTTTGCTGTTTTAGTAACAGTTTGTCCGAATATGTAAAGGTCTGAAAATATTTCGGATATAAGAATATGAATATACTAATGATATTTTGCTGTTTTTTAAACAGACCATTTATTAAAATGGACCTTAAAGCCAAAGAAAGCTCTTGGCGTTCTAAAGCCACAGATATTTTCAATTTAAACACTCAAAACGTTTCGTCTCATGTTTCCAAGGACTATAAGGAGTTAATGCAGCGCTACAGAAATGTGTTATATCGTAAAACGAAGCTCTGGTGGAATCGTACTTCACTGGAAAACTATGTAACTAAGAAAATAATACCCAGAGGTCTAAGGGTGCAATTGTATCCAACATTTGACATACAGGAGGAGGATCTAATTAAAAGATGGGTGTCGGCTGCGTCAACATGCTCCTTTGAATTTATTCAGGTGCTGATTGAGAAAAATACCCTATCTTTAGGTGAATTGGATAAAGAATTGGTGGATATACATGATCAGTTACAAAAAGATGTCCCTAAAGAGTCTTTTGACAAATGGCTGAAGGAATTAGATAAAGATACGATCAAGTGGGAGGATGATGTCAGCCAAATGAAATTGAAGAAATTTCAAAGAGATAAGAATGATTACGATTCTGATAAGGTATTTAAATGGCAACAGAGAAAGAAAAATGGCATCAAAAGAAGGCGGTCTAGAAAGACCTCTATTACTTCCAGTATTTCTGGGTCTGCAAGTCATGCCTCTACAAGTGATATTGAGGATCGTAGGGATTTCAATTTGAGGAAGGATACTCGGAAAAAACAGTTCCCAGAAATGTTTAATAAAAACAAACGGCAAAAAGATCAGGATCACTTTAAGGTAGTTAATTTATCTGAGGGAGTTTTATCACCCATACAATTGGAAATATTAGAAAGAGGGTTAACTTTCTCTCCTTCCTCCCATTTAGATCCGTTCTTAGCTATTAAGGATACACATCTTTTTTCTAGAAAGTTGATCTTGAAAAAATTACATCATAAAGTAAATGTTGGTGAAAGTCTTTCCTCCCCAGAAGAGCAGAGAGCTCTAGAAATTTTGGAATCTCTTGAAGAAGAGAATAACCCTTTAGTGGTAAGTAACATTCCTAGCCACTTATATGAAAAATCAAAAAGATTTCCACCTTTGGTATTGTGCCCGGCGGTGGAGGTATTTACTAAATTGGTTTCACAAGATATTGAACAGTTGGCTACTGTAAATAGACACTTGTCTAATTTGTCTGGGGAGGAAAGAGTGGCGTTATATGAATTGAAATCTTGGAGAGATGTAATTTTTAAGCAATCAGTTAAAGGGGGTAATCTGGTTGTTTGGCCGCACCAGATGTATGAAAAACAAGCCTATAAATTGTTAGATGAGAGGACATGCTACCGCAAATTGACTTTTAATCTGTTATCCTCGTTTCAGACTGAATTGATTTCTATCCTTGATAAAGCTTATGATGAGGGTATTATAACAAAAAATTATTGGATAGTTTAAAAAATCAGCATCCAAAATTACCCACATT
Source organism: Oophaga sylvatica (assembly GCA_033576555.1). Classification (NCBI taxonomy): domain Eukaryota; kingdom Metazoa; phylum Chordata; class Amphibia; order Anura; family Dendrobatidae; genus Oophaga; species Oophaga sylvatica. The sequence goes on from JARQOD010000002.1 coordinate 173,652,274, forward strand.
CTATATCATTCCTAAGCTGCACAAAAATTCCATGGATCCCCCAGGACGCCCCATAGTGGCAGGTAATGGGGGACTCTGTGAGACCATCTCAAATATTGTGGAATTTTTTCTCAAACCCATAGTGTGTACCTTACCGTCTTATATTAAAGACACCACATCGGCCCTTCAGAGATTAGATCAAATTCATCTTGAAGGAAATATGTTAATGGTAACAGCCGATGTGGAAGCGTTATACACTTCTATAAAGCATTCGGATGGGTTGGCGGCTACGAGATGGTTTCTACAGACTAGTAATGTGAGTTCCCCCATTGCCGATCTTGTTTTGATTTTATTGGAATTTATTCTGCATCATAATGTATTTACATTTAATAATTCTATATTTTTGCAGACACAGGGAACGGCAATGGGGGCCTCATGTGCCCCTGCTTATGCTAATTTATTTTTGGGCACCTGGGAGAGAAATATCTTTCAAGGTGATCTTATCCAGAATGTGAACAAGGTTCATAACTGGATAAGATACATAGATGATGTCTTTTTCCTGTGGGAAGGTACAGTAGATGAATTAAATCAATTTATGGATGCCTTAAATGACAATGACATTAATGTCAAGCTTACCTTTCGTTATGGTAGATCCTTGGATTTTTTGGATATAAAAATTATGGCAGCTTCTGATGGAAAACTTCACACTGATGTTTTTAGAAAGCCTACGGCTACAAACACATTTTTGCGAGCAGATTCCTCCCACTTGGGATCAACAATAAAGAGTATCCCAATAAGCCAATTCTTGCGGATAAAAAGGATATGTTCTAATGAGAGTCTATTTGAAAAACAAGCTGAGGATCTGACACGTAGATTCAAGGACAGAGGCTATAGCCAACGCTGTATTAAAAGAGGGTATATGAGAGCCAAGAGGGTCTCACGAGATCAACTTTTGTATGGGAAATCAAAAAGTGTTAATGAAAAAGACAAAGAACAGGTAAGATTTATTACGACATATAATAGTCAGTGGAAAGACCTAACTGATGTTATTCGAAAACATTGGGGGGTCCTGAGAGTGGATCCAATTCTTAAGAATATTTTACCGGCTTTTCCTTCTTTTGTAGCTAAACGTTCAGCTAATTTTAAGGATCTTATTGTTAGAAGTCATTATGACTCTCCTAAAGTGACTACTGCAGGGTCTGACTTTGGAACGTAAGGGATTCTATCCATGTGGATTATGCAAAGGCTGTCTAAATTTGGTTAAAGGAACTAGGTTTTCTAATTTTGATGGATCAAAAACCTATGATATTCGCAAGAATCTCACGTGTTCTTCCCAGGGAGTCATTTTTTATGCCCAATGTCCCTGTGTCAAAATCTACATAGGATTAACAACCAGGGAATTGAAGAATAGGGTGAGAGAACACGTGAGAGACATTGCGAAGGCAGCAACATGTGATGATCTTTCACAACTCAAAACCCTGCCGAGACATTTTAAGGAATTTCATGGTTGTAACACCAGAGAACTTAGGATTAAGGCTATAGATCAGGTGACCTTGGGTATACGGGGAGGAGATCTAGGGAAAAGTTAGCACAATGTGAAAGTGTATAGGTTGGGTACAATTGCCCCTCAGGGTCTAAATGAAAATCTGGGATTTGCAGCATTTCTTTGATGGACTGCATTGATGGTTATGGTTCTTGTCAGTAAACTTTTTATGGGTAGTATGGGGTTTTCTTTTTATTTTATTTTTTGATTGTTCCGGTTATTAATTGTATATTGTTTTTTTAGATAAAAAGATTAAGGATTATTGTGATTGATTATTGCATCACCCAGGATAATATTGCGCTTGAGGATATCTTTGCTTAAAGATGGATTGATATACGTTTGCGAAGGACTATGGCCTGACAGTTGAAGATCATCATTCGTCTCTTAAATTAGTATCACTTTATAAGTTGCACTTTTTATTAATTCACATTTGCCATATAATTTGGGGTTATTTATTTTATATGATTGTATCTATTTAATATATAATTGTATGTTAGGGTTAATAGGGATGTTAATATGGGTTTAGCGGTGATTAAAATGCACTGTCACTTTAAATTTGGCACTAATTATGTAATGTTTAACCCCTTAATGACCAAGCCATTTTGTAGGTTAAAGACCAGGCCAATTTTTACAATTCTGACCACTGTCTCTTTATGAGGTTATAACTCTGGAAAGCTTCTACGGATCTTGGCGATTCTGAGATTGTTTTCTCGTGACATATTGTACTTCATGATAGTGGTAAAATTTCTTCAATATAACTTGCATTTTTTTATGAAAAAAATGGAAATATGGCAAACATTTTGAAAATTTTGCAATTTTCAAACTTTTAATTTTTATGCCATTAAATCAGAGAGATATGTCACAAAAATTAGTTAATAAATAACATTTCCCACATGTCTACTTTACATCAGCACAATTTTGGAACCAAAATTTTTTTTTGTTACGAAGTTATAAGTGTTAAAAGTTGACCAGCAATTTCTCATTTTTCCAACAAAATTTACAAAACCATTTTTTTAGGGACCACCTCACATTCGAAGTGAATTTGAGGGGTCAATATGACAGAAAATACCCAAAAGTGACAACATTCTAAAAACTGCACCCCTCAACTGTTCAAAGCCACATTCAAGAAGTTTATTAACCCTTTAGGTACTTCACAAGAATTGAAGCAATGTGGAAGGAAAAAATGAACACTAACTTTTTTTCCCAAAATTTTTCTTTCAACACAATTTTTTAAATTTTGTCAAGGGTATCAGGAGAAAATGAACCACAATATTTGTTGTACAATTTCTCCAGAGTACACCGATATACCATGTGTGGGGGTAAACCACTATTTGGGCGCATGGCAGAGCTCGGAATGGAAGCAGCGCCATTTGACTTTTTTGGCTGGAATTGAGATTGGACGCCATGTCGCATTTGGAGAGTCCCTGTGTGCCTAAACAGTGGAAACCCCCCACAAGTGACCCCATTTTGGAAACTGGACCCCTAAAGGAATTTATCTAAATGTGTTGTGAGAGCTTTTAACCCCCAAGGCCTTCACAGAAGGTTATAACGTAGAGCCGTAAAATTAAAAAATCATATTTTTTCCACAAAAATGATCTTTTCATCCCAATTATTATTTTCCAAAGGATAAAAGGACCCCAAAAGTTATTGGGCAATTAGTCCTGAGTACGCTGATACCCCATATGTGGGGGTAAACCACTATTTGGGCGCATGGCAGAGCTCGGAAGGGAAGCAGCGCCATTTGACTTTTTTGGCTGGAATTGAGATTGGACGCATGTCGCATTTGGAGAGTCCCTGTGTGCCTAAACAGTGGAAACCCCCACAAGTGACCCATTTTGGAAACTAGACCCCCCAAGGAACTTATCTAAATGTGTTGTGAGAGCTTTTAACCCCCAAGCGCTTCACAGAAGGTTATAACGTAGAGCCGTAAATTAAAAAATCATATTTTTTTCCACAAAAATGATCTTTTTATCCCAATTTGTAATTTCCAAAGGATAAAAGGACCCCAGAATTTATTGTGCAATTAGTCCTGAGTACGCTGATACCCCATATGTGGGGTTTAAACCACTATTTGGGCGCATGGCAGAGCTCGGAAGGGAAGCAGCGCCATTTGACTTTTTTGGCTGGAATTGAGATTGGATGCCATGTCGCATTTGGAGAGTCCTGTGTGCCTAAACAGTGGAAACCCCCCACAAGTGTCCCCATTTTGGAAACTGGACCCCTCAAGGAACTATCTAAATGTGTTGTGAGAGCTTTTAACCCCCAAAGGCTTCACGAAGGTTATAACGTAGAGCTGTAAAATTAAAAAATCATATTTTTTCCACAAAAATGATCTTTTCATCCCAATTTTTATTTCCAAAGGATAAAAGGACCCCAAAATGTATTGTGCAATTAGTCCTGAGTACGCTGATACCCCATAGGTGGGGGTCAACCACTATTTGGGCGCATGGCAGAGCTCGGAAGGGAAGCAGCGCCATTTGACTTTTTTGGCTGGAATTGAGATTGGATGCCATGTCGTATTTGGAGAGTCCCTGTGTGCCTAAACAGTGGAAATCCCCCACAAGTGACCCCATTTTGGAAACAAGACCCCCAAGGAACTTATCTAGATGTGTGGTGAGAGCTTTGAACCCCCAAGGGCTTCACAGAAGGTTATAACGTAGAGCAGTAAAATTAAAAAATCATATCTTTTCCACAAAAATGATCTTTCCACCCCCAATTGTTATTTTCCAAAGGGTAACAGGACCCCAAAAGTTATTGTGCAATTTGTCCTGAGTACGCTGATACCCCATATGTGGGGGGAAACCACTATTTTGACGCATGGCAGAGCTCGAAAGGGAAGTAGCGCCTTTTTCAAATGCAGACTTTGATGGAATGTCTGTGGGTGTCATGTCACGTTTGGATAGCCCCTGATGTGCCTAAACAGTAGAAACCCCCCACAAGTGACTCCATTTTGGAAACTAGACCCCACAAGGAACTTTTCTAGATGTGTGGTGAGCACTTTGAACCCCCAAGTGCTTCACAGAAGTTTATAACGTAGAGCCGTGAAAATAAAAAAATCATATTTTTTTCCACAAAAATAACTTTTTGCCCCAAATTTTTATTTTTATAATGGTAACAGGAGAAATAGGACCCCAAAAGCTATTGTGCAATTTGTCCTGAGTACGCTGATATCCCATATGTGGGGGGGAAACACTATTTTGACGCATGGCAGAGCTCGAAAGGGAAGTAGCGCCTTTTTCAAATGCAGACTTTGATGCAATGGTCTGTGGGTGTCATGTCACGTTTGGATAGCCCCTGATGTGCCAAACAGTAGAAACCCCCCACAAGTGACTCCATTTTGGAAACTAGACCCCCCAAGGAACTTTTCTAGATGTGTGGTGAGCACTTTGAACCCCCAAGTGCTTCACAGAAGTTTATAACGTAGAGCCGTGAAAATAAAAAAATCATATATTTTTTCCACAAAAATAATTTTTTGCCCCAAATTTTTATTTTTATAATGGTAACAGGAGAAATAGGACCCCAAAAGCTATTGTGCAATTTGTCCTGAGTACGCTGATATACATATGTGGGGGGGAACCACTATTTTGACGCATGGCAGAGATCGGAAGGGATGGAGCACCGTTTTTAAATGCAGACTTTGATGGAATGGTCTGCGGGTGTCATGTCGCGCTTGGAGAGCCCCTGATGTGCCTAAACAGTAGAAACCCCCCACAAATGACCCCATTTTGCAAACTAGACCCCCCAAGGAACTTATCTAGATGTGTGGTCAGCACTTTGAACCCCCAAGGGCTTCACAGAAGTTTATAACGTAGAGCCGTGAAAATAAAAAAAATCATATTTTTTTCCACAAAAATGACATTTTTGCCCCCAAATTTTTATTTTTATAAGGGTAACAGGAGAAATAGGACCCCAAAAGCTATTGTGCATTTTGTCCTGAGTACGCTGATACCCCATATGCGGGGGGGAACCACTGTGATCGCCTTACTGCGATCTTTGGGAGGCACAATGAACAAATCTACCAAAGGTGAAGAATTGGTTTTCTTTTTTGCGCCGTTCCTCGTGCGGTATTAGTGATTAGGCGACTTTATTCCTCGGATCGGTGCGATTACAGCGATACCAGATTTACACCCATTTTACATGTTTAGCTTCTGTCACACTCTAAAAGATGCTTTTTTTTGAATAATTTTTTGTAAGAATTTTTTGCATCGCCGTATTTTGAGAGCTATAATTTTTCCATATTTCGGCCGACAGAGTTATCTGTGGGCTTATTTTTTGCGGGACGAGCTGACGTATTTATTGGTACCATATTCGGGCACATAACGTTTTTTGATCGCTTCCTATTCCGATTTTTGTGGAAGCAGAATGAACAAAAACCAGCAATTCAGGAATTGTTTTTTTTTTATTTTTTTTCCCCCGTTCCGCGTGTGGTAAAATTGATAAAGCAGCTTTATTCTTCGAGTCACTACGATTACAGCGATACCTCATTTATATATATTTTTTTATGTTTTGGCGTTTTTTACACAATAAAGAATTTTATAGAAAAAATAATTATTTTTGCATCAGTTTATTCCGCGAGCTATAACTTTTTTATTTTTTCGCTGATGATGCTATATAGTGGCTTGTTTTTTGCGGGACAAGATGACGTTTTCAGCGGTACCATGATTATTTATATCTGACTTTTTGATCGCGTGTTATTGCACTTTTTCCAAGCGGTATAATGATACCGCTTGGAAAAAGTATAATTTACTACTTCTTTGTGTTTTTTTTTTACGGCTTTCACTGAAGGGGTTAACTAGGGTTATGCTTTTATAGATGGGATTTTTACGGACATGGCGATACCTAACATGTGTATTTTTTTTGTTTTTTATTTTTTTTATTACATAAAAATGTGTATTTTTTAGGGGATTTTTTTTAAATTATTTTTTAATATTTTTTTTACAATTTTTTTAAAAAATGATTTTTTTCAACTTGTCCCTTTATGGGAATTTCACTTTTTTTACTTTTGATTGCAGTTACAATGCATTGCAATGCTCTGGCATTGCAATGCATTGCAACTATAGTGGAAGCTGCTGTGACATGATCACAGCAGCTTCCCGTAGCTAAATGACCCGGAGGTTGTCATGACAACCCCCGGGTCATCAAGGCAGAGATCGGGCCCTGCGATTACATCGCTGGGACGCTGATCTGAGGCAGAGGGAGCTCCCGACCCTCTGCCTCCCCCCTGTGCTCTGCGATCGCGCTGGATCGCAGCAGTCAGGGGGTTAACAGCCAGGGGCGGTGGGGGCTCCGCTCCTGGCTGTCAGTGCAGGAAGCCTGGCCACTGCAGCGCTGGCTCCTGCACTGATCGTGCTGGGGAAGCTGAAATTTCAGCTTCTCCTGCGCGATCGCTGCTGTGTTTGGTCAGTCAGATTAACTGACCAATCACAGCGCTGTGGGTGCGGGGACCGACGGCAAAGGTCCCCGCACCGCTTGCCGTGCCTGTCAGCTGTCTGTGACAGCTGTCGGCACTGATCTACCACTGCGTGTTTACACGCAGTGGTAGATCAAAGGCATGACGTGCAGAGTCCGTCCTGGTGCCGGAACTGGCACCTTGCCATGACGGACTCTGCACGTCAGTGGACATTAAGGGGTTAATTAAATAATAATTTTTTATGTAATTTTTTGGCACTTATAATTATTATTCTTTATATTGTAATTTTTATATATGATTAATGATGAATGGTTTCTGTTCAAATGCCGTGATTTCCCCGTATGTAATTTTATGAAATTGATGTTTTTCCTGAAATAGAATTCAAGCATGTATAGCAGAGTAATTGAAAAAGCATTTGGATCGCAGGCATGACAGATCTGTTTGTGCGCATGCGCTTGACTCCTTCCTTTACATTTCCGGGAGTGTTCAGAAGTAGAATAGCTTGCGTTCCAGCAAGCGTTCCGACGCGCGCATGACCGGAAATGATGTTTTATATCAGGAAGTGAGGAGAGCTCGATGCGCCGAAGTATAACAGACGGCAGTCTGTAATCCAATTAACAACGCACACTCGCGATATACGGCTGCGTGTAATCCAATTAACAACGCACACTTGCGGTTTAATTAGCGCTTAGGTATGCATGGGTTGGATATATATACCCCTCAATACCCACCTCTAGTACGCCCCCGAAGAAGCGGGAAGCGAAACGTACATCGGGGTGAGGGGGAGACGTGTGGGTTGCAGCGCCTTGGGTGTCACCTATCTTTCGATTCACCTCCTGGTAAAGTATTACTAATATATGCTTGATATAGCTGCTAGTGTGGCATGATCTTATTGCTTAATGGAGAGTATGATATTCTAGATGGTGTACTTACCTAAGTATAGCGTGTAGCCCAAATGTTTCCTCTTGAAGTTTTTGGGTGTTTTTTATAATAGTTTACTATAGTTATTTATTTGTAACAGTGATTAAATAAATTTTGATATATTTAATATAAATCACAGTTCTGGAACTCTTCTTTTTGGCTATAATAACCATATAGTCCAATTGTGTTGTTTAATGTTTTATAAATCTGTCTAATTTTTAAAGGGAACATGACACATGTTTTCCAAATCACGGGCAGCATGTATACAATATCAGTCAGGTATATTTGACTCGCTGAAAGAAAAAATGCCAGGATCATAGCTGCACAGTAAAACTGGGGGAATTGGTCTCTACCCATACATGCACGTGAGTAGAGACCCATCACTCAAAGGGGGTGCATCAGGAGAAGCCACTGGAGACTTACCTGTTAGACCTTATTTTAAAGTATGTTTTTCTCTGAAGTGCCGTAGTGTTTCAAATTTAAATATACTGTACATGGCTGAAATGAAGCAGGCAGGGTCTGGTACATGCTACCCATGGTTTTTCATGACATATATTAGCTGTCGGACTCCAACCTGTCTTGTCTTGACTTTGTGTTGGAAAGGTGTGCCACAATTTCTTCCTTTTTTTGAGCAAGGAATGCCTTTTTTCAGCATAAACAACGCCTATTCATTGATCAAGGCTCAGAAAGTGTCTAGAAAACTAAATAAGATACAGGTTGTGAAAAGTTAATGGCTCAATGAGCCAAGGCTTACTTCTGACAATAGTGGGACTGAAGTTTTCTCTAAATTCCACAGTCATCAACAAAATTGAATGTTCTTGTCATCTTGAACCCAAATAACCGCATTACCAATGTTTTTTTTTCCAAGTACAAGAAACATGCATTACAATATTTATAAATTACATATTAGTATTTATAAATTATTAATCAATAATACATATCTGAATAATTGGAAAACGCACGGTTCTCGGCACCTGTTACCGGAAACATTAAAAATAACTCAGTCACAGAAGTTCCGTATTATAAGCGCTTTATACATTTCCCCTTTAAGTGATCACATTGTATTACTTCTCTCATAAAATCAAACCTTCAAAAAGTAAAATTAAATTTGCACAAGTAATCCAGGAATAATATGGTATGTGTAAGCTCACTGGGGTTTATGTCAGCATTAATATAATATTTCATAGAACTCATATTGATTTTGGGCACTGAAGAAATAGTGCTATGAGGGTTGAGATATATAATTCAAATAATAAGAAAAAAGAAAACATATGAGCTTGTTATCTGTGTCGACTGGCTTCCCATTCATAGCCATGTTGAAAACATGGAAATGTAGGCATTTTATGCAAGTGATATTTTTTATATATTATCGTCTCTGCTGCCATAATTACATGTGCAGTTTATTGTATAGTGTCAATCTGGTCCCTCTAGCCATCTTAATGTAACCCCTTCAATATTAGGTTCTTCTGCATCTTGCAGATCCCAGTGGCTCATATTAAATTAAATTAAATTAAATGTAAGCAATTGCATCATCAACTGTATATTACTGTTCTCTCTTTCCTCGAGACTACACATTATTAAATAAGCCTAAATAAGCAAATGCTCAGTCACTTGCATTCTGACATTGACTTGTCTTTATGTCCAGTTTCGGCTTCTCAGAGCTTCAAATGTATCACAAATTGTAATGCTATTATTGACAGTCTATGTGTACAGTAATATATATTAGAAATGACAGCACATTGAGAAGCAGTACCATTCTTATCTTATTACATTGCCTGTGGCTGTTTGTAATATTAGGCCTCTTTTCCTATAGTGGTGTTATAATACAAGTATCACAGTCATCCAGCTGCTCTTTATAATAACCTCTCTCGCCATTTTTCATTTTTGATCTTCCCACGCTTAGGATTGTTATATAAGGGGTGTACATATATTTGCTCTAGTGGGCGACATTCTCTGTTATTCCAAATAGTCAAGAAAGTGCTACAATAACACTAGAAAAAAAACTCACCCCCAACTGACTGATCCTATTTGAGACCTGGTGCTATAGAACAGACACACTTATATTTCTTTTTTTTTTCGACATAATGATATTACTGATACAGTTACTGTTACATCTTTAATTTAGAATTGTAAAATAACTGCTTTATAATGCCATTCGGTGCAAGAAGGAAAGTGCAATTACATTTATCATTGGCATGGGAGGTAGAGATTAGTCGATAGCTTCAAAAAACTGAATTTTTTATTGAATTTCATAACATTTCACAAGAATCTGATTTTTTCAATTCAATATGTATGGCCTACCTCCATATTGATGAATTATAAGAGGCCGAAAATAGTTCTAAAAAAATGATACCATTATATACTTATCTTCCTTCACCTGTCCTGCCACAAAGCCATCTACCAATCTGGTCCTTTTTTCTTAAGTTACTGGTATGGACTTCACTGGACCATCTTTGGAGTCTTCTGGCTCCTTTGGCATCTTTTGCAATGACTAAAATGTGACGTCATGATTTGACACAATGAACACCATGTCAATTCACACATTCTCAGCACTATATATGACAATGATGAAAGTGGTGAATATGGCCCAGTGAAGACTGGGTCGCAATGTAGTGCCATTGTCAGAAAGCTGGGTTTGCGTACTAGGTCATGGATCTTCCAGCAGGACAATAAAAACAAATATACATCAAGAAGAGCCCAGCAAATAATGAAAACAAAGTGGTGGAGAGTTCTGAATTAACACTCAGAAAATACTTCACTTTGTGGAATAACTTGAAGGGTGCCAACACTTTTGCCCATGATTGTATTTATACACTGATGAGCAAAATGATAACAATGCTTTGAACTTTTGACTTTCAGGTTCCATATTTCACCATCTGTTGCTGCTTCAAACGTGAGACTACCATCATTTTATGGACAATCATCTTGACTATCTCATATATAAATTTGACTTGCAATTATTTAGTATACAATTAGTTATGTAGATTATTGACATATCACTACATTCTTACTGTTTTATTCCTAAAAAATTGTATTATTTTGTTAGAAAAATATTTAGACTTGAGAGTCCTCAGTGGTTGATACCTTTTAATGGCTAACTGAAAAGATGGTAACAAATTGCAAGCTTTCGAGACTACGCAGGTCTCTTCATCAGGCAAAGACTAAAACAAAAACTGAAGAATCACATATTTATACACAAGAGGACACAGGAATAATGCAATAGGTAAGACAGGTGACGTGAAGCAGAACTGTCATTATGGCAGAAGGATGAACATAAATATGACTAGTTCATAGATAAGGAGTGAAAGTTTTATTACCCTCTGATTGGGGTCTGGTATTGTGTTGTGATGACCCTAAAAGGTCAGGGAAGCAGATTCCTTAATTGTTGTAGAAAGACATAAAACTCTGGGATATATTCATCCCAGCACTAAGAGTGTCAAAGGTCATCATAAGTTTATATTCCCAGACTTTTCTATCCTTCTCAGATTTGAAGTTAGATTTTAATATAAGTAATTCCATATCCGTCATGCTATGACCGGGCATACAAAAGTGTTTTGCCACAGGTAAATCCATTTCCTTTCTCTTATTGTGTGGCGATGAGAATTCATCCTTGTTCTCAGTTTTTGCCCGGTCTCCCCCACATACAGACCCCCAGTTGGACATTTAGTACATATAATTAGGTACACCACATTAGATGTGATGCAGCTGAAAGTACCTGGTATCTTGTAGTCTGATGGGAGTTGGGGATCTTTATCCTGTCCGTGGTCATTATAGATGTACAGGTTTTGCATTTCTTTTGTTTGCAAGGAAAGGTACCTGCAGCTGTTGGGGAGGACAGGGAGCTTCTGACAATGATGCTTCTTAGATTTGGGGGCTGCCTAAAACATAGTAGTGGGGGGTCTGGAAATATGGATTGTAATCGGGCATCTTTTTGTAGTAAAGGTTGTAGTTTCCGTGCAGCTCCCCTTAGCATCTCCAGACTTGGATTGTAGGTGACCACTAGAGGCACCCGGTTATTTTCTTCTTTAGCTTTGTAATGTAGCAGGTGATTCCTTGATATTCTGGTGGCTCTTGTAATTTGGTTTTCAAAACTTTCACTCCTTATCTATGAACTAGTCATATTTATGTTCATCCTTCTGCCATAATGACTGTTCTGCTTCACGTCACCTGTCTTACCTATTGCATTATTCCTGTGTCCTCTTGTGTATAAATATGTGATCTTCAGTTTTTTTTTAGTCTTTGCTGATGAAGAGACCTGGTATATTCTGGTGGCTCTTGTAATTTGGTTTTCAATTGTTCTTGGATGGTAGCCCTGGTTCAAAAAAGTCTTTCTGAGGCGACCAAGGTGTTCATCTCTATCCATGGGGTTGGAACATATACGGTTGTATCTGATGGCTTGGCTGTAGACAATAGAGTTTTTTATGTGTTTGGATGGAAACTGTCCCATTTAAGATATGTTGGACGGTCGATTGGCTTCTGATACAGGGATGTCTCTATTTCATTGTTCTTTAGCTTAATGGTGGTGTCTAAAAAGTTAATTTCAGTGCTGGAGTAGTTAAGTGTTAAGTTGATGGTGGGATGAAATTGATTGAACTGTTCATGGAACGCCTTTAGCTGTTGTTCAGACTCCGTCCAGATGATTAAAATGTCATCAATGTAGCGGTAGTAGGCCCGAGGCCTGATGGGGCATGAGGACAAAAATTGCTTTCAAGCTTGGCCATGAAAAGATTTGCATACTGTGGAGCCATTTTACTTCCCATAGCTGTGCCAGTCTCCTGAAGATAGATCTTGTTGTCAAATTCGAAGTAATTGTGGGTGAGGATGAATTTTGTGAGTTTCACCACAGAATCAGCATCATTCCCGGTGTTTCCCATGAAGACTTTGCAGGCATTTAATCCATCCTGGTGTGGGATATTAGAGTACAAAGATTCCACATCCATGGTGGCCAGGATGGTTCCTTCTGGTAGAGAACCTATTGCTGCTAGTTTATTCAGTAGGTCAGTTGTGTCCTGAATGTAGCTGGGTGTATCCTTTACCAGGGGTTTAAGAACACCCTCTACCCATCCAGATACTTGCTCAGTAAGGGTGTCCACACATGAAATAATCGGCCTCCCTGGATTTCCGGCTTTGTGGATTTTGGGAAGCATGTAGAATGTCCCTGTTCTTGGACTTTCTGGTATCAGGTCATCAGCTCTTATGGATTTGTCAGACAGACAAGATACCAACTTGCTTAGTTCCTTGTAATGTCCTGTGTAGGGTCCGACCCCAGTTTTCTGTAGTAGCGTGTGTCCGTAAGTTGTCTGTTTGCTTCCTTCATATAGTCTGATGTGTTCATCATGACTATTGCACCTCCCTTGTCAGCAGGTTTAATGATGATTTCTTTGTTGGTTTTCAGAGACTGTATGGCCTTTCTCTCCTGGGCACTGATGTTGGAGGCTTGTCTCTTGTTGGTGGCTATGATGGTGGATTTTATCAAATGTCTGAATGAGTGTATATATTTATCCAAATGAGGGTTACGTCCAGGTGGAGGTGTCCAGTCTGACCTCTTCTTGGTTATTGGGATCCCTCTTCCTTCAGTCCGAGTGTTTTCTGAATCTTCTGTATCATTGAAGTATTCCCTCAGGCGCAGTCTCCTGAAAAAATGTTCCATATCACTGCAGAGTTCGGTTTTATCCAGGGCCTTAGTAGGACAAAATGAGAGTCCTCTAGAAAGCACGGCAAGATCCACTTTGTTGGGTTTGTAATCTGAGAGATTGATGACACAGTTAGATGCTTTTGTGTCTGGAATGGAGTGGTTGTCAGAGTTGTCAGGTTTTGGTTTTGTTTTGTATCTGTTTGTATAGAGTCCGGAATGGAGGCGCAATCTGTGTAGTTTCTTTTCCTTGTTTTGAATCAGAAAGGTCCGTAGTTTGTTATAGTATTGTTGTAATTTTTGCTCTGTGCTTTCTGTAAGTGTTTTCCTCAGAGTTTCAAATTGTCCTTGGACTTTACTCCTTATGCTGTAGCAGACATGCAAAAGATGGTTCCTTAGTCTTTCAGAAGTCCTGTGACAAAGGTTTTGTGCATAATGGGTATTGTAGGTGTGAAGAATTGGGTTTGTAATCCAGAGTCCTTTGGGAATTAGATTCTCCTTTTTGCATTTAGATAAGAAAAAAATGTCGCTGTCCATTTGTGCACGTTTCTTCAGAAGTGGTTTCAGTTCCATAAAGATGCGGTACATTCTGGTATCCTCCATTTTGATATAGGAAAGATGTGTATCTTCGTACCGTGTTAGCCAGTAGATAGAAAAATATTTAGACTTGAGAGTCCTCAGTGGTTGATACCTTTTAATGGCTAACTGAAAAGATGGTAACAAATTGCAAGCTTTCGAGACTACGCAGGTCTCTTCATCAGGCAAAGACTAAAACAAAAACTGAAGAATCACATATTTATACACAAGAGGACACAGGAATAATGCAATAGGTAAGACAGGTGACGTGAAGCAGAACAGTCATTATGGCAGAAGGATGAACATAAATATGACTAGTTCATAGATAAGGAGTGAAAGTTTTGAAAACCAAATTACAAGAGCCACCAGAATATCAAGGAATCACCTGCTACATTACAAAGCTAAAGAAGAAAATAACCGGGTGTCTCTAGTGGTCACCTACAATCCAAGTCTGGAGATGCTAAGGGGAGCTGCACGAAACTACAACCTTTACTACAAAAAGATGCCCGATTACAATCCATATTTCCAGACCCCCCACTACTATGTTTTGGGCAGCCCCCAAATCTAAGAAGCATCATTGTCAGAAGCTCCCTGTCCTCCCCAACAACTGCAGGTACCTTTCCTTGCAAACAAAAGAAATGCAAAACCTGTACATCTATAATGACCACGGACAGGATAAAGATCCCCAACTCCCATCAGGACTACAAGATACCAGGTACTTTCAGCTGCATCACATCTAATGTGGTGTACCTAATTATATGTACTAAATGTCCAACTGGGGGTCTGTATGTGGGGGAGACCGGGCAAAACTGAGAACAAGGATGAATTCTCATCGCCACACAATAAGAGAAAGGAGAATGGATTTACCTGTGGCAAAACACTTTTGTATGCCCGGTCATAGCATGACGGATATGGAATTACTTATATTAAAATCTAACTTCAAATCTGAGAAGGATAGAAAAGTCTGGGAATATAAACTTATGATGACCTTTGACACTCTTAGTGCTGGGATGAATATATCCCAGAGTTTTATGTCTTTCTACAACAATTAAGGAATCTGCTTCCCTGACCTTTTAGGGTCATCACAACACAATACCAGACCCCAATCAGAGGGTAATAAAACTTTCACTCCTTATCTATGAACTAGTCATATTTATGTTCATCCTTCTGCCATAATGACAGTTCTGCTTCACGTCACCTGTCTTACCTATTGCATTATTCCTGTGTCCTCTTGTGTATAAATATGTGATTCTTCAGTTTTTGTTTTAGTCTTTGCCTGATGAAGAGACCTGCGTAGTCTCGAAAGCTTGCAATTTGTTACCATCTTTTCAGTTAGCCATTAAAAGGTATCAACCACTGAGGACTCTCAAGTCTAAATATTTTTCTATCTACTGGCTAACACGGTACTAAGATACACATCTTTCCTATATTATTTTGTTAGTATTTTGTGAATTCACTTTTAACTTTCAAATTGGCTGAATCTCTCTGGGCATGCTCTTTATCAGATTTAAGTATGTCTGGACCAAAATCTGGTCCCAGACCTCTTCTACACAATCCCAAAGTTAATACATACTGGTCAACTCAATTTGTTCTTCAACTCTCCCCACAAGTGTTCAATTGGGTTGAGGTCTGGAGAATGTGAGGTTAAATTTAGCACCTGTATTTCATTCTTATCTAACAATTTATTCGCCAATCTCAACATATGCTTCATGTTATTGTCCTAAATGGAATATTATGTCATTCTTTTGACACCCACAATACTTGAGTGTACAAAGCAAGTTTTCTTGTAGTATACTCACATGTAGCTCAGCATTGAGACCACCATCGATCTTAGTCAAGTATCCAATGCCATTGGCTGTGAGACAACCCCATATCCTCCACCGAACTTGACAGTTTCTTCAATTTCTCGATCTGTTAGACCTTTTTCCCTTGTTTCTTCCACACCCATTTTCTCCCATCAGAGCCAACAGTATTGACTTGTATCTCATAGCTCTAAATCACCCATTTCCATTATTATACTGTCCACTTTTCAGTTTTTTGCTAACTCAAGCCGACACTTTTTGTGATAATATTAAAGTTGAGTTTTTTTCACCTTTTTTCAGGCCACCAGACTTGTGTAACATCCATCTCATGGTGCTTGCATGGACGTCCGTGATGTCACTATAATGAAGCTTACAAGCCACTTCAACTGCTGTGTTTGTCATTGCATAAGAACTGATGGACCTTTTGATGAGCCAACTTGTTGGCTGACAGATTTTGTGTGGATGTCCAACTCTTGGCTTTTGAATGGAGTGGTGTACTTCATTTTGTATTCTTCAAACTGTAATGGCACTCACATGATGCAGTTTTGCAATTTTCTTGACTGAGAGACTGCTATCAATGACATGGATAATGCTGTTTCTCTTTTCTTGCAAAATCTTTTTTATGGCTGTACCTTGATTGGAACCAGTGAACTTTCGCTTGGTAATCAACCTAATATTACACTGAGATTTAGGGAATGAGAGAACAGATTGTAATTTGTAGTATCAGGAAGAAAAAGATTTGTCCACCACCAGGAGCAAAATGGTAACAATGCAGTGACATGACAAGAATCTACATTACTAATGATATGCAAACTCACAAGTCAAATAAATATATGAGACAGCCAAGATAATTGCATATAACATGATGGCATTCTCACGATTGAAGAAGTAGTGGATGGTGAGATAAGGAAACCGAAAGTCAAAAGTTCAAAACATTGTTACCCTTTTGCTCATCAGTGTATATTTGGGTGGTAAATGCCATGGTTTTTGCGCACATTCTGGTTTTTTTTTTGGATTTTTATTTCTTTTTTAGGCTTTTTTATTTATACTATTAAAACCTACAGGAAAATTCTAGAAAAATGTATCATCTAGAGCATGATGTGTTTAAAATGAAAATAAAATTCAAGACCTAAAAGTGCACGTAAGTGGCGAAAATCACCACAGTGTCTAAGGGTCTGTAGAAGACAGAACTCTTAGTGGTTGGTAGGGGATCAAATACTTATTTCTCACTACAAAATGCAAATAAATGTTTATAATTTATACAATGTGATTTTCTGGATTTTATTTTTGATATTCTATCTCTCAATGCTAAAATTAACCTACCCTTAAAATTATAGACTGTTCATATCTTTGTCAGTAGGCAAACTTACGGAATCAGCAAGGGATCAAATAATTATTTCCTTCACTGTATATTTGAATATATAATGTCTGTGTATGCACAGTATACACAGCATTCTATTTTCAATGTGAAGTGTAAGCATTAATGATGATTGTTCAAGCTAGATCTATTTTGCATGCTTTGCTGCTTTTAGAGAAATAAGCCTCCTGTTATAGATGTGTGAAGCATCTGTATGATCTTCAATCTGTGCACCTCTGGGACAATATACTCATGAGCCACAGAGATTTGCTTTGCAAAATAAATCAACAGAATTCTTCCCAAATCTGCAAATTTCCCAACACATGTGAATCAGTGATCAATTTTGTAATGTATATTTATTTCTAAGTTTTACTATAATCAAATTATAAAATGCCAGATACATTACATTATTTCCAATGTATTAGCCTATTCAAATACAAATAAAAGAAGATGTGAAATCTTGCGTAATTTTCATCTTATAAGGGTAAATCATTTTTATTTTCAGCATGTACTGTATGTATTTTAAAAATCATAAATTTTATAAAGAATGTGCCATTATTGTATTAGAAATACAGATGATATCTGGAAAAACAAAAATATATCATGGGATAAGGACGGCTTTATATTCAATTTCTTTTTGTAATGCCATTATTAAATGTGATAATATAAAATATTAAGTAACAAACTATAATGCAAGGTTGTGCAATTTTGCTTTATTTGGGTCATTCACTTTCCTTAAACAGATTCTCCAAGATTCATTTTATTTTGCCAATAGGCTTCCTGACATAGGATAAGACAAAAATATTGTTACTTGGTCCAGTGCCATCTTTCTGTTGTTGCACCTTTTAACCGGCTTCAATGGTGATGCCGCAACTTTGAAGAATGTGACTGCTGCTGCCAATCACTGGGATAAACGGTCATGAATAAAACCATGTGGTACATCAGCTCACTTGGCTGTACACAAAGGTAGCCATGAGAACACTGTCTTTTTAAGAACTTCCTTTGGTTTATTATAGGCAGAATAAGCTAAGGTGTAGTAAAACAAGCACAGCCCTCTGGGCAAAAGAAGGAAACAAATCAAAATTGTACAACAAAGCACAGCCCTTATGAGAGCTGGGGCTCTCTGCAGACTGAACGGCATCCTGGTATACTGAAAGCAGCCATCAGATGTAGAGAAGGCCATTTTCTCCTTTGCTGTCACGGGTGTGTCGCCATGAAGATCGTCGCGATTACACAATCTGACTTCGCGCAGCTGAGTTTTTGGTGCTTGGTGTTTTTCGGCAGTGAGGGAATTAATTCTCTCACTCTCTGTGCTAGACGAGGTCCAGCCTCGCCCAGCTGCAGTTAATTCTGCAGTAATGAGATTCCTTCAAATACCTGCCAGTCTGCTAGGAATGTGTCGGTGAAAGCATTCATGCAGACCAGCAGAGTGGATCGTGGTATTGTGAAGTCTGAAGTGAAGAGTACCTGGTGTGGTTTTTTTTCCCCTCCTCGCTTTATAATTTATCTCCGTACCCGTTGGTGTTCCCTCTGTTTTTGTGGTGTGAGTTTTTTTTATGCAAGGTGGATTTCAGTTTACCCCTTGTACTGTCTCGTTCGTCTATTACTGTGTTTAGTCATATACCTTCCAGTCCCCTGTGTTGTGATCGGGGTCCTTCTCAGGACTAGATTACTGAAGGTCAGGGATTTGCAGGAGATAGGGTTACGCTGGCGGCCTGGACCTCTGTACCATCAACAGTACCTCCAGGTAGAGGGATTAGTCAGGACCCCAGCTTAGGGTCAGCATAGACCCCGGACCTCCTGTATGCAGTAACAGCGTGACATTTTCACCGACCACTAAAGATTTTCTCCAGCTACCATGGATCCAGTAGCCAGTCTAGCTCGGCAGTTGCAGAGTTTGTCCATGGAGCTGGCGGACGTTAAGTCCAAGGTTTTGTACCCCCTGGAGCAAGCCGGTCCAGAACCTAAAGTAGCTCTCCCTGACAGGTTCACTGGGGGGCGGGACAAGTTTTTTGCTTTCCGGGAGGCATGTAAATTGTACTTTCGGCTGCGACCTCGGTCATCTGGGAGTGAAGAACAAAGGGTGGGGATTGTCATCTCGCTCCTACAAGGGGACCCCCAATCCTGGGCGTTCTCTCTCCCCCCGGGCTCTCCCGGCTCTCCAGTCAGTGGATAGGTTTTTCGCAGCTCTGGGTCTTGTATATGATGACCCAGATCGGGTCTCCCTTGCTGAATTTAAGTTACGTAAGATACAGCAGGGAGATCGTCCGGCGGAGGAATTCTGTTCGGAGTTCCGTAGGTGGGCCACGGACACCCAGTGGAATGACCCGGCTCTTAGGAGCCAGTTTTGTCAAGGTTTATCTGACAAATTAAAGGATGTGCTGGCACAGTATGACCCTCCCACGTCACTGGAAGCCGCTATGGCCCTTGCTATTCGCATTGACAGGCGGCTTCGGGAGAGGTGCGGGGTAATTCCGCCCCCTGTGATGACTCCACCTTCTACTAGGGCCCCTTGTATGGAGGTTCCCCTGGTCAGTCCAGAAGAGCCGATGCAGTTAGGAGGGACATCATTCCGGGGGAGGGGATCGGCAGTGCGCCACAAGACTGGAAGGTGTTTCTTCTGCGGGAGAAAGGGACATTTTATTGGGGGGTGTCCATCCCGTCCTTTGCAGAGTGAGAAGTCGCCGGAAAACTATTGATCCCAGGTTGTGTGGTGGACGGCAATCTGGGAGTAGGTATTTCGTCCCTAGGTCCGTTTCAATTCCTCATGCCGGCGGAGGTGGTGGTGGGTGCGAGAACTGAGAGGATATCTGTTCTTCTGGATAGTGGGGCCAGGGCTAATCTGGTCGATGCTCGCTTTTGCCCGGGTTCAAGGTATGCGACTGAGTGTATTGGCTAAACCCATCCCCATATTCTCGATCGACGCCAGACCTCTCGGTCAGGGTAGTTTTTTGCAAGCAGTGCATAACATAGATCTTCAAGTGGGGGCGATGCATAAAGAACTGTTGTCTTGTTACGTTTTGGAGGGTCTTCCCACTCCTATAGTGCTGGGCCTTCCTTGGTTAACTAAGCATAACCAGGTTATTAATTGGCAATCCAGAGAGATAAGCCAATGGAGTGAAATCTGTAATATAAACTGCATGAATACGGTCATCGGTGCGGTCGCTCCTAGGACCTTACCTCCATTTCTGGTGGACTTTGAGGATGTATTCTCGGAGAAAGGGTGTCAAGAACTACCTCCTCATCGCGTGTATGACTGTTCTATTAAATTGCTCCCTGGGGCCAAGTTACCGAAATCTAGGTTGTATAACCTTTCTGGTCCTGAGAGACAGGCCATGAAGGATTATATTTCAGAGAGTCTGGCTAAGGGCATATTAGACCTTCATCTTCCCCGGTGGCCACGGGGTTCTTCTTTGTGAAGAAGAAAGATGGAGGCCTACGCCCTTGCCTGGATTTCCGTGAACTCAATCGGATTACGGTCCGAGATCCGTATCTGCTCCCACTTATTCCCGATCTCTTCAATCAGATCGTGGGCGCCAAATGGTTCTCTAAGTTGAATCGCAGGGGGGCGTACAATCTGATTAGGATGAAGGAGGGATGAATGGAAGACGGCGTTTAACACTCCAGAGGGGCATTATGAGAACCTTGTCATGCCATTTGGTCTGACTAATGCCCCCGGGGGTGTTCCAACACTTTGTTAATGACATTTTTCGCTGCCTGGTGGGACAGTTTGTTGTCATATATCTGGATGACATCTTAATTTACTCGCCGGATCTGGTGTCTCATCAGAAGCATGTTAGGCAGGTGTTGCAGATCTTGCGGGATAATAATTAACCAAAAAGAGGCCAATTTGTAAGCGCTCATTCATATATATTATTAAATCAAATACCCAAGAAAGTATATGAAAACCAGAGCCAGTTTATAGAAAAATACAAAAACAATTTTATTGAATTACAGAACAATTTAAAAAGACATAACAATCATCGTATATGATATTAATGACAAAGAAGAAGGCAAAAAAACCCTAAAAACCGTTATTCAAAAATGTAAATGCATGAAAAAATGCATAAAGGATACTGATATAATGTCAAGAAAAAATAATGACTATGCTGTGGTATACATATATAGATCTGTCAAAGTGAAGTGCCTAGTGCACATCTCAAAGGGATTATAAATATAGTGTTTTGACATTTGTCCCATCAATAGGAGGATAATCAAAGAATATTATTTAGCGTAATAGAAAAGAAAAAATGTTTTAATGTGCTCAAATGAAACAAAAAAAGGGGGGCAAAATTATACTAATATTAAGAGGCAAGACAAATCATGTATCCAACCTAGGCATGTCATAAATACACAGTATACATAAGCGGAAGGAACTATGTAAACATGAATCAATACACAGGAAAAATATATCAAACGACTGCGCAAGTGCAAATACAGCCGAAAATGCTAACAGCTGATGGGTATAGAGAGGCAGACATGCCTATAATATCGAATAATAATGGTATATACCTAGATGTATACATATATAAAATAGAGATAAGGCTAAAAGATAATGCTATACAAATCAATATCCATATATATATATAGAGGGGAAGCACAAGTATTAGTATATGCAAGCATGAATCAATGCACAGAGTGATATAACAAATGGCTGCGCAAGTGCAAGTACAGCCAAAATTACTAATGTGCTCCCATATATTTTACACAAAAAAAACTATTATACATGCATGTACTACTATAGCCTTTGATATACCATCATATAAGTATACAAATATTGTTGTGTCCCACAGCCAAAAGCATAGAAATCAGAAATATATATAATTCCTGTGAAGATCAAATAAGCATCTAGGCAGAGTGCATATGTTGTTATCGTACTAAGCCTGCCAACATGCATATATATATACACACATGTAAATACCAATGTGGTGATTAAAGACTATAATCCGCAACATGTTGCTAAAGGATTCCTTCCCATGTGTCCACAAGTAACATGGTAGTGCAGAGTAAACTCAATAACACATGGAGACAATAAACACAGATAGATAGAGTATCCAAACTTACTGAATAACGGGCAGGAGAGCCCCTCCAAACTTACTGAATAACGGGCAGGAGAGCCTGTTATTCAGTAAGTTTGGATACTCTATCTATCTGTGTTTATTGTCTCCATGTGTTATTGAGTTTACTCTGCACTACCATGTTACTTGTGGACACATGGGAAGGAATCCTTTAGCAACATGTTGCGGATTATAGTCTTTAATCACCACATTGGTATTTACATGTGTGTATATATATATGCATGTTGGCAGGCTTAGTACGATAACAACATATGCACTCTGCCTAGATGTTTATTTGATCTTCACAGGAATTATATATATATCTGATTTCTATGCTTTTGGCTGTGGGACACAACAATATTTGTATACTTATATGATGGTATATCAAAGGCTATAGTAGTACATGCATGTATAATTAGTTTCTTTTGTGTAAAATATATGGGAGCACATTAGTAATTTTGGCTGTACTTGCACTTGCGCAGCCATTTGTTATATTCACTCTGTGCATTGATTCATGCTTGCATATACTAATACTTGTGCTTCCCCTCTATATATATATGGATATTGATTTGTTATAGCATTATCTTTTAGCCTTATCTCTATTTATATATGTATACATCTAGGTATATACCATTATTATTCGATATTATAGGCATGTCTGCCTCTCTATACCCATCAGCTGTTAGCATTTTCGGCTGTATTTGCACTTGCGCAGTCGTTTGATATATTTTTCCTGTGTATTGATTCATGTTTACATAGTTCCTTCAGCTTATGTATACTGTGTATTTATGACATGCCTAGGTTGGATACATGATTTGTCTTGCCTCTTAATATTTAGTATAATTTTGCCCCCCTTTTTTTGTTTCATTTGAGCACATTAAAAACATTTTTTCTTTTCTATTACGCTAAATAATATTCTTTGATTATCCTCCTATTGATGGGACAAATGTCAAAACACTATATTTATAATCCCTTTGAGATGTGCACTAGGCACTTCACTTTGACAGATCTATATATGTATACCACAGCATAGTCATTATTTTTTCTTGACATTATACCAGTATCCTTTATGTATTTTTTCATGCATTTACATTTTTGAATAACGGTTTTTAGGGTTTTTTTTGCCTTCTTCTTTGTCATTAATATCATATACGATGATTGTTATGTCTTTTTAAATTGTTCTGTAATTCAATAAAATTGTTTTTGTATTTTTCTATAAACTGGCTCTGGTTTTCATATACTTTCTTGGGTATTTGCGGGATAATAAACTGTACGCCAAATGGGAAAAGTGTGTGTTCGCCGTACAGGAACTTCAGTTTTTAGGTTTCCTGGTGTCAGCGTCCGGCTTTCGTATGGACCCTGGGAAAGTGCGGGCAGTTCTTGAGTGGGATCTGCCAGAGGATCTTAAGGCACTACAATGTTCCTGGGGTTTGCTAACTACTACCGGAAATTTATTCGTAATTTCTCGTCCATAGTTAAACCTCTCACAGACATGACTAAAAAAGGGACGGATTTTTCTAGGTGGTCTGACAAGGCTTGTCAAGCGTTTTCCTCCTTGAAAAAATGTTTTGCTTCGGCTCCCATACTCATTCAACCGGATGCGTCACAGCCGTTCATTGTGGAGGTGGACGCTTCTGAGGTAGGGGTGGGAGCAGTATTGTCACAGGGTTCGTCCCCTGGTAAGTGACACCCGTGCGCTTTCTTCTCTAAAAAATTGTCGTCCGCTGAGAGGATTACGATGTCGGCAATAGAGAGCTCTTGGCCATTAAGTTAGCTTTTGAGGAGTGGCATAATTTTTTGGAGGGGGCAGTCCACCCGGTCACCGTCATCACCGATCACAAGAACTTGCTGTATTTAGAGTCCGCAAAACGTCTGAATCCCAGACAAGCTAGGTGGTCGTTATTTTTTACCAGGTTTAATTTTGTTGTCACACATCGTCCTGGGTCAAAAAATGTAAAGGCGGATGCCTTGTCTCGTAGTTTCCCTGGGGCCGGGAAGACGGATGACCCGGTTCCGATCCTTCAGGAGGGGATGGTGGTGTCGGCAGTATGCTCTGAGCTTGAGAAGGAGGTATTGGAGGCTCAGGGGGACGCCCCTGTTGGACCTCCAGGGAGACTATTTGTTCCGGATCACTTGCGACAAAAGGTGATTGAGGCACACCATAACTCAGCCTTAGCAGGACACCCAGGGAGTAAAGCAACTGTGGATCTCCTCTCGTGGCAGTTTTGGTGGCCTAACTTACATAGGGAGGTGGTAACTTTTGTTGCCCCTGTGGGGTTTGTGCGCGCTCTAAGACCCCACATACCCGTCCGTCTGGGGCCCTCTACCTTGAAGATCCCGGAGCGTCCGTGGACTCATCTGTCTGTGGACTTTATTACGGACCCCCGCCGTCTTCGGGTAAAACAGTCATACTTGTTGTAGTGGACAGGTTCAGCAAGATGGCTCATTTTATCGCTCTTCCTGCTCTTCCTAATGCTAAAACTCTGGCGCAGGTGTTCATTGGGGAGATTGTGAGGCTTCACGGGGTACCCTCCGATGTGGTGTCGGATCGAGGGTCTCAGTTTGTGTCCAAATTCTGGAAGGCATTTTGTACACGGCGGGGGATGCAGTTGTCGTTTTCATCCGCAGACCAATGGTCAGACAGAACGTCTGAACCAGAGTTTGGAGACATATCTCCGGTGTTTTGTGTCAGAGAACCAGGAGGACTGGGCTTCTTTCTTACCTCTGGCAGAGTTTGCTCTTAACAATAGGCGGAGCGAGTCCACTGGTAAGTTCCCGTTTTTTGGGGCATATGGTTTTCACCCCAGTTTTGTACTTTCAGTAGGGGGGGCTCTTCGGGGGTTCCTGAGGAAGAACGATTTTCGTCATCACTTGCTTCAGTGTGGAGAGGAGTGCTGAACAATCTTAGTACTATGGGGAACCGATACAAACGTATGGCTGACAGGAGGAGAGTGTCTGGTCCGGACGTATGTGTGAACGATCGGGTATGGTTGTCTACCAAAAATATAAAACTCAAGGTTCCCTCTTGGAGACTGGGTCCCAAGTTCATCGGGCCATACAGGATCAGTTCTATAATTCATCCGGTGGCATTCCGTCTTGACCTCCCCCCTACGTTTAAAATTCACAACGTGTTCCACAGATCTTTGCTTAAGAGGTATGTGGCGCCGGTGATACCGTCACCTTTACCTCCTCCTCCTGTGGTGGTCAATGGTAACTTGGAGTTTCAGGTGTCGAAAATCATCGATTCACGTCTTAACCGCCGGTCCCTTCAGTACCTGGTTCATTGGAGGGGGCATGGTCCTGAGGAGAGGACGTGGGTTCCTGCGTCGGATATTAACGCAGACCGATTAATTTGTGCCTTCCACACGACTCACCCGGATAAACCTGGCTCTGAGGGTCCAGAGGCCCCTCGTAGAAGGGGGGGTACTGTCACGGGTGTGTCGCCACGAAGATCGTCGCGATTACACAATCTGACTTCGCGCAGCTGAGTTTTTGGTGCTTGGTGTTTTTCGGCAGTGAGGGAGTTAATTTTCTCACTCTCTGTGCTAGACGAAGTCCAGCCTCGCCCAGCTGCAGTTAATTCTGCAGTAATGAGATTCCTTCAAATACCTGCCAGTCTGCTAGGAATGTGTCGGTGAACGCATTCATGCAGACCAGCAGAGTGGATCGTGGTATTGTGAAGTCTGAAGTGAAGAGTACCTGGTGTGTTTTTTTTCCCTCCTCGCTTTATCATTTATCTCCGTACCCGTTGGTGTTCCCTCTGTTTTTGTGGTGTGAGTTTTTGTATGCAAAGTGGATTTCAGTTTACCCCTTGTACTGTCTCGTTCGTCTATTACTGTGTTTAGTCATATACCTTCCAGTCCCCTGTGTTGTGATCGGGGTCCTTCTCAGGACTAGATTACTGAAGGTCAGGGATTTGCAGGAGATAGGGTTACGCTGGCGGCCTGGACCTCTGTACCATCAACAGTACCTCCAGGTAGAGGGATTAGTCAGGACCCCAGCTTAGGGTCAGCATAGACCCCGGACCTCCTGTATGCAGTAACAGCGTGACATTTGCATTTTGGGACAGAAGAATTTGCAGGTACCCTTTTGTTAGATCCAAGATGGTGATATTTCTGGTTGGCCCTAGCCTCTCAATGAACTCATCGACCCATGCTAAGCACATGCTAAAGAGGAAGAAAGAAATGCTTATCAAATGGAAAGAGGGAGGCATATCTAAAGAAGAATATAATGCTGTCTGTAGAACCTGCAGGGTATGAATCAGATTATCTAAAGCTGACAATGAATTAAGTCTTGCAAGAAATGTCAAAAGCAATAAAAAAGGATTTTGGGGATAAGTCAAAAGTTAAAGAAAAGTCAAAGATGCTACATGATTTACACAGGATGAAAATGATGAAATAGTAAGAAAGAATGTTGCGAAGGCTGAACTTTTAGATTTCGATTTAGCATGTTTTCTCTCATAAAGAAAATTTAACACCAACTGATCTTCACTGTCCTATTAAAGGAATAGAAGAATCCAGGATATCTATAAACAGAAAGAAAGTGAAGAAACACTTAGCTAACATAAATGAATTTGAGTCTCTAGTTCCATATGAATTACATTCCAGAGTACTGAAGTAGATAGCAGAAGTAATTTTTGAACCACTCTTCATAATCTTTGTAAATTCTTGGAGAACAAAAGAAGTCCCAGAAGACTGGAGAAGAGCAAATGCTACTCCTTTCTTCGAAAAGGGGAAGAAGGTGGACCCACGGAACTATAGGCCGGAGAGTCTGACTTCTATACCAGGAAAGATATTGGAACAAATTATTAAACAACATGTATTTAAGTACCTGGATATGAATGAAATGATTAACCAGAGTCAGCATGGGTTTGTAACTAAGTCATGTCAGACTAACTTAATTTCTTTTTATAACAGAATCACTGAATGGGTGGATCTGGGAAATGCTGTAGATATAGTATATCTTTACTTCAGCAAAGCATTTGACAAAGTATTTCACCCAATTCTTATTGAAAAAATGACTAAGTATGGAATGGACAAGGCAACTGTTGATGGTGGATTTACAACTGGCTTAGTGATCGGACCCAGAGTGGTCATAAATGGCTGCACAGTTGGAAGAATGTCTCAAGTGGGTCTCTGTCCTGGGCCCTGTATTTTTTATCAATGATTTAGATGACGGGATTGAGGGTAAACTGATTAAATTTGCTGATGACACAAAGCTAGGAGAGATACCTAATACTAGAGAAGAGAGAGAGTGGATTCAAAAACATAAATAAACTAGAGCAGTGGGCAGCAACTAACAGAATGGTTTTTAACAGGGAAAAATGCAAAGTACTACATCTGGGCAATAAAAATGAAAAAGCATATACAGAATGGGAGGAATAGGGCTAAGCAACAGCACATGTGAAAAGACTTGGGTATACTAATAGATCACAGACTGAACACGAGTCAACAGTGTGATGCAGCAGCAAAAAAGGCAAAACAATTCTGGGATGTATTAACAGAAGCATACAGTCTAGATTCACGTGACGTCATTATTACCCTCTAATCCTCTTTGGTCAGACCTCATCTGGAATACTGTGTCCAATTTTGGCACCACATTAAAAAAAGACATCAACAAACTGTAGCAAGTTCAGAGAAGAGCGACCAGAATGGTGACTGGTCTTCAAACCATGTCCTATGAGGAATGGTTACAGGATTTGGGAATATTTAACTTGCAAAAATGAAGACTGAGAGGAGACTTAATAGCTGTCTACAAATATCTCAAGGGCTGTCACATCACATCATAGAAGGATCATCTTTATGCTCATTTGCACAAGGAAAGACTAGAAGCAATGGATAAAACTGAATGGGAGGAGACACAGATTAGATATTAGAAAAAAACTTTTGACAGAGTGATCAATGAGTGGAACATCTGTCTGGGATGATTTATTGAATCCTGCTTTGAGCAGGGGGTTGTACCAGATGACCCAGGAGGTCCTTTCCAACTCTACTATTCTATGATTCTATGACCCGGGGCATCGGATACGTGTCATCGAACTTGGACACCTCATTCAGCCTCCTTTAGTCATTACATAACCACCACTCTCCATCTGACTTCAGCACAAGGATAAAAGGGCTGGACCAGCTTCTCTTTGACTCCTTGATGATGCCAGACTCAACATCCTCCTCACCTCTTTGGAGATCACCTCATGAATCCATTACGGCTTTTTTATCCCTGGTTGGTAGACCTTGTAGTTGACGTCACTCAATTTTTCGACCACCTCGTATGGCCCTTGCCACTTGGGCAGAAACTTCCTTTCAACTGTGGGAATCAACACCAACACCCGGTCTCCAAGTCTAAACTGCATCAGTCTTGCCGACCGATTGTAGAACCTTGCCTGGCCCTCTTGGACTTCAAAGCGTCTCTCCATCACAATCGGCATCACACTAGCGATCCTGTCCTGGATGTGGGCTACATGTTCGATAAAGCTTCGGAGACGTGTTAGCCCTGCTTCCAAGGTCTCCTTTTCAATGTCCAGAAGTCTCAGAGGGTACCGCCGTATAACAGCTGAAATGGTGTGAACACTGTAAAGGCCTGTGGGACTTCTCTAATGGCTAACATTAGATACGGTAACTGGCAATCCCAGCCCCGCCTTTCTCCTCCATGACCTTCATCAGCATAGACTTCAAGATCTTGTTAAATGTTTCCACAAGGCCATCCATCTGTGAATGGTACGCAGATGTCCTGAGTTGGGTAAGCTGCAGGGCTTTATATAACGCTCTCATTACCTTGGACATGAACGGTGTTCCTTGGTCTGTCAGAATCTCCCCGGGAGAAAATATTGACTAGATCAAAGGCTATGTTCCTGGATGAGAAGTTCCGCAGTGGTACCACCTCTGGGTACCGTGTCACATTGTCCATGATCATGAAGATGTATCAGGGTGGAGATAAGGTCAACACCCTCCAACCCGCTCTATTGATGTCCACATAAAACTCAGCCCATTATACAAATTAGCTGTCACTGCACACAGTGTCCTGAAGGAAAATCTGTTTTTTATATCACTATCTCCCCTCCAGCACTTTACCAGTGACTTTGTCACAACCCCTATGCACATTAGATAGCTATAAATCAAATGATCATTCAGCAGATAGCTATTTATACAAACTTACCAATGGATAGGAGCACTTAGCTTGCCCAAGCACTCCTGTGTTCTCCATGAAAAATTAGCTGGTATAGTCCTGTGTCCACTTCAGATTCCTTGGCAGCATTTGACAGTGAATGGGTCAGCTCAGTTAGGGGGCTATTATATTGCAAGTTAATCATGAACGTGCATTGTTAAAAATTTCTGGACAGGCTACTGATCACCGGATAAATGAGCAGAACACTAGTTCTTTGGGGGGAAATAATCTTTTATGCAGCATAGAATATCATCATTCTCTGTAGTGCATTTTAAACCGGTGTCCTGTGTAATGGCAGACTGTGCACATTGAGCGATGTATTATAGATCGATCAGTATGCAAAGTTTGCTTAGGCTGTATGTGTGAAAAGGCACTTAAACAACCACTGATCAGTAAAAGTTTTAAGATCAGCAGTCACATTATGCCTCCAGTTGCTCTGCGTAAATGGACTCTAACTTTTGAGATAAGCTGCTGCAGTGCAATACTTAGAGGAGAAGACAGGTGACCCTGATCCTTTCACTGCCATCATATGTTCTCCAACAGATAAATGCAGCTTAATGCAGGGGCAAATAGTCTGGGAAAAATCCAGCAATTTCTTTTACAGGGATGAATTACAAGTATCCTAAATAGTCAAAGGAAATGTCAGCTCGGCGAACAAAATGTCGCAACATTAGCAAAATTTGTTTTTTACAAACTTTGGATTTCTTTTCCTCACTTAAATAAAGACGAACCTATATATGTTTGGTGTCTACATAATCGCATTGAAATGGGAAATCATATTTTCAGGTTAGGTCTACATTTAGTGAACATGGTAAATAAAAAACTGAAAAAGCAAATGTGGAATTGCATCTTTTTTGCAATTTTATTTCACTTGGAATTTTTTTCCTATTTCTAGTAGGCTATATGGTAAAATTAATGGGGTCATTCAAAATTACAACTCATCCAACCAAAAGCAAGCTCTCATAAGGCTATATTGATCGAAAAAATAAATGTCTCTGGGAAAAATGGGAACAAAAATTGAAAGTGCAATTAAACGGAAAATCGCAGGGTGGTGAAGAGCTTAATGGGGGCAAATATATTGCAGTATGCAGCAAGCTCACCTAGTGATGGCTGCCGGCATCTTGAGTATTATCGTGCAACTGTGTATCCTCTGCAGGAAATTTTTATTTTCAAAATATGGAGTTTTGACTTTTATAAAGGTATATCAGAAAACTAATGAGTGCAAACAACTGTGCTTGTTTACATAAAAAATAGTTAGTGGCAGTGCACAAAGTTGAACCTTGAGGAGAAAAAAACATGTAGTTACATGAAAGTTGCAAAAAGTTTATATTTTGTCTTTAGGAGCTTAATGATAAAATTTCATGCAAGGAATAGTGGCCTTATGCTTAAAGAAGGGAAAAAGAAGAATGCAAACCTCTGAAAATATTAGTAATACTAGATATATTGTGCGACCTCTAATTATATTATTTCCTAATAAAGTTTTCTCATCTCTTTTGTATTATAATAAAGCATTAAAAGAAGAAAAAGCAGAGCACTGTTTCGATTTCCTAGGCTCCCATATTCCATGCAGAAACATCTGCTGTACAGCTGTTTTTAGAATACAGGGCTGGTCTACTTTAAGACATATATCTCTTAAATTAACACATGCAGAAAACATCAATTATTATAACATAATCTTAAATAATACTTACATGGACTTTCCACTCATTATGACTAATAAGTGTCCAAATAACAATGCCTAAATATTACCTACACATATTACCAACATAATGCCACCATATAGTTTCAGAAAACACTGCATAGTTTTCCCACATAGTACTACCAATCAATTCAATCAATCCATGTCAAACTACCCCTAAGAATCCAAATGAAACTGCCATAGAAAAACTAAGGTCAGGATTATACTGAATAATCACATCTATTAAGTGAAAGCTGATTGGCTGCAGGCAAGCTGGTGGGCCCACCAAAATCCTATGTGCACAGAATAATTGTTAATATGATTGTCCTGTGCTCATAGAACATCATTTTAATGTCAGCAAATCGGCTTTTTACACACGAAGATATATTGTCAATAAAATGAATTTTAACCTTGCCAAAAATGATTACACCAGACTAATGAGCGTTTTGATCAGTCATCGAAAATTTGCCGGCCTATTTAGAGTGGCAAATTATTGGGAATGAAAGCTCTCATGGATGCTCATTTCACCAATATCGTTGAATCTAAATATACCTTTAGTAATAGAAAGGTAAAATACTGTTACATCTGTCAGGGGCACAGACCCAAAAAAGCTACCTCTGACAGACTAGACACAAGCCACTTTGTCTGGCAGATACCAGAGAACCCTAGCCTTCATCTTAACCCCTTAACAGTGATCTAGTCTTAAAACGCTTTCCAGTGGATTACTTCCATGGAAGGGCTGCTGCCTGGAGAAGCGAACCAGGACAAAAGAATGGTCTTGTAGCCGAGTCAAAACAAAGAGAGCAGCAAAGGTTCAAAATTGTCAGGCAAGAGAAAAGTCAATAGACATGCCAAGGTCAAAACAGACAACCTACACATTAAACAGGAGCAGAGAGCACAAACCTAAACAAAAGGAGCAATAAGATGGAACCTTTAGTAGAGTGTGGTGCTTTCCAATTTGCTGAAGCCAGCAGATAATAATAATTTTATATAGCGCTAACAAATTCCGCAGCGCTTTACAGTTTGCACACATTATCATCGCTGTCCCCGAAGCAGCTCACAATCTAGATTCCCTATCTGTATGTTATTGGAATGTGGGAGGAAACCAGAGTACCAAGAGGAAACCCACACAAACACAGGGAGAACATACAAACTCCTTGCAGATGTTGTCCTTGGTGGGATTTGAACCTAGGACTCCAGCCTGCAAGGCTGTAGTGCTATCCACTGAGCCACCGTGCTGCCCATGGAAGATAGTAACATTAGCTGGATAGCACACACATCCATACTGTCAGAATGGACAGCACTGCAGGTCCTAGCCACAAAACCTTAGTAGGTGGACAGCGTCTACATTGTTGAGAGCTTCTGGTTCCAAAATCTCTTCTCCCACCAGCGCTGAATAAGGGGCACCTAGTGAAAGAAGATGTTGCAGGAGCAGTTCCTGGGGAGAAGAGACCAATACCTGGAACTTTAGGGCAGAAATAAATTAACAGTAAAGATTCTGGCAATAAAGGTATTGAAGATAGAAATGTTACATTTTTACATATCTCTATATCTTTATCTGTGCGATCCATTTTTGGATTTGTGGCAGATCTGTTTTCTCTCAGGTTAAAACGTTTTTCCTTTCAGGCAGCGGGGGTTCATATCAGTTTTTCCCCACTGGCAAGTTGATGTAATTGCATTGCTGCTGGGTGAGCTGATGTGGGCGGTGACCACTTCTACCTTCCTTTAAAAGGTCACCTGATGCATCAGCTGACTGTTGGTGTTAGAGCATTCTACAGTGTCCAAGCTGGAGGAAGGAGCTCTCTGGTGCTTTGCTGAGTTTGCTTTTCTGGTACTTCATTCTGCTGTGCGGTGCTTTGCAGCAGAGAAAGCTAAGTGTTGTATTTTTGTTACACTGTCCTTTTTGGTGTCTGTCTTTCCATTCCTTCTTGTTGTATTAGTGCAGTGGTGGGACTAGTGCTCTCACCTTCCAGCTCCCTACATAGGTACAAGAGCAGGGCAAGTAAGGGATTAGGTATCCTGCTCGGAGACAGAGTGAAAGAACCCATATAGGGCTAATTGGGTAGATCAGGGTACATCCTCAGGTGAGTGCAGGAGGTTTCCATTCCCCCTTCCCTATCGACAGGGCCCACAATTGTTATTGTTTCCCTGGAGTTCCCTCGTGTGTTGTGCCATCTGTTAAATGACCACTCATGATGTCGTGTCACACCGCTTCAGTTACATTGTGACACTATCTATAACATGCACTACAAGACAAATAAAAATACATTAAATATTAGTAAAAATATTATATATAAACTAATATAAATACATATATAGACATTTGCAGTCTGATTAGAAACAGGAATGGTGGTAAAGCAGTGGATAAATGTGCCAATAATGGTGAGCAGCACAGCTTTGACATGCTGCTCCATCGTAGCTATAAGTCCTGATTTGCATAGGCTTTAACATCTTTAATATGACTCATGATATAGATAACCACAATGAATATGTAACACAGTCATTACTAGCTCTGATTAGCATAATCTCTTGTCTGAGTGTTGATGTCTTTATTATTTCATTAAACCCTTCTAATATTACGACATTACAGCACCCGTGAACCAGTTTCTCAAAGAATATGTTCAAAGAAATGGCTTAAACAACTACTTACACAGAAATACTGCTCATTAAGATTTGACTAGCTTATTTAGTAAAACCAACAATATAAACACAAGGCAAATAAAACAGTCTTGAATGTACAATACGATTCAACAGGAATAATAGTTATAAACTAATGGATTGTGATACAGAAAATCAGTCTCATGCTACTGGTATGTGACAACCACATTTCATATATCCTCAGCATTTTACTGCAGATATATGTATCACTTGGATTACATACATTTTCTTTCATACCTATAACAAAAAGTTACACTGGATAATTAGCACTTGGATATCTATTACTAATGCCACTGACTCGGAAGCCTGAAATCAATGCTTGAAATAATGCTTGTAACAATTCACACAAGGTAGAATAATCACATAGTAGAGTAAACTTAAGGGGGTATTCCCATCTCCAAGATCCCTTCCCAGTATGTAGCAGATGTAAAAATAATAATATTAACAAATACCTCTAATTAGAAATGTAGTATAATTCTTCTAATTATCTATGTTGCTTTCCCCATGTGTGTGGCAATAGGTATCCACTCATATAGTGACAGCTACTGTAGCTAAATAATTAGTTGTTAGTGGTCATCATAATCATGGACAGGGGTGTACATAGTATTCCTAGGGTCCAATAGCAGAAGTTCTAAGTGGGCCCCCAAGAAAAAAAAACAATAATAGTCACAGAAGAATATATCTCATGTCGCAGTGGTTACAAAGTAATTTTCCTCGTTCTAAATCCCTAGATTCCTCTTTCACTGCAACCATAAATTATGGCAACACAGTATGATCCCTCAAATGTGGCATGCACACAGTCCTTCATGCAGTATAATTGGTCTACATCTACATACACTATAGTGTCCCCACACCTCACCACACTGTATAATTGCTCCTACTGCCCCTCCAAACAATATAATGACCCCAACAATGCCCTCCCCACAGTATGATGGGCATCACAAGGGAAAATTGCTTATATAAAGTTTAATGGACCTCAAATAGCAATCCATAAAGTATAAGTGCTCCTTCATAGCCCTCGAAATTATATAATTGTCCCAACATAGCCCTCATATATAGTAATATAGGCCCCATAATCCTCTGTAAAGGATATTGCACACAATAATCCTCCATATAGTATAATTCACTCTCCATAATCCTCCACATAATATATTGCACTCCCATTGTCCTCCATATACTATAATGCACTCCACAGTCCTCAATATAGTATAATGCACTCCTAATAATATTCCACATAGAAAAATACATCCCCATAGTCATCTATATAGTATAATGAACCTACAGAGTCCTCAATATAGCACAGTGAGCCTCATAATTCTCCATGTAGTAGACTGCACCCATTAGTCCTCCATATAGTGTAATGCACTTTCCATAGTCCTTCATATAAAATAATGCACTCCCCATAGTCCTCCAGATAGTATAATGCACTCCTCATAATCCTCTATATAGTTTCATGCACCTCTTATAGTCCTCCATAGGCATATCCATAGAATATGATTAGTCATGCAGATTCTTGTCATGCCACTGCGTTGTTACTGTTTTGCTCCTAAAGATCTACATTTTAATTTTTATTTTGTTAGTATTTCTTTAATATCCACCTTTTGTCTTTCTACACTTCCTGAATCCTTCTGAGCATGTTCTCAGTCAGATTCAAACATGTATAGACCGAAATTTGATCTCAGGTCTCTTCTACATTTCAGTATTTTCTTTATTTCTACTTATAAGTGTTTAACTGATCTGAGGTCTGGAGACTGTGGGGGTCATTTCAGCAACTTCATTGTCATTGAACCATTCCTTTAACAACCTTGACTCTTGCTTTGTGTTGTTACCCTGTTGGCATAATATGCTGTCCTTTTCATACCCATAGTACTTGAATGTATGAAGTGACTCCTCTTGTAGGATGCTCACATATACAGTACAGACCAAAAGTTTGGACACACCTTCTCATTCAAAGATTTTTCTATATTTTCATGGCTATGAAAATTGTAGACTCACACTGAAGGCATTAAAACTATGAATTAACACATGTGGAATTATACATTACACTTTACAAAAAAGTGTGAAACAACTGAAAATATGTCTTATATTCTAGGTTCTTCAAAGTAGCCACCTTTTGCTTTGATTACTGCTTTGCACGCAGAAAAGGTGATTGGATGGATTCTACATGCCTGGTCCCACCGTGAAGCATGGAGGAGGTGGTGTGATGGTGTGGGGGTGCTTTGCTGGTGACACTGTTGGGGATTATTTCAAAATTGAAGGATACTGAACTGGAATACCTACTACAGCATCTTGCAGCAGCATGCTATTCCAATCCGGTTTTGCGTTTAGTTGGAACATCATTTATTTTTCAACAGGACAATGACCAAAAAACACCCCAGACTGTGTAAGGGCTATTTGACCAAGAAGAGAAGTGATGGTGGTGCTACACGATGACCTGGCTCCACAGTCAAACAGACCTGAACCCAATCGAGTTATGTTTGGTGAGCTGGACCGCTCACCGCTTCAATCTTGAATAAATCCCCACAGTGTCACCAGCAAAGCACCCCAACCCATCACCACTCCTCCATGCTTCACGGTGGAATGTAGATGTAGAGTCAAGCGTTCACCTTTTCTGCGTGCCAAAGCAGTAATCAATGAAAAGGTGGCTACTTTGAAGAAACCTAAATATAGGGCTATATTTCAGTTGTTCACATTTATTGTAAAGTGTAATGTATAATTCCACATGTGTTAATTCATAGTTTTGATGCCTTCAGTGTGTTCACAATTTTCATAGTCATGAAAATACAGAAAAATCTTTAAATGAGAAGTTGTGTCCAAACTTTTGGTCTGCAGTGTAGTTCTGCATTGATATCACCATTGATCCTGGTCAAGTATCCAATGTCGTTGGCTGTGAAACAACCCCTTATTATTTGGCTTCCTCCACCGAATTTGACATTTCCTTCAATTTCTTTAGCCCCATTTTCCTTGTTATTTTCAGACCCATTTGCACCTATCAGAGCTTAGTCTATTAACTTTTGTGTCATCTCTCCAAATCACTCTTTTCAAATCTTTAAACGTCTATTTTTCGTACTTGTTTTGAAACCTGAAATTACACTTCTTATGACAATACTGAAGTTGAGGTTTCTTCAACCTTTTTTTGGGCCTCCATTCCTGACTTGTGTAATGTCTGTTGCACTGTGCTTGCATCAATGTCTGGGATCTCACTATTATAAAGCATACAAGTCACCTACACTGCCGTGTTTGTCGAGCCAGAAGTGATAGATCTTGGGATGAGCCAAATTGTTGAATCTGATATATTGCCTGGATGTCCACCTTTTCACTTCTGAATGGATAGAATGACTTAATTTCATATTCTTACAACTGTCATGACACTCACATCATGCAGTTTGGCAATTTTCTTGGCCAAGAGACCTCTATCGATGAGCTGGATGATGTGTTCTCTTTTCTTGGGAAATCTTCTTCATGGTTGTTCCTCGATCAAATGACTTTTCACTTGGGAATCAACCAAACAATACACTGAGCTATTAGCGAATGTGAGAACAGGTTGTATTTTGTAGTATTCAGGAAGAAATATATTTTTTTACCACCAGGAGCAAAACATTAACAATGCAGTGACATGACAAGAATCTGCGTAACTAATCATATGCTAAATAGTTGCAAGTCAAATTTATGTATAAGATAGCTAAGATGATTGTCTATGGTAGTCTCACGATCAAAGCTGTAGTGGATGGTGCAATATGAGCCTGAAAGTCAAACGTTCAAAACAATGTTACCTTATCCTGTTCACTGTAGTAAAAGGCACCAAAAAGTCCTCCATATAGTATAATGCACTTCCCGTACTCCTCCAAAAAGTAAAATGCACTCTCCATAGTCCACCAGATAGTAAAATACACTCCCTATAGTCCTCCATATGGTATAATGCACTTATCATAGTCTTCCATGTAATGTAATGAACTCCCAGTAGTTCTTCATATAGTGTAATGCACTCTGCATAGTTTTCGATATCTTACAACGTACTGCTCATAATTCTCCATATGGTATAATGCACCTCATAGTGTTCCATTAAGTATAATGCTCTCATCATTGTGATCCTCACAGTATATTGCACTCCATAGTCCTCCATATAATACAATGCACCCCATAATCCTCCATAGAGTATAATGCATCCCATAGTTCTCTGTACAGTATAATACACTCCATAGTCCTCAAGACAATATAATGCATTCCCCATTGTCCCTTATGTAGTGTAATGCACCCCCATATTCATCCATGCAGTATAATTCACTTCCTATAGTCCTCAGTTTAGTATTATGCACCCCATAGTTCTCCATATAATATAATGTACTTCCCATAGTTCTCCATACAGTATATTGCAGTCCTCATAGTCCTCCATACAGTGTAATGCACTCCCCATAGTCCTCCTTATATTAATATGGCCACCACAATATATTCACTGATTTTAAAAATAAGGCTCACCTCTTCTCTCTGCAGCGAACATTCTTAAGTGCTGAACATTTCAGCAGAGTGGGCACAATGTAGTGATGTTATTGCGCCCACTGCACTGAAACGTTAGACACTGAGAAAAAATGATGTAGGAGGGAACGTCAGCTGATGCTCCCTCTTTCATAATTACTTTCAACTGTTTCGGCATCAGATACAGGATACAATTAAGTGTGCAATGATGGGCGGGGGGGCACAGGTGCTCATTGGCCCCGTGTGGCCTGCAGCCATTGGTAATGCACCACTGATCATGGATATCTAAGCTACTACAATGTGCTCCACATATGTCAAGTGATATAATGAATAAGAAGAACTATAGTACATTTCTAATGTCTGCAACCACTTTCCACGCCAGCCAGAATACACTGTGCAGTACGTGAGAAGATCTGCCTGTGACCTGCAGCAACCTCAATTACATCACCGCCTGTCATAGGCAGTGAGTGCTTCTCATGCTCTGCTCAGAGTATTCTGGCTGTCGTGGAGAGCGGTCGCATCAGTGATGTGACTACTCTTCAAACCAAGAGTCGTGAAGAATCGGGAAAACAACGTACCCTGCACCATTTTAAAATTATTTATTTAAATAAATATTTTTTAAAAAATGGTGTGAAGACCCATCTGTGTTTTAGAACAAGCCAAGATAATGCTGACAGCTGAGGGCTGCAGCCTGTAGCGGTAAGTTTTGCCTGCACCAGTTGTCAAAAATAGAGGGGACCCCATGCCTTTTTTTTACTTATGTCATTTTTATTTATTGCACAGGCACCGACTGGTGAATACTCCCATTATCATACACCTGCTCTCGCTGCTATCAGCGAGACCAGGTGTAGGCTGATGAGAGTATTACTCTCATCAGCTGATGCCTGTGGTCGGTGGTAACCTTTTTACCATCAGAGTTGCTGACTTACTCGCTGTCATCTGTATGACAGCATGGAAACTGCAGCGCTCTAACTGACGATAACGAACATGCCACCAATCAGAGCCGGTGTTTCTCATGCTGTCACACAAACAGCAGCATGGGAAACACCCGATGTTCAGGCCCCCCCATTCATTTTAATTGGGTCCAGGTTCGGGTTCGAGTTTGGGTACCATTCTGGTCTCCGAATAAAACTTTTTTTTAAATGTTCAGCCGAACCCGAACATCCATGGCATAGTCCATCTCTAAATATCTGCCCTAATAATGATGCACATTATAACACCTAGAAATGAGCAGATCAGGCATAATTCAAATTCACCTGCTTGTGCAGGTTTTCTAGGGAAATTCGATTAGCAGACAAATTATTCTCTGAGAATTTAATGTCCTTTATTATGTTCTGAGTTCTTCTAGACCTGAGAATATTAGATGTAGGATGAAAAAAAATATATATATTTATACTCATCTTATTGCTCATCTTTTTGGCCCTGTCCTTCTCAATGTCATTCACATAGTCCATGATGCATCTTCTGATAACCACCAGGAGCGCTGAAACCCTGGGTCCCCTCATGCTGGGCTTGGACTTCTGACTCTGAGGCCTTGGATCGTTCTGTGCAAGCGCACAAAAGGTAGTCAGATTAGGATATGCGCTGTGACCATGAGTGTGCATTCAATGAGTACCGGACAAATAATGGTGAAGAGTTAAAAGGGCTCGAGTGGTGAGAGGTAAGGCAAGTATAGATTTTTTTGTAATTGTACTGAATCCACGTGGAAGCAAATCACAAAAAAAATACAGAATGGGGAATGTTAATTTCCATTATGTCCCTCAGTACAGCACCATGGAGGACGTCCTCCCTTGACCTATAGAGGGACAGGATCACAGAGAGGTTAAAAGGCCCCTCCCACCTCCACCCTCCAGTGTTTTTCCTGTCCCTACAGGGGATGGTTGTATGAGAGGTTGCTCCAGGAGTGAAGATAGAAGGTGGACGTTTTACAGGGCCCAGGGGGGTCGTGAGGCTGGTCCAATCCTTCCCCCTGTCAAGTAGCCCAGGGCTGAAACTCTCCTGCAGGGAATCCCTCAGCCACAAAGACCAGTGAGTGGATGAAGCTCTGGGTAGAGTCGCTTCCTCCACAGTGGAGGCTCTCGGCTCCGATGCTGGCCGGCATTCCAGCGCAAAATACCGGAAGTCGTGCAGGGGAGCCATGGCACTTCCAGTGATGTCAGGGGGCTGGAGCTAGAAGGCCAGCGTGCGTTCCACGGTTTGAACGTGGAGGTGCAGAACGAGACAGGCAACAGGCTGGTTTCCTGGATCTCGTGGGGCACAGGAGAGGAAATCACTGGCAGTAATGCAGCATTCCTGGCGGGACGCAGCTTCCCTCCATGCTGGGCTCTCAGTGTTACCAGCTCCCCTGTCTTTCTAGCAGGTATGGAGCCAGCACAGGTGAGTGCATGATGGAATGTGTTGATGGCCTAGGCCTCTGGACTGATGCTAGTCTCATGCCTTTGTGCCGAAGCTGAGCATAGAGCCTCATATGCTGAGGTGTGTTTCACATGTACGCAGTCAGGCCTTGGACCTCTAGGCTATGATAAGGCCATATGTCCAGGCTACATCTCATGACTTGACTTCAGTTAGTTGCATGTCAGGGCTGCAAAGAGCCTTATGATTGGACTTCAGAGTGACTTTTGTGAAGCATGTTTTCCATTTTTTTGATTCAATAAACAAGTGTTTCACTTTTCTTTGCAACTTAACTACTCTATCCATAGGAGGATGCATAGTGTTAATGCAGCACATTGTCTCCATGAAGACTGCCCTCCAGCTGTGGCTCATTAATTAGCTCCTTCGGGTGGGGTCAGTCTGACAATTGAGAAGTACTATTCAGACTTGAGGTTTATCTGGAACTCTGAGAGATTGCTCTCTTGGCTCTAACTGGGACCTGGTCTCTTGTTTGGACACCTTCAAGCACGGTATAGCATTTGTACTGCAGCATAGTGCCTCTGTGCATAATATTGCATCAGAGTGCGGCATCATAGGGCTTCATAGTGCCTTTGTGTCATGTTACATCATATATCATATTGCATCATCGTGCCTCTATGCATCTTATTGAGTGCATCTGTGCATTGTACTGCATCATAGTGCCTCTATTCATCATATTGAGTGCCCCTGTGCATTGTACTGCATCATAGTGCTTCATAGTGCCTTTATGTGTCATATTACATCATATATCATGTTGCCTCTATGCATCATATTGAGTGCCTCTGTGCGTGGTACTGCATCATAGTGCTTCTATGCATCATATTGTTTGCCTCTGTGCATCATATTGCATCAGAGTGCTTCATAGTGCCTTTATGTGTCATATTACATCATAAATCATATTGCATCATCGTGCCTCTATGCATCATATTGAGTGCTTCTGTGCATTGTATTGCATCATAGTTCCTCTATGCATCATATTAAGTGCCTCTTGGTATCATATTGCATCATAGTTCCTCTATGCATCATATTGAGTGCCTCTGTACATCACTTTGTATCATAGTGAATCTATGCATCACATTTATTGCCTCTGTGCATCATATTGCATCAGAGTGCATCATAGTACCTCTATGCTTAATATAACATCATATTGCATCATAGTGCCTGTGTGCATCATAGTGCCTCTATGCGTCATATTACATCATAGTGCCTTTGGGCATCATAGTACTTCATAGTGCCTCTATGCATTATATTACATCATAGTTCTTCATAGTACTTCTATGCATCATATTACATCATATTGCATCAGGGTGCTTCTGTGCATCATAGTGCTTCATAGTGCCTTT
Source organism: Oophaga sylvatica (assembly GCA_033576555.1). NCBI lineage: Eukaryota > Metazoa > Chordata > Amphibia > Anura > Dendrobatidae > Oophaga > Oophaga sylvatica. The sequence continues at coordinate 173,694,273 of JARQOD010000002.1, forward strand.
GTGCAGCAGATTGCATCATGGTGCTTTATAGTGCCTCTATCATCAGATTGCATCAGGGTGCACCATACTGCATGAGTGTCTTTGTGCATTATGTTGCATCATATTACATCATAGTGTCTTTGTGCATCAAGGTGCATCATAGTGTCTATATGCCTCATAGTGTCTTTTTGCATTATATTGCATCATATTACATCATAGTGTCTTTGTGCATCAAGGTGCATCATAGTGTCTATATGCCTCATAGTGTCTTTTTGCATTATATTGCATCATATTACATCATAGTGTCTTTGTGCATCAAGGGGCATCATAGTGTCTATATGCCTCATAGTGTCTTTCTGCATTATATTGCATCATATTACATCATAGTGTCTTTGTGCATCATATTGCATCATAGTGTCTTTCTGCATTATATTGCATCATATTACATCATAGTGTCTTTGTGCATCATATTGCATCCTAGTGTCTTTGTGAATCATACTGCATCATAGGGTCTTGGTGCATTTTATTGCATCATACTGCATCATTGTCTTTGTGCATCATATTGCATCATATTGTAAGTCCGCAAGGACTGGGTTCTCTCCCTTCTGTATCACTCTGTCATTGTAAATTTGTTTACTGTAGACTATATCTATAACTTTGTGTGTAACCCCTACTCATGTACAGCACCATGGAATGAATCGCGCTATAATAATATTGCATCATAGTGCTTCTGTTCAGATTGCATCATAATGCTTCAGTGCCTCGTGGTGTGTCATTCGTGTGTCATAGTACCTCAGTGCTTCGCAGTACCTCGGGCATTGTGGTTTTGTGCCTCTGGCTTAGACCTTCTGACTTGTGCCTTATTGCGTGGCCGCACATTGTATGGTCGGCCTACCACTTCACATTTTGTCTCGGGCCAACTCCGGTTATAGAGTCCTCATGTTTTAGGACTCAGGTCCAGCTGTGACCATGAGTGTGCATTCAATGAGTACCGGACAAATAATGGTGAAGAGTTAAAAGGGCTAGAGTGGTGAGAGGTAAGGCAAGTATTGATTTTTTTGTAATTGTGCTGAATCCACGTGGAAGCAAATCACAAAAAAAATACATAATGGGGAATGTTAATTTTTGTAATGTTCAAGTAGAATTCACTCAATATGTTCACTCATCTCTAATGACACCACTATGCAATTCCTACAGGTTTTTTTTAACATTCATATAACACTATTAGTTGCTGAATTCACTTTGTGAGTCCCAGTATTCCTCAAATTTGCAAATGCATTTTATGCCATAGGCCTTAAATGTATTAGCTCAGAGTTTGTACTTTGTTGTTATTATGAGAGGTAGAGTACAAAATATTCTATTATGCCAATTATATACCAGATAGTTCCTAAGAAAATAAAACACCATCTTTAGCTTATTTCTGCAAGCAGTGTGAAAAGAAATAAATACTTCTCTGTTGCCATTAAAACAAAAGGCCATTTCTATGACAAATGTAATTTGTGTATAGCGCTTGAACAAATATAAAGTACAGTGGAGGAAACAATTATATTTCTTTCTTACTGTGATACATAAATGTTTTAATACAATGAACTCCTTTCCAGATTCCCTTCACCCCTTTGTCTTCATCTCTTCAGTAGCTCTGACAGGGCTACAGAGAAAGCAGCATAATTGCAAAAGTGCATGACATGTACAATACAGACGCAAAACAATTTTTTACAATTAGACATTGTCTCTGGCCCCATGGTTTCTTGCAATTCTTGGTATAATTTAAATAACTATGTAAATATGGAACTGTGCGATTTAGAAAGCAAGACTATAGTTAAAGTATAGAACAATGCAGTATGGAAGAAAATGGTTATACGGCAAGCTTACAATTAATTTATAAGCTAAATTATTGTAGTAATATTATTGTTCGGTTGGAAAAGAGCTAAATAATGTAGCGCTTTAATATTCAGCAATACATATTTTAATTAAAGTAATACTTTATATTAGGAAGCAGGGTATAGAAAACTTTAATGTAGTTTTCAGGTAAAACAAGGACAAAATATAGAAGTCTGACCTCTGCTGACAGTGGGTTGTTTTGCGTGAATTACAGTAATAGAACTGCTCTATGACTTTCTTAATAGTGCCCCACACATAATGTAGTTATGAAGAGTCACTGGAGAATGGAGAATTTCCTCTTAAAGTGAAAAAAAAAAATACTGGAAAATCTTTTTCCGAGTTACCATCTGGGGGAAGACTCTTTAAGTAATTATATTCTTCTTAACATGTAAAACACAACAAATGCTGACTGTTATAATTTTTATAAGTATTATCACCCAGTTTTCAGAAGCTGAGTGGCAAATCAATAGGCACAGTCATACACTACGCTATTACCTTCTGTTCTCAGCTTCCTGATGCTTTTGGGCTGGTTCTCACTATATTATTTTAAATCTATTCCTGAACCAACTTATTTGATTAACGAAGGACTTATCCCAGACACACAAATAATCAGGTTTTTCTAAACCACATGTTGCAAATACCTTTTCCTTTACCGAAATGCCTTACCATCTAATGCATGAACAGGTCAGATTGAGAAAAGCTGTAGATGTTTCATTGTCATATGGGGATCATTCCAAGTAGAGGAATTCTATCTATCTGACTTAAAGAGAACCTGACATCTGACACATGCTGCCCAATCTGTGGGTAGCATATATCAGGCACTGGAGGTAAGAACACAGCCGGATATATTAGACTCTGAAACACTGAAGCATTTTAGAGAAAAACATACTTTTAATAGCCCCTGGGGACCAAGTGTTGACTAGTTGGACAGGTCCCCAGCATCTTTCCCCTGCTCATTGCCCTGGAGTAAAAGGTCTCTGCCTACATCTGCAAATAGCAGAGATCAATCAATGACAGTGGGTGGGGAGAAGCCATTGGGGATCCGCCTGTCCAAGTAGTCTGCTGGTGGCTATGAAAAAGCATGTTTTCCTCTGAAATGCACCAATATTTAAGAGTCAAACTTACCTGGATGTCCCAAAGTCCAGGGTCCTCCTCCATGAAGTCATGTACCTCCCCAGGTCACATTCCTTCATGGTAACAGTCATTACATTTTGTGCATTACTCACCACTGGCAGAGGTGTAGTTGTCATGTTGAGATTGCTCTGTTCCCTCTTGGCTGACGCAGTGTGGACCGATCCTTGGCTTTGGGTTATGACATTGGCCCAGTGGCACACCAACCCTGCTCCTAGGTTGTTTCCCAGCAGCACATCTTCTGATAGGTGCCGCATTACTACTACATCCACCATTTCACGACTGTGACCCCAGTCTAAATGTAGTCAGGCACTCCGAATGTTCCGAGATTCTCCTCTGGCTACTTGCTACGGGTCAGCACTCTGGGATTGGACACAATGGATACAAGTTCATTTCTCATCGGGTACTTGTGGAGTTTCCCAGGTCCATCCGAGGATCAGGGGGAGGATATGGGGGACCCCGCAGGAGAAAAAGACCCCTGTCCCAGCTAATTAAACACAGAGTTCTTGTCTTGACTTCTGGGAAGTTGGCAGGATCTGAAAGATCATGAGACAAGCTGGGGATGTCTACTATGCAGATGTACAGCAGGGTAGAATAGGGACTGTGGACTTCATTCGCAAGAACAACATGGAATATGCCTTGAGGAAACTGGATGATACAAAATTTAGTTCTCATGAAGGTGAAACCTCTTACATTCGTGTCAATACTAAAAAAAGTGGGGGAGGAGTGTGAGGATATGGCCGCTTACTAAAGACTATAGGACAAATGGATGGAGAGCGGGGTCAACAGCTCTATGAGATAGTGACAATTTCGAGCACGGAGCACCGATTGCATTGATATTGTTGTGTTTTAATAGATTTTTTTATGTCTTTTATTAGTGATTTGCTTGCTCATCAGTTCATCCTCAGGAATCAATGTTCCATTCAGTGACAGTAAGCAGAGGAAGACCAGCAGGCTAAATCTTATGTAATTTTACACATAAAGTCCTTCATCATAAATGCTCATAACTGAAGACTGCACTTACTTTTCATAGCAGATTATTCCACATATTTTTTTGCTAGAAACTACTTGCAAAAAGTACTGTTGTTCCAAAGCCTTTTTGTGACTTCTATTAAACTTCCATTTCATTAAGACAGGCATTTAGTATTCCATTCTTAGTGAAGTAACTAAGATGTGCTAAATTCATTAAGAGACGTGCACCTCTTCATGGATTTTCTGCATATTTCATGCTGTGCCACTGCTAGAAATGTACACCAGTTATGCAAACTCTGTGCTGTAAATTATGATAAATTTATTGGGCTTGGCCTCATAGAATCCTGCTGAACTGTACATACATTTCAAAAAGTTAGCGGAGCTGACTGGGATTAGCATAAAACTACCAAAATTTGTGTAACTTTGAGCTGCACAAAAATTGCAGCAATGCAACCTGTTTTATGCCTGTATTTTGGCATATACTACTGGATGAATTTGGGTCATAGATTTGTAGGTGGTCTAGTCACTGACACTTAAGTTCAATAAAATATGCTAATTAGGGTGCACTCTTGTGTGGCCAAAAAGCTCAGTGCACTGGTTGGTTAGGTCCACAATTTTTGTCCACCTCCCAGGTGAGTGACAGAGCTGGATTCACTAATATTAGTAGAGCTCTGCGCTTCCATCAGATGTGGCACTTATTTTCACAGTATCTCTTTTTGTTCTGCGCAAATCAAAGTCAATATACATTGAATTTGAACTATACTGCAGAAACCTAATTCACATTTAAGTGATAGCGATTGTGTGCAAATTTCAGGCAAATTTAGACAAATAATTTTAGCCAAAATTTATGTGAAACACATGTGGAAGGAACCATACGGCTAGTTTCAAGGGATCATGGGTGCTGTTGCGCTTGTCAGAGGGCACAGGCTTAAAAAGGCTACCTCAATCTGACTTTGCACATGCTATTCCATCTGGCAGATTTAAGAGGAACCTCGACCTTTAACCTTGAACTCCTTACAGGGATCTGGCATTACAACAGGGTCTACTGGATTGCTTCTATGGAAGGGCTGCTGGACATTTGAGTGAAACAGAGGTAAGAGAGATTAATACCGAGATGTCATGTCAGGGACTAATACAGGAGGCAAGCGGGTGGTCAAATTACAGGCCGAGGTCAGACAATAAGATATACAAAAGAGCACACAGGAGCAAATTATCAGAGAGCCCACTTCTTTCTAAAACTTATTAAATGACTGGCAGCTTGAGTCTGTCTGCTGGGGTTTATATAGAAGAGAGGCCTGCTCATGGATCCAAACAGAGAGACAATTGCATACCAGCTAACTACAGCAGAGCAAAGGTGAACATGAAAGAGACTAGTCTTAGCAAACCGAATGCTAAACTCCCACATGCTGCCAGTGTATTAACCCCTTAACAACCGCTGATATTCCTTTTGAGGGTGGCAGTTAAGGGTACTTATTCATCAGTGTCACTTTTTAACAGCGCTGAGAAATAAGGTTATAGCGCCCCCAGAGTTGGAAAATCTAAGGGGTTTTGGCTACCGGGGTAGACTATCACAATAATCAAAATAAAAAAAATAGTAAATCAAACCAACTTTATCCCTCCCTTAGGTTAAAATAAAATAAAAAATGTATTTTTTTCCATTTTTCCATTAGATAGGGTGGGAGCAATGGTTAGTGTTATAGTTGGGGTTATAGCTGGGAATAGAGTTGGGGCTAGAGCTAGGGTTAAGGTTTGGGTTAGGGTTGGGGTTAGAGCTAGGGTTAGGGTTGGGCTAGCGTTAGGGTTTGGGCTAGGGCTAAGGTTGGAGGTTGGGTTAGGGTTGGGGTTAGAGCTAGGGTTAGGCTAAGGTTAGGGTTGGGGCTATGGTTAGAGGTAGGGTTAGGGTTGGGTTAGGGTTAGGGCTAGGTTTGGGGCTAGGGTTGGGGTTAGGGTTGTGTTGGGGTTAGGGCTGTGTTGGGTTTAGGGATGAGTTGGGGTAAGGGTTGTGGTGTTGGGGTTAAGGTGGTGTTGACTTTAAGGTTGTGGTTAGGGTTAGGCTTAGGGTTGCATTTGGGGTTAGGGTTGTGCTAGAGCTGTGTTAGGGTTGAAGTTATAATGAGTGGTTTCAACTGTTTAGGTACATCAGTGGGTTTCCATACGTGACAAGGCAACTGCCATTGATTCCAGCCAATTTTGCATTCAAAAAGTCAAACGGTGGCTTTCCCCAACATACGGCTTATCAGCGTACTAAGGGGAAATTGAGCAACAATTTTTGTGGTCCCTTTTCTCCTGATACCCTTGTGAAAATAGAAAAGTTTGGTTCCAAATTAAATTTTTTGTGAAAAAAGTAAAATGTTCATTTTTTTTCTTCCACATTGCTTTAGTTTTTGTGAAGCACCTGAAGGGTTAGTAAACTTCTTGAATGTGGTTTTGCGCACCATTAGCGATGCAGTTTTTAGAATGGTGTCACTTTTGAGTATTTTCTGCTATAATGATCCCCCAAACTCACTTCAAATGTGAGGAGGTTCCATACAAAAGGTTTTGTAAATTTTGTTTAAAAAATGAGAAATCACCGGTCAAATTTAACCCTTATAACATCCTATTAAAAAAAATTATGTTTCCAAAATTGTGCTGATGTAAATTAGACATGTGGGAAATGTTACTAATCATTTTGTGCGATATGACTGTATGATTAAAGGGCACAAAAATTAAAAGTTTGAAAATTTCTAAATTTTTCATTTTTTTCATAAATAAATGCAAGATATATCAAAGAAATTTGACCACTAACATGAAGTACAATATGTCGCAAAAAATATTCTCAGAATCAGTGGAATTCATTGCTGCGTTCCAGAGCTATAACCTCAAAGGGACAGTGGTCAGAATTGTAAGAATTGGCTTTGTCATTAAGTATCAATTTGGCTCTGTCTCTAAGGGGTTAATGCAAGCAGTAACGACCAGGGCAAGGGTTGTCTACAAGGTTTAAACTACTATTTAGTATACTCTTGACACATTGACACATTTTCATGAGAGGGCTCTTTTTATGAATTACTGGTCATCCTAAATGAAACTTAATTGAAGGCAGGGAAAAGAAAAAGTGTGGCCTCTGTATGAGAAGATTAGCGTAGTGTGCTCTGATTACTGTTAATAGCATTAGTGAAGGCTCTATAAATAGCCACATTGCTGAAGTAGTTCCCGTACGTGTATAAAAGTCTAGCACTAAGAAAAGCATTCTTTTCATGAATTTAATAGCAGATTGCAAAAAATAAGACATCTGCCTCAGTGCTCATCCTCTGACACTTTTTTGTGCCACTAGCGAGATCGCAGAGGTCTCTCAAGCAGCATGTGGGTGATGAACATAGAACCTTACCTTTGCGATAGGAAATCCTTGATGTTATCTCACTTTAAATTCAAACAACCAACTTAAGAAATTGTTTTGGGATATGCAAAATTGACTTTTTCTTTAGCACAGAGACATGTCCTAGTTCAAAGCTAGTCATTCTATCAATCGGACAGCTGTTCTGCAGGAAACTCTATGGCATTGTGTGACTGTTCAGTGAAAAAGGTTTAATAAATAATAAAAGTAGTGGCAGGAAGTTAAATAGTCATGTGCAGGTATGCAGAAGGCATGACTCTGTGGCAATTGTAATAACTAACATAAAACGATGATGGCATCTTTTGAAATTTTAATTTGCTGGCTCTGTTGAAGTTTTCCAAAAAGTTAGATTTGTATAATAGATAAGCGTCTTGATTTAGGAAACTACAAACTTTTTGCTACTCCCTAAACACGACTAATTTTTTGACAACCACCTGTCAAAAAGCCAAGACGTCTTCTGTGTACACCTCATATGCAAAGACACTAATAAGCCATGCATCTTCCTCCAAAAAGGAATTATTCATGGAACATGTTCATAGTTTAAAAAATCTATAAATTCATTTAGTGCAATGTATTGCTAAAGAGGCTGTCGGTGACTTCTCGTTACCATCAATTTACTCTAGACAGATATGTTCAGGGTAGTTTGACATCTCTAATGCTTTATTTGCATAAAAGGGGTTCAAACTGACCCCAGAGCATCAGACATGTCTTTTCAGGGCAATTGGAGACTTTTCAGTATTTCAGCTGATGGCAAATCAAAAATTATGCTTATTGTGAAAATCTGGAACAGGTTCACTGTTTGGTAAAAGAAGAAACAATGGCTGTTTATCAAGAAGTCCAAAATTAGATGGAGTAGGGTTGCTATTTTGAAATTGAAAAAAGTAATGGCTTATAAAATACGGTGTGAAATATTTTCTCTTTCATGATAGCAATTTCACATTTTTTTACTCTGACCAAGGTAATGTTCCAAGCAACAGGACAGTGTAGCTAAAGAAAACAATGTACAAGCAGGAGATGTTCAAGGAGTCTGTCGGTAATGGCAGAGGATATGTCAGCAGCTTCAATATCACAGTATAGAATATGACAGGCAGTCAAGGAGATGTCTGGCAGTGCAGGGCCAGCAATAAAGCATATCTATAAAACATAATGGAGAGACAGATGATGTGTGCCTTGAGTGACTGTCTACCAACACTGGTAGTGACAAAAACTGCATAGGAAAGGATAGGATGGGGCAGGCATCAAGATGTTGTAGAGCCAGAAATGGCAGTCCCAAAGCAAGAGCAGCAAAGTGTAGCTCTACCATAAAAAAAACAGGGAGGAGATGCCTTGCTATGTAGGGGTCATGGGCACTGACAGAAGCGTAGATGATAATAGACAAACAGGAGATGTCATGGTTAATCTAATCACTGGCATCAGCTGTAGTTGAATGAAAATTGTCACTGATCCATTCCTTATTCATTTTCACAAATGGAAGGTGTTTCATGTTTGTGAAGGTCTGGCTTGGGCATCACAAAGCCACCTCCTGCACCCTCTTTGACACTACATAGAAGGCTGAGTCAGTTCTTGCCACTAGTAAAATCTGCTGACCCAGAAGCCTAAGGTTATCTGTCATAGAAAGGATGCAGTACAGATACAAATGAACCTTGTTATTTTGGTGGTTCATCACTGCTTTCTGAAGTGAATCAGTTTCCGCAACCAGATATGATGTTGGTAGCGACTGCTCAGCAAAAGCTTCACGGAGTAGAGAACAAAGTTTATCTTGGTGATTCGCCAAATTTGACCCTCTTTGGAAGCGAAAAAAATTATCTAATTTTGTTTTTATCATGAGGGGATATTTGAATAGTTATCCAGTAGTTGTACTTTAATTATAAAGTGCTGCAGAATGTGTTGGTGTTACATAAATAAAATTATTATTATTAGTCATCTTATTGACTGATGCTAACAATGTGTAATACCACATGCAAACAGCTCACTTTGACCATTAACATGACTGAGGGCCCAGTTGGCTTGATTACTACACCCCACTGTCATAGTTGGTCAACATGGCCAGAGTTGCTATCCTCATAATCTCCACATCCAACTGCTGTTTTTGTGCATCTATGTTGCTCAAAATATTTTCTGATAATGAGCCATAAAATACATTTTCTGCTCCAGACCATAGTTGTTGCTCCTTGTATCTACAGTGCAGTGCACATTCAAGCTCAAAGACAAGCTGTGAGAGCAGTCCACATTATTCTGCCATAAAATGCCATAAAAGCAGAGAGCAGGAAATTCTTTGTGTGAAAAGTCATGGTGGCAGCAATCTTCCAGAAAGACTGAGTGCATGGCATAATTTTTTGAAATGTAACTCACTTCACTATGCACCACCTAAAAAATTGACCAGCTGGGAGTTATGTTGTCACACAAGTTGATGGCTGGGAGCACTTGCCTCGTTTCTCAACACACAATCAGAGATGGATTTCTGGCAATGTGATAGAGAAGGAGGAAGAAAACTGTGACATACATTAATTGTGAATGACTATGTTGGTAACGATGACCCCGACCAGATAGTACTTGAGGAAAAAGGAGAAGGAAATCACTAGCTCACCTTCATATCCTTCTTATCCAAATTATGTCTTTGAGAGCCTTGAGCAGAACTCAATACAAGGCAGAGATCTGTTATGTTTCGGCAGCTGAGGAGTGCAGGCAAAAAAGGCAATACACCAGAGCAGTTGGAATCTATGAGATTGCAGTACCCTGACTAACCACCACAACTAGAGGCAGCCGTGGAGCGTTCCTACTTTGGTCCTAGACGTCTCGTCACAGCCTGAGAAACTAACTACACCTAAAGTTAGAAATAGGAAAGCTATCTGCCCCGGAGCAGAACCCCAAAGATAACAGAAATCCCCCAAACATGTAATGGCGGTTAGAGAAGATGAAATACAGACACAGAAAGAAAATAGTATGAGCAAACGCTGGGGCCCAAACTAACTAAATAGAAAAGGATAGGAAGGGTACTTACTGCAATCCCAGAAAACCCTGAAAAGCACCAACTCTACTAATTTCAAAAACACCTGAGATCACACGACCTCTTCCACCTAAATTAGTTCTCTGGTGTAACAAAATCAAAACAGCAGCCACTGAAAAAACTGGAAAAAGCAAAAGTACAAACATCAGTGGCTGAACTATACTGAGAGGGCAAAAGCCCCCGGAGGGGACCCTGAAGGCCCCCACAAAAGTGCAGGACAAAATGCAAAAATATAGCACAAAAACAAAAAGAAGAAAATGTCTTATCTGTTAGCAGGAGATGCAGACACGACACAGCAGGCTACAAGGGAAACAGGAATGAAGGATTCAGACCAGAACAATTGATCACCGGCAACCCTGATGGGAAGGTGACTCCCTTATATAAGACCAGTCAGTAACACCTGATTCCCAGTCCTCACAATCTTCACTGGACAGACCAGCACCGCTTGTAACCACCAGAGGGAGCCTCTGCTCAGAACTCATCTCAAACCCATTCACAACAGTACCCCCCCCTTGAGGAGGGGTCACCGAACCCTCATTTGAGCAACCAGGTAGGTCAGGATGAGTTCTATGATACGCACGGATAAGTCTCCTAGCATGGATGTCCGAAGCAAACACCCAAGAATTGTCTTCCTGACCATAACCTCTCCATTTAACCAAATACTGGAGTTTCCGTCTAGAAAAACGAGAATTCAATATTTTCTCAACCACATACTCCAGATTGCCCTCAACAAAACAGGGTCAGGAGGCACAGCAGCAGGAACCACTGGCTCAACAAACCTCTTCAACAAGGACTTGTGGAACACAGTATGGATCTTAAATGTCCCTGGAAGAAGCAAACGAAAATAAACAGGATTAAAATCTCCATGATCTTATAAGGTCCAATGAACCTAGGCTTAAATTTAGGAGATGCTACTCTCATAGGAATATTCTTTGAGGACAACCAGACCAAGTCCCCCACTTTAAACCGAGGACCATCAGTCCTATGCCGGTTAGCAAACCGCTGGGCCTTCTCCTGAGAGAGGGACAACCTCTCCACTACCTGGTTCCAAATCTGGTGCATACGCTCCACAACAGAGTCAACACCTGGACAGACAGAAGCCTCCGTCTGTCCTGAAGAAAATCGAGGGTGAAACCCAGAATTACAGAAAAACGGAGACATCAAAGTGGCAGAGCTAGCTCTATTATTAAGAGCAAACTCAGCCAAAGGCAAAAAAGAGACCCAGTCATCCTGATCAGCAGACACAAAGCATCTTAGATAAGTCTCCAATGTCTGGTTTGTTCTCTCAGTTTGACCATTGGTCTGAGGATGAAATGCCGAGGAGAAAGACAATTGAACACCCAGTTTAGAACAAAAAGTCCTCCAAAATCTGGAAACAAACTGGACTCCTCTGTCAGACACAATGTTCTCAGGAATGCCGTGTAAACGAACCACGTGCTGAAGGAACAACGGCACCAATTCAGAGGAGGAAGGCAACTTAGGCAATGGCACAAGATGTATCATTTTGGAAAACCTATCACAAGTTACCCAGATGGTGGTCATTCTCTGAGAAACAGGAAGGTCGGAAATGAAATCCATAGAGATATGGGTCCATGGTCTCTTGGGCACAGGCAATGGCATCAACAAACCACTAGAGCGAGAGCAAGGCTTGGAGCGAGAGCAAGTCCCGCAGGATTGCACAAATTCCCTGACATCACGAGACAAGGTAGGCCACCAAAAGGACCGACTAACCAAGTCTCTGGTACCAAAAATTCCGGGATGCCCAGCCAATGCGGAACAATGAATCTCAGACATCACACTCTTTTTCCACTGGTCCGGGACAAACAATTTTCCAACAGGGCAGCACTCGGGCCTATCCTCCTGACACCCCTCCAGAGCAAGTCTCAAATTGGGCGAGATGGCGGAAAGAACTACACCCTCTTTCAAAATAATAGAAGGATCAGATAACATAGGAGAGTCCGCAAGGAAACTCCTCGAGAGGGCATCCGCCTTAACATTCTTAGTGCCAGGAAGAAAGGAAACCACAAAATTAAAACGTGTGAAAAACAAGGCCCACCTGGCCTGTCTAGGATTGAGTCGCTTGGCAGATTCCAGATAGACCAGATTCTTATGGTCCGTAAGGACCACCACCTGATGTTTGGCTCCCTCCAGCCAATGTCTCCACTCTTCAAAAGCCCACTTCATGGCCAATAACTCCCGATTACCTCGTCATAATTACGTTCAGTAGGAGAAAATTTTCGAGAGAAAAAGGCACAAGGGTTACTTTTAGAGGTCTCTGGATCTTTTTGGGACAAAACGGCACCTGCCCCAATTTCAGAGGCATCAACCTCACCTGAAATGGCAGAGAAACATCAGGCTGCCGTAGAACAGGAGCAGAAGTGAATCTTTGCTTAAGTTCCTGAAATGCAGAGACTGCCTCAGGAGGCCAATTCACCACATCAGAACCCTTTCTGGTCAAATCAGTTAATGGTTTAACATATAACCGAGAAATTACCAATAAATTTACGATAAAAATTGGCAAAA
>JARQOD010000002.1:173707235-173802856 GCA_033576555.1 Oophaga sylvatica
AAAATGCAAAATTTATAGCTAAAAAAGATTTATCAGAGAAAAACTTTATAAACTTCCGTGAAACACCTGGGGGTTCAAGGTGCTCAATAAACATCTAGTTACATTCCCAAATGGGGTCTAGTTTCCAAAATGGGGTCACTTGTGGAGGAGATTTTTTACTGTTTACTGTTTAGTCACATCAAGGGCTCTCCAAACATGACATGGCGTCCACTAATTATGCCGTCAAATTTTACATTCAAAAAGTGAAATGGCTCTCCTTCCCTTCTGAGCCCTGCCATGTGCAAAACAGCTGTTTTCCCCCACATATGGGGTATCGGCATGCTCAGGAGAAATTGCACAAAATATTTTATTATCCATTTTCTCCTGTTACCCTTGTAAAATTAAAAAATAAATAGGTCTAAAGGAAAATTTTTGAAAATGTTTATTTTTTCCTTTCAGGTTCCATTAATTTCTGTGAAGCACCTGAAGGGTTAATAAACTTCTTGAATGCAGTTTTGAGTACCTTGAGGGGTGCAGTTTTTAGAATGGTGTCAATTTTGGGTATTTTCTGTCATATAGGCCCTCAAAGTCCCTTTAAATGTGAGGGTGGTCCCTAAAAAAAAATGGTTTTGCAAATTTTGTTGTAAAAATGAGAAATCGCTGGTCAAATTTTTACACTTATAAATTCCCCAAAAAAATAGTTATGTTACAAAAATTGTGCAAATGTAAAGTAGACATGTGGAAAATTTTGTTTATTAACTATTTTGTGCGATTTGACTCTGATTTAAGGGCAAAATAAATTAAGTTTGAAAATTACAACATTTTTGCCAAATTTCCAATTTTTTTCACAAATAAAAGTAAGTCATATCAAAAAATTTTACCACTGTCATGAAGGATGATATATCATGAGAAAGCAGTCTCAGAATTAGTGAGATCCATTGATGCGTTTCAGAGTTATGGTCAGAATTGTAAGCGTTGGCCTGGTCAGCAAGGTGTGACTTTCATTTATTTATTTTCAAAGATTTTTGATTTATTATAACATTTGTCAGATTCAAGTTATTTCTGTCACCATTGTGGGTTTTTCTTTCATTAAACGAGGGGTACCAACAATTTTGACCACGTGTGTATACCTTGACTTTATTTTAATATGTGATTGGTGCCAAAACGGTCATCAGATCCTTGCTTAAAAACTTTTCAGAAGACAGGAGTGCTTAGCTCTTAAATGAGACGTCATGAAGAGCTCAGATGAGAATTTATCTTCCTGAACAGAGCACTTCTGACAGACATTTTCAGTTATTCAGACCCTCACAGATCCGCAGGGCATCTCAGGACCTATTACATATTTTAATTTATGACACTCTGGTTGAAATGAATGATACCAGTATCACAATAACAAAAAAGTGTATGTTTTCTATGTTACTTGTAGTGGATTTACTATACTATTAATATTTCACAACTCATTTCTGACAGAGAATTGGCCTTGTTGCTCATGGCAACCAATCGAAAGTCCACTTTTTTTTACTGCTCTGGAGAAAATGAAAATTGAGTCATGTGAGATACCATTTAGAATAATCAGACCTCTGTCAGTTATCCCTAAACAATATATTTTGATGATAAAATATGTATTCATTAACATATAATCCAAAGGGAGAAAAATAGAGGCACTCGATACGATCATTAAGGCCTTGAGAAACCTTGTGTTCACGCAAAACGGCATTGGCCCTTTGGGATTCTGTCTGCCCTACTGTGTACTGTGTATTCAGGCTAGAATAAATAATTAGCATCTAAGTGGGATCGAGTTCCGCTGTTTCTCTCCCTTTGGATTATGGATCACTTTTTTCTGTAAGCTGAGCACTGCTACCTGTGTTTATTTGTGCCTGTGTTGGGGGCCAATTCATTGGTGAATTTTGTGTTTTTTACTATGAAACCTGCAGTGCAGTGAGCAATTTATTTTTCCATCATTCACATATATGTTTTTATAGTGGATGATGATACTTTATATTGACGTGTCATCATAACAAAGTGTACAGCTTCACAAAATTCATGAAAAAATTAAGAGTTTTTAAAAAATTTAGAAACTGATGATCTACTCCTAAAATGTGTCTTTAGAATCAGATTTATCAGGTCTGACACCTGGGATCTCCGTTTATCAGGTGTTTGCAGCTCCCATGGTGATCGATTGCATACAGTGGATAGAGCCGAAAAACGGTTGCTTACAATATGTAGTGGCCATGATCATATTGCAGCTCAGTTCACATTGCTGTGACTTTAAGTGTCAAATCATCTACATAAAAGAGTTCAATCAGTTCCCCAACAGATTGTCTTTTATATTTTCCAAACATAATGTGCTTTATGGACATAATCAAATTCAGTTTTTAATGGATGGGATTTTAGACCTCAATTTATTATTTACATTAGATGAAAAATATAATTGCTAACAAATGTTGTTCTGACTTTAAAATTATCCTATGCTTAGAATATTTGACAAAAAAAATTTCCCTGCTAGCATTGTTGCTTGTCATCTGTATTTTATGCTATTACATTATCTCCCATCTGATTTTTTTGCAATCTGGACCAGGCTGACAAGCCTGAACAGAAAAATATAAACTAAGGACAAGAAAAATAATGTATTTTAGCCAACATACTTTCCATCTATTTGTCTCATCAATCCAGTCTCTAATCTCCTTCTCATTTTTTTTACTTATCATCTTTTTTTTTGTCTTTTTCACCTTCACATCTCCCTTATCTCCATCTCGTACCTGCTCGGCTTATTCATGTTATCATTTTTCTTAGAAGGGTTAGGACGAAAACGTTCTTTTGCCTTATAATGCCGTGAGTTAAGCTGGAAGCTTAATGTTTACTCTTAAGTTAGACATTTTTATTGTCTGCACAATAATTAGGCAATTTTTGTTATTGAAAAACAACAGTGCTGTCCATCAATCCAAGGGTTAATAAACCTTTAACCTGAATATTTAAGAAAGAGAACGTCAGGCTTTTTCATTTTTAGGGAAATATCTATGTGTGTAGAATTATTATGCAACTGACTGAAAAACATAACATTTTCCAACTCAATTGCTTATTTTTATCTGTTAGCGTGAGAATATTAATCAAACAACTTAAAATGTACAAAAATACTTTTCTTATACAGTACAGACCAAAAGTTTGGACACACCTTCTCATTCAAAGATTTTTCTGTATTTTCATGACTATCAAAATTGTAGAATCACACTGAAGGCATCAAAACTGTGAATTAACACATGTGGAATTATACTTTACACTTTACAAAAAAGTGTGAAACAACTGAAAATATGTCTTATATTCTAGGTTCTTCAAAGTAGCCACCTTTTGCTTTGATTACTGCTTTGCACGCAGAAAAGGTGAACGGCTGGATTCTACATGCCTAGTTCCCACCGTGAAGCATGGAGGAGGTGGTGTGATGGTGTGGTGGGTGCTTTGCTGGTGACACTGTTGGGGAATTATTCAAAATTTAAGCGGTGAGAGGTCCAGCTCACCCCAAACCATCTCGATTGAGTTCAGGTCTGGTGACTGTGGAGGCCAGGTCATCTGGCATAGCACCCCAACACTCTACTTCTTGGTCAAATAGCCCTTACACAGTCTGGAGGTGTGTTTGGGGTCATTGTCCTGTTGAAAAATAAATGATGGTTCAACTAAACGCAAACCGGATGGAATAGCATGCTGCTGCAAGATGCTGTAGTAGCCATTCTGGTTCACTATTCCTTCAATTCTGAATAAATCCCCAACAGTATCACCAGCAAAGCACCCCCACACCATCACACCTCCTCCTCCATGCTTCACGGTGGGAACCAGGCATGTAGAGTCCATCCGTTCACCTTTTCTGCGTGCAAAGCAGTAATCAAGGCAAAAGGTGGCTACTTTCAAGAACCTAGAATATAAGACATATTTTCAGTTGTTTCACACTTTTTTGTAAAGTGTAATGTATAATTCCACATGTGGTAATTCATAGTTTTGATGCCTTCAGTGTGATTCTACAATTTTCATAGCCATGAAAATACAGAAAAATCTTTGAATGAGAAGGTGTGTCCAAACTTTTGGTCTGTACTGTATAAAAAAATGACCAATAGAGCCACTCTTCTTTTCACTAACAGTCATAGTCCTTGTATCCACAGAGTCTGTAAGTTTCTTAAAATTAAATTTTTTGCGCAGCACCAATAATAGCTTTGCAGGCACTGTTTATAGAAGTGTATGGTTTTCCTACACTTTCAATCTCCCACTTAAGATGAGCCCACAAGTAGTGATGGGCGAATCCCCCGATGTTCGGGATCGGCGGGTTCGCCCGAGTTTTTTTTGTAAAGTTCGAGTTCAGAGCCGGAGATAACGCAATCTTGCATTCGAATCCCGAACTTGAACTTTACAGATATGGGCCATTAGAAATATACTTACCTGTCCAGCGATGTGTCCTCCAGTCCAGCTGTCTCCTGGCCGCATCTTTTTCCGGGGCCGCTCATTAACTGCCGGCAGTATTCACTGCACTCGGCTGTCTTCGGCATTTTCTGGCAGTGTTTGTCCGGTGACGTCACTCCTGGAAAAAGCCGAAGACTGACGAGTGCAGTGAATACTGCCAGCAGTTAATGAGCAGCCCCGGAAGCGGATCCGGTGGTGAGACAGTGGGACAGGAGGATGCATTGCTGGACAGGAGGACACGTCTCTGGATAGGTAAGTATATTTCTAATGGACCCGGACCCGAACTATAACACTTGTTTCCCATGGAAACCCGTGTTCGGGACCTTGTGACTGAAATCTATGTGTTTGGTACGGTCCCGAATTTACAGTTCGGGTTCGCCCATCTCTACCCACAAGTTCTGCATAAGGTGTTAGTCAGGTGAAAAATTGTTCTTTCATCCAACTCCTCCTTGGTCAGGCTTAATCTAGAACCCTGTGTTATGTTCTGAGCACCACATTTTAAAAAAGACATTGAAAAACTGGGCAAGTTCAGAGAAGAGCTACAAGGATGGTAAGCGGACTGCAAAGTATGTCCTACGAGGAACAGTTAAAGGATCTGGGAATGTTTAGCTTGCAAAAAAGGAGGCTAAGATGAGACTTAATAGCGGCCTACAAATATCTGAAAGAGATGTCACAATGTAAAAGGATCATCATTATTCTCATCGGCACATGAGCCTCATTGAATAGACTTACAAGGGGCATAAAGAAGTATGAAATTAAAATGCAGAAGAAATCATAATGCAGGAGATGCTTTTGTAGCCCAATTGCGTAGACAAGAGTTATAGTTTGGAGAGGGAATTGAGATAGACAGGAAAAATCTTTTCAGAGAATTGGACAAATAGTTAAGACCGGAAAAGGTTTTTTAAGTTTTGACAGAATTAAAGTGAATATCTCACACTGTTTAGAGATAACTATTGTTTTGAACAGGTGCACATTCTTTCATCCAAGCATCTTTGCTAGATGCCGGGGCACCAATAGGAAAGTATGAATATTTGGGGGATTGTATAAATCGGATAGTGATGGGCCATATATTTTCGACTTCAGTGTTAATCAGGGACTAATATGCATGTTGACTTAATTGACTCATCTCTGTGAGGATCGTAGTAAGTTTCTTCTATTATTACTTTTTATTTTATGTACTGTATGAGCTGTATTGTTTTGTCCCCTTTGTAACATCTTTTGTATAACTTTTATTAACACTGCATAACATTTGGGTTAAATATAAAATGTAATAGTTCTGTTCCTTTTGTTCTATAAAGCACACCACTGAAAGCCATATGCTACCAGAACCAGGCCTCCAGTCAGAATGAATATAAAAATCGACTGGTGGTCGTAGCGATTAGTGCTGGGGTCATCATGGAGTTTGCATCGGGGGTATATAAATATACTCCCTGAATTGGAATCGGAGGTGTATATACCATATGCTCACTGTTAGCGTCCCAATAATTGGCCTACTAGTGGAAACAGCCTGCGGCCTCCTCCATTAAGCGGCAGTCAATTGTGTAATTGTCCGGACGATAGGGGGCAGCAGAGAGCTGCTCAACACAAAGATCACAGCATGTGGTTCAGCGTGATCCTTCTGGGCTGCAAAATCTGACAGTATTGTTCAGTGATGCTCAGATTTTAGCCTCCCATACCTCAGCCATGTCTCCCAGCATGTTACCTTGTACTTCTGGGCACTCCACCTAGATTGCAGTCCTAGAATATGACACTACTGGAGGACAAAAGGGTTCCTTGTTGTTTCACATTTGCTTCTTCTCAAATCTTTGGCAGTTAATATGCATCTTTTTTTGTCAACACTTTTTTTGACACACTGTTACCTATTTGCAACAGAACATTTGAAGTTTCTTTGATCATGGCCCATTATATTAGTAATTTCGTCAGTGCTGCATCCCTCTGTAAAATTTGCTACAATTTTTGACTTTTCAGAGTTAGTTAAATTTCTTATTTAGAAAAAAACAGCAGAAAAAAGGCAGCACCGCTTACTTGCCCAGGTCTTTGAACAAATGCACTACAGGATTTTTGGAGCAGATAGTCCTCTTTTGTGATTTTGCTATTAGTTTAGTGATAGGACTCGCAAGCTTGAGGACCGTGACGTGGGTTGCAAGCTTGCATATTTTGACTAAAATATGGACCAATACAGCACTATTTTTATGTATTTTGTGCACAATATTTTTAAGAGTGCATTCAAGGCCAGCACATTTGGTCTTGTATACAGGGTTGCTCACACTGTGCTGACCAGAGAGAGAGAGTGCTGACCAGCCCGCCTAATCGAATAGTAGGGGCGTGACTAATAGGCTGAGAACCAGACACTATGAATTACCTTTATGTGAACAGCACTCTATACAAGCCTTTATTGTGCAAATGGATACTAAGCTGTCACCCCATGTTAGGGTTTGCGGATCGCACTAAATATAAATAATGATAAAGTGTGATCGCAACCAGGAGTCCAACGTGCAGTGATGTTAAACTGCAGCTAGTGAACAATGGCAGAGCAAGGCTGCGAGTGAACAGTTTAAATACACTGAGTTAAACATCACGCAATGTGAACAGAATGCAAGGTACCTAGCTCTGTTACTCCACAGAGTGGTACTGTACAACAGAGCACTTAGAGCTATACCCTCTTAGATGACACAGGAATAAAACAATTATGACGCTAGTTGAGGTCCCTATTGCTACCCCCGGGGAAGTCTAGGCTGGTGGTTGTGCTAGCTCTGAAACTCAGTTGTGCTAACCACACATGACCGGAGTCAGATGCTAAGCCAAGAGGGAGTTCTCACTCTACACTGCCTGCCTAGACACACAGTCACCATTGTAAGAGCAGCACACGTGCAGTCAGAGTGGTAGCGTATCCACTCACACACACAACACAAATTATACTAGCGTGCCGGCGTGCACATCTGAGAACCTTTTATATGTTCCGCTCATGTCCAGTTGGACAGGACCTTGCCTGTGGACCAATCTGGAGCAGCCACATTACCAGAGCAGGTGACGACCGACCACCAATTAGACGTCGCTACATCACGAGCATGCTCAGTAGGGTAATTTCTGGACCTAGCCTCCAGAGCATCTGTTTGCCGCTGCCTATCGCTGGTTACCATAGACTTGGCTGGAATGCCAGCAGTAACCAAGTGAACAGTACGAGCCTGAGCAAAACGCTGGGACTGATGTCTTTGCTCAGCAGCTCCCACTGCGTATGAAGCTGAATGGGAGACCGCAGAAGCAGATAAGGCTTGGGATCTACCCTGTGCAGCGGGAGAATCCCGGCACCTATCACCCCTTCTATGAATGGGTATGTGGTGAGTTGCTGTCTATTTGGTATTTTGCACCTGTGTTGCCAACATCTTGCTATATGGGGTGGCTGCATCCTGTAGTGCATTTGTTCAAAGACCTGGGCAGTTAAGCAGTGTTTTTCTGCTGTTTTTTTTTTTTAATTTTTGGAGGATTTTAGTTCTCTTTTGTGGCTTTGCTATTAGATTAAATCTCTTATTTTACCTGAGGAAAATAAGTTTTCTAATAATTCAGAACACCTTCATAAAGGGTGTTGCATATTTAGGTCACACATTTAGGTCACACATTCCCTCATTACACAAATACAGATCATCTGATTTGCTTCAAACCAAAAATCATTCAAGTTTATTTAGCTGAGAGTTGGAAAAATGATGCATAAAGATAATGATGATATCATCAATACACTAACTTGTCTAATAATTGTGCACACAGTAAAGTTGGTAAAGTACAGGGAGCATGCTTGTGTTGATATTTGAAATGCCACTAGCTGCGCCCACAATGCACGGATGAGGGTATATGCTATAGGATTGTCCTCTCGTAGCTAACTTCTCCATTAATGCAGAAATGTTTGTTTGAGCCCTATATGAACTATCTTTTAAAGTGAACATTTTGTATGATGTGATATACAGTATGTGAGCAGAATTGTGCATTCATTATAAATCCTTGATCTTTCAATGCTTAGGAGTCCAGTGGGCGGCTCGAATATAGACCTTTCGATATGACTGCATACAGAGATAGATGTCAACCACTATCTAGAACCTGCTTAGGAGTTCAGAGGATGGGCCCACTTAGCTAATACAACCCCCTTTACCATTTTTGCACATAGAGACACTATATAAAGCTGAATAGGAGTGCAGTGGATGGTCGACATAGTTACTTCCACCTTTACCCAAAAAATTTGCATACACAACCATTATGTAGAACCTCCTTAGGAATCCAGTGGGTAGTTTAATTTAGTTAATATAACCCTCCACATTAGATGCATATAGCATGTGCATATAGTACCACTACATAAAACTAGCTTTGAATTAAAAACCAGTTTTTCTTGCTTACAATGTAAAAATGTGCACATCCTTTTATATAGATCCTCCTGCAGTGTACCTGCTGCCTAGAGATTAAACATCATGACAGGTTCTCTTTACTATATTACCTAGCTTTGCTAAATACAGTCAGTGCTAAAAGTTTTCAGGTCGATGCAAATTTTGTTTTTTACAAAGTGTGTTGCTTCAGTTTTTATATTTGCAGTTTGCATTAACTCTACATTGTATTACCAGTGATCAGATAAATTGCAAAAATATTGCAATGTCATTTTTTTGCAGTGAAAAATAACTTAATTACAAAAAACCCATTCCCATTTAATTAAAACCCTGCCACAAAATGTCCTGCTTACTAATCTTTTTAGTCACATTCTCATTTGCTGAGGAGAACGTTTTAACAAGGACAAAACAGCTAATATCACTCTTTCATACTAGTTGAATTATAAAAGTAGACAGATTGCTTTTAAAAGGGGGATTGTGTTTGAAATCATTGTCTTTATCTATTAACCTTGGTTACCTACATGGAAACATTTGTATTTTTCTTTGTTTTGCATCAAAATTGCTAAACAGGTAACAATATTACCTCTAAATCAATGATTTATTGGATCATTACTTTCAAAGATAGTTGTTTATTTGCTATAAAGAAGGCTCCAGGATGCTAAAAAAATGCTCAGCATATGCCAGGATTAGTTCAACACCAATGCAGAGCTTGCTCAGGATTACAGCAGGCAGGTGTCAGCGCATCTGCATGTACAGTGAGACAATGGCTTTTGGAGGCTGGTCTGGAGTCAAGAAGAGCCTCAAAGAAGCTAATATTCTACAGTAAGTACAGGTATCGAACTGCAGACGACTGTGGTAAAGAAGGTTTGGTGAATTAAAGGTTGAGTGTTACCATGAGTCATGTCATGCCAACAGTAAAGCATCCTGAGATCATTCATGTGTTAGGTTACTTTGCATCTAATCACTCGCAATTTTGCCTAGGAGCACTGCATGAATAAAAATGGTATCTAAACATCCTCCAAGAGCAAATGTGCACACTGCTGTCCACCCTCCTATTTGAAGTGTGCCGCCTTGCAAAGACAGGTGACACAAATGCCTGTGAACTCATTTGCTTTGAGAAGCCAGCTCTTCAGCTATTTTTGCACACACACATGTAATTAGTGTAAGGGCTATTGTGAAGTCTGTTGAGTAGCATCCTCCACAGAAGAACTACAGAGCCCAGGAGAAGTAACCCTATACCCCTAGGATTGAGTGGTGCTGGAGATCAAGGATGCCAGCAGTGCCTTTGCAGTGCTCCAGTAAAATCTGTGCAGCTGCATGCGACAGTGTCCTGCACAGTTCAAGAATTGCCCAACTGCTAGAGGATGTCAGTTAGGGAACGTATACTTAGTTGCCAGCAGTGGGAAGAGGGATGAGGTACTTTCCTGTAAGCCCAAGTTGTCGTGGATGTCAAAGTCCTGGCTGAGAGGAAAAGTTTTAGTGCAGGAATAGTGCTATATGCAGCTGGAGTGAGGAGAGCTGCTACACATTGCCAGAAAGAGCTGGGTTTATCACACCATGAGGGGCTCCGTCTAATGAATAACTGTGGAGAGCTGTAATCATCATCATCATAAACTGCTCCAGTAAAATCAAGGTTTCTTTTCCTTTTGCACCTAAGGTCTGGACATTGCTTATTAAGACAGCTTCCCCTTTTTATTCTGCTGAGGATGGCACACTGGCTGGCAAGACTACCATGACTGTTGGCCGCCATTATGCCCCGGCTCGATGGAAGCCAATCCAGACAGAAAACTATCATCACTAACTGGGGTTCTGTCAATCCTCTGCCCCATTTTTGGTGGAAGGAAACCTAAGACAAAGTTCCAGTGCTGTGCCACGTAAAGTAGCTTCTGAAGGACGATAGACTATCTCGTGAAAAAGAAGAACCCCCAGAGGTCTATCAGTTCTAGAATGAAAGGAAAAGATTATTCTTTCATGAAAGTATATTGATCTGATGTTACATCAACCTATGGAACCACGAAGTAGTATGGCAAGTGATGGTACTGAAAGCAGATGTCCCCATGGTTTTAACAGAAAACCAAGATCAGAGTGGCCACTTCAGCTGGAAAGAACTTGAGCTGCTGCTTTGTGACTGCTTCTACTGGCCCAGCATGCAAAGCTCCATTGAAATGTGATGCAGAGAAAGTGGTCTGTGTGCACTAAGATTGAAAAATTTTACAAGCCAGAGGACTCCACTATAGCCGAGCATTACCAGACAGCCCTTATTCTTGATAGCTAGTTGTCACACCAGTTAAGGATCTCACTACTAAGATGGCAGCTGAGGCCTTCAAAGAACATTTTTGTCGCAATCATTGTTATCCCGAACAGGTATCAACTGATCAAGGTCCAGCCTTTGAAGAGGAACTTTTCCAAGAAATCTGTGTGTAGATGTCGGAAAATAAGGACGACAGCTTACTATCCGCAAGGGATTGGATTATGTCAAGGTATGCATGGTGTTGTTCTGGAACTATTGGAAACCTTACCTCTGGAACATCCTAAGCAGTGGCCATAGAAGTTGCCTGACTTGGTGAACCATAACAATCAAGTCCCCATCATTTCCACCAGTTATTCACTTACACACTTGATGATAGCAAAACCAAATAACTTGCCAGTAGTGTTGAGCATTCCGATACCGCAAGTATCGGGTATCGGCCGATATTCGCTGTATCGGAATTCCGATACTTAGTTCCGATATTTTTCCAATATCGTATACCGGAATCGGAAGTTCCCATAATTCTTTGAGAGGCAATGTGATTTTAGTCAGCAAATGAGGAATCTTATGAAGTGTGGGCACATCCTGTAATGCTGCGGTCATCTTAACTAATGGCATGGCTGTGATTGGCTGCTGAAATGATGTCAGAATGCACTATAAAAGGTGCCGCCGCCATTTTAGCGTCACTGTGCTGTGAACTCAGTTAGGGACAGAACGCTGCTCTGCTGACTCTGAGGGACAGTTAGAGATTGCGATTTTGTGTACTTTGCTTTAGGCAGGCTAGTTTACCAACCGCTGTGTAAAGCTTCCTTTTGCCTTGCAGTGTTGTTTTAACAGCTCTGTGCAAGGTGTGTGTGTGAGAGTGCAGGTGACGCTGCAGTTTGCTCTGCATCCAACGCTGTCTGTAGGCATTCTGCACGTGTCACTCACAGACTCTTTTTTTTTTTCTTTAGTGATTCTAGCTGCTCCATTCAATAGAAATTATTAGTGTGACGCGCTTCCATCCGTATACAATACATTGGTTGCAAACACTATAGAAGTACAGAAAGGAGCCTTTCACAGATAGTGAACAGTTGTGTTTCAGTGTTCACTGCAGTCTGTGAGGTTTTGATTTTTTGAGTGCAGATCACGCTCCAGTTAGTTCTTTCAACCACTGCTGGTTGTAGTCTGCTGAGCGTGTGTCACTGCCTCATCCTTCACATTTTTCTCTAATTGGTGCTGCTCCATTATATTTGAAAAAAAATCTAATCTATTAGTGTGACGCGCTTCAATCCGTATACAATACATTGGTTGCAAACACTATAGAAGTACAGAAAGGAGCCTTTCACAGATAGTGAACAGTTGTGTTTCAGTGTTCACTGCAGTCTGTGAGGTTTTGATTTTTTGAGTGCAGATCACGCTCCAGTTAGTTCTTTAACCACTGCTGGTTGTAGTCTGCTGAGCGTGTGTCACTGCCTCATCCTTCACATTTTGCTCTAATTGGTGCTGCTCCATTATATTTGAAAAAAATCTAATCTATTAGTGTGACGCGCTTCCATCCGTATACAATACATTGGTTGCAAACACTATAGAAGTACAGAAAGGAGCCTTTCACAGATAGTGAACAGTTGTGTTTCAGTGTTCACTGCAGTCTGTGAGGTTTTGATTTTTTGAGTGTAGATCACGCTCCAGTTAGTTCTTCAACCACTGCTGATTGTAGTCTGCTGAGCGTGTGTCACTGCCTCATCCTTCACATTTTTCTCTAATTGGTGCTGCTCCATTATATTTGAAAAAAATCTAATCTATTAGTGTGACGCGCTTCCATCCGTATACAATACATTGGTTGCAAACACTATAGAAGTACACAAAGGGGCCTTTCACAGCTACTGAACAGTTGTCTGCAGTGTTCACTGTAGTCTGTGAGCTTTTCATTTTTTGAGTGCAGATTACGCTCCAGTTAGTTCTTCAACCACTGCTGGTTGTAGTCTGCTGAGCGTGTGTCACTGCCTCATCCTTCACATTTTTCTCTAATTGGTGCTGCTCCATTATATTTGAAAAAAATCTAATCTATTAGTGTGACGCGCTTCCATCCGTATACAATACATTGGTTGCAAACACTATAGAAGTACACAAAGGGGCCTTTCACAGCTACTGAACAGTTGTCTGCAGTGTTCACTGCAGTCTCTGAGGAATAACCACACTTAGGCCTTATAACTTTTCTGACTTTCTTTATCAATCTACCAAGATGAAGAAGGCAGGGAGTAAGGCACGTGGTCGTGGCCGTGGAGTTTCAGCAGGGAGAGGACGTGGGGATTCTGTGGCTGCTGCCGCACCCAGTGACACAGCATCCACCAGTTTTCCCCGTGAGCGTTCCTTTATGCGCACTTTTGTAGAAGCTCAGCGTACCCCCCTGCTGCGGGAAGAACAAATTGAAGCCGTTGTTGGTTGGATGGCAGCCAATGCATCGACTTCAATTGCTTCCACCTCCTCTCAGGACCACAGCACTGTTGAACAACCATCTGTCTCTTCACTGCCTGCCAAATTGCCCAGGCAGTCAGAGAGTTTTGAACTGGAGCCAGCTGAGTCTCTGCTTCTGTTCTCAGAATCTGTTGGCTTGCAAACAGGGGCCCAGCCAAGCAGCATTCTGGAATGTGAAGAAGAGGCAGTATGCAGTGATGCGCAACAGCTGTGTCTCTCTGAATGTGAAGAGGCGGGTGAGCCAGTGCCGATGGTCAGCACACCGCAGAACGCATCTGATAATGATGAGACTCAGGTGCCAGTTTCTGTTGAGCATGGTGCTGGCCAGACCACCCAACAGCAGCAGGTGTTGGAAGAGGGTAGTGGAGATGATGAGGTCCAAGACCCAACATGGCGTGAGGAACAGGAAGGTGGTGGTAGCAGCTCTGAGGAAGAGATTGCCCCAACGGTCCAAACAGTAGGGAGAGGTAGGCTGCAGACTCGGTTGCCTGTAGCCTCCAGTTTGGCACCCGTTCGTAGCAGTTCTCTTCCAACAGCCAAAACGGGCGCTCCCAGGACTTGCACTGCGTGGTCCTTTTTTGACACACTTGCAGATGATATTTGCTATGTCAAATGCAAGCTGTGTAATCAAAAAGTAAAAAGAGGTAAAAGTGTCAGTAACCTTAATACCACAAATATGTGGAAACATGTGCGGTCAAAGCACGTGGTTGAGTTACAAAAACACACTGGAGATGTAGGCCAACCTACAGCAGCACCTACATCTTCAGCTCGTGTTGGAGCCTCTTCCTCCAGCTCCCACACAGCTGGTTCGGCTTCCTCACAGGATCGCCATGGAAGAACCTCTGTCACTGTTGTCCAGAGACCCAGTGTTATTCCACCCACAGCTGCAAGTTCCCTGTCATCCTCACACTCCCAGGCCACAAAACAGCCATCGGTAGCACAGGCATGGGATAAAAGACGGCCATACTCGGCAAACCATCCACGAGCACAGGCTCTGAATGCTGGCATTGCAAAACTCCTGTCCCTTGAAATGCTGTCATTCAGGCTGGTGGAGACTGACAGTTTCCGTAACTTAATGGCATTGGCAGTCCCACAATACAATGTGCCCAGCCGATTTTATTTCAGCAGGCAAGCCGTCCATGGTCTGCAAAAGCATGTTGAGGGAAAAATTAAACATGCGCTACTAAACGCCGTCAGTAGCAAGGTCCACCTGACCACCGATGCGTGGACCAGTACCCATGGCCAGGGACGATACCTTTCCCTCACTGCCCATTGGGTCAATGTTGTGGAGCCGGGTACAGATCTTGCGAGTGGCGCTGTACGTGTTCTGCCAACTCCAGGGATTGCAGGAATCAAGTCTGTCCACATTGACTCCTCCTCCTACTCCAGTTCCTCAGAATCATCGCTGCAGGAGACGTCACGGTCTACCTCCACATGGACCCGTGAACGCTTACCTGATGCGACCGATATGAGCACAGCCGTGGCCAAACGTCAACAGGCCGTCCTGAAATTAATTTCCATGGGGAATCGAAGCCACACAGCGCAGGAGCTCTGGAATGCCATCAAGCAGGAGAGTGACGTGTGGTTTTTGCCAGCGAATCTCCAGCCAGGCTTGGTAGTGTGTGACAATGGCCGAAATCTGGTGGCAGCTCTGGGCCTTGGCAACCTCACTCACATACCATGTCTGACACATGTGCTCAACTTGGTCGTGCAGAGTTTTTTGAGGGACTATCCGGATCTTGATGCACTGCTGCACAAGGTCCGCCTAGAGTGCGCTCACTTGCGACGTTCCAGCATCGCCAGATCGCGCATTGCAGCTCTGCAACGCAGATTTCGCCTTCCTGAACATCGCATCATATGTGACGTACCCACCAGGTGGAATTCCACGTTACATATGTTGGAGCGGTTGTGTGAGCAGCAGCCAGCAGTATCAGCTGCATCAGGCGCAATCAACTCGCAATTTGCGCCGTTCACACTTCACCACTACTGAGTGGGCCTCTATGAAGGACATCTGCCACGTTTTGCGTGCGTTTGATGAGTCAACGCGGATAGCGAGTGCAGATGATGCACTAGTCAGCCTGACTGTCCCCCTTATCTGCCTGCTTCAAAAAACACTGCAAGCAATAAGGGATGAGGTTTTGGAAGAGGTGGAGGATGAGGAGTCACAAATTCCATCACCTTCTGGACAGTCAGCGCAACGTGGTTCCTCACAAAGGGCTGGGCAGGGCTCACTTTGTGAGGAGGATGAGGAGGAGTCAATGGAGGAGGAAGACATCGCTCCAGAGGGAGGTACACAACGCTCTAGTCAGTATGTAGAGCGAGGGTGGGGTGATGCAGAGCAGGCAGAGATGACGCCTCTTGCAGGGGACAGCGTTTCTTGGCCAGTTGGGAGTCTGCAGCACATGGTTGATTTCATGCTGCAGTGCCTGAGAAACGACCGCCGCATTGCCCACATTCTCACCACGTCTGATTATTGGGTGTACACCCTCCTAGACCCTCGCTACCGGGACAACTTACAAAGCCTCATCACACCGTTGAACCGGGAGCGTAAAATGCGGGAGTACCAAGACACACTGGTGCAATCCATAATGTTCTCCATTCCAGCCGAGAGCACTGCTGCTGCTACTGCTTTACAAAGCAGCTCTGTGCGTCGAGGCAGTGGAGACAGCTCTGCAACAAGAGGGAGCACAAGCAGCGCCTCTGCACAGGGCAAGACCAGTATGTTCCAAATGTGGCGAAGTTTTGTGGCAGCGCCACAAATGTCTACACCATCCGAGACGGCTCCAGTCAGCAGGAGGCAACGTTTCCGTAAGATGGTGACAGACTACATGTCTTTCCCTCTCAGTGTACTCCCAGAGGGCTCTTCCCCATTCAAGTTTTGGGTCTCTAAGCTGGATACATGGCCAGAGCTTAGCCAGTATGCATTAAAGGTGCTGGCTTGCCCTGCTGCCAGTGTATATCGGAGCGCGTCTTTAGTGCTGCAGGTGGTGTACTAACAGACCGTCGCATGCGACTATCCTCCGATAATGTAGACCGGCTTACTTTTCTGAAAATGAACAAGGCATGGATCTCGCCAGAATTTGTCTGTCCGTTTTCAGATTAAATAACTGGTTCGCAACGTTATCCATGTCTCCTGTTATGTTCATCTTTCTACCACCTGAACTCTACTCCCTGGGCTACAACACTGCCAGTTGCTGCTCAGAAGTGTCGTGTCCACAGACCAATACACAAGCTATAGTGTTAGGGGGGTTCAGTAACGCCAGCTGTTCCCTGTTGTGTGTCCGGCAAGAAGTCTCCTGTTCCCTACACATGCACAGAAAAACCCATGTCGAACATGCTCCAAATAGGGAAGAGCCGTCACCCTGATTGTTATGCTTAAAACAGGAAATTGTGAATGTTTTCCAGGCCTAGAATGATAAATTTTTATTACAAATATGGACAAATAATAATTTGTCATCACAGCGCATACCTGCACATGTCTATTACAAATGGTAACAAAAACTAAAACTAGTCTTCACTTTTTTGAAATTAATGCATAAAAGTACATTTCATACTTATCAATTAATGCTTTTTAAGGAACTTTATCTGTACCTGTAAGATAATGCAGTCAATGGATGTACGAATCATAAAATCCTCATCATCATCATCACGAGTTTTATTTATGACAGACATTATAAAATACACATACTGATGCCAACTGTAACTTCACACACCATATATGAAATGGCCAGCATCTAAACCTGGTAATAATGTGCAATAATAAATTATTACATCTAGAAAGTGCATCATGCATACTGACAATAGGTAGTTATACCTGCAAGTGCTGTTGAAACAACCACAACAGATATAAATTAATAATGGTATATAGGTATCACAGTGCATAGTTACTCATGGACAATGTCGATGTAATACTGTACCTCAATAAAGTCAGCGTCAACCATTATGCTTGTTAGTCTTGTAGATTGTTAAAGAGGGAACGGTCTTTTTTTGTTGGTCATAGGTGGAGTATTAGACAGTAAATGATTACTGCTGTCGTATTTTTGGCGTCCCTAGGGCGCAATAACGCTGCGTAACGTCACATTTTATAGAGTCATCCAATTGACACACGCTACCCTACCCTACGCGTGACAGTAGGAAGGTAGTGTTGACGGATAAAGCCTTGCGCAACCAGACATGCTTTTACCCTCTCAACACTGTACAAGCAAAAAATGCATGATTGCAGCCGCAGACTTTATTGACTTACAGTATAACATCGCCATTACCCATCAGAGGCTGTCCACTGTCTGATACAGACATAGAATATACCTTTGCTATCCGTAGCCTTTGTTTCACCTACACTTGCAGGCACACACTTAAATTCTGACAATGCATTATGTTTTTTTAAATGGTTATTTTTTATCGTACATTATTGTGTCATCACATTGATGAGTCCATGCTGGACATGTCATACATGGTGTACAAAGTAACTAATTTATTAACTTAAATAATTGAAATGTCTGTGACTGTCACATCTAAATTGCAATGATGATGATGATGAGTGACTATTACAAAATCCATTGTCTTCACTATGTTATGGTTTAAACATAGCGTTCCTTAAGCATTATTCATAAATACAAAAATGGACTTTTATTCTTAAATTTACAACACTATATTTTGTAACCAATTTTTTGGGTGGTGTGTTGTTCCATTTCTTGTTGGCATGTGCATATATGCGTTTATATTTGCAGTGTCTTTATTTTTATTCTTGAAGTTAGGAAACATGTGTATCTTTGTACCGTGTTAGCCAGTAGATAGATAAATATTTAGACTTGAGAGTCCGCAGTGGTTGATACCTTTGAATGGATAACTGAAAAGATGGTAACAAATTGCAAGCTTTCGAGGCTACTCACGTCTCTTCATCAGGCAAAGACTAAAACAAAAATGAAGCATCACATATTTCTATACACAACAGGACACAGGAATAGTGCAATAGGTAAGACAAGTAAGTGACGTTGTAGCAGAACTGTCATTATCACAGAGGGATGAACATAAATATTGGAACAGTTCCTAGATAAGGATAGAAAGTTTTATTGCCCTCTGATTGGGGTCTGGTTTTGTGTTTTCATGCCCTGGAAGGGCAGAGACGCAGATTCCTTAATTGATATAGAATGACATAAATCCGTGTGATCTATTCATTCCATCACTAACAGTGTCAAAGGTCATGATGAGCTTATATTCTGAAACCTTTGTATCTTTCTCATATTTGAAGTTATATTTTAATACCAGTAATTCATATCCATCATGCTATGACCGGGCATACAAAAGTGTTTTGCCACAGGTAAATCCATTATTTTTTCTCTTATTGTGTGGCGCTGATAATTCATCCTTGTTCTCATTTTTTGGCCGGTCTCCCCTCACTTGTCCCTCCCTCACTTGTCATACCTATTCCTGTGTCCTGTTGTGTGTAGAAATATGTGATTCTTCATTTTTTGTTTTAGTCTGAGCCTGATGAAGAGACCTGAGTAGTCTGGAAAGCTTGGAATTTGTTACCATATTTCAGTTAGCATTAAACGGTATCAACCACAGCGGACTCTCAAGTATAAATATTTTTCTATTCTTGGAATTGAAATTCATCATTTTATTGTCCTAGTAAAACTTCATTTATTCTTGTTTGAAGTACATACATTTGCAATGGCCACGTAACAAGGCAATAACTCAATATTTTTATGCCTACACCCTCCTTGACCCTGGGCTTCAACACCGCCAGTTGCTGCTCAGAAGTGTTAGATGCACAGATGAAAACAATCGTGATGTGTTTGTGGGGTTCAGTAACGCTGCTGTTCCCTGCTGTGTGTCTGGCAAAAATTACTGCTGCTAACTACAACTTCAACTTCAAACATCTCATACTAGGCCTCTGCCTACACCCTCCTTGACCATGGGTTTCAACCCGCCAGTTGCTGCTCAGAAGTGTTAGATGCACAGATGAAATCAATCGCTGATGTGTTTGTGGGGTTCAGTAACGCCTGCTGTTCCCCTGCTGTTGTGTCGGCAAAAAATTACTGCTGCTAACTACAACTTCAACTTCAAACATCTCATACTAGGCCTCTGCCTACACCCTCTTGACCCTGGGCTTCAACACCGCCAGTTGCTGCTCAGAAGTGTTAGATGCACAGATGAAAACAATCGCTGATGTGTTTGTGGGGTTCAGTAATGCCTGCTGTTCCCTGCTGTGTGTCTGGCAAAAATTACTGCTAGCTACCTAATCATGGTTAAAAAAACATGACATGTCAAAGTGTCTAGTGCTACACATAGATATGAGGCTACACCCTGATTCTAAGCTGTAAACATTTGAAACGTCAACTTTTAAAACCATAAAATGATTAGTCTTTGTCACAAATCTGTAACAAAATAATTGTGACATATTTATTACAGATATGCACATGTCGAAAACAAATGCAAACACAAAAGCTACTTATGCTATAGGATACTGATGGTCAACCTTGTCACTCCATAGCTTAGGACAAATCCAACTCACATCATGACTCAAATGCTGCAATGTTGGAAGTGCATAATGTGGGTTGAACTTTGACAACTGCTGCAGTGCGAAGGTTATACTTCAGTGTTCTTGCCTTTTAAATAAAAGCATACAAGTAAATATAATAATCCAATGTTGATTAAGGGACGTGATGTACACCTGTAATATTGTGCAAACAATGCATGTAGGAATAGTCCTCTTCAACATTACTTATATTTGTGTCATTTTAAAAAATACATATTTAATTAGAAAGTTAACAGCCCATATCATAAAGGTCCTTCATTTAAACATGATAATCGCTAACAATAATCATGCAGTACCTTGGTAAAGTCAATAGTGCATAGTCACAATAGCAAAATATATACCTGTAAGTGGTGCTGAAAGAACGACAACTGATAGAATAGGTGAATGATATCTATTTATCAGACTGAATAGCGAAACCTGTACAATGTCGATATAATACTGTACCTTAACAAAACAACTGTGTCACACCTCACACTCGTTTTTCTTGTAGCTTGTTATGTAATAGGGCACATGCGTGTATGTTTCATCATAGGTGCATGTTTACTGAGTAAAGCAGTCATGACAACGCCTTTGTGTTGTCGGTACGCTTGCGATGATGAACGATGCGCACCGTGAATGTTAGTCTGCGTCATAAGACGTACAGACGCCCCAATACCCAACGCGTCACAGCAGGAAGCCAGTCTGTGCGTCCAAACAAAGGCGCAACCATACATGCACGTAACCTTTTATAAAGCTATATAAAAAAAGGATGTAGTAGTAACGCACACTTTATTGAGGTACAGTATTACATCGCCATTCACCATCTGTGGCTATGCAGTCTCATCTATATATACCTTATCTATCCGTTGTCATGCTTGCAAGTCCACAGTCAGGCATAAATATCTGTTTTCACTCTGCACTATGCACTTTTTAAATTTTTTGTTTGTTAATATAAATGATTGGCACATATTATCAGTATTACATGATGGAAATTTTAGATATTTTTTTAAAAAATTTTAGTGATATTATTCACCAAATGTAAAGTTTTATGAATGTCAAAGATAACTTGTAATGCTGATTATGTTTTTAAGTCAGCCATTCATTGTCTACACAATAAAAATGGTGTACATACTGTTACTTAGCCATCATTAATGGATTCTGATATGTACTTGTATGCTTTTATTTTAAACCGTATAGCAGATTATTTAACCTATTTTAATTGTGGTTTGCATTGCTTTTCAACATGTTAATGTATGCGTTTTGTTTGTAAATTATTAATGTACATATATTTTTTAAGTTAAATCATCATCTTATGGTACTTAAGGTTATATTTCTCTTGTTTGGAGTATAGACATTTTTAATTGACACGTAACAAGGAAAATACTTTGATATAGTATTTAAAATCCTCCTTGACCCTGGACTCCAACACCGCCAGTTGTTGCTCGGAAGTGCTGTTAGCACAGTCAACACTTGCTCCTGTGTTACTGGGGTTCAGTATGTCAGCTGTTCCCTGCTGTGTGTACGGCAAAAAGTCCTGCTGCCTCCACCATGTTCTTTCTCATCCTGGGCTACAACACCCCCATTTGTTGCTCGGAAGTGCTGTTAGCACAGTCTACACTTGCTCCTGTGTTACTGGGGTTCAGTAATGTCAGCTGTTCCCCTGCTGTGTGAACGGCAAAAAGTCCTGCTGCCTCCACCATGTTCTCTTCTCATCCCTGGGCTACAACACCGCCAGTTGTTGCTCGGAAGTGCTGTTAGCACAGTCAACACTTGCTCCTGTGTTACTGGGGTTCAGTAATGTCAGCTGTTCCCCTGCTGTGTGTACGGCAAAAAGTCTGCTGCCTCCACCATGTTCTCTTCTCATCCCTGGGCTACAACACCGCCAGTTGTTGCTCGGAAGTGCTGTTAGCACAGTCAACACTTGCTCCTGTGTTACTGGGGTTCAGTAATGTCAGCTGTTCCCTGCTGTGTGAACGGCAAAAAGTCCTGCTGCCTCCACCATGTTCTCTTCTCATCCCTGGGCTACAACACCGCCAGTTGTTGCTCGGAAGTGCTGTTAGCACAGTGTACACTTGCTCCTGTGTTACTGGGGTTCAGTAATGTCAGCTGTTCCCTTGCTGTGTGAACGGCAAAAAGTCCTGCTGCCTCCACCATGTTCTCTTCTCATCCCTGGGCTACAACACCGCCAGTTGTTGCTCGGAAGTGCTGTTAGCACAGTCAACACTTGCTCCTGTGTTACTGGGGTTCAGTAATGTCAGCTGTTCCCCTGCTGTGTGTACGGCAAAAAGTCCTGCTGCCTCCACCATGTTCTCTTCTCATCCCTGGGCTACAACACCGCCAGTTGTTGCTCGGAAGTGCTGTTAGCACAGTCAACACTTGCTCCTGTGTTACTGGGGTTCAGTAATGTCAGCTGTTCCCCTGCTGTGTGTACGGCAAAAAGTCCTGCTGCCTCCACCATGTTCTCTTCTCATCCCTGGGCTACAACACCGCCAGTTGTTGCTCGGAAGTGCTGTTAGCACAGTCAACACTTGCTCCTGTGTTACTGGGGTTCAGTAATGTCAGCTGTTCCCCTGCTGTGTGTATGGCAAAAAGTCCTGCTGCCTCCACCATGTTCTCTTCTCATCCCTGGGCTACAACACCGCCAGTTGTTGCTCGGAAGTGCTGTTAGCACAGTCTACACTTGCTCCTGTGTTACTGGGGTTCAGTAATGTCAGCTGTTCCCCTGCTGTGTGAACGGCAAAAAGTCCTGCTGCCTCCACCATGTTCTCTTCTCATCCCTGGGCTACAACACCGCCAGTTGTTGCTCGGAAGTGCTGTTAGCACAGTCAACACTTGCTCCTGTGTTACTGGGGTTCAGTAATGTCAGCTGTTCCCCTGCTGTGTGAATGGCAAAAAGTCCTGCTGCCTCCACCATGTTCTCTTCTCATTCCTGGGCTACAACACCGCCAGTTGTTGCTCGGAAGTGCTGTTAGCACAGTCAACTCTTGCTCCTGTGTTACTGGGGTTCAGTAATGTCAGCTGTTCCCCTGCTGTGTGAACGGCAAAAAGTCCTGCTGCCTCCACCATGTTCTCTTCTCATTCCTGGGCTACAACACCGCCAGTTGTTGCTCGGAAGTGCTGTTAGCACAGTCAACACTTGCTCCTGTGTTACTGGGGTTCAGTAATGTCAGCTGTTCCCCTGCTGTGTGAACGGCAAAAAGTCATGCTGCCTCCACCCTGTTGTCTTCTCATCCCTGGGCTTCAACACCGCCAGTTGTTGCTCGGAAGTGTAATTTGCACGTTTACTCACTCCTGCCAAGACTGGTTACAGCATGCCATCTGTTTCCTGTCAGTGTAAACGTCACTTAGCCTCCAATAAGTTGTCCTGTCGTGTTGCGGTCGGGTTAGCCGACTCTATGGTGCTTGGAGTTTAGGTGCTTCCTATGTGTGCTGCGGGATATGCAAATTAAGGCTGTTTCCGTTGTGACAATAGGACAATCACCCACTGTAGTACTGTGGGATTCGGTAACTGCGGCCGGCTCGCGCCTGTCAACTTAAATTTCCAAGGGTACCTTCTGCTACCCGTCTGGGTTCCAGTACCGTCAGCTGGGTCTCCGCAGTGCCTTTGGCCTAGGTGCCTCCATCTCGGTATCCGAGTTCCAGCAACGTCTGCTGGTCCTTGGTAGTGCTTTGGAGCACAGGTACCTCCTGCTTGGTAACCGTGTCCCAGTAACGTCAGCTGGTCCTCGGTTGTGCCATTGGCTCTTTTCCTTCTGCTTCCCCTCCGGGTTCCAGCACAGTCAGCTGGTCCTCATTACTTGCATTGGCTCTTGTACCTTCTGCTACCCATCCGGGTTCCAGTACCGTCAGCTGGTTCTCCGCAGTGCCTTTGGCCTAGGTGCCTCCATCTCGGTATCCGAGTTCCAGCAACGTCTGCTGGTCCTTGGTAGTGCTTTGGAGCACAGGTACCTCCTGCTTAGTAACCGTGTCCCAGTAACGTCAGCTGGTCCTCGGTTGTGCCATTGGATCTTTTCCTTCTGCTGCCCCTCCGGGTTCCAGCACAGTCAGTGGTCCTCGTTACTTGCATTGACTCTTGTACCTTCTACTACATTTACAAATTGAAGATTTTTTCAATGCTTTTTTGGGTAATCACTCTGGATCTCCAACAATGAAGACGACGACCCTGATGACCACCCGAAGAAGATGACGACCACAAGGACGACGAGCATCAAGCCAACCAGCCTAAACACCATCACAAAGAAGAAATAAAGATTACCAAACAGGACTAAGAAGGTTAAGACAAACTACAAGATACAGAACAAGAGACTTAAGAACAATAAGAAGAAGATCAAAAAGCAGAAGAACATGAAGTATAAGACCAAAATGAAGAGCAAAATATATGCTCTAAATTCTAAGCAGAAGAAGACTAAGCAGTGTATGGGGGTGAGTCCATTCCTCCTCGTGATGCCCCTGGAAAATGCCTGCTGCTGCAGGCTAAACTGAACACGGACAAATACTGTTGTAATTTAAATCTTTTGTGACAGCAAGAACGGAAGCATGAAAAATTCATACTTTGACAGATTACAAGTACAGGATTCTCTGTCACAAATAAGAATATGATGAAGAAGATGAAGTACAATATGAATAAGAATAATAGTTTAATAAGAAGAATATGAGTAATGTTAACAAAAAGATGAATAGCAAGAAGTTTAAGAAGAAGATAAAGAAGTTGAAGATGAAGAATAATTTGATGAAAAAGATGATGCTGCTGAAGATTATGAAGGAGAAAGTGTGTCAAAAGTTAAAAAGGTGAAGAGCATGGAAGTTGTGAAATATACATATTTGCCAAAATAGAAAAACGTTGACAACATTGTCAATTTCTTCGTCAATCCGAACATCTTTAAAAAAAAAAATATTTATGCTATTCCATTTGATTCGGTTAAACATCTATGCCTTTAATGTCTCCTCAACCTTCCCCAATACATTCTACATTACTCTTTGTTGTTTTCCTTCATGTACAATTAACCAACAAGGCAAGAATGGGGTTTTTTTAATTCCGATATTTTGTTCCCATAGACTTACATTGGATT
Source organism: Oophaga sylvatica (assembly GCA_033576555.1). NCBI lineage: Eukaryota > Metazoa > Chordata > Amphibia > Anura > Dendrobatidae > Oophaga > Oophaga sylvatica. The sequence continues at coordinate 173,732,316 of JARQOD010000002.1, forward strand.
TCCGGTATCGTATCGGGTATCGCCGATATTTTTTGGGTATCGGCGATACAATTCCGATTCCGATACTTTTGGATATCGGAAAGTATCGCTCAACTCTACTTGCCAGTAAATCATCAAATGGGAGCCAGTAGACCTGAAGATATCTTTAAATCTTCTTATGCACATGGACTGCAAGAATGACAGGAACAGCATCAGAAAGTACAACAGTGTGTTGAGGAACATCTGAACAAAAGCAAGACAGAAGCAATATTGAGAATATAACAAACAAGTACCAGCAAAGTCACCACAAGCTGGATACTGCATTCTAAAGCGCAAAGCCAGGACCATAAATTCGATGATTAATGGGAAGGAGAACCATACACATAAGAACATCAAGCTCATAAAGTCTACTGGATCACAAGAGATGGAAGGAAAACTCACAAAGTGGTTTGTTGTGATAACCTTAAGTTGAGTCCATCAAAGCTATGTAAAAACGAAAGATCTGAGTGGACTGGACCTCCTAAATAACAAGAAGGGAGAAGTCAAGAAATGACCACTGTACTTGATATGTTCCTGATGGATGGTTGACATTCGGAGTAACTGTGGTAATACCCACTCTGGTCTTTAATCGAGAACTCTCAGAATGGTGAATATTCCGGAGCCTTCCGTACTCTTGGGAAGTTCTGCGGTTAGAAGATGCTTGCCCAGTAGACCTGGTTTTACTCTTGTCCATCACTGGGAATGCAATATTCAAGGTCAGTTACATGTTATATACAGATAGTATCTAGAGAAGGGTCTATCTGTCCTTTATATGTCAGTAAGACATCAGTTATTTGAAATGTAAATATGTTACTGTTCGCAGCTTAGTAATGACCTTCCTGCTCCCTCTAATTCTGGTACTAAGGAGTGAGCATGAACTTTACACATACACCTCTGTATCTATGGATTTTCCCCTTTGGAGGCCAGCCCCAGCTACATTCAGCAGCCATGGACTCTAAGCTGGCCTCCCTCTTCCCAGACTATTGTTCCAGTGTTCACGTGGGTGCTGTGACTCCCATGGCTGCCTTATTGAGTTTTTTACAATTACAATATAAGTAAATGAACAAATTTCTCATGTGTTCAATGTTTATAACTTATGCTCTGTTTATGTTAAAAGCCATCTTTTCAGTCATTTTACACACATAGATGTAATTAATGTAAGAGGTATTATGAAGTGTAGTGGGTAGCTGCCCCACAGGAGAACAACCGAGCCAGGAGAAGCAACCCTGTGCCCCTGTGATTTGTGTTGCACTGGAGATCAAGGAGGCCGGCCAGCATCTTTGCTGTGTTCGTTGTCGGGACTTCAGCAAAATCTGCGAAGCCGCATGGGACATAGTGTCCTGCGCAGTTCAAGAAGCTGTTCACGGTTCAAGAAGTGCTCAACTACTAAATGACATCAGTTAGGGATCAGATCTTTAGTTGCCAGCGATGGGTTGAGAGCTGAGGTACTTTCCTGTAAGCCTGAGTTGCATGGATGCCAAGGTCCAGGCTAAGAGGAGACGTTTTAGTGCAAGTAGAGTGCTAAATGCAGCTAGTGTGAGGAAAGCTATTACACATTGCCAGAAAAGAGCTGGGTTCATCACACCATTAGGGGGCTGTTGGCTCAGTCTAATGACACATTGCCAGAAAAGAGCTGGGTTCATCATACCATTCGAGGCTGTTGGCTCACTCTAATGAATAACTTGTGGAGAGCTGTAATCATCATCATCATCAACTGCTCTAGTAAAAGTGAGTTTTTTCCTTTTGCACCTGAGGTCTGGACATTGATTACTGAGACGGGCTGAACCTGCATCCCTTACACAAATTTCCCCTCTTTATTCGGCAGAGGACGGTTCGCCAACCAGCAAGACTACCATGACCTTTGGTCGCCATTATATCCCTCATCCATGAAGGCCAACCCAGACAGACCTAATATTGTAGACACTGTACTAGGGGTGCTGAGGTAAGAAGTAGCTACTTACACTGCAGTCCACCCTGTCTATTTGATGTAATGCTGGAAATAGTAAGGGTACTGAGGTAAGAAGAGGCTGCTCACACTGCTGTCCACCTTCCTTGTTGGATCTAACACTAGAGATACAAGTGGTGGGGAGGTAATAAGTGGCTGCTCACACTGTTGACCATCATTGCCTCTCTGAATGACAATGCATGGCATACAGTTGTGCTTAAAAGTTTACATTTTTTCAGAGAATATGTATGATAACACAAAAACTTTTTCTTCACTCATGGTTAGCGGTTAGGTGAAGCTGTTTATTGTCAAACTACTGTATTTTCTCTTTTTAAATCATAATAACAACCCAAAACATCCAAATGACCCTGATCAAAAGTTCACATACCCCATTTCTTAATGCCGTGTATTGCCCCTCTCTAACATCAATGACAGTTTGAAGTCTTGTGTGTTAGCTGTGGATGAGGCTTTTTGTTTTCTCAGATGATAAAGCTGCCCACTCTTCTTGGCAAAAAGCCTCCAGTTCCTGTAAATTCCTGTGCTGTCTAGCATGAACTGCACTCTTTAGCTCTCTCCAAAGTGGCTCATTGACATTGAGGTCAGGAGACTGAGAATAGCCACTCCAAACCTTCAATTTGTTCTGCTGTAGCCAATGACAGGTTGACTTGGCCTTGTGTTTCGGATCGTGTCTCGTTGGAACATCCAAGTATGTCCCATGCACAGCTTCCGGGCTGATGATTGCAAATTTGCCTCCAGTATTTGCTGATAACATGCTGTATTTATCTTTCCTTGAACTTTGACCAAGTTTACTGTGCCTTTGTAGCTCACACATCCCTAAAACATCAGCGATCCACCTCCATGCTTTAAAGTAGGAATGGTGTTCCTTTCTTCATAGGCCTTGTTGACCTCTCTCCAAATGTAATGTTTATGGTTGTGGCCAAAAAGTTCAAGTTTTGCATATTGTAGGTGAGATATTTTGTGGCTTTCTTCTGGCGACTCGACCATGCTGCCCATTTTTCTTCAACTGCCTCATTATTGTGCATCTTGAAACAGCCACAACAATAGTTTTCAAAGAGTCCAGTATTTCAGCTGATGGTATTTGTGGGTTTTCTTTGCATCCCAAACAATTTTCCTGGCAGTTGAGGATGAAATTTTTATTGGTCTACCTGACCGTGGTTTTATTTTTACAGAGCCCCTTATTTTCTATTTGTTAATCACAGTTTGAACGGTGTTGACTGGCATTATCAATTCCTTATATATCATTTTGTATCCCTTTCCTGTTTTATACAGTTCAACTAGATTTTCCCATAGATCCGATGACAATTCTTTTGCTTTCCTCATGTCTCACAATCCAGAAACATCAGTGGTTGGATGAAAGATGCAAAAGTCTGTCTGAATCCCAGAAACTCACTCAGCTTTTACACACACACCCTGATTAAAAGCAAGCAGGTCACAGGTGAGGATGTTACCTTTAGTAGCCATTCAAACCCATTTGTGTCAGTCTGTGCATGTTATCAGGCCAAAATCACCAGGCTATGTAAACTTTGATCAGGGTCATTTGGATGTTTTGGGTTGTTATTATGAGTTAAAAAGAGAAAACACAATAGTTTGACAATAAATAGCTTCACCCAACCACTAAACATAAATGGAAAAAAAAGTTTTGGGGTAATTATTCATATTCTCTGAAAAAAGGCCAAGAAAGCAAAAATTCTGCTTGTGTATGTAAACTTTTGAGCACAACTGCAAGTATTTCCAGGTCTCAGCAGTGGCGCTTCGTAGTGCACATGCTCTCTGACTCCTGTCTTGTTATCATTGTAGGACAATGTTCTGCCAGGTTAACGACGCAGTGGCAATTTTAAGTTTATATTCGTTACCTCCCTAAACAATACATTGTTGATTTGCTAATTTAAAATATTTAGAAATTTATTCATAGTTACATTTACGTTATTTTTATTTTCTATTTCCAGAGAACCCCTTTATGCAATGCACAGTACAGTTATTGAAAGCCTACACTATACATGAGCAAGTTGGCAACCACGTTATCCTTATTGCCTAAATATTGTTCTGTTCAATGGTGATAATTTATCAAGACCTGTTTCCTATAACCTCCAATCACAGTGCAGCTTTCATGCTCTGATTACTTACTAGGGGTAATTTGACCAGTTTTCATTTTAAATATCTTTTAGACATTTCACTCATGTATTCTGTTCATTGTAATCAATACTAATTAGACACACATTAAAAAGTAGATGAATATTTATCGTACAGTGCCAGCAGAAAAAATCTTTACACTTGTACAGCAAAAAAACCCAAAACATTACATATCTTAAAAGTGCACACAATGGAGGAAATAATCAAAAACTGTCGAATAGCAGAACTAGATTAGTCAAATTTAAATAAAATGAATACTAATTAAGTAATGACAAAAAACTAATTGTAACAAAACATCCACAATAAAACATTTGAATGTTAAGATTTTGTGTTTTCATTGAACGTTTAAAGATTTTTTTTTTGCATGCACTGGAGAATCAATTAGCAATATATGACACTGGCCATTCTGCTTGTTGTTCTTTCTCTACCTATGATTCTATGAGTATGAGATAAGGTATACAGTTGTACAGTTGTGTCACAGCCGCATTGTATCCCACCTGTTTGTAAACCCCTGTGACTCAATATGTTGGTTCTGACAAAATGGGATATTACATTGGATATGGAACCTAATTTTGCCATGTTCTTCACTCAAAATTTTGTTTTATTTTAAACCCTCTTTCAAAACAGTGACTCTTTTACAAATTAACTGTCATTTTAATTTTTATTTGATAAATTATGAATTAAAGAGGTTGTCCACTACTTTTACATTGATGATCTAACCTTAGGATAAGCCATCAATGTCTGATCGGCCAGGATCTGACACCCAGCACTCCCGCCGATCATCTGTTATTGGTGTATTCGCTTACTAAGCAGCTCCATCAACTTGAAGTGGCCACCACAAGTTACTACATATCTGTCCCCTATTGACCACTACAAGCGCATGGAGAAGCTCGGCAAATGAGTACTTGCAACCAGCAGCTGGTAATCAGAGGAAGTGTTAGGTGTCGGACCCCGGCTGATCAGACATTGATAACCTATGATCAATTTGAAAGTAGTGGGACATTTCTTTAATATTAAAAATGGAAATAAGCAACTTGGTAATATATAATATATAATATAATTCACTCTCTCAACTCATAGCATAAATCTGTAAAAGCTGTGTTCAGTGAAGATAGTAAATGGCAGTTACTTTGAAGACTCTATGACGAAGTTAGGAAGAGGAAATAGAAGCAGACAAAGAAATTCTACTGCAAGTTCTCCTGAAATGACAGTTAATTTTCTCCACAGAACTTCATGAGTACCAACTGTCATCTCCTAACTCAGTAATTGGAAAATCTGTGTCCATAGAAGATAGATTATACCTGTGAGTTGAGAATTTTGAGAAAGAATGTTCAGTCTAAGAGGAGAAAGAGGCAGATTTCTCAAATATTATAAAATACAAAGTTTCTTATTTTATGTGAATAATATATTAATAAAAAAAGTTAAAATTCACTATTTAAGTTGTCCGAACAGACGATGTGACAACTATATAAAAAAAGTTGTTGCAGACAACACTTCTGTGGCTATGAAGTAGCACTTCTATTGTTATTTTTCACTCCAACCATCAACACTTGTACCTGTGAAGCCTGGAACAAACTCTAGTGAAGCCAGGGCTCTGGTGATTTTCATAAAGGAGCAGTTAGATAAATAATTTAGAATGGTATTTTTTCTGCTTTTTGTCTTGTACGTATCACATCTTTCACATTCTCTGCTCATAGAGTACATATATTATGCTTAGGTACAATACCTCTTTATGTAGTATAATGATCTATAGCCGTCTCCCGTTATGGCTCTGTAAAAGCAACCATTGTGAGATTTGCATATTACATCAATTAAATATAATGCATCCTCTCAATAAATGCTGAAGAAAGGATTTTATTTTGTATGAAACTGTTAAACGTACACTTTAAAAGTAACAATAGGGTGAGAAAAAAAAAACCTAGGAAACTAAGAGAAAAGCCTGAAAAAAAACTGACAAATAATAAGCTGTATTGGGAATGGTTCTCGCGTTAAGAGGAATGACTGAAAGCTTGCCGCTGTAGGGAGATTAAAATATGCATGACAGGAAAAGGCAGCCTGCATCAGATAAAGCTTGTAGCTGCGCTGGTCAGGGCGGCATTAGAGCTTGACTTCTATGGTGACCAGGGATTAAAATAAAATGCACAACCCTTTCTTCATATGGTCATCTTGGGCATACACAACTGTTTGTATAACAATACATCTATGAAATATTATATTTTTCATTTTTGAAAATACAGTCAAATTTCCTAGTTTACAATGATTCGTAGCGAACAATGTCCAAAAATAATAAATAAATCACGTTACGTGCTGCTGTTTTTTATTATACACCATGATACACTTGACAAGTGCCACACTGATGATTCAAAATTGATTTACTGGAATCAAAGTTATTTCTTTACTAAACATATAAAAATATCCTATCGGTGTTATACCCACTGATGATGAGACTAAGGCCGGCGTCACACTGGCGACAGAATCGGACGACTGCAATGCCATGAAAAATCGCATTGCAGTCGGACCTATGTTAATCTATGGAGCAGCTCCCAGTATCCGATTTTTTGTGTTCCGTTTTAAACGTCCGTGTACAATCGCAGCATGCTGCGATTGTCACCGATTGTTGGTCGACAATCGCCAATGCAAGTCTATGGGAGCGATGAAAAATCGGATTACAAACAGACCACACTGTGTGACTTGCGATTAAATCGCATCAGTGTCCTTTAGAAAAGCCGGCAATTCATCCCTGCCTATACTGTAAAAGCACACTGACAGCTTTAATAAAGAATCGAATCAATACATATCCACACATAGAATCCACATATAGATATATATATATATATATATATATATATATATGTCATTGTGACATATATATATATATATATACATATATTTATAGTTGTTACACTTCTACATACTGTAATAGCCGCTAATTCAATTGCCGGCTTCAGTGAAATCACAGAAGCCGACATGCAATGATACACATTTAACCATGTAATTTCATGTATTTTTATATATGTTTGAAACATACAATTACATGAGTATATGTGTGCTAAATTTCAGACATGTAGGGGTTAATTAAAGGTGTAAATTCGTTGAAAAAAAATGTGTGGGCTCCCGCTGTATTTTCTCCACCAGACAGACAAAGCAAGCGAGTGGGGGCAGATAATAATAGCCTAGGGAGGGTACATTTTTTTGTGCCCCCCTGGCTACTAAGATCTGCCCCAGACAACCCAGAAAGGGCAAATCTATAATTAGATTCGCCCTTTCTGGCACTTTGCCCGTCTATTCCCATTGCCCTGTAGCGGTGGCGAATGGGTTAATCTCACCTTAATGTCACCTTAGTATTGAAAGGTGACCTTAAGGTAGGTTAATAATTGAGAGCTGTCAATTAGACAACTATCAATTATTAATCCTATTGTAGTAAATTAAAAAAACACAGACACATTAATTAAAAATTATTTTAATGAAATAAAAACACCTTTTTTTGACCATATTTTATTTTACACTTAATCCGTGCGAAGCCATTGATCTCCTAAAATAAATAAAAAAAAAATAAAACAACATTATTCTTACCTATTCCGCTGATCTGTCACGTCCCACGCTGTAATCCTTCACAAAGGGTTAACTAGCTTTGAGCCAAGCAGTGCAAGTAATCCTGCATGCTCAGCTCAAAGCTCATGAATGAATAAGTTCCTCTCCTGGCGACAGGAGAGGATGTGTTTCATGAATGAAGCTTAATTGATTGTGTCCACTTTCCCTTTAGGTCAGGTCACTAAAGTTAAATTGCCAATAAATCAATTAAGCTCCATTCATGAATCTATTCCTCTACTTTCGCTGGGAGAGGAACTTATTCATTCAGGGGAATACAGGTCTGAGACAGCATTATTAGCTCTCTGCGACCTGTAACCTGTTAACCCTTTCTGATGGATTACACCGTGGGACCTGACTGTACATCGGATTGGTAAGTATAATTTTGCTTTTTTATTTTATTTTTATTACAGGAAATGGTTTTAGCAGGAAAATAAAATATGGTCAAAAACTGTGTGATTATTTAATTAAACTTATTTTTTATTAAACTGTGTGTGTTTGATTTTTCTTTCATACAATAGGATTAATAATTGATAGTTGTCTAATTGACAGCTATCAATTATTAACCTGCCTTAAGGTCACCTTTCAATACTAAGGTGACATTAACGCCAGATTATTAACCCATTCGCCACCGCTACAGGGCAATGGGAATAGACGGGCAAAGTGCCAGAAAGGGCGAATCTAATTATAGATTTGCCCTTTCTGGGGTGTCTGGGGGCAGATGTTAGTAGCCAGGGGGGGCACAAAAAAAATGTACCCTCCCTAGGCTATTATTATCTGCCCCACTCGCTTGCTTTGTCTGTCTGGTGGAGAAAATACAGCGGGAGCCCACACATTTTTTTTCAACGAATTTACACCTTTAATTAACCCCTACATGTCTGAAATTTAGCACACATATACTCATGTAATTGTATGTTTCAAACATATATAAAAATACATGAAATTACATGGTTAAATGTGTGGAAACAATGTATCATTTCATTTCGGCTTCTGTGATTTCACTGAAGCCGGCAATTGAATTAGCGGCTATAACAGTATGTAGAAGTGTAAGAATTATAAATATATGTATATATATATGTCACAATGACATATATTTATATATATATATATATATATATATATATATATATATATGTGCTCTATGTGTATATATCTATTTTTTCTTTTGGCATTTAAATACTATTCTTTTGGATCCATTATATGTCAGTTTTGCAAGCCTGCGAGAAAATCTCGCAAGTCGGATGAAAATCGGATGTTACAAGGTACACACACATGCGATTAAATCGCATCTTTGAAGGAAAATCGGATGCCAGAAGGATGTGTGATGTTTTTATTTTGATCCGATTGTCGACCGTCTAAAACGGACCGATTTTTTGTGGTTGTGTATGACTCCAGCCTAAGGGTTCTCTACACCCCTTTCCCATAATTGGTAGGTGTTTCACTGATTAATCTCCAAGTGATAAGACGCATACTTTTTATCCATCCTGTAGAGATGGGATTTTATTTGGAGAAAACCTCATTAATATTGAATTAAGGTGGTGCTTCAGGAAAAAATAGTCCTAGTAAAACATGGTCAAAGTTTCTAATATAGTTTTTTGTATAAGTGCTATTCTCAGCTGTAAGAAGGTGGGGAGGCTGTTACGTACATGATGCGTACGTAGCTGTGTTCATGTATTCTATGTCCATGATGAGATGGAAATGATTAAACTATGCTATTTGGCAGAAAAACACAATTTTTCTCGAGGCAGTGACAATATACATACTGTAAGTACAATAATGCTGTATTGGAAAACTATAGATTGCATTAGCATGGATAAGCGGATGCCTATAGGTTTTACATCTCCACAAACAATGCTCTAGAGTAATCAATTACATTATATCATCAGGCAGCCTGATGGAATAATATGGGCTTGGTAGATGTCAACATTTCCTCAATACATGAATTGTGACAACTGAAAAGTTAGGCGGTTTATAGATACAAGCTATATTGTATTCTAATCAATTGTACTCTTTCAACTTTATCGCAATATATTGGATCGTGAAGGATACTTTTCTATTCAGCAGGGTAATTTTCCCTTGCAGTGAGGTCTATAATAGTATCCCAAAACTAAGGCTATGGGAATTGAAATAGTTCAAGAAAATTAAGTATTTTTCCCAGAAAATTATTGCAATTACACATGTTTTGTTATCCACATGTTTATTTCCTTTGAGTGTACTGGAACAACACAAAAAAAACAGAGAAAAAAGCAAACAAATCTGTCATAATTTTACACAAAACTAAAATACCATGATTAAGACCCCAATAGGTCGAAACAAGTTGGTTGTACCAGGTACCCTGCCTATGTATCGCATCTTTATGGATGTTTATTTTTAATACATTTTTTTAATAAATTTGCATATTTTATCCAAGTTTTCACACTGGAGATCATTCTTCCTTTCACCATTTCTCCTTGTTGTGGACAGCGCCTCTGATCAAGGCACCTCCGTGCGTGTACTACTTCCCTATTGGAACTGACGCCTTGAGCGTATATTGAGTGTGAACGCCTGATGAAATTGGTGAGCTGAATTTTTCCTTTTCCCTGTTTGCAAAACTAAAAAAATGGGCAGTGCAAAATTCTTGGCATCCTCAACTTAATATTTGGTTGCACAACCTTTGGAATAAATGACTACAATCAGTTGCTTCTTATAACCATCAACAAGCTTCTTACACTTCTGAACTGGAATTTTGGACCACTCGTCTTTTGCAAACTGCTCCAGGTCTCTCCTATTTGAAGGCACTTTCTGCTAATAACAACTAGAAGATATCTCCATAGGTGTTGGGAATTTAGATCCAATTCATTGCTGGTGACTTCAGAACTTCTTGAAGTATGTTTGGGGTCATTGCCCTGCTGGAAGACCCATGATGTAGGATGCAAACCAAGATATCAGACACTGGGAACTACATTATTACCCAAAATTCTTTGGTAATCTTCAGATTTCATGATTCCTTACAAGCAGTCAAGGCACCCAGTGCCAGAGGTAGCAAAACAACCCCAAAACATTTTTGAACCACAACCATATTTTACTATAGGTACTGTGTTTATTTTTTATACTGTTGTGCTCAAAAGTTTATGTCCTCCAGGAGAATTTATGCTTTCTTGGCCTTTTTTTCAGAGAATAAGAATGATAACACCAAATCTTTTTCTCCACTCATGGTTAATGGTTTAGTGAAGTCATTTATTGTCAAACTACTGTGTTTTCTCTTTTTAAATCATAATAACAACCCAAAACATCCAAATGACCCTGATCAAAGTTTACATAGCCTCGTGATTTTGGCCTGATAACATGCACAGACTGACACAAATGGGTTTGAATGGCTACTAAAGGTAACATCCTCACCTGTGACCTGAATGGTGTTCCTTTCATCATAGGTCTTGTTGACCTCTCTCCAAATGTAATGTTTATGGTTGTGGCCAAAAAGTTCAATTTTGATCTTATCCAAATTACCTTGTTCCAGAAGTTTTGAGGCTTGTTTCTGTGCTGTTTTGCATATTGTAGGTGAGATACTTTGTGGCATTTGCGCAGTATTGGCTTTCTTCTGGCGACTTGACAATGCATCTCAATTTTCTTAATGTGCCTCATTATTGTGCATCTTGAAACAGCCACACCAATAGTTTTCAGAAAGTCCAATATTTAAGCTGATGTTATTTGTGGATTTTTCTTTGCATCCCTAAAAATTATCCTGGCAGTTGTGGACGAAATTTTTGTTGGTCTACCTTACAGTGGTTTTGTTTTTACAGAGCCCCTGATTTTCCATTTGTTATTCACAGTTTGAATCCTGCTGACTGGCATTATCAATTCCTTGGATAACTTTTTGTATCCCTTTCCTGTTTTATACAGTTCAACTACCTTTTCCCATAGATCCATTGACAATTATTTTGCTTTCCCCATAACTAACAATCAAGAAATGTCAGTGGCCGCATGAAAGATGCAGGAGTCTGCAGGGTCTCATAAACTCATTCAGCATTGATGCACATACACTGATTACAAGCAAACAGGTCACAGGTGAGGATGTTGCCTTTAATAAGCATTCAAACCCATTTGTGTCAACTTCTGTGCATGTTATCAGGCCAAAATCACCAGGGTATGTGAACTTTTGATCAGGGTCATGGATGTTTTTGGCTGTCATTATGATTTAAAAAGAGAAAGCACAGTAGTTTGACAATAAATGTCTTCATCCAACCACTATCCATGAGTGGAGAAAAAGTTTTGGTGTTATCATTCATATTGTCTGAAAAAAGGCCAAGAAAGCAAAAATTCTGCTGGGGTATGTAAACTTTTGAGCACAACTGTAGATCTCATTCCATTTTAAGTAAACAGTAGAACAATGTGGTTTACCAAAAAGTTCTATCTTGGTCTCATCTGTCCACAAGATGCTTTCCTAGAAGGATTTTTTGGGGCAAACTTCAGTCTAGCTTTTTTATGTCTCTGTCAGCAGTTGGGTTCTTCTGGATCTCTTTCCATAGCGTTTAATTTCATTCAAATGTCAACTTTGCGCTGACAATGATGCACCTTGAGCCTGCAAGACAGCTTGAATTTCTTTGGAACTTTATTGGGATTGGTTACCCACCATCTGGGCTATCCTGTGTTGCAACCTTTCATCAAATTTTCTCTGCCTTATACACCCAGAAAGATTAGCTACAATGCAAAGATTGTGTCAATTTATTCCCTTTTTATCTGGTTTCTGGTGTGATTTTCATATTGTCCATACCTGTTACATACCAACATGCTTGAAACAAAGTTGTTACCTACAATTTTTGAAAGGTGCCAACAACTTTTTGGGATCATTTTTGGGCTTTTGTGTGAAATTATGTCCAATTTGCCTTTTTTTCTCTTTTTTTGTTGTTCCAATACACACAAAGGAAATAAACATATGTATAACAAAACGTGTGATTGCAATATTTTTCTGGGAGAAATACTTTATTTTCTGAAAAAAGTTGAAGGGTGCCAACACTTTTGGACATGACGGCATATTCCTATGCTTCAACAGATGTGAAACATATGTTTAAAACCTTTTTTTTAGACTTCCACATAAACGAAGAGTTAAAATACAGTTATAGATTCAGATGAGGACTCATCGATAATGTCCAGAGAGAGATGTTCAACAAGCACGATAGGATGACCAGAAATTCACATCTCTTTAGCCAAACATGGATAATGACATAGATACTAGTAGCCAATTGCTTATTTATATTAATCCTTTTCTAACTCCATTAATTCATCACTGCTTTACAGACATCATCATCAATTTCTTCATTGGGGCTCACAATCTATATCAGTTTGCATTTGGAGTGTGGGATAAAATCTGGGAAGATGTTACAAACGTCTTGCAGATATTGTCCTTGGTGGGATTGAACACATGACCCCCAGTGCTGAAAAGCAATATTTCTGACCACTGAGCTAGTGTGCTTATAAAATCTTTTTTGCGATTTCAACTTATAGAAGCCAAGATATCTCGAGATGTCTGGTCTGTCATGACCTGCTTTGTCTGTCACAGTATTGTGAGTATCACAAAAGATTTTTGTTTCAAAGATAGACAACTCCCACCACTTATCTTTAGTCAAAAGGAGAAGGACACATCTCTACCTCATTATTATCTACTTTGAAAACTTCCTCACTTTTTCTTTGATAAATCCCATCTGTTATGTTACACAATTAGCTTACATGAAATGTTTTTTTTCTGAGTAGCTTCTTGGAGAACATCTTTAATGTTTCCATATACTACGCATTTCTCCAGTTCAGCTTGTATTCCATACTTACATACATTGATAGTGTTGAGCATTGAACACACAATGACACATCATGCATGGAAACATGGTTTGATAGGAATATATACTGCACAGTTACTTAACATTTAATAGTTAGGAGGGTTATACCCTAGAGCAATTTCAGCATAGATCTGTATTTTACTATTTGCTTACTCCAAAATAAACCCCTCTCTGATACAATTCTCACTGGCTGCCACTAAACTGTTAAATACTGCACCATATTAAGAGGCAATTATGCATTGTCTAAACTAAGTTACAATGCTTTATGAAAAGTGTTATCTATAATGGCTTACATTTTATCCTTAGAACATTTTTTGCACTTTACTTTATGTGATAAAAAACTAATGTGATAATGTAAAATTATTTCCTTATATCAGAAGACATCGTGCAGGGAAGATTTTGTAAATTTTATGCAATGATAATGTAAGCTGTAAAATGGCTCTTAAAAAAGAAGATATTCCCATGAATCAGCTTTTAGAATAGTTCTAAAGATGTAGAAAGGTAATATGTTCACTATACAGTGAGATTTGCATATTTATCCTCATAATATGGAATGTGTGCATTAGAACTCTATGTAAATTTTTTCAGTTTAAAGCTATATGTAACAGATGAGCAAACTGACTGACCAATTTTATTAGCACAGGATTAAGTATAGGTAGCTGTGAAAATTGGACTTTTTGATAGCAACCAATTAGATTGCTGCTTTTATTGTCCAAAGGATTTGTCAAAAATAAGAGCTAGAATCGAGTTACTATTGACAATGTTTTTAGTTTTTCTCTTGAACTAGTTTTGATAAATCCCACCAATTACTGTTTAATGTTCATAGCAAGTATTACTAATATATGTATTTATCTAGATATAGAGGTCCCCATGAGGCTTTTGGCATCTACAGTATATAGTTGGAATACAAAGCACTGATTCTGGGTAACACATTGACTAGAAATCTAAATTCAGAAATTCCACTAAAGTATACCATTTAGAGTTCAATGGAGAGACCAACACATTCTAGGACTATTTAGAAAATATAAGATTCATAGTAATAATGCAATAAACTTACCCTAACAGAAAAAACGAGGGTCGGTGAAAAGGTGTCAGTGCCTAGTGCTGGAGCCGCATCGGTTCTGTAAATGACTTTTCCATAGTCGTTGGGAGCGTGCAAGAAAGTCGCAGTACAAGCGAGGCAGTTGCATTGTACAGTGGTGCCACCCTGCAAGTTAAAGATGATGAGTAAAATATACTACTTAAATTTTATTCACTATCAATTGGCTGTTATTCAGTTTTAATGCAAGCTATAAACTTTTTGAACATCCTCCAATATGAGATACTTCTCACCCAAGCATATGTCACTCATACAGCAGAATCTACACAGTGCTATGGTATTAGTAAAATCACAGCAATAAAAATAGCAATGCAATCAAAATCCACTTATTAGAAAATATGTTATTTTTCAAGTTTAGGATGACTGCAGTGATATGTAAGATTATATAGTTCTATGTATTGCTTATTGTTAAGCAGAAACAATTTCTCAAATAATAATAACACAAAAATGAAAGACAGCTGAATGCACTGAATGTAAAGCAGAAGGTATTGATAGTTGTCTTATGTTACAATGGGAAATACTGGTATTAAAGAAGATGACAAAACAGAGGCAGGCAGTAGGAGGAGAAACAGAAAGACATACAAACGTTATTTCTATCCCAAAGTTGCACTATAAATGTGTTAAGGATCAGAAAAGCTTTTTTTATGTATTTATTAAGATAGAAAATTGTAACTATTGCATGGTGGATACATACATAATTTTATACAGGACAAGAATATAATAGAAGTTCCCCAATGTTTTTTTTTTAGCCAGAAAATGAGACAATTTCCAGTACATACAGTGTTAATTTCCTGTGGTCATTTTCAGAATTATGCATAAATTGTTATTCCTTTTGTTTAATTTTCCACATGCATTTGCTTTTGCAAGCAATCTGAAAAACTTTTAACCACAACAGGATAAAAGCCTGATGATGTCATCAGCCAAATCAAACTTTCTCTGAAATAAGCCAAAAAAAGATTTTGACAATATCCAAGAAAAAGACATGGATTCTTTGCGAATATTTTTATAAAAGTAGCACTTTACATCAGACAAGGAGGACAAAGAAAAACCATGTGATTACGCATTTCAATCATGTAGTGATATTGATATAACTAAGGACCACATAGGCTTGAAATACATAATCAGCTGGTATTTCTTTGTTCTTGTTTGATATAGTTTGTTACTTTTTAAAAAGATTAAGCAGGTAACCCATGTTTTTATAATATCTTGCATGCTGCCAAAATCCTTTTTTGGTTAATGCTGGTATTAGGGTTGGTGGATTTAACAAAATAAAAATAAATAATAAAGTGAAATCGCAACCCGGGGTCCACCGTGCAGGAGTGAACCTGCTGCTATAGTAAACAAATGATGGAACAAGGCAGTGAGCATTCGCCTTAATCACACCACACAGCATGAACAGAACACAGAATACTTAGCTCTGTTAGCTTCACAGAGAGGTAATGAACACGGGTTGAATTCGCTCTGTAACTGAACAGTGTTAAGGGCACACTAGAACGAAACAGATGCCGAGACAAGAGAAAAAACTCAAAAAGACAGAAAGGGAAAACCCTGTAAAACTAACAGGGGAGCAAAAGCTCTTATTGTTGGATCTTGCCTGAGACTGAACCATGCTGACCTCACATGTGGCTGAAACAGGTACTAAGCCAAGTGGGGCCAAAAAACACTGCCTAAGAAGGTAGCTAACACACGTGCAGACAGAGGAATAGAGTATTTCCTCACACACACCAACCATACATGATACTAGCGCGCCTTTTAACACTAGAACTAATGAGGTCATCATTTTGACTACTTTTCACTATGTGCGAAGTAGACAAAATGACTACCTCAGTAGTTCTAGTGTTAAACCCAAAGCTCCACCCCAAACATTCCCATTGACATCACCCGTGGGCCAATGCCGAGATTTGAATTTCTCGTTGCGGCGGCCATCTTTCCGGAGGTCCCTGGCGGCCATGTTTGTGAAAGCCACCGCGTCGCAGCAGCGGAGCTGCGGGGGGCTTTCGGGCTACTACTAAATGCCGGCGGAGCCCCCCACGCAGCACAGAGCCCCGCTGAAGCCACATGAGAGCCCCGACACCACCGCACCGGAGGCTGCATTCGGACTGCCGCCACGGGATTGGTGAGTACTGTATATTGCGACCATAAGACGCACCCCTATTTTCCCCAAAAATTTTGGAGGAAAAAAGTGCATCTTATGGTCCGAAAAATACGGTACTTTTTAGATTTTTAATAAACAGATCTGCACATCTACATTTTATATACGTTGAAAGAAAATTATGTCCAACATAATCTTTTTAATACATCTGACTTAAGTTAAAACCATCATAACAAGAATATTAGACAGACTTGAAATGTTATAAAGCAACAGATAAGAAAGAGCTGAAAATGTAGGAGTGCAGTAAATGTGGTTTTTAAAAAAATAAATATATAATATACAACTCTAGCAAAAATTATGAGACCACCACATCAAATCCCTGTCATTGAAAGCCCAATCTCCAGACCTGTACCCCATTGAAAACCTCTGTAATGTAATCAAGAGGATGATGGATAGTCACAAGCTATCAAACAAAGAACTGCTTAAATTTTTGTGCCTGGAGCAGTGTGAAAGACTTGTGGAAAGCATGCCATGATGCATGAAAGCTGTGATTAAAAATTATGGTTATTCCTAGTGTTGAGCGATACCATAATGCAAATATCGGCTATCGGCCGATATTAGCTCTATCGGCCTTTCGATAATTAGTTTCGATATTTTCGTCATATCGGATACCGGAATCGGATTTGTCACTGTCACTGTCAGTGTCCGTCGGTCGGGTCTGTCACTGTCAGTGTCCGTCGGTCGGGTCTGTCAGTAGTCAGCGGCACTTACCTGGCAGAAGATCTCCGGCGGTCACATCCCGGACTGCTTCATGGCCGCCATCCTCTTCTCCTCGGCGGTCACATGCAGTTTCTCGCGATAACTGCAGTGACTGCTGGGTAATCCCGGCCGTAAAGCAGTCAGTCCGATGACGTCACCGCCGGGGAACCAGGTAATCAGCTGTGCTGCGTCGCGATGACAGGCTCTGCCTGTCATTGCGATGTAGCAGAGCTGGATCGTCGTGGGACAATCGTTACTATGGACTGCGTCGGACAGGTGGTATACTGTTGGTTTGTTTTTTTTCTTTTTTTACAGGAGATCGATGGCGTCGCAGGAATGAGAGTATAATAAAATAATGAAAACTGTGTTGTCTCTTTTATTTCATTAAAATACTTTTTTCTTGCTTTGTCTTTTTTTTATGCATTTAATAACTTTGGGATTAATAATGGATCGGTGTCTTATTGACGCCTCTCCATTATTAACCGGGCTTATTGTCACCGTGCAATCAACGGTGACATTAACCCCTTATTGCCCCGCTTGCCACCGCTACAGGGCAAGTGGGAAGAGCCGGGTAAAGTGCCACAATTGGCACATCTTTTGATGCGCCAAATGTGGGGCTGCTGTAGCCTGGTATTATCAGGCTGTTGAGGGCCAAAATCCATGGGCCTTGACAGTCTTTTAATACCAGGCCGCAGCAGTCTGCATTTTACTTGGCTGGTTAACAAAAATAGGGGGACCCCTACGCCGTTTTTTTTTCGAGGGGATCCCCTATTTTTGTTAACCAGCCAAGCTAAGCAGACTGCTGTGGCCTGGTATTATCAGGCTTGCAAGGTCCATGGATATTGGATCCTTACCAGCCTGAAAAACCAGGCCTCAGCGGTCTGCTTCATCTGGCTGGTTAACAAAAATAGGGGGGACCCCACGCCAATTTTTTTTGAGGGGATCCCCTATTTTTGTTAATCAGCCAAGATATGCAGACTGCTGTGGCCTTGTATTATCAGGCTGGCAAGGTCCATGGATCTTGGCTCCTTAACAGCCTGAAAATCCAGGCCTCAGCGGTCTGCTTCATCTGGCTGGTTAACAAAAATAGGGGGGACCCCACGCCATTTTTTTTTCAAAGGAAACCCCTATTTTTGTTGACCAGTTCCCTCTGACGTCACTGATTGTGTCCCTGGCTGACCTGAAGTGAAAGTGGAAAGCAATCAATTAAGCTTTCCACTTCCTCTCCTGTCAGCCAGGAGAGGAACTCATTCATTTGGGGGTTTACTGTGAGACTGCAGCATTAGCTGCGGTCCCTGCAGTAAACATTAACCCTTTCTGAAGGATTACACCGTGGGACCTGACTGTGCATCGGATTGGTAAGAATAATTTAGCTTTATTATTTTATTTTTATTACAGGAAATGGTTTTAGCAGGAAAATAAAATATGGTCAAAAACTGTGTGATTATTTCATTAAACTTCTTTTTTATTAAAGTGTGTGTGTTTGATTTTTCTTTCATACAATAGGATTAATAATTGATAGTTGTCTAATTGACAGCTCTCAATTATTAACCTGGCTTAAAGTGACCTTTCAATTGCAAGGTCATTTTAACCCCTTATTAACCCATTCGCCACCGCTACAGGGCAATGGGAATAGACGGGCAAAGTGCCAGAAAGGGCAAATCTAATTAGAGATTTGCCCTTTCTGGGGTGTCTGGGGGCAGATGTTAGTAGCCGGGGGGGGCCAAAAATAATGGTCCTTTTCTGGGCTATTATTATCTGCCCCCACTCACTGGCTTTGTCTGTCTGGTTGCGAAAATAGGGCGGGAGCCCACGCATTTTTTTTCAGCAATTTTAAACCTCATATATATATATATACATGTCATTAAATTTGTGACACATATATATATATATATTTATATTTATAGTTCATACACTTCTACATAGTATAATAGCCGCTAATTCAATTGCCGGCTTTTGTGAAAATGCAGAACCCGACATGAAATGACACTTGGTTTACATAGAGTTAACCATGTCTTTTCATGTAGTTTGATATCTGATTTGCACAAACAATTACATGAGTGTAAGTGTGCAAAATTTCACACCTGTAGGGGTTAATTAAAGGTGTAAATTCGTAGCAAAAAAGTCCGTTTTTTTTACAACGAATTTACACCTTTAATTAACCCCTACAGGTGTGAAATTTTGCACACATAGACTGATGTAATTGTTTGTGCAAATCAGATTGCAAATGACATGAAAAGACATGGTTAACCCTATGTACACCAAGTGTCATTTCATGTCGGGTGCTTCTGTCTTTTCACAGAAGCCGGCTTTACCCGGAAATTGAATCAGAGGATATTTTACTATGTAGAAGTGTATAAACTATACATATATGTATATATATATATATATGTCACAATGACATGTATTATATATATATATATATATATATATATATGTATTCTATGTGTGTATATTTAGTGTTTACAAGGAAATAAAGGTTTTTTTTAGTTTCGATATTTTGTTCCCATAGACTTACATGGGACTTCCGCTATCGAAATCGGATATCGACGATATTTAGTGATATCGGCGATACAATTTCGATTCGATATTTTTTAGATATCGAGCAATATCGCTCAACACTAGTTATTCCACAAAATATTGATTTCTGAATGCTTCCTGAGTTAAAACCCTAGTATTGTTATTTCTAAGTGATTATGATCTTGTTTTCTTAGCATTATTTGAGGTCTGCAAGCACTGCATTTTTTGTTATTTTGAACATTTCTCATTTTCTGAAAATAAATAAACAGAGGTCAGACATTTCTTGCAGTTTCTGACCAGATTTGCACACACTGCAGCAGGGATTTTGGCCCACTCCTCCATGCAGATCTCCAGATCTTTCAGGTTTTGGAGCTGTTGCTGTGCAAAATTGAGTTTCAGCTTCCTCCAAAGATTTTCTGTTAGGTTCAGGTCTGGAGACTTGTTAGGCCATTCTAAGACCTTGAAATGGTTCTTATAGACCTACTCCTTAGTTGCTCTGGCTGTGTGTTTTATGTCATTGTCATGCTGGAAGATCCAGCCACCACGAATCATTAATGCTCTTACTGAGGAAAGGAGGTTGTTGGCCCAAATTTCCCAATGACCCCATCCTTCCTCCCTTCAAGATGATGCAGTCATTCTGCCTCTAAGCAGAAATATACCCCAAAGTATAATGGTTGTCCCATCATGCTTCATGGTTTTGACGGTGTTTTCGAAGTTGTACTCATCCTTCTCTTTTCTCCAAACATGCTAAGTGGAGTTTATACCAAAAGTTCTATTTTGGCCTCATCTGATCAAATGACCTTCTCACATTCCTTCTTTGAATCATCCAGATGGTCATTGGTGAACTAGGATATGTACTGGCCTGAGAAGTGGGACCTTGCATGAACTGCAGGATTTTACTTTCAGCTGCCTCATTCATCTGTACAAACAATTACACACAAGTAAAAACAAGATAGGAATGTCCAGCCATCATACCGCTCATGAAGGAGATGGGTTCTGTGTCCCAGAGATTAATGAGGGCTGCTCACTTTCCCTGGTCCCGCATGCTCGGTGCCTCGGGGTGATCCTCGACTCTGCCCTTTCTTTCAAGCCACATATCCAAACCCTAGGCGCCTCCTCCTGCAGCCTCAAACTCAAAAATATTTCCGGATCTGTGCATTCCTTGACCACGACACCACAAAAACACTAGTGCACGCCCTTATCATCTCCTGCCTTGACTACTGCAACCTCCTACTCTCTGGCCTCCCCTCTAGCACTCTGGCACCACTGCAATCCATCCTACATTCTGCTGCCCGACTAATCCACCTGTCTCCCCATTATTCCCAGCCTCTCCCCTATGCCAAGCCCTTCATTAGCTTCCTATCATCCAGAGGCACCAGTTCAAAACCCTAACTATGACATACAAAGCTATCCACAACCTGTCTCCTCCATTCATCAGTGACATAGTCTCCCGTTACTTACCCACACGCAACCTTCGATCCTCTCAAGATCTCCTTCTCTACTCTCCCCTTATCTCTTCTTCCCACAACCGCATACAAGACTTCTCCCGTGCCTCCCCTATACTCTGGAATTCTCTACCCCAACACATCAGACTCTCGCCTAGCATGGAAACCTTCAAAAAGAACCTGAAGACCTATCTCTTCCAACAAGCCTACAACCAGCAGTGATCCTCAGTCTACTGAACCACCGCACGACCAGTTCTACCCTCTCCTAGTGTATCCTCACCCATCCCTGTAGATTGTGAGCCTTCGCGGGCAGGGTCCTCTCTCCTTCTGTACTTATGTGTGTCCTGTATTGCTCATATTTATTGTACTTGTTTATATTCGCCCCCTCTCACATGTAAAGTGCCATGGAATAAATGGCGCTATAAAAATGAATAATAATATTAATAATAACTTGCTTTTGTCCGACATGTGCATATCAACCCAAGGACAAAAGCAAAACACCTTGTGAAGATGATTGCGGAAGCTGGTAAGATTGTGTCAATTTCCACAGTGAAAAGAGTACTGTATCAGCATAGACTGAAAGGCCACTCTGCTAGGAAGAAGCCATTACTCCAAAAGAAACAAAAAAAAACAGATTAATGTTTGCAAATGCACACAAGAACAAAGACCTTAATTTTTTGGAGTCATGTCCTATGGTTTGAATTTAATTTTTTTGACATTATGACCATTGTTATATTTGGAGAAAAAAGGGAGAAGCTTGGAAGCCTAGGAACAAGATCTCAACGGTGAAACACGGGGGTGGCAGCATCATGTTGTGGGGTTGTTTTGCTGCTGGGGGAACTGGTGCACTTCACAAAACAGATGGCGTCATGAGAACATAAGATTATGTGGCAATACTGAAGCAACATCTGAAGATATCAGCCAGGAAGTTAAGCTTGGGCGTGAATGGGTCTTCCAAATAGACAATAACCCGAAGCATACAGCCAAAATGGTAACAAAGTGACCTAAGGATAACAAAGTCAATGTTTTGGAGTGACCATAACAAAGCCCTGATTTCAATCCTATTGAAAATTTATAGGCAAAGCTGAAAAGAGCAAATGACCTAGAAACCTGGATCAGTAATACCAGTTTTGTCAGGCGGAATGGGCCCAAATTTCGACCAACTATTGTGATAAGTTTGTGGAAGGATTTCCTAAACATTTGACCCAAGTCATTCCAATTAAGGCTTACCGTATATACTCATGTATAAGCCGACCCATGTATAAGCCGACCCCCTAATTTTGCCACAAAAAAAATGGGAAAACTTATTGACTCGCGTATATGCCTAGGGTGAAAAATGATTATGCCCCCATATGATGCTCCACAGATTATGCCCAATATGCTCCACAGATTATGCCTCCATATGCTCCAGATTATGCCCAATATGCTTCAGAGATTATGCCCCCATATGCACCAGATTATGCCCCCATATATTCCACAGATTATGCCCCTGTATGATCCACAGATTATGCCCACGTATGCTCCAGATTATGGCCCCATATGTTCCACAGATTATGCCCCATATGCTCCAGATTATGCCCCATATGTTCCACAAATTATGCCCCCATATGCTCCAGATTATGCCCCCATATGTTCCACAGATTATGCCCCCATATGCTCCAGATTATGCCCCATATGTTCCACATCTTATGCCCCCATATGCTCCATATTATGCCCCCATATGTTCCACAGATTATGCCCCACATGCTCCATATTATGCCCCCATATGTTCCACAGCTTATGCCCCCATATGCTCCAGATTATGCCCCCATATGTTACACAGCTTTTGCCCCATATGCTCCAGATTATGCCCCATATGTTCCACAGTTTATGCCCCCATATGCTCCAGATTATGCCCCCATATGTTCCACAGCTTATGCCCCCATATGCTCCAGATTATGCCCCCATATGTTCCACAGCTTATGCTCCAGATTATGCCCCATATTTCCACAGTTTATGCCCTCATATGCTCCATATTATGCCCCCATATGTTCCACAGATTATGCCCCCATATGCTCCATATTATGCCTCCATATGCTCCAGATTATGCCCCCATATGCTGCACAATTATGCCCATAGTATAGGCCTCATATGCTGCTGCTGCAAAAAATGACATACTCACCTCTCGTCGCTGGGGGCCAGGTGCCAGTGTCCTGAGCAGGCGGGGACACCGGTGCGCTATGGAGGACAGGTGCCGGTGTCACCGCTCGCTCAGGACCCTGACACCTGAGATATTTACCTGTCCTCTCTGCACCGCTGCACGCGCGTCCTCGGTCTGACACCTCTGGCTGTGAATGATCTGGCAGGGGGCGCAGCGCTCACTAACGACGTCATCGCGCCCTCTGCCTGAACATTCAAAGCCAGAGGAGTCAGACCGAGGAGCAGCGCTGCGGTGGCACGGGGACAGGTAAATATAGCTATACTCACCCCTCCGCCGCGCGTCCCTGCAGCCTCTCCTCTTCTCCCGGCGCTCTCCGCAGCGCTTCAGTCCTGCAGCAGTCACGTGCTACCGCTCATTAAAGTCATGAATATGTGCATATTCATGACTTTAATGAGCGGTGCCATGTGACTGCTGCAGGAAGGAGCCGGAGATTGTGGGAGAAGCAGGGGGGCTGCAGAGACCGCGCCGGTGGAGGGGTGAGTATGATCTGACACCCCCGCTCCCTCTCCCCCGCCGACCCCCGTATATGACCCGCGTATAAGCCGAGAGGGGGACTTTCAGCCCTAAAAAATGGGCTGAAAATCTCGGCTTATACATGGGTATATATGGTATTCTGATTTCATGCCAGATATTGAGAAAAACATGCATATGTGTCTTTTTATATATTGTATGTAAAATTCCAGCTTCAACTGTATATACAGTAATATATGTATATGTACATATATATATGTATATATACAGTACAGACCAAAAGTTTTGACACACCTTCTCATTCAAAGATTTTTCTGTATTATCATGACTATGAAAATTGTACATTCACAATGAAGGCATCAAAACTATGAATTAACATATGTGGAATTATATACTTAACTAAAAAGTGTGAAACAACTGAAAATATGACTAACATTCTAGGTTCTTCAAAGTAGCCACCTTTTGCTTTGATGACTGCTTTGCACACTCTTGAAGAGATAGTCACCGGAAATGGTCTTCCAACAATCTTGAAGGAGTTCCCAGAGATGCTTAGCACTTGTTTGCCCTTTTACCTTTACTTTGCGGTCCAGCTCACCCCAAACCATCTCGATTGGGTTCAGGTCTGGTGACTGTGGAGGCCAGGTCATCTGGCGTAGCACCCCATCACTCTCCTTCTTGGTCAAATAGCCCTTACACAGCCTGGAGGTGTGTTTGGTGTCATTGTCCTGATGAAAAATAAATGATGGTCCAACTAAACGCAAACCGGATGGAATAGCATGCCGCTGCAAGATGCTGTGGTAGCCATGCTGTTTCAGTATGCCTTCAATTTTGAATAAATCCCCAACAGTGTCACCAGCAAAGCATCCCCACACCATCACACCTCCTCCTCCATGCTTTACGGTGGGAACCAGGCATGTAGAGTCCATCCGTTCACCTTTTCTGCATCACACAAAGACACAGTTGTTGGAACCAAAGATCTCAAATTTGGACTCATCAGACCAAAGCACAGGTTTCCATTCCTTGTGTTCTTTAGCCCAAACAAGTCTCTTCTGCTTGCAGCTTGTCCATAGCAATGGTTTCCTAGAAGATATTTTACCATGAAGTCCTGCTGCACAAAGTCTCCTCTTAGCAGTTGTTGTAGAGGTGTTTCTGTTGCTAGAACTCTGTGTGGCATTGACCTGGTCTCTAATCTGAGCTGCTATAAACCTGCGATTTCAAAGGCTGGTGACTCGGATAAACATCCTCAGAAGCAGAGGTGACTCTTGGTCTTCCTTTCCTGGAGCGGTCCTCATGTGAGCCAGTTTCTTTGTAGGGCTTGATGGTTTTTGCAACTACACTTGGGGACACTTTCAAAGTTTTCCCAATTTTTCTGACTGTCTGACCTCCATTTCTTAAAGTAATGATGGCCACTCATTTTTCTTTACTTAGCTGCTTTTTTCTTGCCATAATACAAATTCTAACAGTCTATTTAGTACTATCAGCTGTGTACCCACCGGACTTCTGCACAACACAACTGATGGACCCAACCCCATTTATAATGCCAGAAATCCCACTTATTAATCCTTACAGGGCACACCTGTGAAGTGAAAACCATCAAGAGAATGCCAAGAGTGTGCAAAGCAGTCATCAAAGCAAAAGGTGGCTACTTTGAAGAACCTGGAATATAAGACATAATTTCAGGGGTTACACACTTTTTTGTTAAGTATATCATTCCACATGTGTTAATTCATAGTTTTGATGCCTTCAGTGTGAATTTACAATTTTTATAGTCATGTAAATACAGAAAAATCTTTAAATGAGAAGGTGTGTCCAAACTTTTGGTCTGTACTGTATATACATTTATATATATATATATATATATATATATATAGATTGTAAGGTGGAAGCTGGACAGATCGTAGATGGGAGGCATGTTTCCTCGATAAGAGCCGTAGATGGGAGGCATGTTTCCCCAATAAGAGCTTCTGGCTCTCACACTGTCATCTGTGTGACAGTGTGAGAACCGTAGTGCTCTGACCAGTGATAAGAAACTTACCAACAATCATAGCTGCTGTTACACATAGGACAGCGTGGGAAACGCCGGATATTCGGGCCCATTGCTCATTTGAATGGGGTCCAGGAATATTTTTTAAATGTTTGGCCGAACCCAATGGACCAAAACATCTATGGATTTGTCCATCACTAGTCAAGATAGTTGATGAAAGACTGATTGTTTTACCTTTTGTGCAGCAGTAGGATCTTAGCACCTTGCAGTCATTGAGCCAACCATGAATTTCTCTATGTACCAATATATTATACAGTTAATTGTGAGGCCATATACCCAAAAGCTAAAGTTTGTCTAAAATTGGGTCATGCAACAGAATAAGGATTCCAGGCACACCAGCAAATTATATAAGAATGGCTAAAAAAGAAACAAACCTTAATGTTTCAGTGGTACAGTGAATGGTCAGACCTCAACTCTGTTGATAGTACAGAGAGAAGCCTTGAGAGCAGTGCATAAATAAATGCTCACAAAACTCAATGAATTTAAGTCACACTGTACAGTGAGACAAAATTCCTCCAGACTGATGTTGATGACTAAGTAAATCATATTAAAAAAAATAATTCACATTAATGGTGATAAAGGCGAAATTATAAGTTATTAGAGATCAGCGACTTTGCCTTTTTTCGGGTCGAGTCGGGTTTCATGAAAAAAAGTCGAGTCGAACGAAGTCGGCCGACTAACGGAAATGGTCGGGTCGGAGTCGAAAATCCGACCCCAATGCAAGTCAATGGGGAATAAATTGCCCCCTTATCACAGTCAGGCAGCCTACTAATCAGATGTGATGCTCCACACAAGCAATTTGTACACTGTCACTGGCAAGCAGCTCTGCTACTCCACAAAATTAATTGCCCCTTATCACAGGCTGGCAGCCTACTAATCAAATCTGATGCTCCACACAAGCAATTTCTACAGCGTCACTGGCAGGTAGCCTAAGAACCACCAGTAACCTACCCCTACACTGAGTTCGGCAGATGTAAAATGGCTGTTGGCGCTGAGGGACTTTATATGCACTGTGAAGCCACTGAAAGCCAGCCAATCGCTGCAATGCCCTTCTCTAAGATGATGCTGGCCGCTGGCATGTCATCCCGTTGCCCACAGCCTGCGTCCTTGCTCATTGGCCGAGAAAAGGCGCTTAAAGTGTAGGGGGAAACCGACTCTAGCAAAATGGTCGCCGAACACGTGACCGAACTCACTCCACAGTCGGGTTTCGTTTCATGAAACCTGACTTTGGCGAAAATCGGTGACTTTTGAAAATGAATAACCTGTTTTGCTCAACTCTATAAGTTATTGATTATTAGGGTTTACTTAATTTATTGCACAATGCTTATGCATTTTGCAATTTTTGATTGATAAAAAAAATAATAAAACAATGTAATTTGGCATATATTGTTGTTCATTTGAGTTTGAATTTACCTAATTTTAAGGCTTTTTAAAATCAGATTTTATTTATTTATTTTGTATTTCATTTCCTAATACGTAAAAAAATGGGCAATTCATTAAAGTGTTTTTGCTATAAAACTTATTTGAAACAATTTGAAAAGCAACTTTTTTTGTGCAATGCAGAGTTGAGCAAAAATGTTGTGATTTCTAGAATTTTCATGCTATTTTGGAGAAGCTCCACAAAAGCTGTCAGATTTTGGAAAAGCCAGTGTGTGTTAGACATCAGGATGCTCCCACTGCGCAGGATAGATCTCAAGCGTTTTCTGGTGCTGTAGTCTCTCATTCAAGTCTGGCAGCTGTGATTGCTGCTCAGCACAGATATTGGCCCCAGCGTCTTGCTCAGGCTTGTGGTATACGTTTGGTTACTGCTGCCTCTTCAGCTAGGTGTATGGTAATCAGTGGTATGCCGGTACAGCCTTGCACTCTGGAGTCCATGTCCGTGATGTGACGTCTTTTCATTGGTGGTCATAAGTTAGCTACTCTGGTGAGGTGGCAGCTCCCGATTGGCCATCGGGCGATGTCTCGGCCGACTGGCCATAAGTGTTTGGGGTGGAGCCTTGCATATAAAAGGCTCCCAGCGGCGCACACGGGCGCGCTAGTGTCATTTATGTTTGGGTGTGTGTGTATACTCTACCACTCTGTCTGCATGTTTTCTAGTGTTTGTCTATGCTCAAAGACTGTACATGTTGGCAGGCAAGTAACACACTTATATGGTTTCCTGCCCTTGGCTCAACGCTTGAGTCTCTAGTCAGCTATATGCTATGGGTGCTGGTCAGGCACAAATTTTGTAGCATCAGGACAGGGGTAACTACCGTTTGGCTTAGCATCTGTTTCTTTCATGTGTGCGGTTATCACAGTTCAGTTACAGAGCAAGCTCAACCCTTATGTTTCCTTTCAGTAAAGGTTACAGGGTATTGTATCTTGCATCATAAGAGTTCCTGCTATTGGCACAGCATCTGCGCCATTCATATATGTGGTTAGCACAGTTTTGTTGCAAAGCAAGTTTAACATGTGCTAACATTCCTGTGACGTTTAACAGGGAATAGTACTTAGCATTCTTGGTGCAGTGCCTCTCTGTGGAGTAACTGAGCTTGGTACTCTGCTTTCCGTTCACACTGTGTGACGTTAACACAGTGTGGTTACGATAACGCTCGCTATTTTGTCCCGTCATTATCCTCACAAGCAGCTGATTATTTTCTGCACGGTGGACCCGTGGTACGATTGCACTTTATTTTTTATTTTAGTGCAATCCACCAACCCTAACAGTGTGGGACAGTAGAACAAAAGTGGTGGCCTTTCCTACTCTAGAAAAGGTAACTCAGTCCTTGTATGGAGGTGCATGGCACTGAGAAGTTGTGCCAAATTCATTAGGTAGTGTTTGCCTCTTTGGTGCATTGTACTCCAGCAAGCTTTTATTGTGGCATTATGCACAAAAGTCAAGGGTATGCCACACTAAACGAGATCACAAACGAGATCACAAACGAGATCACTAAAACGTCAATATTTTGCGATCTCATTAGCGACCTCGTTATGTGTGGCATGTAGCAACGATGTGGCCCCTGCTGTGATGTCGCTGATCGCTCACTAGCGTTCTGGACCGTTTTTTGATCGTTGGTGTCCCGCTGGTGAGCCTATATCGCTGTGTTTGGCACCTTTTGTGAACGACGAGCGACCTCGTTTGTGACGCATATGGTGTTTAGCGTCACGGAATGGATCGCAATATCTGTAAGTTCTCTTTTGCGTCACAGAGAGGATCGCAGAAGTTGCAAAGCAGGCTATCAGGACGCAGAGAGCAGGAGCGATGCTGGAAATTCCTATGAATCAGAAGCGCTCAGTACATGCTAAATGACAGATCCTAACGACCGCCAAAGTCCTAACGACCGCTGATGAGTTGTTAA
Organism: Oophaga sylvatica; assembly: GCA_033576555.1. NCBI lineage: Eukaryota > Metazoa > Chordata > Amphibia > Anura > Dendrobatidae > Oophaga > Oophaga sylvatica. Next base: position 173,761,793 of record JARQOD010000002.1, read on the forward strand.
TGAGATCTCCTGTTTGGCAGCTACTAGCGACCTAAAAGAGATCACACCAACGATCTCATTAGCTTGCGTCGTTATTGAGATCGCTAACCAGATCGCTAAGTGTGGCAGTACCTTTAATGAGTCAGCCCATAGAATTCAAAAAGGTTTTAGTTCACTTTTCTCATGACTGTAGATAGCGACAGTAAATATTTACTAGGTGATTAGCTCAATCAATTTAAGCCATTTTATGTTTGACTTTTAATTTATAGGGTTATTCGGAAATTAGTAGAAAATGTTTTTATGAATGTCAAATACAGATGTTACATTTTCATCTTCATATAGGATCTAAAAGCATTGAAAATTAACACATTTACTGTCTGGACATCCCTAATAGTGTAAATGTAAGGTAACAGAAAAGAGCCTAAAGCATTTCTTAAGGCTCCCTAACCCTCTAAAAGAAGTGAATTCAGTGGCTTTGTTGCATTTTAACATTGAAAACTGATTTTGATGTCTGGGCAATGCACTTCCATGACACTGATAAAACAGATGAATAAAGAACCAAGGCAATGTATTACTTCACACAATTTGCTCTTCAATGAGGTATTATTTCTTTAGTACTAGTTTGCACACCACACAAGCCTATAGATTAATCTGTACAATAGAATCTACTGAGGAATCTCCATGTGCACATAGCTTTTTTATTCTGGCTTTCATCTGGCAGGAAACTGAGTAGCATTGTTAAACAGGAGCCATTCTGCATCTCTTTAATAACTAGGGAAAATTTAAGTAAGGAATACTTTCATAACTACTTGGGAAATTTTCTGGCAATAATGTTCTATTAAAGGGAATCTATATTTCATGTATTGCGTAGGAAGCTGAATAAAATGATACATTGATTGCTGCAATCTGATGTCTTATTCTAGATAAATCCATGTTTTTCTTATCTGTAAATGAGTTGTTCAGAGCTATGGGCTCAACTCTGTATGAGAATATTCTTCCAGAGATTATTTTTATTAAAAGAGTGCATTACCAGTGTGAGATATGTAACTAACAAAGTACAGTAGAACTGAACGTTATCTGTTTACAAACACATTTACTGTAGCTTTCACAGCTCTGCTATATTGTAACACTATTGCTTCCCTTTCTGCTTATAAGATGGAAGCGGAACCTGCAGATGTGTCAGTTATAATCAACACACAGCTCTGCAGTGAAATCAGGAGAGCAGAAAGCGGCCATTACATATCTAACTGGTAATGCTTCCTTCATGTATTATAAGCTTCGGGGCAGATTCTCATGCAGATCAGTGTCCAGCCCATAGTTGGTAACAGCTCAATAACATAGAAGAAAAATGTGGATTTATGAGCAATAGGACACCATGTTACAGACATCCGGGTACCACTTTATTCAGCTTCCTATGACCTACATGCTGATATAAATTACTTAGTACGGTTGATCCTACTGAAAGATTCCCTTAAATAAAAGAAGAGAATCTTGTCAGAACATGCACATAATTATGAAAATCATATAACTGCATTCATGAGACCATCAAATTGTGCTGAAAATAGAGGGTGATCATAACAGTATGCACAATGTTGGCACGTAAGCATAATTATGGAAATTACATATTGGCAGTGCCGTGACCACTCATTTGTTCTGGAAATAGAAGGGAATCATGAAAGTGTGCATGTGGTCATGATTCAGTTGTCAGCTGTCACATAGGGTGACTGCAAATCTTCCTCTTGAGCCCAGAAATCCCTTTGAGGAGGGAAATTTGTTGCCACTAATGACCCAAGAAGACAAAAAAAGCAAAAAAATTGCAAGTGATACTTGAATGCTCAGCACTAGTGGTGGGGGAACCCACGGATGATTGGGTCCGGCAATTCTAAAAAAGAGTTTGGTTCAGGTGCCAGAACATTCCCGAACCCAAACTCCATTCAGATGAATGGGGTGCCCGAACATCTGTTCTTTGCCACGCTGTCAGCTGTGTGACAGCGCAGCAAATATGGATTCTGATCATCAGTAGGATCATTACCACAGGAAGTTTTGGACCCACACTGTCATCATGATCATACTGCCGAACAGAGCCCGTGCTTGCCACACTGTTATGCTGATGACAGCGTGGCAAGCTGTAGAAGTTAGTTCCACTCATTCATCTGAATGGGGTCCAGGGTCAGGTTTTGGGTACCGTTGTGATACCCAAACCAACATTTTTTTAGATGTTTGACTGAACACGCCAGACACAAACATGCACGGGTTTGCCCATCACTAGTCAACAACAACGTTTTTATAAAAGCAAATATTGCTGCAATCTGAGAAGGGTTATAAGGCTATTTACATACAACTTAGAGTTAAACATTCTACACTGTGAAAAATTATTCACAAATGGATGTTTAAGACAGTTGAAAATCTTCCCAGTTGTGGATATCCCAGGAAACTGACCCCAATGTTAGACTATACATTTCTAAGGTAAATTGCAAAAAACAAACAATAGCAACAGCTCGGTACCTAATGGTCTCAGTTAATGAGCATCATTAGAAAAAAGACTGATTGTGCTTATCTTTGTTTCATGAATTGCCAGGGGAAAGCTTCTTTTACCTATACATTGCAGAAGAAACCAGAAAAGCTAAATTTTGTAAATTTGCAACTGAACAGAAAACAAAACTGCTTTAACAATCTACTTTATGACGTTGAGACCAAAGTGATATTTTGGGCTAATGCCCTGTAACACAGTTAACAAAAAACACACCAAGCATAGTAGCACAAAGTCCTCATACCAACTGTCAGAATTAGTCATGGGCAAACCCGAACAGTAAAGTTCGGGGTCAGTACCGGACATCTAGCATCTTTGCACAGACCCAAACATGGGGTTCTCCAGGAAGTCTGTGCTACTATTTTGGTTCAGCAGCACAAACAAGGTTTGTTTAAAGGCTGAAGACTTAAAATAATTTAGAAAACGGCATAGGGTCACGCCATTTTTGATAACCAGCCAAGCTAGAGCAGACAGCTATGGGTGGTTATTCTCAGACTGGGAAGGGGCCATGGATATTGGCCCTTCCCAGCCTAAAAATAATCGCATGTAGGGTATTAGATGCACCAATTTTGGAGCATTGCTTGGCTCTTCTGACTTGCCCTGGTGCGGTGGCAAGTGGGGTAATATTTGTGGGGCTGATGTCAACTTTGCAATGTCAGATGACATCAAGCCCATGGGTTAGAAATGGAGAGGAATCTATGAGGTTGGTTCCACCATTACTAACTCTGTAGTGAAAATTAAATAAAGCCATACACACAGTAAAAGTCCTTTAGTTGAAATAAACATGCAGAAAAACTCACGTTAAAAATTTCTCATGCAGCAAACGGTGCTGTAAGTTAGGTCACCAGGGTTCATCAACAATGAACTCCGGAGACCTTTCTCACATCACCACTACACACTGCATGAGCATAGCTATACTTCTGTCTCAGTATGAGCTGTCTGGCGTTGATAGTGGTTGTTTCACTAATGTGACTGCTATCCAAATCAGCTGGATCTTCATGGGACAAATATGGATTATCTTCATGTCAGACAGGTGAGTAATACGGTTGTTTATTATTTTTATTCCTTTTCAGGGGACATGGGCTTCAATGGATTATGCATAAAGGTGAGTATAACTTTGCTTTTTTATTTTATTTCAATGAAAGGATTTTATTCTTGCTGTGTCTTTTTTGCAGTATAACTATGGGGTTAGTAATGAGGGTGTGGTATAGATGCCTCTCCACTACTAACCCCTGCGCTTGATGTCAACAGCCATAAAACAGCTGACATCAGCCCCATCTGTTCCAGCTGCTGGCTCATGTTATCATCTGACAGCATGGGAACCACAGTTCTCTGACCAATGGTAACCAACTTACCTCTGATCAGAATTGCTGGTGTTTCTCACACTGTCACACAGATGACAGCATGGGAAACAGCCGATGATTGGGATACCGAACACAGAGTTCCTGGAGAAGTTCATGTTCTGTACGGGCCCTTAACTTTTTACTGTTTAGGTTCTCCCATCTCTACTCAGTACCAAAACCTTTTTTTCCAGAGTGCTATATTTTATCCTTTAATGTGTTAAAAATAAAACAGCTTAAAAATAAAATGTTTTCTTTGCGACCTCTGCCATACTAGTATTGAGCAGGTCGCTTCCCTCGCTTTGATGTGGCCTCCGGCGTTGAGCCCACAGTTTTCTTGGTACATGTCAGCTGTTTTGAACAGGTGACATGTGCCTGGAACCGCTGCAGGTGGAATCACGATCCACCTGCGGCTATTAACTAGTTAAATGCAGCTGTCAAACTCTGACAGCAGCATTTAATGAGTTTCAGGCCATCGGGCCAGAAATCTGCCCACCGGTGACCCCCGTCACGTGATCGCGGGTCACCGTTGGTTGTCATGGCAACCAGAGGTCTCCTGGAGAGACCTCTATGGTTGTCAGTGCTGGATTGCTGAGTGCCGCCCGGTGGTTGGTGCTCATAGCAAGTGAGCATTTCTATTACATACAGGTGATCTGATCATTGCCTGTATATAGCAGAGGTGATTGGTTTATGGCAGCTTCTAATCTCCCCCTGGAGACTATTGAAGCATGCCAAAAGTAAAAAAAATTAAAAAAATATGAAAAAATAAAAAAATATAAAAGTTTAAATCACCCCCATTTCGCCCCATTGAAAATAAAACAATAAAAAAACAAACATACACATTTGGTATTGCTGCATTTAAAATCTCACAATCTATCAATAATAAAAACTTAACCTGATCGCTAAATGGCATAGCGAGAAAAAAAGTAAAAACACCAGAATTGTGTGTTCGCCTCAATAACGGGCGATCAAAAGATTTTATATGCACCAAAATGGTATCAATAAAAACATCAGCTCGGCATGAAAAAAATAAGCCCCACTCAACCCGAAATCATGAGAAATTGAGACAGTACGGGTCTCGGAAAGGTGCATTTTTTTTTAACAAACTTTGAAATTTTTTTTCACCCCTTAAACTAAAAAAACCCTATACATGTTTGATGTCGAGGAACTCGTAATGACCTGGAGAATCATAATGGTATGTCAGTTTTAGCATTTGATGAACATGGTAAAAAAAAGTTGTGGAATTGCACTTTTTTTGCAATTTCACCGCACTTGGAATTTTTTTCCTGGTTTTGAGTACATGATATGGTAAAACCTATGGTGTTGTTCAAAAGTACAACTCGTCCCACAAAAAACAAATCCCACATGGCCATATTAATGGAAAAATATAAAAGTTATGGCTCTGTGAAATAGGGAAGAGAAAAACAGGAACGCAAAAATGAAAGTGGGCAGGGTCGCTAAGGGTTAAACATCCTCTCTTTATAAAGATATACATGTTAAAAAATAATCTGCCTCAGCTATGTTTTTTAGAATTATTACAAGTAGCTTCATCTGTATAAATGCACTTATCCAACACATTTGCATCATAATATTTCCTTTTATGAGATTCTATTGGATTTAACACCTTTTTTGGTTATATTATGTTCTTTGTTACATGCGTAACAACTCACTCACTCAACTTACTTGTGACAAATCCTTATTCTTTCTTAGCAAAGTTGTGTATAGGATTTATGATTTCAAGGCACCAATATGGACTTGCAGCACAAGTCACAAAGCATTTATCCAAATGGCATGATTCAGTTGCATACAAATGGGCCAGATGCAAATACATGAGATTACTCTCCAAGATCCCTGCCCTTGCTGATGAATACATAATTGATTTCAAATGAATTCATCTCACATGAATATCCCGGTCTTTATAAGGTCTAAGATTAAAATAAAACAACCATTTTCTTGCTGATTGTTGCAACTAGTCAATGACATCCCTGACCTATTCATCTCTTGAATTAACATTATATGATGACTTCTAAAGCCTCCGAGAGGGTGGGAATGGGTATCTTAGAATTGTGCTGTATTCTGTGCTTGATTATAATGTAGAACAGTGTCATCTAGGGAAAACTGTACTATTTTCCTTACAATGGACTTGCTAATAATCTGTTAATATTATAAGCTTATAACTATAATAGTCATGGACATTAATAGAAATATTCTTCTCCAACAATTTAGAATCCAGCCTGAGCTTGATAATTAATATTTTCTGGTTAGTATTGCCCCTATTTTTATGTACGGATTTTATCTTTCTATTGTCATTTTTCCCCATTATCATCTGCCTGTTTATTAATAAAATTTGATATTACTATTTTGGGATTTTTGGTCGATGTTTTTGTCTGCTTGGTGTTGTTGTTCTATTTTCCGACTGTCCCAGTCATTTTTATTGTCCATTTTGCCAGTAGGTGCTATCTTATTCTTATTTTATACCATTTTTAATACTCCTATATGGTGATTTGATGTATTTGTATATTATTGCATCTACAGTCATGGACAAAAGTTTTGAGAATGACACAAATATTAATTTTTACAAAGTCTACTGCTTCACTTTTTCTAATGGCAATTTGCATATACTCCAGAATGTTATAAAGAGTGATCAGCTTAACAGCAATTTCTTGCAAAGTCAATATTTGGCTAGAAAATGAACTTAATCCCCCAAAACACATTTCAACATCATTGCAGCCCTTAAAAGGACCAGCTAACCTCTTTTCAGTGATTGCTCCATTAACACAGGTGTGGGTGTTGATGAGGACATGGCTGGAGATCAATCTGATTAAGTAAGAATGACACCACTGGACACTATAAAAGGAGGCTGGTGCTTGGCATCATTGTTTCTCTTCTGTTAACCATGGTTATCTCTAAAGAAACACGTGCAGTCATCATTGCAATGCACAAAAATGGCCTAACAGGGAAGAGTATCGCAGCTAGAAAGATTACACCTGTCAACAATCTATCGCATCATCAAGAACTTCAAGGAGAGAGGTTCCATTGTTGCCAAAAAGGCTCCAGGGCGCCCAAGAAAGGCCAGCAAGCGCCAGGACTGTCTCTTAAAAGTGTTTCAGCTGCGGGATCGGGCTACCAGCAGTGCAGAGCTTGCTCAGGAAGGGCAACAGGCAGGTGTGAGTGCATCTGCACGCACTGTGAGGCGAAGACTCTTGGAGCAAGGCCTAGTCTCAAGGAGGGCAGCAAAGAAGCCACTTCTCTCCAGAAAAAACATCATGGACAGACTGATATTCTGAAAAAGGTACAGGCAGTGGACTGCTGAGGACTGGGGTAAAGTTATTTTCTCTGATGAATCCCCCTTTCGATTGTTTGGGACATCAGGAAAACGCCTCATTCGGAGAAGACAAGGTGAGCGCTACCACCAGTCTTGTCTCATGCCAACTGTTAAGCATCCTGAAACCATTCATGAGTGGGGTTGCTTCTCAGCCAAGGGAATCGGCTCTCTCACAGTCTTGCCTAAAAACACAGCCATGAATAAAGAATGGTACCAGAATGTCCTCCAAGAGCAACTTCTCCCAACCCTCCAAGAGCAGTTTGGTGATCAACAATGCCTTTTCCAGCATGATGGAGCACCTTGCCATAAAGCAAAGGTGATAACTAAATGGCTCAGGGAACAAAACATAGAGATTTTGGGTCCATGGCCTGGAAACTCCCCAGATCTTAATCCCATTGAGAACTTGTGGTCAATCGTCAAGAGACGGGTGGACAAACAAAAACCTAAAAATTCTGACAAAATGAAAGCATTGATTGTGCAAGAATGGACTGCTATCAGTCAGGATTTGGTCCAGAAGTTGATTGAGAGCATGCCAGGGAGAATTGCAGAGGTCCTGAAGAAGAAGGGTCAACACTGCAAATATTGACTTGCTGCATTAACTCATTCTAACTGTCAATATAAGCTTTTGTTACTCATATGTTTGCAATTATATTTCTGTCTGTGATAAAAACATCTGTCAAACACACATAAAAACCAGAGGGCAGCAGATCATGTGAAAATATAATATTTGTGTCATTCTCAAAACTTTTGGCCATGACTGTACCGACTCTTTTCTTACATTGTTTTGCTTTTTAGCCTTTGACCTAATGACAAATGAAGAACTCTTTAGTTCCTCTTTTCTTCTCACCCACTTGTCTGCATTTATGATCTTATTCCCTCAAATCACTTTTAGTCTTGCTCCCAGCTCCGCTTCCCTTCTCTTTCAAACATTGTTAAGCTGAGAACTCCCGACGCGTTTCTTTGGCAGAATCATCAGGGGAGAAAAGTGCCATATCGTATCAGCTGTAAAGAGATGTCACCCGTCACCTTTGTGCATGTTATCGAGCGGGAGTTCTCAGCTTAACTAACCACTATGATCCACGATGCTTTTGGGGTAATGTATGGCATGATTGTATAAGCCTCCCCCGATTGATGGAAGTCACAGTGGACAATGAATAAGTGGTGAGACTGTTCCTTTTTTTTATATATATGCGGTCATAATAAGCATTATATTTATATAAACCCTCATAATTTGGGACCAATTATCAAGTGGATGTCTGAGGTGAAAATTTCTGGTCCTTGGGTATTATATGTTATAGATATACATACAGAGTACACTCTATACAGATGCATTTAGTGATCAATTACATTACTCAATACCCTTGAGATTTGCAATGTATGTATTAAGTGTATGAGATATGGCATTTTGAGTAAGTTGCCTTATTCATACTTTCCATCACGAATATATACATGTGACGGTATACAGATATTTAGTCGTCGATCCTAATGACTTGGTTGAATTGACCCAGTTCAATGACTATTGACCATTAATGTCATTCCAATATTTCTTTTTGTATTATCTTTTGTTCTTTTGAATTCTTTTTGGTCACTTTGGAGGGGTGGTGTTTTGTTGTTTTCTTATTTTGAGTTTTTTGAAAATATTATGACATTTTGTGAACCAATGGGTTACTTTTAAAATTATAAATAAAAGTTATATTTTAGCTTTTTAACTACTACCTTGCTGATTACATTTGTATTAGTCTAGCCTGATGAAGAGACCTGAGTAGTCTCGAAAGCTTGCAACTTGTTACCATCTTTTCAGTTAGCCATTAAAAGGTATCAACCACTGAGGACTCTCAAGTCTAAATATTTTTCTATCTACTGGCTAACATGGTACAAAGATACACATCTTTCCTGTTTAAAAATTGCTAACTTTTCTAAACTTTTGTCAAAAAATGCAAATTATATCGATCTAAATTCACTACCATCTTAATGCACAACGAGTCTTGAAAAAATAGAGCATTACAGATAGAGTTGAGCGACTTTGGTCGGGTTGGGTTTCGGACCACCCGACTTTACCAAAATTCGAGTAGTGGCAAAAAAGTCAGAGTTTCGACCGAAACCCGACCCCAATGCAAGTCAATAGGGAATAAAAGTCGGCAGTGAGTGGATGAGAGTGCATTTGCCACTAGTCGGACCAATTTCGTCCGAGTCGGATTTTGGTAAAGTCGGGTGGTCCGATACCCAACCCGACCAAAGTCGCTCAACTCTAATAACAGAGTTATTGCCACATAAAGTGACACAGGTAAATTTTGAAAATTTTGTCCTGACAAGGAAGGTATGAAGAGGTTCAAGGGTTAGCGAGCAAATAAGAAACAAAGAGTACTTTTTCCATGACAAGGCTACCATCAGACAATTTAGTAAATATGGGAATGATTTAATAAAATAGAAGAATAGTTTTTGCAACATGATTAAATGATGTTAAGAACGGTTTCCTTATTACTTGTCTGTTGAGGGGAATTAGTTCAAAGGTATATGCATAAACATCTCATGTGGTTTGAACGCATTTCTACTATAGGCATTGTTCTCTTTTCTTAGTTTTAGCATAAGCTAGAGGAAAATAATTGATTTTGATTATAAGACTTGAAAAGCTCTGAGCTTAGAATGCCAAATCAATACAATGGATAATGAACCATTGTTATATTTTGTGAAAAAGATAATACAGGAAAAACATAGAACTTTTATATGTAAATAATAAAAGATGAACCTTCTGAAGTAGGTGAGGTTATCAATAAAAAAATATCCATACATGCTATACAATTGTATGCTATTTTGATTGAATACACCTCAATAGAATAGTTAATACATTAAAGTAATATAAGTTGAACACACTCTGTAATATTAAAAGGGATTTTAGAGAATGTAAAGTATTCAAGTAACTGAAAATTGGTGCAAAATGTAAAAATAAACTGTGCAAAAAATTTTCATGTTCCTTACAATATATGTGTATTGGCCTTCTTCTTGCGATAACTAGTTCTATATAATATTAATATCACTGCTTTTTGGAGCATCTCAGAATAAATTATGTATAATACTTCATGGAACAATCAGTATATATGGTAAAAATTAATATTTCTTTAGATACTATTTTTGAAATCCTTAAAGATTCAGACACTTTTTGTATGTACACTTAAATTTTTTCCTCTCCAATTTCAAGAGCTATAACTTTTTTGTTTTCCCATCAGCATATTGGTAAGAGGACTTTTTTCTACATTTGTGTGACAAGCTATACTTTTTTGTAAAAAAAAGTACCGTATATACTCGAGTATAAGCTGAGATTTTCAGCCCATTTTTAGGGCTGAAAGTGTCCCTCTCGGCTTATACTCGAGTCATATACCAGGGGTCAGCAGGGGAGGGGGAGTGCAGCTGTCCTATATACTTACCCCCTCCTGGCACAGTCTCTGCAGCCCCCTACTTCTCACATGGTCTCTGGTCATGGGCGTACCCACCGTGGGGTGGGGGGACAGCTGCCCCCCTAGAAGCAGGGGCGCACAGCGAAATGACCGGCCCCACTGACAATGAACTGATAGTTCAGTGCCAGCGGGCCCTTTAATCGCAGGTGGAATGAGTGAGGAAGGCCTTGCGGCCTTCCATATGCAGCACAGACGACAAGATCATCATCATGCCGCCTGCGCGCCCTGATGATGTCATGGCGCCTGTGCCAGGAGAAGACGGAGTCCAGAGCGTGCTTCTTCAGAGCTGCGGAGGAGATAGGTGAGTACTGGCATTTTTTTTTTAATGCCCGGCCCGGCCTATAGGGATTATGCTGGCTATGGGGATTATGCTGGCTATGGGGATTATGCTGCCTATGGGGGATATGCTGCTATGGGATTCTGCTGCTATGGGGGATTATGCTGCCTATTGGGATTATGCTGGCTATGGGGGATTCTGCTGGCATGGGGGATTATGCTGCCTATGGGGATTATTCTGCTATGGGGATTATGCTGCCTATTGGGGCTATGCTGCTTAGGAGATTATGCTGCTATGGTGATATGCTGCTTATGTGAGACTATGCTGGCTATGGGGGATTCTGCTGGCTATGGGGGATTATGCTGGCTATGGGGATTATGCTGCCTATGGGGATTCTGCTGGCTATGGGGGATTCTTCTGGCTATGGGGGATTATGCTGGCTATGGGGATTATGCTGCCTATGGGGGATTATGCTGGCTATGGGGGATTCTGCTGGCTATGGGGGATTCTGCTGCCTATTGGGGCCTATGCTGCTTATGGGGGATTATGCTGGCTATGGGGGATTATGCTGCCTATTGAGGACATATGCTGCGTATTGGGGACCTATTGTCACGCGATCTTATGATATGTGTACGATGTCAGTAAACTATTCTTAAAAGAACAACACTCTATACAACATATAGATTAGCAACATCAGCATGTAAATATAGAATAGATTTACCTGACACGATATCCGTTGAACTCAGGGTTAATCTTGAGGACTTGATACACTGTCACAGGAAAGAGGAGGACCGGGGGTCTAACCTGACCCTAAACTGGGGTCCTAACTAATCCCTCACCTTGGAGGTACTGATAATGGTTCAGAGGTCCAAGTCTCCAGCCTAACCCTGTCTCCTATCAGTCCCTGAACCCTGTAATCAGTCCTAAGAAGGATTCTGATTACCACCAAAGGGATATGGGCTGATCTCTGCTAAATACACAGATTAGACATATAAGACAGACTGGAGAAAACACAGACTTGCATACACACTCAAACACAGAAGGAATATAAATGATCTGGGATATTAAACTCTAAGCAAGGTGAGCTTAAAACAACTAAGGAGCTCTTTAACTTAAGTCTATACAGATACAATCCTATCTGTGGTCTGCATGAAGAATTTCACTGGCAACTCCCAACACAGACAACCAGAGATTTAAAGGAAACCAATCAACAAATAATTAATTGCAGCCGGGAGAAAACTGCACCCAGTCCCAGAACTGAGCACAGACAGAATTAACTCCCTAACTGCCAAACACAAAGAAACAGCAACTCAGCTGTGAGAAGTCAGAATGTGCAACCGCGACGATCTTCGTGGCGATGCACACATGACAGTACCCCCCCTTCTACGAGGGGCCTCCGGACCCTCAGGGCCAGGTCTGCCCGGGTGAGCTCTGTGGAAGGTCCGCACCAAACGATCTGCGTTAATGTCAGACGCAGGAACCCACGTCCTCTCCTCTGGACCATACCCCTTCCAATGCACCAAGTACTGAAGGGACCGGCGATTCAGACGTGAGTCAATGATCTTTGACACTTGAAACTCCAAGTTACCATTGACCACCACTGGAGGAGGAGGTAGAGGTGATGGTATGACTGGTGCCACGTACCTCTTAAGTAATGACTTGTGGAACACATTATGAATTTTAAACGTAGGAGGGAGGTCCAGACGAAATGCCACAGGATTAATTATGGAACTGATCCTGTACGGCCCGATGAATCTGGGGCCCAGCTTCCAGGAGGGAACTTTAAGTTTTATATTCCTGGTAGACAACCATACCAGATCGTTCACATTAAGATCTGGACCAGAAACTCTCCTCCTATCAGCCATACGTTTATAACGGTTCCCCATAGCACTCAGATAATTCAATACACCTCTCCATACTGAAGCAAGTGACGACGAGAAACGCTCCTCCTCAGGAACCCCAGAAGGGCCCCCCCCATTGAATGTACAAAACTGGGGATGAAAACCATATGCCCCAAAAAACGGGGACTTACCAGGGGACTCGCTCCGCCTGTTGTTAAGAGCGAACTCTGCCAGAGGCAAGAAAGAAGACCAGTCCTCCTGGTTCTCTGAGACAAAACACCGAAGATAAGTCTCTAGGCTTTGATTCAGACGCTCTGTCTGACCATTGGTCTGCGGATGAAAAGCCGAGGAAAATGACAATTGCATCCCCCGACGCAAACAAAATGCCCTCCAAAACTTGGACACAAACTGAGACCCCCTATCTGACACCACATCAGAAGGCAACCCATGAAGTCTCACAATCTCCCCAATGAACACCTGCGCCAGAGTTTTAGCATTAGGGAGGGCAGGAAGAGCAATGAAATGTGCCATCTTACTGAACCTGTCAACAACAACCAGTATGACAGTCTTCCCTGACGACTGAGGAAGGTCCGTGATGAAGTCCATAGACAAATGAGTCCATGGACGCTCCGGAAGTTTCAAGGGTAAGAGGGTCCCAGACGGACGGGTATGAGGGGTCTTAGAGCGAGCACAAACCCCACAGGACGCGACAAAAGTTAAAACATCTTTATTAACGTTAGGCCACCAAAACCGGCGAGAAAGGAGATCTAAAGTAGCCTTACTCCCTGGATGTCCTGCTAAAGCAGAATTATGATGTGCCTCAATAACCTTTTGTCTCAACTGATTTGGGACAAACAGTCTCCCTGGAGGTCCTGCAGGGGCGTCCCCCTGAGCCTCTAACACCTCCTCCTCAAGCTCAGAACATACAGCCGACACTACCACCCCTCCTGAAGGATAGGACTCGGGTCATCCATTTTCCCGGCCCCTGGGAAACTGCGAGACAAGGCATCCGCCTTAACATTCTTAGATCCAGGGCGATAAGTGACAACAAAATTAAACCTGGTAAAAAACAACGACCATCGAGCTTGTCTGGAATTCAGACGCTTAGCAGATTCCAAATACAGCAGGTTCTTGTGATCAGTAATGACGGTGACCGGGTGGACTGCCCCCTCCAAAAAGTGACGCCATTCTTCAAAAGCCAACTTAATGGCCAAAAGTTCCCTATTGCCGATATCATAATTCCTTTCGGCGGACGACAATTTTTTAGAAAAGAAAGCGCACGGATGCCATTTACCAGGGGATGGACCCTGGGACAATATTGCACCCACCCCTACGTCAGACGCATCCACCTCCACAACGAACGGCTGTGATGCATCTGGTTGGATGAGAACGGGTGCCGAAGCAAAACATTTTTTCAAAGAGGAAAAAGCTTGGCAAGCTTTGTCCGACCATTTAGAAAAATCCGTCCCTTTTCTTGTCATGTCAGTGAGAGGTTTGACAACAGATGAGAAATTACAAATAAATTTCCGGTAGTAGTTAGCAAACCCCAGAAAACGCTGCAGAGCCTTAAGATCCTCTGGCTGATCCCATTCAAGCACTGCTCTCACCTTTTAGGGCCATACGGAAACCGGAGGCTGACACCAAGAAACCCAAAAACTGAAGTTCCTGTACGGCGAATACACACTTTTCCAGTTTGGCGTATAGTTTATTGTCTCGCAAGATCTGCAACACCTGTCTCACATGCTCCTGGTGAGACACAAGATCTGGTGAGTAAATTAAAATGTCATCCAAATATACGACCACAAACAGCCCCACCAGATGACGAAAAATGTCATTAACAAAATGTTGGAATACTGCTGGTGCAGTAGTCAGACCAAAAGGCATGACAAGGTTCTCATAATGTCCCTCCGGCGTGTTAAACGCCGTTTTCCACTCATCCCCCTCTTTTATCCTAATCAGATTATACGCCCCCCTGAGATCCAATTTAGAGAACCATTTGGCGCCAACAATTTGATTGAAGAGATCAGGAATCAGAGGGAGTGGATACGGATCTCGAACAGTAATCCGATTAAGTTCGCGGAAATCCAAGCAAGGGCGTAGGCCTCCATCTTTTTTCTTCACAAAGAAGAACCCCGCGGCCACTGGGGAAGATGAAGGTCTAATATGCCCTTTGGCCAGACTTTCCGAAATATAATCTTTCATAGCCTGCCTCTCAGGACCAGAAAGGTTATATAACCTAGCTTTAGGTAACTTAGCATCAGGAAGTAAATTAATAGAGCAGTCATACACGCGATGAGGAGGCAACTCCTGACACCCCTCCTCAGAGAACACATCCCCAAAGTCCTCCAAAAAAGGAGGCAAAGTACTAGGCACGAACGCACTGATGACTGTGTTCATGCAGTTACTTTTGCAAAACTCCCCCCATTGGCTTATATCTCTGGACTGCCAATTAATCACAGGGTTATGTTTAACCAACCAAGGAAGTCCCAACACAATAGGAGTAGGTAGACCCTCCAACACATAACAAGATAATAGTTCCCTATGTATTGCCCCTACCCAAAGGTCAATGTTATGAACCTCATGAACAAAGCTACCTTGGCCGAGAGGCCTGGCGTCAATGGAGAATATAGGGATCGGTTTGACCAATACACTCAGATGCATACCTTGAGCCTGAGCAAACTGAGCGTCAACCAGATTAGCCCCGGACCCACTATCAAGAAGAACAGAAAATCTCTCCACTCTCGTACCAACCACCACCTCCACTGGTACAAGGAACTGAGAAGAACTAGCGGACGAAATACATACTCCCAGGTTGTCGTCCACCACACAACCTGGGATTAATAGTTTTCCGGCGACTTTTTGCTCAACAAGGCACGGGATGGACATCCCCCAACAAAATGTCCCTCTTTCCCGCAGAAGAAACACCTTCTAGTCCTGCGGCGTACCGCCAATCCCCTCCTACGAAATGATGTCCCTCCCAACTGCATAGGCTCCTCCGAACAGACAAGGGGAACCTCAACATAAGGGACTTTAGTAGTAGGTGGAGTAACAACAGGGGCGGAGTTACCTCGCACCTCTCCCGGAGCCATCTATCAGTACGGATAGCTAGGGCCATAGCAGCCTCCAGTGATGGAGGAGAATCATACTGAGCCAAAACGTCCTTCAATTTGTCAGAAAGCCCATGACAAAACTGGCTCCTAAGAGCTGGGTCATTCCACTGAGTATCTGTGGCCCATCTACGGAACTCAGAAGCAAATTCCTCCACCGGACGATCTCCCTGCTGTATCTTACGTAATTTTGTCTCAGCAAGAGAGACCCGATCTGGGTCATCATATACCAAACCCAGGGCAGTAAAAAATCGATCTACTGACTGTAGAGCCGGGATCCCGGAGGAAGGGAGAAGGCCCAGGATTGAGGGTCCCCTTGTAGGAGCGAGATAACAATTCCCACTCTCTGCTCTTCACTCCCTGATGATCGAGGCCGAAGCCGAAAATACAATTTACATGCTTCCCTGAAGGTAAAAAATTTGTCTCGCCCACCAGTGAACCTGTCCGGGAGAGCTACTTTAGGTTCAAATCTGGTTTGCTCCGAGGGAGACAAAACTTTGGACTTAATGTCCGTCAGCTCCATGGATAATCCCTGCAACTGCAGAGCCAGCTGGGCTACTGGATCCATGGCAACTGGGAATAATTTTATTGGCCAGTGAAAATGTCACGCGGTCTTATGATATGTGTACGATGTCAGTAAACTATTCTTAAAAGAACAACACTCTATACAACATATAGATTAGCAACATCAGCATGTAAATATAGAATAGATTTACCTGACACGATATCCGTTGAACTCAGGGTTAATCTTGAGGACTTGATACACTGTCACAGGAAAGAGGAGGACCGGGGGTCTAACCTGACCCTAAACTGGGGTCCTAACTAATCCCTCACCTTGGAGGTACTGATAATGGTTCAGAGGTCCAAGTCTCCAGCCTAACCCTGTCTCCTATCAGTCCCTGAACCCTGTAATCAGTCCTAAGAAGGATTCTGATTACCACCAAAGGGATATGGGCTGATCTCTGCTAAATACACAGATTAGACATATAAGACAGACTGGAGAAAACACAGACTTGCATACACACTCAAACACAGAAGGTACATAAATGATCTGGGATATTAAACTCTAAGCAAGGTGAGCTTAAAACAACTAAGGAGCTCTTTAACTTAAGTCTATACAGATACAATCCTATCTGTGGTCTGCATGAAGAATTTCACTGGCAACTCCCAACACAGACAACCAGAGATTTAAAGGAAACCAATCAACAAATAATTAATTGCAGCCGGGAGAAAACTGCACCCAGTCCCAGAACTGAGCACAGACAGAATTAACTCCCTAACTGCCAAACACAAAGAAACAGCAACACAGCTGTGAGAAGTCAGAATGTGCAACCGCGACGATCTTCGTGGCGATGCACACATGACACCTATGCTGCCTATTGGGACATTTACCTGCCTATTGATGACATATGCTGCGTATTGGGAACCTATGCTGCGTATTTGGGACCTATGCTGCCTATTGGGACATTTACCTGCCTATTGAAGACCTATGCTGCCTATTGGGGACTATGCTGGCTATTGGGGACCTATGCTGCCTATTGGGACATTTTACCTGCCTATTGGGACCTTATGCTGGCCTATTGGGGACTATGCTGGCTATTGGGGACTATGCTGCCTATTGGGACATTTACCTGCCTATTGATGACATATGCTGCGTATTGGGGACCTTTGCTGCGTATTGGGGACCTATGCTGCCTATTAAGGACCTATGCTGTCTATTGAGGACATATGCTGCCTATTGGGGACTATGCTGCCTATTGGGGACCTACGCTGCCTATTGAGGACATATGCTGCCTATTGGGGACCAATGCTGCCTATTGGGGACAATTACCTGCCTATTAGGGACTCTCGCACCACACCAGTCTGAGCCTGAGCTAAAAGCGGAGTTGCGCCAATATTTGCACTGATGAGGATGAAATTATATGGATTGGCAAGGCTGCAGTGATGGGCAGTGCAGGCTGTATGTCTCTGTGTGGGCAGTTTTATTGCTGGTATATTGTTTTTGTAGCGCTGTGTATATATATTGGTATTTTACTAATAGCAATTTGGAATCCCTAGGAAATAATGATATCAAGAAAGAAAAATTGCTTCACTTGTTACGACTAGCAGTGACAAATATGGAACCGAACATTGACCATCTCATTAGCCAAGAGCAGGCCCATAGTTCCCATTGAAATACCAGTAAGTTTGTTGATTTTTAGCTTTACTTGTTCTTTATTTTAAGTATTGTATTTGTTCCTGTTTTTTTTTTTTTTACTTGAAAATAAGAGTGTAGTATATGGTGTATACAGGGTCAAACACATCGTGTGCGGTATATAGAGTGTATATACACTGCTGTACTATACTTTTCATATACAGGTTATAATGCCTCTTATTCTTTGTATAGAGGTTAGTGTGCCATGTATAATATATGGTATATACAGCGTAGTGTCGCATACACTGCTGTATTATACAATATACAACAGTTCTAATGCTCCATACCTAATATGCAGGATAATGTACAGTGTATATGATGTAACCTGTATAAGATGCGACATTGGCTTTTTCCCCCCTAGTTTTGATCCAGGGTAATCCAATGTCTCTGGTGCCTGTGTTCAGCGGTCACTTGGTACCAATTCATTAAAGTCATGAATATGCACATATTCATGACTTTAACCCCTCTCTGCCATCAGACGTACTATTCCGTCCATGTGACCCTGGACCTAATTCCCATGGACGGAATAGTACGTCATGGGCGATCAGCTGCGCTCCCGGCGGAGCGCAGCTGATCGCCGCCGGGTGTCAGCTGATTATCACAGCTGACACCCGTGACTGTGTGTCAGGAGCGGTCACGGACCGCTCCCGGCACATTAACCCTTGGCACACCGCGATCAAACATGATCGCGGTGTACCCGGGGCACAGGGGAGGATCGCGCAGGCAGGAGGCTCCCTGCGCGCTCTCCTGAGACCCTCAGAGCAGCGCGATGTGTCGCGCTGTTCCGAGGGTCCGTCCTCCATCCAGGTCCCCGGATCCAAGATGGCGCCGGGGTCCTGCAGGGAGGCGGCTTCCTCAGTGCCTGCTGAGAGCAGGCGCTGGGGAAGCCTGCAGCGATGCCAGAGCGATCGCTGGTGTGACAGAGTGCTGTGCACACTGTCACACCAGCGATCTGATGAAATACAGTGATGTCCCACCCTGGGACAAAGTAAAAAAGTAAAAAAGTAAAAATAAAAAGTGTAAAAAAAAATCATAAAAAAAAAAAAAAATATTCCCCAATAAATTCATTTTTCCTGTAAATAAAAAAAACAAAACAATAAAAGTACACATATTTGGTATCGCCGCGTCCGTAACGACCCCCACTATAAAACTGTCCCACTAGTTAACCCCTTTAGTGAACCCCTTAAAAAAAAAACGAAGCAAAAAATCAATGCTTTATCATCATACCGCCGAACAAAAAGTGAAATAACACGCGATCAAAAAGACCGATATAAATAAACATGGTACCACTGAAAACGTAATCTTGTCCCGCAAAAAACGAGCCATCACACAGCATCATGAGCGAAAAAATAAAAAAGTTATAGCTCGCAGAATAAAGCGATGCAAAAATAATGATTTTTTATATAAAATTGTTTTCATTCTATAAAAGCGCCAAAACCTAAAAAAATGATATAAATGAGGTATCGCCATAATCGTACTGACCCGAAGAATAAAACTGCTTTATCAATTTTACCACACGCGGAACGGTATAAACGCCTCCCCAAAAGAAATTCATGAATTGCTGATTTTTGTTCATTCTAACCTCCCAAAAATCGAAATAAAAAGCGATCAAAAAATGTCACGTGCTCAAAAATGGTACAAATAAAAACGTCAACTTGTCCCGCAAAAAATAAGACCTCACATGACTCTGTGGGCCAAAATATGCAAAAATTATAGCTCTCAAAATGTGGTGATGCAAAAAACTATTTTTTGCAATATAAAGCGTCTTTTAGCGTGACAGCTGCCAATCACAAAAACCCGCTATAAATAGTAAATCAAACCCCCTTTATCACCCCCTTAGTTAGGGAAAAATAATAAAATTAAAAAAATTTATTTATTTCCATTTTCCCGTTAGGGTTAGGGTTGCGGCTAAAGTTAGGGTTAGGATTGGCGCTAACGTTAGTATTAGGGTTAGGGTTGGCGCTAACGTTAGGATTAGGGTTGGGATTAGGGTTATGGGTGTGTTAGGGTTAGGTTTGTGGTTAGGGTTGGGACTAGGGTTATTGGTGTTTGGGGTTAGGGTTGGAGTTAGAATTGGGGGGGTTTCTGCTGTTTAGGCACATCAGGGGCTCTCGAAATGTGACATGGCGTCTGATCTCAATTCCAGCCAATTCTGCGTTGAAAAAGTCAAACGGTGCTCCTTCACTTCTGAGCTCTGCCATGCGCCCAAACAGTAGTTTACCCCACATATGGGGTATCAGCATACTCTGGACCCCAAGAGTTATTGTGCAATTTGGCCTATTTCTCCTGTTACCCTTGGGAAAATAAAAAACTGGGGGCGACAAAATCATTTTTGTAAAAAAAAAATGATTTTTTTTTTTTTACGGCTGTATGTTATAAAACTTCTGTGAAGTACTTGGGGCTTCATAGCGGTCACCACACTTCTAGATAAGTTCCTTGTGGGGTCTATTTTCCAAAATGGGGTCACTTGTGGGGGGTTTCCACTGTTTAGGCGCATCAGGGGCTCTCCAAATGCGACATGACGCCCCCAGACCATTCCATCAAAGTCTGCAATCCAAAAAGTCACTACTTCCCTTCCGAGCCCCGACGTGTGCCCATACAGTAGTTTTCTCCCACATATTGGGTATCAGCGCACTCAGGACAATTTGGACAACAACTTTTGGGGTCCAATTTCTCCTGTTACCCTTGTGAAAATAAAATATTGGGGGCGAAAAAATCATTTTTGTAAAAAAAAAAGGATTTTTTATTTTTACGGCTGTACTTTATAAACTTCTGTGAAGCACTTCGGGGTTCAAAGTGCTCACCACACATCTAGACAAGTTCCTTGTGGGGTCTATTTTCCAAAATGGGGTCACTTGTGGGGGGTTTCCACTGTTTAGGCGCATCAGGGGTTCTCCAAATGCGACATGATGCCCCCAGACCATTCCATCAAAGTCTGCAATCCAAAACGTCACTACTTCCCTTCCGAGCCCCGACGTGCGCCCATATAGTAGTTTACTCCCACATATTGGGTATCAGCGTACTCAGGACAAATTGGACAACAACTTTTGGGGTCCAATTTCTCCTGTTACCCTTGTGAAAATAAAATATTGGGGGGCGAAAAAATAATTTTTGTAAAAAAAAAAGGATTTTTTATTTTTACGGCTGTACGTTATAAACTTCTGTGAAGCACTTCGGGTTCAAAGTGCTCACCACACATCTAGATAAGTTCCTTGTGGGGTCTATTTTCCAAAATGGGGTCACTTGTGGGGGGTTTCCACTGTTTAGGCGCATCAGGGGCTCTCCAAATGCGACATGACTCCCCCAGACCATTCCATCAAAGTCTGCAATCCAAAACGTCACTACTTCCCTTCCGAGCCCCGACGTGCGCCCATACAGTAGTTTACTCCCACATATTGGGTATCAGCATACTCAGGACAAATTGGACAACAACTTTTGGGGTCCAATTTCTCCTGTTACCCTTGTGAAAATAAAATATTGGGGGCTAAAAAATCATTTTTGTAAAAAAAAAAAGAAATTTTTTATTTTACGGCTGTACGTTATAAACTTCTGTGAAGCACTTTGGGGTTCAAAGTGCTCACCACACATCTAGATAAGTTCCTTGAGGGGTCTAGTTTCCAAAATGGTGTCATTTGTGGGGGGTTTCCACTGTTTAGGCAGATCAGGAGCTCTCCAAACACGACATGGCATCCAGCCAATTCTGCGTTGAAAAAGTCAAATGGCGCTCCTTCCCTTCCAAACTCTGCCATGCACCCAAACAGTGGTTTACCCCCACATATGGGGTATCAGCGCACTCAGGACAAATTGCACAATAACTTTTGGAGTCTTGTTTCCCTTGGGAAAATAAAAATTGGGGTGAAAAGATCAATTTTGTGGAAAAAATATGATTTTTTAATTTTAACGGCTATACGTTATAAACTTGTGTGAAGCACTTGGGGGTTCAAATTGCTCACCAAAGATCTAGATAAGTTCCTTAGGGGGTCTAGTTTCCCAAATGGGGTCACTTGTGGGGGGTTTCCACTGTTTAGGCACATCAGGGGCTCTCCAAATGCAACATGGCGTCCAATCTCAATTCCAGCCAATTTTGGTTGGAAAAAGTCAAATAGTGCTCCTTCCATTCCGAGCTCTGCCATGGACAGTGATTCTCCCCCACATATGGGGTATCAGCGTACTCAGGACAAATCGGACAACAAATTTTGTGGTCCAATTTCTCCTGTTACCTATGGGAAAATAAAAAATTAGTGACTAAGAGATCATTTTTGTGGGAAAAAAATAGGATTTTTTATTTTCATGCCCGGGCATTATAAACTTGTGTGAAGCACTTGGGGGTTCAAAGTGCTCACCAAAGATCTAGATAAGTTCCTTAGGGGGTCTAGCTTCCAAAATGGGTCACTTGTGGGGGGTTTCCACTGTTTAGGTTCATCTGGGGCACTACAAATGGAACATGACCCCCATCAATGTTTGCATTCCAAAACGTTACTTCTTCTTTTCCAAGCCCTGCCGTGCGCCCAAACAGTTCCCCCCCCCCACATATGGGGTATCAGCGTACTCAGGACAAATTGGACAACAAGTTTTGGGGTCCAATTTTCTTGGGAAAAAATCAAAAATTTGGGACTAAAAAATCATTTTTGTGGAAAATTTTTTTTTTTTTTTTTTTTCACACCCAGGCATTATAAACTTTTGTGAAACACTTTGGGGTTCAAATGCTCACAACAGATCTAGATAAGTTCCTTAGGGGGTCTAGTTTCCAAAATGGTGTCACTTATGGGGGGTTTCCACTGTTTTAGGCGTATCAGGGGCTCTCCAAACACGACATGGCGTCCAATCTCAACTCCAGCCAATTTTAGTTTGAAAAAGTCAAACGGCGCTCCTTCCCTTACGAGCTCTGCCGTGTGCCCAAACAGTGGTTTTCCCCCACATATGGGGTATTGGCGTACTCAGGAGAAATTGCACAACAACTTTATCTGTCCATTTTCTCCTTTTACCCTTGTGAAAATAAAAAAAAGTTTGTAAAAGATCATTTTTGTGGCTAAAAAGTTAAATATTAATTTTTTCCATCCACGTTTCTTCAGCTCCTGTGAAGCACCTGAAGGGTTAATAAACTTCTTGAATGTAGTTTTGAGTACCTTGAGGGGTGCAGTTTTTATAATGGTGTCACTTTTGGGTATTTTCTGCCATATAGACCCGTCAAAGTGACTTCAAATGTGAGGTGGGGCCTAAAAAATGGCTTTGTAAATTTTGTTGTAAAAATGAGAAATCACTGGTCAACTTCTAACCCTTCTAATTTCCTAACAAAGAAAAATTTTGGTTCCAAAATTGTGCTGATGTAAAGTAGACATGTGGGAAATGTTATTTCTTAACTATTTTGTGTGACATATTTCTCTGTTTTAAGGGAAAAAAAAATCAAAGTTTGAAAATTGCAAAATTTTTAAAATTTTCACCATATTTGCGTTTTTTTCAAAAATAAACGCAAGGTATATCGAAGAAATTTTACCACTAACATGAAGTACAATATGTCACGAGAAAACAGTCTCAGAATCGCGAAGATCCGTTGAAGCGTTCCAGAGTTATAACCTCATAAAGAGACAGTGGTCAGAATTGTAAAAATTGGCCCGGTCATTAACGTGCAAACCACCCTTGGGGGTGAAGGGGTTAATGAGCGGTACCACGTGACCGCTGAAGTTAGGAATAGCTGCCGGAGATCATGGGAGAAGAGCAGGGGCTGCAGAGACCGTGCCAGGAGGAGGTGAGTATATGCGATATTCACCTGTCCCCGTTCCACCACTGTGCACCGCTCTGTCCTCGCGTCCTCTGGCTGTGAATGTTCAGGTCACAGGACGTGATGACGTGGTTAGTGCGCACCACGCCCTGTGCTTGAGCATTCACTGACAGAGGACCCGGAATACTGTGGCGTGCAGCAGGGGACCGGGGACAGGTGAATTTCGCAGGTGTTAGGGCCTGAGCCAGCAGTGACACCGGCACCTGTCCCCCTTAGCGAGCCAGTGTCCCCGCCTGCTCAGGACACCAACACCTGGCCCCCAGCGACGAGAGATGAGTATGTCCTTTTTTATTATTATTATTCACAGCAGCATATGGGGCATAATCTATAGAGCATCTTATGGGGCATAATATATGGGGCAGCATATGGGGCATAATATATGGGGGCAGCATATGGGGCATAATACATGGAGCATCTTATGGGGTCATAATATATGGAGCATCGTATGGGGCATAATAAAGGGGCAGCATATGGGGCATAATATATGGAGCATAGTATGGGGCATAATATAAGGGGCAGCATATGTGGCATAATATATGGAGTATCATATGGGGCATAATATATGAAGCATCTTATGGGGCAGCATATGGGGCATAATCTGTGGAGCATCTTATGTGGCCATAACCTTTATGGAGCATATTCTATGGAGCAACTCATGGGGCCATTATTAACCTTTGCGCAGCATTATATGGGGCATATTTTGTATGGAGCATCTTATGGGGCCATCATGAACTGTATGGAGCATTATATGGGGCTCCTGATTCAATATGTATATTCAAAAACATTTAACCTAAGTTAATTTTACTTTTATTGGTATCTATTTTTATTTTTGAAATTTACCAGTAGCTGACTCATTTTCCACCCTAGGCTTATACTCGAGTCGATAAGTTTTCCAGTTTTTTGTGGCAAAATTAGCGGGGTCGGCTTATACTCGGGTCGGCTTATACTCGAGTATATGCGGTATGCTTTTGAAAAGGGAACTTTTTTGATTTCTCCAGTGTATTGGTTTGCTCTGACTCAAAGTCAGATTAGGGACCATCAGTAAGCCTAATTGTGGGACTCAGCCCTCCAGGTCATGAGCACTAAAAGAAAAGAAATGCCCAATGATTGTGAGTAAAAAACAATTCTGTTGGTTACCATGTGATCAGTTTTCTTATATAATTTAAAAACAAATGAAGTTCCCTTTGGAAATCTCCATCAGCCATCTCCTTCTCAGAAAAGTTATGAGAATTTTAGCTATCATGGCTTTTCCAGTGCACAATCCATAATACAGACAGTTTCTCAACATATTGTTTGTGAGAAAGGAAAATATTAGACCAAATATGAATCCTTAAGAAAATATTAAAGATAATATGAGACTAGTTAATAGAGTTGAGGGAAACAGGTCGGTCAGATTCAAAAGTTGCCGACTTTCGCCAAAGTCGGGTATCGTTGGCTGAAACACGACCATAGCATGCAGTCGGCCATGCGGTCGGCAAAAAGAGCGCCAAAGTCGGTTTTCCCAGAATGCTTTCAGGCACTTTTTTTCAGCCAATGAGCAAGGACATACACTGTGGGTAACGAGATGACATGTGCAGCGTCCACCAACATCTTACAGAAGGGCATGGCAGTGATTGGCTTGGTTTGGGGGGCGTCATAGTGTCTATAAAAGCCCTAAGCGCCAACCTCCATTTATTTATTTATGCAGAAATTAACAGTAGGGAGAGGTTGCTGACACTGTTTATCAGTAGGTAGAGAGTTAGGGCTGGAAAAATAAGTTCTTCTGTGCTTGTGCTGATAGCAATTGTGCTGTACAGTTAGTGTGCAGTGACAGGGGAGGATTTTCTTGTGTGCAGCAGCGCTGGTTATTAGGCTGCCTGCTAGCTGTATTGCTGTGTGTACACTGCTGTGCAGACTGCTTAATACTAATACTTTTATTATTTTTTTCTGCACAGTTACCGAGCTTTCATTTTTTCCCACACCGTATAGAGCTGTACGCTTCTCACACACTATCATGTACCGGCTGGTTTCACGGACAAATACATGCTGACTATCTGTGTGTGACTCCGAAAATATATACGGAGATTGAAATTTTCCCGTTCAACGTATACAGCTATCCGCTTCTGATACAGTACCGTATGTCTGCTCTTAGTATTACGGTCAAATCCGTACTTAGTGAGTGTCTGTGTGTGACTCCGGTAATATATACGGAGATTGAAATTTTCCCGTACACCGTATACAGTTGTCCGCTTCTGATATAGTACAGTATATCTGCTCTTTGTATTATGGTCAAATCCATACTGAGAGAGCGTCTGAGTGTGACTCCGGAAATATATACGGAGATTTAAATTTTTTCCTACACCATATACAGCTGTACAGTCATGGCCAAAAGTTTTGAGAATGACACAAATATTATATTTTCACATGATCTGCTGCCCTCTGGTTTTTACGTGTGTTTGACAGATGTTTTTATCACAGACAGAAATATAATAATTGCAAACATATGAGTAACAAAAGCTTATATTGACAGTTAGAATGAGTTAATGCAGCAAGTCAATATTTGCAGTGTTGACCCTTCTTCTTCAGGACCTCTGCAATTCTCCCTGGCATGCTCTCAATCAACTTCTGGACCAAATCCTGACTGATAGCAGTCCATTCTTGCACAATCAATGCTTTCATTTTGTCAGAATTTTTAGGTTTTTGTTTGTCCACCCGTCTCTTGATGATTGACCACAAGTTCTCAATGGAATTAAGATCTGGGGAGTTTCCAGGCCATGGACCCAAAATCTCTATGTTTTGTTCCCTGAGCCATTTAGTTATCACCTTTGCTTTATGGCAAGGTGCTCCATCATGCTGGAAAAGGCATTGTTGATCGCCAAACTGCTCTTGGAGGGTTGGGAGAAGTTGCTCTTGGAGGACATTCTGGTACCATTCTTTATTCATGGCTGTGTTTTTAGGCAAGACTGTGAGAGAGCCGATTCCCTTGGCTGAGAAGCAACCCCACAAATGAATGGTTTCAGGATGCTTAACAGTTGGCATGAGACAAGACTGGTGGTAGCGCTCACCTTGTCTTCTCCGAATGAGGCGTTTTCCTGATGTCCCAAACAATCGAAAAGGGGATTCATCAGAGAAAATAACTTTACCCCAGTCCTCAGCAGTCCACTGCCTGTACCTTTTTCAGAATATCAGTCTGTCCATGATGTTTTTTCTGGAGAGAAGTGGCTTCTTTGCTGCCCTCGAGACCAGGCCTTGCTCCAAGAGTCTCCGCCTCACAGTGCGTGCAGATGCACTCACACCTGCCTGCTGCCATTCCTGAGCAAGCTCTGCACTGCTGGTAGCCCGATCCCGCAGCTGAAACACTTTTAAGAGACGGTCCTGGTGCTTGCTGGTCTTTCTTGGGTGCCCTGAAGCCTTTTTGGCAACAATGGAACCTCTCTCCTTGAAGTTCTTGATGATGCGATAGATTGTTGACTGAGGTGCAATCTTTCTAGCTGCAATACGCTTCCCTGTTAGGCCACTTTTGTGCATTGCAATGATGACTGCACGTGTTTCTTTAGAGATAACCATGGTTAACAGAAGAGAAACAATGATGCCAAGTACCAGCCTCCTTTTTAAAGTGTCCAGTGGTGTCATTCTTACTTAATCATGACAGATTGATCTCCAGCCATGTCCTCATCAACACCCACACCTGTGTTAATGGAGCAATCACTGAAAAGAGGTTAGCTGGTCCTTTTAAGGCAGGGCTGCAATGATGTTGAAATGTGTTTTGGGGGATAAAGTTCATTTTCTAGCCAAATATTGACTTTGCAAGTAATTGCTGTTAAGCTGATCACTCTTTATAACATTCTGGAGTATATGCAAATTGGCATTAGAAAAAGTGAAGCAGTAGACTTTGTAAAAATTAATATTTGTGTCATTCTCAAAACTTTTGGCCATGACTGTACAATCCTCATACAGTACCATATATCTGCTGGTATTTTTGGTACATTTTCCCAAACATGAGGAAGTATGGTGGAAGAGGCCGCGGACGTGGGAGAGGGGGCCAGCAGGTACTGATGGTGATGGTGGTGCATCTGCTGGTAGTGCCAAAAGCACAATAGCACCTAAGGCAGGAGGTGTTGAGCCTGCGTCATCATCTGGCTCCAGAAGGCATGGAAGGCTCTCTTTTCTGGGAGTAGGGAAACCGCTTTTTAAAGCCGGAGCATCAGGAGCAGGTTTTGGCTTATATTGCCGAAACAACCTCCAGCTCTATCGATTCCTCTTCTGAAGTTTCAAAAAATGCAAGCACTGAGTCGTCAGTGCAGGCTCTTGGTCAGGAACAACACCTTTCCTTGAGTCCTTCATCCCCACCACAAGTGAAGGATGCGGCAGGCCACACTTCAGATTACTCCCTGGAGCTCTTTTCACATACCATGCCTGCGTTATCAAGTGAAATCCTGAATTCCCCAGTACAAGATGAATCTGACATGGAGTGCACTGATGCACAGCCACTGCTATATGATTCTCCTGGTACATTCACCCAGAGCACTGCATTGCCTTGCAGTCTACTGAGCCAGATTCTGACCTTGATGAAATTCAGGTGCCCCTTCCCGCATACTATACCACCTTACACAGCGACACAGAGGAAGGTGCAGATGAAATTGAAGAGGAGGTGATGGATGACCCAGTTGTTGACCCGGATTGGCATCAATTGGGGGAAGAGGGTGCTGCTGGAAACAGCTCAGAAGAGGAGAAGGATCCGCAGCAGGCATTGACATCGCAGCTGCGGTTATCTGGCAGGCCGTAGCAGTCCAAAAATGTGTTAAAATAAACAAAAAGAGTTGCAGGACAGCTTGGCCAGACGGTCAAATTAGCACAGCGTGCAAGCCCTGAAAATTTATCCCATAGTAGGAAGAGTGCAGTGTGGCACTTTTTTGACCAAAATCCTATTGATGAGGCAAAGGTTATCTGTAAGACGTGCGGAAAGACCTTTAGCCGAGGGAAAAATCTCCGAAAATTGAACACCAGTTGCATGCTTAGACATGTAAACACCATGCACTTGCAAGCGTGGACGGACTACAAAACCTCACTGGCTTTGAACGCCTACATTGCAAAACTGATCTCATTAGAGATGATGCCCTTCCGTTTGGTTGAAAGCACAGCATTCCGAGAGCTCATGGCCCACACTATGACCTACCCAGTCGGCACTTCTTTTCTAGAAAAGCCATCCCTGCCCTCCACCTGAATGTGAAAGACAGCATTGTTCATGCGCTCAAACCAATCAGTGAGTGGAAAGGTGCACCTCACAACAGATGCATGGGCCAGTAGGAATGGCCAGGGCCGTAACGTCTCCATCACTGTGCACTGGGTTAATGTGGTGGATGCAGGGTCCATAGAGGACAGGACAGTGGCGGTGGGACAGTGCTGCCTAGCCCACGGTATAGGCAAATGTTGGCTGTAGGCGTTCGACCCTCCTCCTCCAGAAGCAAAAGCTCGTCGACAGAGCGCAGTCGCAATAGCCCTCCATCCACAGCTGCAAGTGTTGCACACGAGGTGTCCCACTATCGAACAGCTAGTGGTAAGCATCAGCAGGCTGTTTTAAAGATGATGTCTTTGGGCGACAACAGACACACCGCGGAGGTACTGGCTGACTACTTGCAGCGAGAAACTGAGTCATGGCTGGGCAGTCTACATCTTGAGCAAGGCGAGGTAGTCAGTGATAATGGACATAATTTTGTGGCAGCCATAGCCCTGGAAAAACTCAAACTCATAACCTTTCCTGGCTCACACCTTGAATCTGGTGGTGCAGTGCTTCATAAATAAGTATCCGAAGTTACCAGCCATGCTCGATAAGGTGCGATGACTGTGCTTGCACATCTGTCGCTCGTAAAATTTTATTCTCCTCATGAGCATCTATGCCTCTTTTAATGCGTCCCATTATTTTATTTGACTTTGCAGCAGCTGCCTGACACTGGCAACAAAATGTGAGTTTTTCGTCCACCCTTACACCCAGGTCTTTTTCAGTGACAGTTTTGCCCAGTGTTTTACAATTTAGCACATAATTATACATCTTGTTTGTTCTGCCATGTTGTGGTCTGATTTCTCGAGTAACGCTCACACGACTGGTAATACTGAATCGATTGCAACAGACAGGAGACAGCAGTTGTCAACTATGGTTCAAAATTACCTCTCCTCCCCTATCGATTTTCTCCCTCACAGTTCATTCCCCTTTGACTACTGGGCCTGTAAACTGGACACCTGGCCCGAATTGGCACAATATGCCTTACAGGAGCTCGCTTGTCCTGCTGGTAGTGTGTTATCAGAAAGAGTCTTCAGTGCTGCTGGATCAATCCTGACAGAAAGAAGGACCCAACTGTCGACCCGAAATGTAGGTGATCTCACCTTCATTAAAATGAACCATGCCTGGGTTTTAAAGGATTTTGTACCACCGTCCCCTGATGACACATAGGTTGCCAGCAAAATGGCTCGCTTTGTCCTCCTCTTCCTCTGACTTCTCCAATTCCTCCATTTCCAGTTGCTGAACGTCCAGCCTACACCTCAACATATGCCAGTTTTTCCACCTCCCTAACTGGGCTGTACCCCTCAGGGACGGCGTCAGCACCTGGCGCACCCGGGCCAAGTGCCGGGGCCCTGAGCGGGTGGGGGGGCCCACTCACCGTCAGAGACACCGACTCGACTTTTTGCGTTCGTCTGCCTACTTCGTTCGACTCGACTTTTGGAAAAGTCGAGCCGACCGAAACCTGACTCGACCCTCCCGGAGGCAAAGTGGCTCATCTCTACTAGTTAATTCTAAAAAAAACATAGAACTTAGAAAAAATATTAACCGCTTTATATACATTTCCTGCTTTTGTAAAGGGCATAACCTCTACCATTAGGTTAGTTTGCATCCACCCTGGGGCTTGGATGGAACTGTGTAAGAACTTGTTATTTGCATCCTGAGCTCCACTTTTTACTGATACAATTTTATGATATATATATGACATTTTCATCACTTGTTATTGTATTTATTAGGGATGTGTGGCAACCAAAAATGGCAGTTCTGGTGTTATGATTTTTTTTAATGTGGTTTAAATCAATTTATGTTTTGACAGATCAGTATTGATGAGCGAACATGCTCGGTGGTACTCGGATATCACTTAAGTACCTGAGTGCTTGGAAATGCTCGGCATGCATCGAACATTGGCTGATGCGCAGATTAAATTTTTGAATCCTTGCCTCAGATGTTTGGCACCTGTTACACAGCCAATATACATGTGGAGATTGCCTGCAAGTCACTGTGATACCGTAGCCATCTTGTAGTGGCAATACTGTGACTGGCTGGCCACATTACCTCTTCAGAGGTTATAAAAGGACTGAAGCGACCACACTCAACTCACTGATGCCTTTGCACAGCTCAGGGACAGTTGTGATTGGAGGCAGAGAGTAGTCATCTAGGCTTGTGTGTGCGCAGTCATTAATCAGAGTTCTCTAGTGGTGCTCCTGGTGCTGGTGATGGTGGAACCATCATACTAAAAGTCCTTTCAAGAGCTAATCTTGTTCTCTTTCTGTTTTTATGTGATGCATTCTGCCTTTTGTCTAGGAAAAACTGCTAGAGCAAAGAGAATGGTTGAATACAACCTCTATACAGGACGTAGGGCTTTGTAGTGTGTTGCTAAATATTTAGCTGCTGCAGGTGACCACATTTTTATTTTTAAATTGACTACATTGTCATCCATGCAGTTTAATGTGCTTTGTGTAAAATAACAGTGGTTTAAAATTTCTCAAAACCCCTTGGTCTGCTACTGTTCACATTTTTGTTCCAAAAATTGACTATTGTCATCCATAAAGTTTAACATGCTTTGTGTAAAATTCCCGTGGTTTAATTTTTTTGTTTTTTTTTAAAAGCTTGGCCTGCTACAGTTTACATATTTTATTTGTTACAAAAACTGACTATTCTCACCCATACAGTTTAAAGTGCTTTGTGTAAAAGTATGGTGGTTTGAAACTTTTAAAAATTGCTTGTCCTGCTACAGTGCAAAAATTTTTTGGCTCCAAAAATTGAGAGTTGTCATCCATGAAGTTTAACAAGTTCTGTGTAAAATTATGGTGGTTTAAATTTGTAACAACTGCTTGACCTGCTACAGTTCACAACATTTTTGTATCCCAAAAATTGATTATTTGTCATCCATACAGTTTAACGTGCTTTGCGCAAAATGACAGTGGCTCAAAATTTTTAAAAACTGCTTGACCTGTTACAAGTGACCAATTTTTTTGTTCCAACAATCGACTATTGTAATTCATACATTTTAGCTGCTTTGTATGACATTACGGTGGTTTGAAATTTTGAAAAACCGCTTGGCCTTCTACAGGTGACCACATTTTTTATTCAAAAATTGACTGTTGTCATTCATACAGTTTGACGAGTTGTGTGAAATTAGATGGTTTGAACTATTTAAAAACCGATTGGCCTGCTTCAGGTGACAATTTTTTTATTATTAAGTTTAAAATCAAATTTCAATTAATCAATGAAACTTGCTTTTCAGAGACCTAACAATTACAAAATGAATATGAAGTGCGTTAAGGGAAAGGGAAGTGTATGTGCCGATAATGGTTCATGCAAATGGTGAGGACATGGGGAAGGTGAGACTGTGCCTGTTGCTGGAGCTCAAACAACATGCCCATATCTTCCTGTCCCACTTTTGCAGTGGGGCATGGAACACCACTTCTGAAGCCACACCTGTAAGAACAGTTGGTCGGTTGGATAGCAGATAATTATACCAGTATGCTTGTCAGAACCACCCAGTCTTCCACACAGTCCAGTATCACTTTCCAAGAGTCTGGATCACTTTACCCCTTCACTCAGCAGCCCTTTTCTGTTTTTGTGTTTCTGTTTTTCGCTCCCCTTCTTCAAAGAGCCATACATATTTTATTTTTCCTTCAATATTGCCATGTGAGGGCTAGTTTTTTGCAGGGGTCTCCTGCAGACCAAAGGTTGTCATGCCAACTCATCGGTGACCTGCGGTCATATGACACGGGTGCCGATGGGTGGCATTAATGATGCATTTTCGGTGCGATCACATTAATTTTTTTTGCAGGAGTTGTACTTTTCAATGACACTATTTGTTTTACCATATCGTGCACTCGAAAATGGGAAAAATATTCCAAGTGCTGTGAAATTGCAAAAAAGAACTGCAAATGTTTTTGTGATTTTTTTTTAACATGTCAGGTACCAAATGCTAAAACTTACCTGCCATTATGATTCTACAAGTCATTACGAGTTTGTAGATACCAAATATCTATAGGTCGTTTTTTTTCTAAAAGGTGAAAAAAAATCCAAACTTTGTTATTAAAACAAGTGTAATTTCCATTTTTCATAATCTGGTTGTTAGGATTGGCGGATTGCACTAAATAATTAACCCCTTAACGACCGCCGATATGCCTTTTAACGGCTGTCATTAAGGGTACTTAAACCACAGCGCCGTTAATTAACGGCGCTGTTGAAAAAGTGAATAGCGCCCCCCAGAGGTGCATTTTCTCCGGGGTCTCAGCTACCGTTTTTACCGACACCAATGTTGCGATCGCCGTTATTAACCCTATAACGGCGATCGCAACAACAAAAAAAATGTTGTTCCATTTAATTTCTCTGTCCTCTGATGTCATCAGACATCAGAGGACAGAGAAAAAGAGTCCCTGGTACCCCATGTGGCCCCCAATCCCCTCCATGTGGCCCCGGGCCCTCCGGTGTCCCCCGGTGCCGCCGCCATTGAGAAAATGGTGGGCGCATGCTCAGTGCGCCCGCCGCGATGTGCTGGGGAATGGGCAATTTTCTCTGGGGTCTCGGAGAAAATGCACCTCTGGGGGGCGCTATTCACTTTTTCCACAGCGCCGTTAATTAACGGCGCTGTGGTTTAAGTACCCTTAATGACCGCAATAAAAGGCGTATCGGCGGTCGTTAAGGGGTTAATTATTTAGTGCAATCCGCCAATCCTAACATACAGATCATGAAAAATGGAAATCACACTTGTTTTAATAACAAAGTTTGGATTTTTTTTCACCTTTTAGATAAAAAACGACCTATACATATTTGGTATCTACAAACTCGTAATGACCGCAACAAAAAAAAAATGAAATTAGGGTTTCCAGCTCCCTGAAACCCCCCTGTACCTGCCGGTGTCCTCCGGCAGGTCCCCCTGTCCTCCAATCCTCCCGGTCTTCTTCCTGGAAAAAAAAAAATGGCGGGCGCATGCGCAGTGCGCCCGCCGTTCTGCTTGGCGGCAGATTCAAAATTTTCTTCATTCATTCTCCAGAAAGTACATTTTGATCACTGTGATAAACTATCACAGTGATCAAAATAAAAAAAACAGTACATAACCTCCCCTTTTATCACCCCCTTAGTTAGGGACATAACATATAGAAATTATATCTATTTTCATTTTTCCGTTAGGGTTAGGGTTATAATTAGGGTTAGGGTTATAATTAGGGTAAGGGTTAGCATTAGGGTTAGGGTTAGCATTAGGGTTAGGGTTATAATTAGGGTTAGGGTTAGGCTGGGTTCATACTGCGTTATGGCAATCCGTTAGATGGACTGCGTTACACCGCGGTGTAACGCAGTCCGTTAACGCTGCCATTCACCCCATTTGAGGGTGCATTGTGACACATGCCGTAAAGCGGCATGCGTTCGCGACATGCCATCATTCAGTGACGGAGCCTCGGGCGCAGGCTGCAGCGTCTGGGCTACGTCAACGCTAGCGCAGATGAATCATCTGCTGATTCCTCTGCACTAGCGGGTGTAGCATAACGCGATCACGTTATGCTATACCGTTACCAGCCGTCAACGCTATGTGTTGAACGGGCTGGTAATTCGCAAAATGAACCTAGCCTTAGGGTTAGGGTTATAATTAGGGTTAGAATTAGGGTTAGGGTTAGAATTAGGGTTAGGGTTAAAATTAGGGTTAGGGTTACAATTAGAGTTAGGGTTACATTTAAGGTTAGGGTTACAATTAGGGTTGGAATTAGGGTTGGGATTTAGGTTAGGATTAGGGTTGGGATTAGGGTTAGGGGTGTGTTAGGGTTAGGGTTGGTGCTAGAATTGAGGGGTTTCCACTATTTAGGCACATTCAGGGGGTCTCCAAACACGACGTGGCGTTCAAAAAGTCAAATGGCGCTCCCTCCTTCCGAGCCCTGCCGTGCGCCCAAACAGTGGTTTACCCCAACTATGGGGTATCGGCGTACTCAGGACAAATTGCACACCAATTTTGGGGTTCTAATTTCTCCTGTTACCCTTGGGAAAAATAAAAAATAGCTGGCTAAAAAAAATTATTTTTGAGAAAAAAAAGATTTTTTATTTTCACAGCTCTGCGTTTATAAATTTCTGTGAAACACTTGGGGGTTCAAAGTGTCATCACACATATTAAGGGGTTAGTTTCCAAAATGGGGTCACTTGTGGCGGGTTTCCACTGTTTAGACACATCAGGGGGTCTCCAAACACGACGTGGCGTTCAAAAAGTCAAATGGCGTCCTCCCTTCCGAGCCCTGCGTGCGTCCAAACAGTGGTTTACCCCAACATATGGGGTATCGGCGTACTCAGGACAAATTGAACACCAATTTTGGGGTTCTAATTTCTCCTGTTACCCTTGGGAAAATAAAAAATAGCTGGCTAAAAAAATCATTTTTGAGGAAAAAATGATTTTTTATTTTCACGGCTCTGCGTTTATAAATTTCTGTGAAGCACTTGGGTGTTCAAAGTGCTCACCCACATCTAGACAAGTTCCTTAAGGGGTCTAGTTTCCAAAATGGTGTCATTTGTGGGGGGTTTCCACTGTTTAGGCATATCAGGGGCTCTCCAAACGTGACATGGCGTCCAATTTAAATTCCAGCCAATTTTGGTTTGAAAAAGTCAAACGGCGCTCCTTCCCTTCCAAGCCCTGCCGTGCGCCCAAACAGTGGTCCCCCACATTTGGGGTATCAGCATTACTCAGGACAAATTGGCAACAACTTTTGTGGTCTAATTTCTCCTGTTACCCTTGGGAAAATAAAAAATTGGGGATTAAACGATCAGGTTTGTGGAAAAAATATGACTTTTTATTTTCATGCCCGGGAGTTATAAATTCTGTGAAGCACTTGGAGGTTCAAAGTGCTCACCACACATCTATATAAGTTCCTTAGGGGGGTCTAGTTTCCAAAATGGTGTAACTTGTGGAGGGTTTCCACTGTTTAGACACATTAGGGCCTCTACAAACGCGACATGGCGTCCAGCCAATTCTGCGTTGAAAAAGTCAAACGGCGCTCCTTCCCTTCCAAGCTCTGCCATGCACCCAAACAGTGGTTTACCCCACATATGGGGTATCAGCATGCTCAGGACAAATTGCACAAAACTTTTGGGGTCTTGTTACCCTTGGGAAAATATAAATTGGGGTGAAAAGATTGTTTTTGTGGAAAAAAATATGATTTTTTATTTTCACTGTTCTATGTTATAAACTTCGTGAAGCACTTGGAGGTTCAAAATGCTCACCCACACATCTAGATAAGTTCCTTAGGGGGTCTAGTTTCCAAATGAGGTCACTTGTGATGGGTTTCCACTGTTTAGACACATCAGGGCCTCTACAAACGCGACATGGCGTCCAGCCAATTCTGCTTTGAAAAAGTCAAATGTCGCTCCTTCCCTTGCGACCTCTGCCGTGCGCCCAAAAAATGGTTTACTCCCACATATGGGGTATCGGCTTATTCAGGAGAAATTGCACAACTAATTTTGTGGTTCATTTTTTCTTTTATCAGTTGTGAAAATAAAAAAAAATGGTTCCGAAATAAAGTTTTTGCAAAAAAAGTTAAATGTTATTTTTTTCCTTCCACATTGCTTCAGTTCCTGTGAAGCACGTAAAGGGTAAAAAAACTTCTTGAATGTGGTTTTGAGCACCTTGAGGGGTGCAGTTTTTAGAATTGTGTCAGTTTTGGGTATTTTCTATCGTATAGACCCCTCAAAGTGACTTCAAATGTGATGTGGTCCCTAAAAAAAAATTGTGTTGTAAAAATGAGAAATCGCTGGTCAACTTTTAATCCTTATAACTTCGTAACAAAAAAAAATTTTGTTCCCAAAATTGTGCTGATGTAAAGCAGACATGTGCGAAATGTTATTTAGTAAGAAATTTGTGTGACATATCTCTCTGATTTAAGGGCATAAAAATTTAAAGTTTGAAAATTGTTAAATTTCAAATTTTTGCCATATTTCCGTTTTTTTCATAAATAAACACAAGTCATATCAAAGAAATTTTACCACTAACGTGAAGTACAATATGTCACAAAAAAACATCTCAGAATCAGCTGGATTCATTAAAGCGTTCCAGAGTTATAACCTCATAAATTGACAGTGGTCAGAATTGTAAAAATTGGCCGGTCATTAAGCAGCAAAATGGCTGTCACTAAGGGGTTAAATAATAAAGTGCAATCGCAACCCGGGGTCCACCCTGCAGAAGTGAATCTGCTGTGGTGTGCCCTGTCAGGTTTAATAAGTGGGATTTCTGGCCTTATAAATGGGGTTGGGACCATCAGTTGTGTTGTGCAGAAGTCTGGTGGATACACAGCAGATAGTCCTACTGAATAGACTGTTAGATTTTGTATTATGGCAAGAAAAAAGCAGCTAAGTAAAGAAAAACGAGTGGCCATCATTACTTTAAGAAATGAAGGTCAGTCAGTCTGAAAAATTGGGAAAACTTTGAAAGTGTCCCAAGTGCAGTTTCAAAAACCATCAAGCGCTAAAAGAAAACTGGCTCAATGAGGACCGCACCAGGAAAGGAAGACCAAGAGTCATCTCTGGTTCTGAGGATAAGTTTATCCGAGTGGACCAGCTTCAGAAATCGCAGTTTACAGCAGCTAGATTAGAGACCAGGTCAATGCCACACAGAGTTCTAGCAGCGACACATCTCTACAACCAACTGTTAACAGGAGACTTTGTGCAGCAGGCCTTTATGGTAAAAATAGCTGCTAGGAAACACTGCTAAGGACAGGTAACAAGCAGAAAAGACTTGTTTGGCTAAAGAACACAAGGAATGGACATTAGACAGTGGAAATCTGTGCTTTGGTCTGATGAGTCAAATTTGAGATCTTTGGTTCCAACCACGTGTCTTTGTGCGATGCAGAAAAGGTGAACGGATGGACTCTACATGCTTGTTCCACCGAGAAAGCATGGAGAAGGAGGTGTGATGGTGTGGGGGTGCTTTGCTGGTGACACTATTGGGGATTTATTCAAAATTGAAGGGTTTGGAACCAGCATGGCTACACAGATCTTGCAGCGGCATGCTATTCCATCCGGTTTGCATTTAGTTGGACCATCATTTATTTTTCACAGGACAATGACCCAAACACACCTCCAGGCTGTGTAAGGGCTATTTGACCAAGTAGGAGAGTGATGGGGTGCTACGCAGATGACCTGGCCCCACAGTCACCAGACTGAACCCAATCAAGTTTGGTTTGGGGTGAGCTGGACCACAGAGTGAAGGAAAAAAGGGCCAACAAGTGCTAAGCATCTCTGGGAACTCCTTCAAGATTGTTGGAAGCCCATTTCCGGTAACCCCCTCTTGAAGCTCATCAAGAGAATGCCAAGAGTGTGCAAAGCAGTCATCAAAGCAAAAGGTTGCTACTTTGAAGATCCTAGAATATAAGACATATTTTCAGTTGTTTCACACTTTTTGTTATGTATATAATTCCACATGTGTTAATTCATGTTTTGATCCCTTCAGTGTGAATTTTACAATTTTCATAGTCATGAAAATACAGAAAAATTTTAATGAGAGGGTGAGTCAAACTTTTAGTCTGTACTGTATATATATATATATATATATATATTATATACATATATATAAAATGTCATTTTGTAGTTGTTTGCAAAATATATTCTATGATCATTAATAATCTTGGTGGAATAAATTTGAAGATTTGTGCAGTTTCTATATAAATCAAATCTCTGAGAAGTCAAAGATGCTTAAGTATTTTCATTAACAAGATGACATGAAAATATAAATTGAGAATTATTGAGTGAGGGTAATTATGAAGACATGAAAACAGCACTAAATCCATGTTATCTGGTGAAGTCTAGTTAAGATGATGATTTTCACAGACACTTTGATGACTAAGTTTTATAGAAATATTTTTGATCTTGAAAAGTTTAACTTTCAGATGTTTAGTAGTAAAACTAAATACTTTATTACTGTTATGCATTTGTATTTAATAATCAATTTTTGGGGTGCAAAGTTTTTAAAATTCTACTGAGCCCTATTTAAATTTTGAGATCAAAGTCAGGACTTACTAACCTTGATAATCAGATCTCAAAAAGAACATGGCAAATGTAGTTGAGCGAATTTGTTCTTATTTGGTCGCAGAATCTGAATTTGCCATATTTGTGCCATTTGGTTCCTTATTCTGCTGAATGTATGTTTGATGATCAGTTTGAACATAATCAGCAATTTCTACTCCCATTGTCTAATGACATTCGGCTGTGTTCGACGATATTGCAAAAACAATATTGGCAGCGATCGTATTCAGGACCAAATCCGAACAAATTCGCTCAACTCCAATGGAAATGCCGTAAGTCTTTGTTGGTCAAAGTGTAAGTCACAATCAAAAGTTTTTTAAAAGCATTAACATTTTTTCTTCTGGACCCATTATCATTAATAAGCGGAAAAGTAGTTCTTATGGCACTAATGCCGTCTTGGTCTAATCAATAACAGGTTCGTTCAGCTGCAATATAACTAAGCATACTTTACCACATTGAGTATTTGGTGTGTTTTAGCACTTTACAAAAATCACAGAGTTTTACAGCTTCAGCAAAGTGAATGGAATTTGTATATAACGTTTTACCCATGTATTTTTTGACACTGTGTGAATTGAATTGTGTACTTTTTTGCAATCTGCAATTTCAATTCCTCTTGCTATAAATGTTTTTCACTTGCTTCAACAGACTTGAATGAAAAAAAGGAAAATTTTAGTCCATATCTGCAGTCAAGAGGCACTAAAAACTCATGTAATCCACACAGGACTATCGTAAAGTTTTTTATACGCTAAGCAACAGGGAGTATAGGAAAAAAAAAGCAGTTTTATGTAAATTATGATGTGGTATCTGTATTGGTGCCTGCCCTTCCTGCCTCTGCTTCTGTGGCCAGACAGCGTTGCTCATTTGTAGCCTGCAACGTGGGGAGAGCAGTTCTATTTTTGTGTCCTTGGGACTTGTGTCAACTGCAGTGGGATTTAGGTGGGACTACAAGCTATTTAAGTTACTGAAATACTGCTGTTCACTGCCAATTTTCATTTTGACCTGCTTTAGTGTAAATTGTGCATTGCTATTCTCCAGTGGACAGTCCTGATTTTTGAACTTGATTTTCTTTATGACTATCATTTTTATATGATCTTGTCCCTACAACAACCTATTGATTCTGACCCGGGTATCCGATAAATTTTTGCCTCTGGTTTGCTCTTCAGATAGCAGCTCTTTCATGGAAGCAATTCAGAGGATCCCCTTTTAAGTCGAAATTGCTGTACAGGGGTTAAAGAGTGAAGCCATTGTTCCTCTGGAAACTGTAGGTAGAGTGGCTTGGCAAGTCTTTCGGGGTAGTCTTTTTGAGCCTGCAGCCTTTGACAAACGTAACACACTACATGCCAAAAAGGGGACAAATACTACAGCAAAAAATGCAACAAAATAGAAAAAATGCCCTCAAAAAAAGAATTAAACAACAAGTTACTCAATTTAGTTAATAGGTGCAGAAATGCTTTCAGGACTCTGCGCATCAAAATGCATCAAATACCATCAAAGGAACTAATCCCAATAGTTTTTGACTTTATAAATGAGAAATGAATCACGTTTCAGACGCAGTAGTTTTAAATAAAGCTTAGTTTTTCTTTGCCAATAGGAGTTGTCACCCCGAGTTTTCTTAACATTGAATGCCATGTAAATTGTATTGCCATAAATAATTACATCACCATTTTCATGCCTTTCTGGTTGTTTCAGAGTATTCAAGGCTTCCCGATTCATGTACAATTCTTTAACGAATAAGGATGAGTGTTCTATAGTATGTGTACCTTCAGAATAACAGATTTGCATGAAATTAAAGAAAACCTAAAGGGCCTCTAAAGAAAGATAACAAGCCTCTCTTTAGGACGGGCTAACTGAACTTAAAGTTTGGTGTTGCACTGGACTGTGTTTTACCGCCTAATATGGACTTCTTCTGAAGTCTGTTGCAATGTTTAGAGTTCTGGGGGAGTCCACTGCAGAGAGAGAATTTTTTTCCAGATCCAAA
>JARQOD010000002.1:173802956-173898206 GCA_033576555.1 Oophaga sylvatica
CCGCACCCAGTGACACAGCATCCACCAGTTTTCCCCGTGAGCGTTCCTTTATGCGCACTTTTGTAGGAGCTCAGCGTACCCCCCTGCTGCGTGAAGAACAAATTGAAGCCGTTGTTGGTTGGATGGCAGCCAATGCATCGACTTCAATACCTTCCACCTCCTCTCAGGACCACAGCACTGTTGAACAACCATCAGTCTCTTCACCGCCTGCCAAATTGCCCAGGCAGTCAGAGAGCTCTGTACAGGAGTCAGCTGAGTCTCTGCTTCTGTTCTCAGAATCTGTTGGCTTGGAAACAGGGGCCCAGCCAAGCAGCATTCTGGAATGTGAAGAAGAGGCAGTATGCAGTGATGCGCAACAGCTGTGTCTCTCTGAATCTGAAGAGGCGGGTGAGCCAGTGCCGATGGTCAGCACACCGCAGAACGCATCTGATGATGATGAGACTCAGTTTGCCAGTTTCTGTTGAGCATGGTGCTGGCCAGACCACCCAACAACAGCAGGTGATGGAAGAGGGTAGTGGTGGAGATGATGAGGTCCAAGACCCAACATGGCGTGAGGAACAGGAAGGTGGTGGGAGCAGCTCTGAGGAAGAGATTGCACCAACGGTCCAAACAGTAGGGAGAGGTAGGCTGCAGACTCGCTTGCCTGTAGCCTCCAGTTTGGCACCCGTTCGGAGCAGTTCTCTTACAACAGCCAAACCGGGCGCTCCCAGGACTTGCTCTGCGTGGTCCTTTTTTGATACAGTTGCAGATGATATTTGCTATGTAAAATGCAAGCTGTGTAATCAAAAAATTAAAAGAGGTAAAAGTGTCAGTAACCTTAATACAACAAATATGTGGAAACATGTGCGGTCAAAGCACTTTGTTGAGTTACAAAGACACACTGGAGATGTAGGCCAACCTACAGCAGCACCTACATCTTCAGCTCCTGTTGGAGCCTCTTCCTCCAGTTCACACACAGCTGGTAAGGCTTCCTCAAAGGATCGCCATGGAAGAACCTCTGTCACTGTTGTCCAGAGACACAGTGTTATTCCACCCACAGCTGCAAGTTCCCTGTCATCCTCACACACCCAGGCCACAAAACAGCCATCGGTAGCACAGGCATGGGATAAAAGACGGCCATACTCGGCAAACCATCCACGAGCACAGGCTCTGAATGCTGGCATTGCAAAACTCCTGTCCCTTGAAATGCTGTCATTCAGGCTGGTGGAGACTGACAGTTTCCGTGAATTAATGGC
The DNA here is from genome assembly GCA_033576555.1 of Oophaga sylvatica. Lineage (NCBI taxonomy): Eukaryota > Metazoa > Chordata > Amphibia > Anura > Dendrobatidae > Oophaga > Oophaga sylvatica. Next base: position 173,804,192 of record JARQOD010000002.1, read on the forward strand.
ATTGGCAGTCCCACAATACAATGTGCCCAGCCGATTTTATTTCAGCAGGCAAGCCGTCCCTGGTCTGCAAAAGCATGTTGAGGCAAAAATTAAACATGCGCTACTAAACGCCGTCAGTAGCAAGGTCCACCTGACCACCGATGCGTGGACCAGTACCCATGGCCAGGGACGATACCTTTCACTCACTGCCCATTGGGTGAATGTTGTGGAGCCGGGTACAGATCTTGCGAGTGGCGCTGTACGTGTTCTGCCAACTCCAAGGATTGCCGGAATCAAGTCTGTCCACATTGACTCCTCCTCCTACTCCAGTTCCTCAGAATCATCGCTGCAGGAGCCGTCACGGTCTACCTCCACATGGACCCGTGGACGCTTACCTGATGCGACCGATATGAGCACAGCCGTGGCCAAACGGCAACAGGCCGTTCTGAAATTAATTCCCATGGGGAATCGAAGCCACACAGCGCAGGAGGTCTGGAATGCCATCAAGCAGGAGAGCGACGTGTGGTTTTTGCCAGCGAATCTCCAGCCAGGCTTGGTAGTGTGTGACAATGGCCGAAATCTGGTGGCAGCTCTGGGCCTTGGCAACCTCACTCACATACCATGTCTGGCACATGTGCTCAACTTGGTCGTGCAGAGTTTTTTGAGGGACTATCCGGATCTTGATGCACTGCTGCACAAGGTCCGCCTAGAGTGCGCTCACTTGCGACGTTCCAGCATGGCCAGATCGCGCATTGCAGCTCTGCAACGCAGATTGCGCCTTCCTGAACATCGCATCATATGTGACGTATCCACCAGGTGGAATTCAACGTTACATATGTTGGAGCGGTTGTGTGAGCAGCAGCCAGCAGTTATGGAGTATCAGCTGCATCAGGCGCAATCAACACGCAATTTGCGCCGTCCACACTTCACCATTAATGAGTGGGCCACTATGAAGGACATGTGCCACGTTTTGCGTGCGTTTGATGAGTCAACGTGGATGGCGAGTGCAGATGATGCACTAGTCAGCCTGACTGTCCCCCTTATCTGCCTGCTTCAAAAAACACTGCAAGCAATAAGGGATGAGGTTTTGGAAGAGGTGGAGGATGAGGAGTCACAAATTCCATCACCTTCTGGAAAGTCAGCGCAACGTGGTTCCTCACAAAGGGCTGGGCAGGGCTCACTTTGTGAGGAGGATGAGGAGGAGGAGTCAATGGAGGAGGAAGACATCGCTCCAGAGGGAGGTACACAACGCTCTAGTCAGTATGTAGAGCGAGGGTGGGGTGATGCAGAGCAGGCAGAGATAACGCCTCTTGCAGAGGACAGCGTTTCTTTGCCAGTTGGGAGTCTGCAGCACATGGTTGATTTCATGCTGCAGTGCCTAAGAAACGACCGCCGCATCGCCCACATTCTCACGACGTCTGATTATTGGGTGTACACCCTCCTAGACCCTCGCTACCGGGACAACGTCAAAAGCCTCATCACACCGTTGAACCGGGAGCGTAAAATGCGGGAGTACCAAGACACACTGGTGCAATCCCTAATGTTCTACCTTACTGCCGAGAGCACTGCTGCTGCTACTGCTTTACAAAGCAGCTCTGTGCGTCGAGGCAGTGTAGAGAGCTCTGCAACAAGAGGGAGCACACGCAGTGCCTCTGCACAGGGAAAGACCAGTATGTTCAAAATGTGGCAAAGTTTTGTGGCAGCGCCACAAATGTCTACACCATCCGAGAGGGCTCCAGTCAGCGGGAGGCAACGTATCCGTCAGATGGTGACAGACTACTTTGCTTTGCCTCTCAGTGTACTCCCAGATGGCTCTTCCCCATTCAAGTTTTGGGTCTCTAAGCTGGATACATGGCCAGAGCTTAGCCAGTATGCATTGGAGGTGCTGGCTTGCCCTGCTGCCAGTGTATTATCGGAGCGCGTCTTTAGTGCTGCAGGTGGTGTTACTAACAGACCGTCGCATGCGACTATCCTCCGATAATGTAGACCGGCTTACTTTTCTGAAAATGAACAAGGCATGGATCTCGCCAGAATTTGTCTGTCCGTTTTCAGATTAAATAACTGTTTCGCAACGTTATCCATGTCTCCTGTTATGTTCATCTTTCTACCACCTGAACTCTACTCCCTGGGCTCCAACACTGCCAGTTGCTGCTCAGAAGTGTCGTGTCCACAGAACAAAACACAAGCTCTACTGTTAGTGGGGTTCAGTAACGCCAGCTGTTCCCCTGCTGTGTCAACGGCAAGAAGTGTCCTGTTCCCGACACATGGACAGAAAAACACATGACCAACATGCTCCAAATAGGGAAGAGCAGTCACCCTGCTTGTTATGCTGAAAACATGAAATTGTGAAGTTTTGCAGGCCTAGAATGATAAATTTTTATGACAAATATGGACAAATAATAATTTGTCATCACAGCGCATATCTGCACATGTCTATTAGAAATGGTAACAAAAAATAAACATAGTCTACTCTTCACATTTTTAAATTAATGCATAAAAGTACATTTCAGACTTATGAATTAATGCTTTTTAAGGAAATTTATCTGTACCTGTAAGATAATGCAGTCAATGGATGTACGAATCATTAAATCCTCATCATCATCATCACGAGTTTTATTTATGACAGACATTATAAAATACACATACTGATGCCAACTGTAACTTCAAACACCATATATGAAATGGCCAGCATGTAAACATGGTAATAATGTCCAATAATAAATTATTACATCTAGAAAGTGCATCATGCATACTGACAATAGGTACTTATACCTGCAAGTGCTGTTGAAACAACCACAAGAGATATAAATTAATACTGGTATATAGGTATCACAGTGCATAGTTACTCATGGACAATGTTGATGTAATACTGTATCTCAATTAAGTCAGCGTCAACCATTAGGCTTGTTAGTCTTGTACATTGTTAAAGAGGGAACGTAATTTTTTGGTTTGTCATAGGTGTAGTATTACACATTAAATTATTACTGCTGTATTTTTTTTTGCGTCCCTAGTGCGCAATAACGCAGCCTAACCTCACATTTGATAGTCAGCTAATTGCCACACGCTACCCTACCCTACGCGTGACAGTAGGAAGGTAGTGTTGACGGATAAAGCTTTGCGCAACCAGACATTCTTTTACCCTCTTCAACACTCTACAAGCAAAAAATGCATGATTTCAGCCGCAGACTTTATTGACGTACAGTATAACATCGGCATTACCCATCAGAGGCTGTCCACTGTCTGATACAGACATAGAATATACCTTTGCTATCCGTAGCCTTTGTTTCACCTACACTTGCAGGCACACACTTAAATTGTGACAAACAATGCCTAATGTTTTTTTAAATGGTTATTTTTTATTGTACATTATTGTGTCATCAATCACATTGATGAGTCCATGCTGGACATGTCATACATGCTATAGAAAGTTACGATTTTATGAACTTAAATAATTGAATTGTCTGTGACTGTCACATAAAATTTGCGATGATGATGATGAGTGACTATTACAAAATCCATTGTCTTCACTATGTTATGGTTTAACATAGCGTTCCTTAAGCATTATTCATAAAAAAAAACATTTACTTTTATTCTTAAATTTACAACACTATATTTTGTTACCAATTTTTTGGGTGTTGTGTTGTTCCATTTATTTTTGGCATGTGCATATATGCGTTTATATTTGTATTTTCTTTATTTTTCCTTCTTGAAATTAGAAAACATGTGTATCTTTGTACCGTGTTAGCCAGTAGATAGAAAAATATTTAGACTTCAGAGTCAGCAGTGGTTGATACCTTTTTATGGATAACTGAAAAGATGGAAACAAATTGCAAGCTTTCAAGGCTACTCACGTCTCTTCATCAGGGAAAGACTAACTAAAAAAATTAAGCATCACATATTTCTATACACAACAGGACACAGGAATAGTGCAATAGGTAAGACAAGTAAGTGACGTGTATCAGAACTGTCATCTCACAGGGATGAACATAAATATTGGAACAGTTCCTAGATAAGGATAGAAAGTTTGATTGCCCTCTCATTGGCGTATTTTTTGGGGTTTTCATGACCCTGGAAGGTCATAGACGCAGATTCCTTAATTGATATAGAATGACATAAATCCATGTGATCTATTCATTCCATCACTAACAGTGTCAAAAGTCATGATGAGCTTATATTCTGAAACCTTTGTACGTTTCTCATATTTGAAGTTATATTTTAATACCAGTAATTCCATATCCATGATGCTATGACCGGGCATACAAAAGTCTTTTGCCACAGGTAAATTCATTAATTTATCTGTGATTGTGTGGCGCTGATAATTCATCCTTGTTCTCCTTTTTGTTGCCGGTCTCCCCTCACTTGTCCCTCCCTCACTTGTCTTAGCTATTCCTGTGTCCTGTTGTGTGTAGAAATATGTGATTCTTCATTTTTGGCTTTACTCTTAGCCTGATGAAGACACCTGAGTAGTCTCGAAAGCTTTGAATTTGTTACCATATTTTCAGTTAGCCATTAAACGTTATCAACCACAGAGGACTGTCAAGTATAAATAATTTTCTATTCTTGTAATTGAAATTCATCATTTTATTGTCGTAGTAAAACTTCATTTATTCTTGTTTGAAGTACATACATTTGCAATGGCCACGTAACAAGGCAATAACTCAATATTTTGTGCCTACACCCTCCTTGACCCTGGGCTTCAACAGCGCCAGTTGCTGCTCAGAAGTGTTAGATGCACAGATGAAAACAATCGCTGATGTGTTTGTGGGGTTCAGTAACGCCTGCTGTTCCCCTGCTGTGTGTCTGGCAAAAATTACTGCTGCTAACTACAACTTCAACTTCAAACGTCTCATACTAGGCCTCTGCCTACACCCTCCTTGACCCTGGGCTTCAACAGCGCCAGTTGCTGCTCAGAAGTGTTAGATGCACAGATGAAAACAATCGCTGATGTGTTTGTGGGGTTCAGTAACGCCTGCTGTTCCCCTGCTGTGTGAACGGCAAAAAGTCCTGCTGCCTCCACCCTGTTCTCTTCTCATCCCTGGGTTACAACACCGCCAGTTGTTTCTCGGAAGTGCTGTTAGCACAGTCTACACTTGCTCCTGTGTTACTGGGGTTCAGTAATGTCAGCTGTTCCCCTGCTGTGTGAACGGCAAAAAGTCCTGCTGCCTCCACCCTGTTCTCTTCTCATCCCTGGGTTACAACACCGCCAGTTGTTTCTCGGAAGTGCTGTTAGCACAGTCTACACTTGCTCCTGTGTTACTGGGGTTCAGTAATGTCAGCTGTTCCCCTGCTGTGTGAACGGCAAAAAGTCCTGCTGCCTCCACCCTGTTCTCTTCTCATCCCTGGGTTACAACACCGCCAGTTGTTTCTCGGAAGTGCTGTTAGCACAGTCTACACTTGCTCCTGTGTTACTGGGGTTCAGTAATGTCAGCTGTTCCCCTGCTGTGTGAACGGCAAAAAGTCCTGCTGCCTCCACCCTGTTCTCTTCTCATCCCTGGGTTACAACACCGCCAGTTGTTTCTCGGAAGTGCTGTTAGCACAGTCTACACTTGCTCCTGTGTTACTGGGGTTCAGTAATGTCAGCTGTTCCCCTGCTGTGTGAACGGCAAAAAGTCCTGCTGCCTCCACCCTGTTCTCTTCTCATCCCTGGGTTACAACACCGCCAGTTGTTTCTCGGAAGTGCTGTTAGCACAGTCTACACTTGCTCCTGTGTTACTGGGGTTCAGTAATGTCAGCTGTTCCCCTGCTGTGTGAACGGCAAAAAGTCCTGCTGCCTCCACCCTGTTCTCTTCTCATCCCTGGGTTACAACACCGCCAGTTGTTTCTCGGAAGTGCTGTTAGCACAGTCTACACTTGCTCCTGTGTTACTGGGGTTCAGTAATGTCAGCTGTTCCCCTGCTGTGTGAACGGCAAAAAGTCCTGCTGCCTCCACCCTGTTCTCTTCTCATCCCTGGGTTACAACACCGCCAGTTGTTTCTCGGAAGTGCTGTTAGCACAGTCTACACTTGCTCCTGTGTTACTGGGGTTCAGTAATGTCAGCTGTTCCCCTGCTGTGTGAACGGCAAACAGTCCTGCTGCCTCCACCATGTTCTCTTCTCATCCCTGGGTACAACACCGCCAGTTGTTTCTCGGAAGTGCTGTTAGCACAGTCTACACTTGCTCCCGTGTTACTGGGGTTCAGTAATGTCAGCTGTTCCCCTGCTGTGTGAACGGCAAACAGTCCTGCTGCCTCCACCATGTTCTCTTCTCATCCCTGGGTTACAACACCGCCAGTTGTTTCTCGGAAGTGCTGTTAGCACAGTCTACACTTGCTCCTGTGTTACTGGGGTTCAGTAATGTCAGCTGTTCCCCTGCTGTGTGAACGGCAAAAAGTCCTGCTGCCTCCACCCTGTTCTCTTCTCATCCCTGGGTTACAACACCGCCAGTTGTTTCTCGGAAGTGCTGTTAGCACAGTCTACACTTGCTCCTGTGTTACTGGGGTTCAGTAATGTCAGCTGTTCCCCTGCTGTGTGAACGGCAAACAGTCCTGCTGCCTCCACCATGTTCTCTTCTCATCCCTGGGCTACAACACCGCCAGTTGTTTCTCGGAAGTGCTGTTAGCACAGTCTACACTTGCTCCCGTGTTACTGGGGTTCAGTATGTCAGCTGTTCCCCTGCTGTGTGAACGGCAAACAGTCCTGCTGCCTCCACCATGTTCTCTTCTCATCCCTGGGTTACAACACCGCCAGTTGTTTCTCGGAAGTGCTGTTAGCACAGTCTACACTTGCTCCTGTGTTACTGGGTTCAGTAATGTCAGCTGTTCCCCTGCTGTGTGAACGGCAAAAAGTCCTGCTCCTCCACCCTGTTCTCTTCTCATCCCTGGTTACAACACCACCAGTTGTTTCTCGAAGTGCTGTTAGCACAGTCTACACTTGCTCCCGTGTTACTGGGGTTCAGTAATGTCAGCTGTTCCCCTGCTGTGTGAACGGCAAACAGTCCTGCTGCCTCCACCATGTTCTCTTCTCATCCCTGGGTTACAACACCGCCAGTTGTTTCTCGGAAGTGCTGTTAGCACAGTCTACACTTGCTCCTGTGTTACTGGGGTTCAGTAATGTCAGCTGTTCCCCTGCTGTGTGAACGGCAAAAAGTCCTGCTGCCTCCACCATGTTCTCTTCTCATCCCTGGGTTACAACACCGCCAGTTGTTTCTCGGAAGTGCTGTTAGCACAGTCTACACTTGCTCCTGTGTTACTGGGGTTCAGTAATGACAGCTGTTCCCCTGCTGTGTGAACGGCAAACAGTCCTGCTGCCTCCACCATGTTCTCTTCTCATCCCTGGGCTACAACACCGCCAGTTGTTTCTCGGAAGTGCTGTTAGCACAGTCTACACTTGCTCCCGTGTTACTAGGGTTCAGTAATGTCAGCTGTTCCCCTGCTGTGTGAACGGCAAACAGTCCTGCTGCCTCCACCATGTTCTCTTCTCATCCCTGGGTTACAACACCGCCAGTTGTTTCTCGGAAGTGCTGTTAGCACAGTCTACACTTGCTCCTGTGTTACTGGGGTTCAGTAATGTCAGCTGTTCCCCTGCTGTGTGAACGGCAAACAGTCCTGCTGCCTCAACTTTAATTTCCATGGGTACCTTCTGCTACCCATCCGGGTTCCAGTACCGTCAGCTGGTTCTCCGCAGTGCCTTTGGCCTAGGTGCCTCCATGTCGGTATCCGAGTTCCAGCAACGTCTGCTGGTCCTTGGTAGTGCTTTGGAGCACAGGTACCTCCTGCTTAGTAACCGTGTCCCAGTAACGTCAGCTGGTCCTCGGTTGTGCCATTGGCTCTTTTCCTTCTGCTGACCCTCCGGGTTCCAGCACAGTCAGCTGGTCCTCATTACTTTCATTGGCTCTTGTACCTTCTGCTACCCATCCGGGTTCCAGTACCGTCAGCTGGTTCTCCGCAGTGCCTTTGGCCTAGGTGCCTCCATGTCGGTATCCGAGTTCCAGCAACGTCTGCTGGTCCTTGGTAGTGCTTTGGAGCACAGGTACCTCCTGCTTAGTAACCGTGTCCCAGTAACGTCAGCTGGTCCTCGGTTGTGCCATTGGCTCTTTTCCTTCTGCTGACCCTCCGGGTTCCAGCACAGTCAGCTGGTCCTCGTTACTTTCATTGGCTCTTGTACCTTCTGCTACCCATCCGGGTTCCAGTACCGTCAGCTGGTTCTCCGCAGTGCCTTTGGCCTAGGTGCCTCCATGTCGGTATCCGAGTTCCAGCAACGTCTGCTGGTCCTTGGTAGTGCTTTGGAGCACAGGTACCTCCTGCTTAGTAACCGTGTCCCAGTAACGTCAGCTGGTCCTCGGTTGTGCCATTGGCTCTTTTCCTTCTGCTGACCCTCCGGGTTCCAGCACAGTCAGCTGGTCCTCGTTACTTTCATTGGCTCTTGTACCTTCTGCTACCCATCCGGGTTCCAGTACCGTCAGCTGGTTCTCCGCAGTGCCTTTGGCCTAGGTGCCTCCATGTCGGTATCCGAGTTCCAGCAACGTCTGCTGGTCCTTGGTAGTGCTTTGGAGCACAGGTACCTCCTGCTTAGTAACCCTGTCCCAGTAACGTCAGCTGGTCCTCGGTTGTGCCATTGGCTCTTTTCCTTCTGCTGACCCTCCGGGTTCCAGCACAGTCAGCTGGTCCTCGTTACTTCCATTGGCTTTTGTACCATCACCAACAGGACAAAGAAGGTTAAGACAAACTACAAGATACAGAACAAGAGACAGAAGAACAATAAGCAGAAGATCAAAAAGCAGAAGAACATTAAGTATAAGACCAAAATGAAGAGCAAAATATATGCTCTAAATTCTAAGCAGAAGAAGACTAAGCAGTGTATGGGGGTGAGTCCGTTCCTCCTCGTGGTGCCCCTGGAAAATGCCTGATGCTGCTGCAGGCTAAACTGAACGCGGACAAATACTGTTGTAATTAAAATCTTTCGTGACAGCAAGAACGGAAGGATGAAAATTCAGAGTTTTACAGATTACAAGTACAGGAATGTCTGTCACAAATAAGAATATGATGAAAAGGATGAATAGGAAGAACATGAAGAAGTAGAATATGAAGAATAATAACTGTTTAATAAGAACAATATAAGTAATGTTAACAAAAAGATGAATAGCAAGAAGTTTTAGAAGATTAATAAGGTGAAGATGAAGAATAATTTGATGAGAAAGATGATGCTGCTGAAAATTATGAAGGAGAAAGTGTGTGAAAAGTTAAAAAGGTGAAGACCATGGAAGTTGTGAAACAGACATATTTGACAAAATAGAAAAAAGGTTAACAACATTGTCAATTTGTTCGTCAATCCGAACGTATTTCCTAAAAAAAAAAAATTAATGCTATTCCATTGGATTGGGTCAAACATCTATGCCTTTAATGTCTCCTCAACCTCCCCCAATACATTCTACATTACTCTTTCTTGTTTTCCTTCATGTACAATTAACCAACAAGGCAAGAATGGGTTTTTTTTAATTTCGATATTTTGTTCCCATAGACTTACATGGGACTTCCGGTATCGGTATCGGGTATCGCCGATATTTTAGTGATATCGGCGATACCATTACGATTCCGATACTTTAGGATATCGGAAAGTATCGCTCAACTCTAGTCACGACTTTACAGAAGAATATGGATCTTCTAAAGGAGAATCTGGAATCGGCTCAGGAAAGGTACAAGAAGGCAGCAGATAAATTTCGTAAACCTGCACCAGCTTTTAAGGTAGGAGACCTGGTCTGGCTGTCAACCAGAAATCTTAAGTTAAGGATTCCATCGTCTAAGTTGGGACATAAGTACATTGGACCCTATAAAATCAGTAAAATTATAAGTGCCGTTGCTTGTCGTCTTCAATTGCCCAGAACTATGAGAATCCACCCTGTCTTTCATGTATCCCTACTAAAGGCTGCGACACCCAATACGTTTCCTGGACATTCTTCTCCTTGCCCTGACCCAGTGCTAGTCGATGGTCAGGAGGAATTTGTGGTGGAAAGGATTTTAGATTCCAGGTTGTATAGAAATCAGTTACAATATCTGATTAAATGGCAGGGCTACCCAGTGGAGGACAACTCATGGGAGCCAGTCAATAACGTTAATGCTCCTCGCTTGCTCCGTCAGTTTCATCAGAGGTACCCACACAAGCCTGGTCTGAGGTCATCCGGAGGTTGTCCCTAAGGGGGGAGTAATGTAAGGTTCTGTGTATCTGTTTCTGAAACTCAGTTTGTTCGTCGGCCATTTTGCTTTCTGTTTTGCTGCAGCTATCTTGCCCTCAGTCAAAATGGAGTTTTCCAGCTTGCATGTTCCCGCCCTGATTCTCTCCGTTTGCTTCTTAAACAGCCACAGCTGAGCAATCAGTGCTTCAGAATCTAGGCTGCAGTGAACCTGTGTTCTGACTCCTGAAGCCTTGGACCTTGTACTCCAGCCATTCCTACTGAGGAACTCTGAAGCACTTGTGGACTCTGAACTCTGCTCTTGAGAGCCTCACGTTTGCATGGACTTGCGGTAACAGAGAAGAAGATCTGAATCTGTTGTGGAGAGTTATTGCTGAGCTTAGATTACTCTGGCCTGCTGTGTCTCCTGCTTCTGTGTTTGCAACCTGTGTGTTTATTTTTGCCAATTTGTATGAAGCAATACAAGACTTTCTTTATCAACCTGTGTCTCAAGTATTTTCATCGCACCCAAGCACAAGACGCTATATGAACTGTACCACATACATTACACATCCTCTTTTCAACTTCAGCTTTTTTACAGAGAGTGTTATGTTTGCATTAAGAATTTGTTGAAATTTAATTGAATACATTCTTCTCTACACCCCGTACCATTGGTTTCAACACAACCTCAAAGCTTGATTGATCCACCTCCATGCTTAATGGTTGGTGAGATATTTTTTTCCTGTGATTCTGTGCCCTTTTTTTCCACCCATGCCTTTGATCATTGTGTACTAAGAGTTCTATTTTAACCTCATCAGTCCACAGGAATTGTTTCCAAAATGCATCATGCTTTTTATATGGTCTTTTGCATACTTCTGATGCTGAGTGTTATGGTGAGGATGCAGGAGAGGTTTTCTTCCGTTGACTCTTTAGTGAAGGCAATATTTATGCAGGTACCTTTGAACAGTAGAACAATGTACCACAACTTTTGAGTCTGCTAAATCTTTCTGAACATCTTTTGCAGTCGAGTGGGGGTTCTAATTGCTTCTCCAGCAATCCTACAAGCAGCTAAAATGTTGCTTTGTCTTCCAGACCTTATTTTGACCTCTACTGTTCCTGTTAACTGTCATTTCTTAATTAAATTTTGAACTGAGGAAAGGTAAACTTGAAAATGCTTTGCTGTCTCCTTATAGTCTTCTTCTGCTTTGTGGACCTCCATCATTTTCATTTTCAGAGTCCTAGGCAGCTACTTAGAAGAACCCATGTCTGCTGTTTTTCAGCACAAGGTTAGAGAAGGCTGGGTTTTTATAAAGCTTAAAAATTTGCATTACCTGGCCTTTCCTAATGATGATAGTGAACAAGCCATAAGCCTAACAGGCTAATTAAGGTCTGAAACCTTGGTCAAAGTTATCTGAGCTCACAAATCTTCAAGGGTGCCCAAAAATTTACATTGGCTCATTTTCCTTTTTGTAATTTTTAAAATGTAAAATATGAAAAACTATAATATATATATATATATATTTTTTTTTTTTTCCTAAAATACAAAGGAACTGTGTCATCTATAACTTTAGGCCTTTTAGAGATTATTTCATATTCAACTTGCTTCGGAACAACAATAATTTTGACCAAGGCTGCAAGAACCTTTACATGGCGCTGTATTGTTTAAATCAGGTTTTTGTGTTAAATGCATTTCTAGGGGGAGGGCTCTAGTTTTTTTTTTCCACGAGTAGGCTCAGGATGTCTCAGCGCATGTGTTTTGTAAGGTCGTGCTGCACGTAAATCACGTCATGGGCTTATAACACACATACACAAAGAAATCACATGCCTGGTCCCAGCAGGAAGACCTGGTCTAGAGTGCACATAGTTGGGTTGTAGTGCACATCTGCACATCATGAAGTTGCGACTTTACGATGTGCATGCGTAAAGACATTCTGGGTCTGGTTGCAATCAGAAGTCCAGGTTATCGTGAAGTGGCCTAGGGTTTTAGTGGGTGGCGGTGGTAAGAAGAGCCACTGTGGAGATAAACATTGCATGTGCCTGGAGAGCTGAGCAATGAGGTGAATATTCAGAGGGAGGGTTGCTGATGTTTTTCAACATTTCACCAGACCTATATTGTTGTGCAAAATTTTGACAAAAATTGTATGATAAAAGATATAAATTTTTCTAAAATTCAAGTCGAATTCAATTCCATCTTTAATTGTTTACTAATCGAGTGGTGACTGCTGTAATAGTATTATTGATCAGTAGATGATCAGCAAGAAAAATTTGAAAAGTTGGAGTGCCTGGACAAAGTAAAGTGCCACAAACCTGTAATGTATACAAAAAAAAATTAGAGTAGAGGGTGTGTACTAAAGGTACATATATGTAAAATACAACATACAAACTATAAAACTAAGTACTAAAGAAATACATTTCACTCAATATATAGTAGCTATATCTAACCAAACTTTTAAAATAATGAAAAAAGTTTAAAAACTAATACAAACAATGTGTCTGCTCACTAAGTTTACCCCAGACAACCTTCCCAACACACATGTAAAAATATGAAGCTTGCCTACATTACCCTCCACAAAAGTCTTACTATGCAGATGGCAAAAAGACATTCTAGCCAATCTATAAATTTGTGGGATTCAGTAAGCATGAATCCAGTAAAAAGGTGGCAGAGTACTTATGTAGTCGTTTGAGGACTGTGGAGTTGAAAAATAATAAACATGTCAATGGTATGCATCACTCTACACATGATGCGTGAATCCAATGATGAATGTCAGTACTGTAAAGAACAGCATTGGGAACCAGGATGAATTGGAGTCTAGAGAAGCCTTAAATCATAACAAACATTTTTTTGCCTCACTTTCTATCAGGTAAAATAAAATCTGCCAGCCCAATCAAGTGAATATAGCCAAAAACAGTTTTTACAGGTTCACTCATCTGTAGGCAAAAAAGACAAGTCAAAATAATTACAACATATACCGTATATACCCATGTATAAGCCGACCCCTCTAATTTTGCCACAAAAAACTGGGAAAACTTATTGACTCATGTATAAGCCTAGGGTGGAAAATGATTATGCCCCCATATGCTCCATAGATTATGCGCCCATATGATGCTCCACAGATTATGCCCCATATGCTGCACAGATTATGCCCCATATGCTCCACAGATTATGCCCCATATGCTCCACAGATTATGCCCCCATATACTCCACAGATTATGCCCTGATATGTTCCACAGATTATGCCCCATATGCTCCACAGATTATGCCCCCATATATTCCACAGATTATGCCCCCATATGTTCCACAGAATATGCCCCCATATGCTCGACAGATTATGCCCCATATGCTCCACAGATTATGCCCCCATATGTTCCACAGATTATTCCCCCATATGCTCCACAGATTATGCCCCCATATGTTCCACAGATTATGCCCCCATATGCTCCACAGATTATTCCCCCATATGCTCCACAGATTATGCCCCCATATGCTCTACAGATTATTCCCCCAAATGTTCCACAGATTATGCCCCATAGTATAGGTCCCTTATGCTGCCCCACTGCTGCAAAAGAAAAAAAAAATGACATACTCACCTCTCGTCGTTGGGGGCCAGGTGCCGAAGTCCTGAGCTGGCGGTGACACCGGCGTGCAATGGGGACAGGTGCTGGTGCCACCGCTCGCTCAGGACCCTGGCACCTGAGATATTTACCTGTCACCGGACTGGTCCACTGCTGCGCTGCTCCCCCTTCCGGGTCCTCGGCAGTGAATGATCAGGCAGAGGGCGCAGCGTGCACTAACTACATCATCGCGCCCTCTGACTGAACACTCACAGCAAGAGGAGTCGGACGAGAAGGTCGGAGCAGCCGCAGCAGTGGACCGGAGGACAGGTGAATATCGCTATACTCACCCCCCCGCAGACGCGTCACTCTCTGCAGCCTCTCCTCTTCTCCCGGCGGTCTCCGCAGCTCTTCCTTCCTACAGTGGTCACGTGGTACCGCTCATTAAAGTCATGAATATTCATGACTTTAATGAGCGGTACCATGTGACCGCTGCAGGAAGGAGCCGGAGAACGTGGGAGAAGCAGGAGGGCTACAGAGACGTGCCGGCGGAGAGGTTAGTATGATCCGACACCCTGCTCCCCTCCTCCGCCGACCCCCCGGTATATGACTCGCGTATAAGATGAGAGGGGGACTTTCAGCCCTAATAAATGGGCTGAAAATCTCGGCTTATACGCGAGTATATACGGTAAATAAAAAATGAAACCGATGTAATAAAGCTAGACCATGAGACTCCAAATTTGGAGGGGAAAGGGGTACATTACCCAAAAACATTAGTCACCTTTAGTGGATTCCTCAGGGTACTGATCAGTAAGTGCTATTGTTGTACTGCATGAAGGAAGTAGAGAATGCAGTGGATATCGGGTGCTGCAACTGAAGATAGTATAAATCCATGAGGTAAGTATAACAAAACTGGCGATTAATTGTTTTTTAGAAAAAAGAAGCATCATTAAGTCATCGGGTTTTTAAACTTATCCATAGGATCCATCATCTTAAGTGTCAGCACCCGATATCCAACGCATTCTCTACTTCCTTTAGCAATCATGTCCTCCATCTGCTTGGTGTCAGCACAGCAGTCGGAGCATCAGCCCAGGGGTGGACATATCATTGGTGCAACCTGTGGTCCGCACAGGTGCCCAAGAGATTAGGGGGCCCATTTCTACCTCCAAAGCAGGTGCAATTTTGCATTTTTAAGATCGCTTGGGCTGCAAAGGGGCCTATGTTTAATTCTTGCACAGGGGCCCTTTTCTGGTTGTGTCCGCCAGTGCATCAGCCAATTCGATGTGTATCATTCATCCCTGGAGTTGTGCCGAGTACAACTTGACTAGATGAGTGATTCACCCTCTGATTCCTCCTCACCTACAGCCAGCGGTATTACACAGGGAGCGCCTCTTTCCTATTACCTTTTCAGATTTTTTGCAGTCAGCATTCTGACTTAAATTGCTGCAGTGGAAAGTTATAGGAAGCTGCTACACCCCAGAAGTTAAGATCTGGCTACTAATGGACAATTGAGTACTTTACAGCAAATCTTCACTATTTGTACATAATTTATTTTATATTCAAGCATATTTAGAAATATGAATTTGTGCATAGCTTCCATTTTTTTAGTGGCATGCATATGATATGATAGATACTCTTAAAACATGTCTATACATTTTTAATTTTCAATTTTAATAATTTAATTTGTAGCTGCAATGGATTGTAAAACCTTGGCTACATTAAAACATTTGTCATCATAGCTGGTTAATTTAGGAGCAGCAGGGCAATATAGGACATTACCAGTCACCACAGGGATGGTTGTGATCAAAGTCCATGTCTAACTACACGGACGGACTGACATTTTCTGCATCCACTATACTGACTCTGAAACACAACAAGGGCTTTACTGTCCCTTTAAATCTTTATTATACCCAAAATACATTTTTTCAGGTATATAACACAAAGCTATAATTGAACTCCTATTTTCACATATGTCTGAGTGGACATATCCTTTATTTATTCCTCTATGTATCCAATACTTCTCTGCATTTTGGAAAACAACACTATAACCCAATTTATTGCCAAGTGCAGAAGGGCACGTCTATTCTTTAAGCAGATCGAAAATAAATTACAAGACAATTATTTTCCTATGAATTACAATGAATTTGCTCAGAAATATTACATTCGCGACTCGCTATACTGCATGAGACTGGTTTGCAAGTTATTTTATTGGCTCCCCTCTTCATGCATACATAATGAAAGAAATGTTTTTGTTCTTTCAGGACTTAATAAAGAAATTTAGAGACATATTCTTCAGAATTATTTGAATAACTGTATGCAAACAAACCATAAACAACTACGAGAATTGACCATGAATACCAATTTACTGGAGAACACAACGACAGATGCTTAACAAGCCAATAAGGAATATGAAGCGAAATCATTTTCTCTACCTGCTCAACACAGTCAACAATAAAATATCATTTTACAATTCTTGGAATGTAAATTCATTATAATTTCAAGGTTGTTGTTTTGTTCCACCTGAATCCTCTTTTATTTTCTACACTGCGTATGCTACATTATAATAACCACATTAAATTCCCATTTGCTGCACTCGCTCTTCCTTTGTAGCTTTAAATCCTCATTCTCATTGAACATTTTGTGTGATCCTACTTTATATGTTATTAAATTGTCCAAATACGTTCACATGATTCGATTTTCCAAATTGGGAAACAGAAGCAGAGTCCTTGTTACGCCATGAGTCACTTCATGTAAATGATGTCGATAGCATTTTCAATAGCCGGGAATAACACTTGCTTTGCGCATAACACTAAATCCATTACAGATGGTGTTTTTGCTAAAGCATTATGTAGGGTTATAACCTGCTCACTACCTATATTTTTCTTGTAAGAGATTGGAAGAGTATGGTGAGAAAGCAGCTTGTGCAATAAATAAATGAAATTCAAGGAAAAATATTGTTTTTCTATTAATCACTTATTGTCCATTGACGTGCACAGTCCGTCATGGCAGGATGTCAGTTCCGGCACCAGGACGGACTGTGCACGTCATGCCTTTGAACTACCACTGCGTGTAAACACGCAATGACAGTTCAGTGCCGACAGCTGTCTATGACAGCTGACAGGCACAGCAATCGGTGCGTGGACCTTTGCAGTCGGTCCCCGCACCCAGAGCGCTTTGATTGGTCAGTCAATCTGACTGACCAAACACAGCAGCAATCGGGCAGGAGATGCTGAAGTTTCAGCATCTCCTGCCCGATCTGTGCAGGAGCTCAGGGCTGCAGTGGCCGAGCTTCCTGAACTGGCAGCCAGGAACGGCGTCCGCGCTGCCCCTGGCTGTTAACCCCCTAACTGCTGCAATCGAGCGCGATCGCTGCGTTCAGGGGGGCAGGCAGAGGGTCGGGAGCTCCCTCTGCCTCAGATCGGCGTCCCCGCAATGTAATTGCAGGGCCCAATCTTTGCCTTGATGACCCGGGGGTTGTCATGACAACCTCCGGGTCATCCAGCTACAGAGAGCCGCTGAGACCATGGTCTCAGCAGCTTTCTCCATTGGTATAATGCATTGCAATGCTGGAGCATGGCAATGCATTGTACCTGCAATCAAAAGTTAAAAAGTGAAAGTCCCATAAAGGGACTAGGTAAAAAAAAAAAAAAAAAGATTTAAATTTGTAAAAAAAAAATATTAAAAAATAATAAAGAAATTCCACTAAAAAATACACATTTTTATGTAAAAAAAATACACATGTTTGGTATCGCCGCGTCCATAAAAATCCCATCTATAAAAATGTAACCCTAGCTAACCCCTTCAGTGAAAGCCGTAAAAAAAAACACCAAAAAGAAGCAAATTATACTTTATCCAAGTGGTATCATCATACCGCTTGGAAAAAGTGCAATAATACGCGATCAAAACAATGGATATAAATAAACATGGCCCCGCTGAAAACATCATCATGTCCCGCAAAAAACAAGCTGCTGCACAGCATCATCAGCGAAAAAATAAAAAAGTTAAAGCTCGCAGAATAAAGTGATGCAAAAATAATTATTTTTTCTATAAAAGTTTTATTGTGTATATATATAAATGAGGTATCGCTGTAATCGTAGTGTCCCAAAGAATAAAGCCGCTTTATCAATTTTACCACATGCCGAACGGAGGAAAAAAAAAAAAAATCCCTGAATTGCTGTTTTTTGTTCATTCTGCTTCCACAAAAATCGGAATAGGAAGTGATCAAAATACGTTATGTGCCCGAGTATGGTACGAATAAAAACGTCTGCCCGTCCAGAAAAAAAAAGGCTGCACATGACTCTGTCGGCTGAAATATGGAAAAATTATAGCTCTCAAAATATGGTGATGCAAAAATTCCTTACAAAAAATTCTTCCAAAAAAAATCATCTTTTAGTGTGTGACAGAAACTAAACATGAAAAAGGATGTAAATCTGGTAGCACTGTAATCGCACCAACCCGAAGAATAAAGTCGCCTAATCACTAATACTGCACGAGGAACGGCGTCAAAAAATAAAACCAATTCTTCACCTTTTGTGGATTTGTTCATTCTACCTCCCAAAGATCCCAGTATGGCGATCACAGTGGTTTACCCCCACATATGGGGTATCGGCGTACTCAGGACAAATTGCACAACAACTTTTGGGGTCCTATTTCTCCTGTTACCTTAAAAAAATAAAAATTTGGGGCAAAAATATCATTTTTGTGGAAAAAAATAAGATTTTTTTATTTTCACGGCTCTACGTTATAAACTTCTGTGAAGCATTTGGGGGTTCAAAGTGCTCACCACAAATCTAGATCAGTTCCTTGGGGGGTCTAGTTTCCAAAATGGGGTCACTTGTGGGGGGTTTCTACTGTTTAGGCACATCAGTGGCTCTGCAAATGCAACATGACACCCGCAGACCATTCCATCAAAGTCTGCATTCCAAAACGGCGCTGCTTCTCTTACGAGCTCTGCCATGCGCCCAAATAGTGGCTTACCCCCACATATGGGGTATCAGCGTACTCAGGACAAATTGCACAATACATTTTGGAGTTCTGTTACCCTTTGGAAAATAAAAATTGGGGGTGAAAAAATCATTTTTGTGGAATAAAAATGATTTTTTAATTTTACAGCTGTACGTTATAACCTTCTGTGAAGCCCTTGGGGGTTCAAAGTGCTCACCACACATCTAGACAAGTTCTTCGGGGTCACTTATGGGGGGTTTCCACTGTTTAGGTGCATCAAGGGCTCTCCAAACGTGACATGGTGTCCGCTCTCGATTCCAGTCAATTTGACACTCAAAGTCTCAAATGATGATCCTTCCCTTCTGCGCACTGCCGTGGACCTAAAGATTGGTCTTCCTCCACACATGGGGTATCGGTGTACTCAGGAGAAATTGTACAACAAATATGGTGGCTCATTTTTTCCTGATACCCTTGACAAAATTGTGTCCAAAGAAAATTTTTTATTAATGTTATTTATTAACTATTTTTGTGTGACATATCTCTCTGATTTAAGGGCATAAAAATTTAAAATTTGAAAATTGAAAAATTTTCAAATTTTTCACCATATTTCTTTTTTTTAATAAATAAATGCAAGTTATATCAAAGAAATTTTACCATTAACATGAAGTACAATATGTCATGAGAAAACAATCTCAGAATCGCGAAGATCCGTTGAAGCTTTCCAGAGTTATAAGCACATAAAGTGACAGTGGTCAGAATTGTAAAAATTGGCCTGGTCATTAATGTACAAAATGGCTTGGTCCTTAAGGGGTTAAATTAATATTTCACAAATTGAATTTGATAACCTAATAGGGTGTCCCGACATGTAATTACATATTTAAAGCGGTATCACGTGTATTTCTCTTCATTTGTAGCATATAATAACTCTTCAGTAATGATGTTATCGTAGGTTATCAGGTTGAGTTCTTATCTAATATATAAAGCTGAATGTATGTATGTGTGTATGTATGTGGGTATGTTTGTCCGGGATTGGAATCCGCACCGTCGCACTTACGGGCATGAAATTTTGCACGCCCGCACGTCTCGACCCCGAAAGCGTCCTAGGCTATGTTTTGAATCGAAATTTTAACCCCGCGCGTTCTTAATCGCCAAACAATTTTGGCCCTATCTACATAATGGGGAGAAAGCTGAATGCTTGTGTGTATGTCCGGCATAGGAATCTGCATTAACGGGCATGAAATTTTGCACACCCGCACGTCTCGACCCCGGGAGCGTCATAGGCTAGGTTTTGAGTCGACATTTTAACCCCGCGCATTCCAAATCGGCAAATAATTTTGGCCCGGGATAGGAATCTGCACCGTTGTACTTACGGGCATGAAATTTTGCATGCCCGCACATCTCAACCCCAGGAGCATCATAGGCTATGTGTTGAATGGAAATTTTAACCCCACGTGTTCAAAATTGCGCGCATTAAAAACACACACACGTCTGGTATTTTTATCTTTTAAAAATAAATATCTGATTAATAACCAGCCAAACTACAAGACCAATTTGTTATAAATTTGCCATATAGGGAAATAAGACAGATGTCAGTCACATGAGCTGTATATTATTTGTACGTGTGAGGTAATATATACTGCCAGAGGGGAATGTTTTCTGTTGGCTGGAGAATTATCAGGCTGCCTATAGCAACCAATCACAGCTCAGCTTCTATTTTGCCATAGGTCATTAATATGAGCTCTGTTTGGTTACTATAGGCAACAGAGGACATTGTCAGTATAAGAAAGCTTGTGTGAGGTAATAGGATTTCAGTTACTATGCTTGGCCAATGTTGGTGTAATGACTGATGTAAGTCACATCACCTGTATGTGGGAGGATATATATATAGTAGCAGCCACAGCTTTGTCCTTCTATGTTGCTATCCTGATGAGGGCACAGTTAAGTACATTAACCCGGGCGAAGCCGGGTACTACAGCTAGTGCTCTATAAAACCAAAATAACACCTTCTGGTGTCATGATGATGTTAGTCACAATACAGAAGATACTTGCTATCGCAGAGTGCTGAGTTACGTCAGTGTAGGTCACATTGCCTTATGTTACAGAGCTTTGCTAGTACTAGTTTTATAAACGTCTTTAAAATCTATAATAAAAAAAATGTTTGAAATAACTTACTGAAAAGTATGTAATACAAATGAAATGAAGGATCCTTGTGAGAAACTGGGAAATAAACTTTGCTGTCAAAATAACAAAATATAAGTATTCAGTATGTAGTTTTTGAGGATTCATCCTTTTTGGAAACATATGGCTTCTTATTTTTGGGATCATTTGGCTAACATGGTAGAAAATTGGCAATTTTCTTGTAACATCATCACAGGGGATGCAAAACATTACAAGGGATCATCGACTTCAATAAGATGTCTACATAGACATGCAAGGTCCTCCAGAGAAAAGCACAATATGTAACAGTTTTGTTTGGTCCAATTCACGGACTATTATAATTATTGTTTATGATAGCTGAGAAACAGTTTTGTAAGGCAGAAAAGTAGTAGTCCGACAATTGGAGATTAACATTTCTTATAACTTTACTCACATAGTCTTAAAAATGGTCATATTAGCAATCATAGCAAAGGCTATATCATTTTGGGCTTAAAGTGGATGTTTCACAAAGAAAGTTTATATTAATCAATAGATCTTGAAATAATATCTTCCATCTTTGGATCTGTTTAAAAATAATGTTCCTGTGCCAAGATAATCCTATACATGTGCTCATGCTATGTCCTGAGTAATGGCTGTGTCTCTTAAAAGTAATGTGCAGATGGAACTGGAGCAAATCATTAGAGCACAGGTTGAATATCCAGTCTCAAACTAATGCTATACAATGATGTTACCTTTGTTGTATGATGTATGCAATGCATAATCTAACTTGTATATTAGTATGTGATTCTATCTACTGTATTTTGTACAGCACATTGGAAATCATGTCTTTGACTATTACAATTGAGCAATGCAATAAATTACTTTACACTTCTTGGTTTCTTTACTGTATTTATTACATGAACCTGTTTCCTCCTCCTTAGATCCACATTCACATTTTTACGATGATGTCTCAGGTTTGTAAACAAGAATTGAATTTGATTTTCTTGCTTTTAAATACACTGGTTTTTATTTGTAGATATGCTGTGAACAAAATGTACTTTAAGGCCAAAACGCATTTGCGTTTTTGCACGTTTGTCATAATTGCTAATATAAAGATTTTAAGAAGCTGTGAGTAAAGTTATAAGAAATTTTAGATTGATTCTGTCATTAGGTATTGCCACTTAATCTGAGTGCAGTACGGTGATGAGAACCTAATTTCAGCAATGTGTCACTTACTGGGCTGTTTTTTGTAGTTTTGATAAAATCACTTTATTGTAAACAGGAAATTGTCAATAGAGGACTACTAGACTTGCTGACATATAACCATTCATAGAATCATAGAATGGTAGAGTTGAAAGGGACCTCCTGGGTCATCTGGTTCAACTCCCTGCTCAAAGCAGGATTCTCTAAATCATCCCAGACAGATGTCTGTCCAGCCTCTGTTTGAAGACTTCCATTGAAGGAGAACTCACCACCTCTCATGGCAGCGTGTTATACTCATTGATCACCCTAACTGTCAAAAAGTTTTTTCTAATATCTAATCTGTGTCTCCTCCCATTCAGTTTCATCCCATTGCTTCTAGTCTTTCCTTGTGCAAATGAGAACAAAGATGATTCTTCTACAATGTGACAGCCCTTGAGATATTTGTAGACAGCTATTAAGTCTCCTCTCAGTCTTTTTTTTGCAAGCTAAACATTTCCAAATCCTGCAACCGTTCCTCATAGGACATGGTTTGCAGACCGGTCACCATTCTGGTGGCTCTTCTCTGAACTTGCTCCAGTTTGTTTGATGTCTTTTTTTAAATGTGGTGCCCAAAACTGGACACAGTATTCCAGATGAGGTCTGACCAAAGAGGAGTAGAGGGCAATAATGACCTCACGTGATCTAGACTGTATGCTTCTGTTGATACATCCTAGAATTGTATTTGCCTTTTTTGATGCTGCATCACACTGTTGACTCATGTTCTGTCTGTGAGCAATTAGTATACCCAAGTCTTTTTCACATGTGCTGTTACTTAGCCCTATTCCTCCCATTTTGTATATGCCTTTTTCACTTTTATTGCCCAGATGTAGTTCTTTGCATTTTTCCCTGTTAAAAACCATTCTGTTAGTTGCGGCCCACTGCTCCAGTTTATTTATATCTTTTGAATCTTCTCTTTCTTTTCTTAGTATAAGCTACCCCTCCTAGCTTTGTGTTATCAGCAAATTTGATCATTTTTACCCTCAGTTCCTTCATCAAAAACATTGATAAAGATGTTGAACAATACAGGGCCCAAAACAGAGCCTTGTGGTACCCCACTTGAGACATTCTTCCAACTGGATGTGCAGCCATTTACCACCACTCTTTGGGTCCGATCACTAAGCCAGTTATGAATCCACCTAACAGTTGCCTTGTCCATTCCATACTTAGTCATTTTTTCAATAAGGATTGTGTGAGATACTTTGTCAAATGCTTTGCTGAAGTCAAGATATACTATATCTACAGCATTTCCTGATCCACCCAGTCAGTGATTTTGTCATAGAAGGAAATTAAGTTAGTCTGACATGACTTATTAGTTACAAACCCATGGTGACTCTGTTTAATCACTTCATTCTTTTCCAGGTGCTTACATACATGTTCTTTAATAATTTGTTCAAAGATCTTTCCTGGTATAGAAGTCAGACTCACCTGCCTGTAGTTCCCAGGGTTCCACCTTCTTCCCCTTTTTGAAGATAGGAACAACATTTTGCTCTTCTCCAGTCTTCTGGGACTTCTCCTGTTCTCCAAGAATTTTCAAAGATTATGGACAGTGGTTCAAGAATTTCTTCTGCTATCTCCTTCAGTACTCTGGGGTGTAATTCATCTGGACCTGGAGACTTGAATTAATTTAGGTTAGCTAAGTGTTTCCTCACTGTCTTTCTGTTTATAGATATCCAGGATTGTTCTATTCCTTTAATAGGACAGTGAAGATCAGTTGATGTTACATTTCCTTTCTGAGAAAAAACAGATGCAAAATAGGAATTTAAAAGTTCAGCCTTCTCAACATCCTGTCTTACCATTTCATCATTTTCATCCTGTAAAAATCCTATAGCATCTTTGACTTTTCTTTTATTTTTGACGTATCCCCAAAATCCTTTTTGTTGCTTTTGACGTCTCTTGCAAGCCTTAATTCATTGTCAGCTTTAGATAATCTAATTTGTACCCTTCAGGTTCTGCAGATGGCATTATATTCTTCTTTAGATATGCCTCCTTCTTTCCGTTTGATAAACATTTCTTTCTTCCTTTTTAGCATGTGTTTAAGTTCTGTGTTCATCCATCCTGGTTTCCTTAAATGCTTCCCATTCTTCCCTCTTTTCAGAATTGTTAACGATTGTGCTTTGAGAATCTAATTTTTCAAGATTTCCCATCCTTCCTGGACATTTTTGTCCTTAAGGATATCCAGCCATTGGATCCCTCCAATTCTCTTTCTGAGTCCCTTAAAATCTGCCTTTATGAAATCTAACCTTGAATCTGCAAATTCCTACCCCAGCCACTGATTTAACACTTTCTGCCTATGCGCAGTATTCACAGAAAGTTCTCAATCGGATGTGTGGACGAGGTTATGTAGAGCTCAGCATTCATAGAACTGGTAGATCTCAAAAAGATAACATAGTGATTTTATCAAAAGAGTTAAAACTAATAAAGTAAGTGATACATCACTGGAATCAGGGTCCCTGCTCCAACATCATCCTGCTCTCAGATGGAGTTGGAAAAAGTAGTCACAAATTCTCATTAAAAACAGTTTTTAGATTACAGTACTTTTTATTCTTTGTATATCTTTTGCTGCGGACAAGCAAAGAGCATGTTCTGGGCAATAATATCTGAATCTTGCTACCATGTAGTCCCTGCATGTGCCACTTTGCATCACATTTAGTGACATCATGAGGCCCAGAGCATAAAAAAAGAAATTAAATTTCCAGAAAATAACTTCACTGCAAATTGAAGGGATTTTCCACTACTAAGACAATCTCGTCTTGATCAAAATGTTTGACGACGATAAAATAATAAAACTTATACTCACCTCCAGTGCTGCTGTCCAGTGTCGCTCGCTCTTGAAGGGGATCTTGTGCAGTGTTGTGACACATGACGCAGGTGCCCAATCAGCGCTGGCATCACTGTCTCCACCTTTGGACAAATCGATCATGAAGAGGAAGCCAGGGCTACAGCTGATCTCTGACTTTCTCTTCATGTTCGATTTGTCTGAAGGCAGGTACAGCGACGCCAGTGCTGATTGGGCGCGGGTCATGTGACACCCCTGAGGGTCCAGTTGCCACAGAGGTACAGCACCTCAGCCAAAGGTGTGGTACTTAGCTCTCGGGTAAGGAGTGGGCACTAGCCAGTTCTCGCATATGTGCATATGTGCATCCAACACAGATCACATGACCTCAGACTAGAGGGAAGGGGCCCCCAGCTCTGGCAGAAAGGGAATGTGACAGTTGGAGGAAAGTGGTCAGTTGGAGACCAGAGAGAGAGTGGAGAGTAGCTGTGGAGGAGTTGTGAGTTGGAGGAGAAGCTGTGAGGAGTGGAAAGGAGCAGTTGTGAGGAGAGAAGCTCCTGAGGAGAGACAGAAGGGGTCCTAGGGGCCAGGGAAGTGAGGAGTCCATCCGTGGCACCCAAATCCAGCCTGACCAGAGTCAGAAGAAAGGAGAAGGTTGCAGTAGGGGTCCGGACCCAGACTAGTGGAGAATCTGTAAGACTCAGGCCTCTTTCACACATCAGTTTTTTGCCATCAGTCGCAATCCGTCGTTTTGTGAAAAAAACTGATCCAGCAACTGATGACGCTGGATCCGTTTTTTCTCATAAACTTGTATTAGGGATGGATGGCCACATGTTTCGTCCGTTGTTCACTGGATCCGTCGGAAATTTTGTGTCCATCGGGTGGAGACAACGGACAAAGTAATATTTTTGTCTCCGTCGAAAAGTCAGATAGCGATGGATCCAGTTGGCTATAATGGAAGCCTATGGGCGCAGGATCCGTCACTGTCCGTCAAATGACGGAATCCAGCGACAGATTCCGTTTTTAAGACTGAGCATGCTCCAATTATTATTACCAGGTAGGGCTGTTGGATCCAGCAAAAAAACTGATCTGTCGCATCAGTTTTTTACAATCTGCACAGGATCCGTTTTTTTCCAACTTTGACGGATTGTGACTGATTGTAAGAAAATGATGTGTGAAAGAGGTGACTCAGCTAGCAAACCGGAGGCTGTAGTAACTGTATGTGCGACGGCCAAATCCACAAAATTCACTGAAAAGATAACCATATAGGATCAAGGGGACCAAGAGGACTCCGCCCGACAGGATCTGAGGCTACTGGCTTTGGACACTGTGTGTGAGGCGCATGACAGGAGTGGCGTGAGCCTGCGCTGGGAGAGACAACCAGAAAAAGGAACATAAGAAGGGAGTTCTGGCAAAGTTTTCCCCAAACTACCCGAGAACTGCCTGGACCACCGACCCGGAGGACACAGCACCCCGGCTGAGGATCGTAACCTAAAAACTGAGAGTAAAGAGTGATGACTGCACCCTGCTGTGTCCTCAGATTAATTTACTGTGTCATCTACCCTGCACTACAACAGTTACCATCACCATTAACCCTATAACTGCCCTGGGGCCTAGCTCTACCCATGGTGGGCAATCCAGTCACATGTCACAACTCCTCACGAGAGCCCCAGGAAGAGCAAATGAACACACCATGGGTACGATACAGGCTCGGGAGGTGAAGTTTTAATATTTTATCGGGTTCAAACAAGGGGTACAACAAGAAATTGTCCAAACAGTGGACAACTTCTGTAACATTTTCAGGAAAAATTGCACTATTTGGTAAATTTTAATTTTTCAGATCTGTTAATCTCTAGTTATAACATATTGTATATAGCAGAATAATTTAGGTCAACATATACTTGTTGTACAAAGAGTTCTAAACAGGTAGAAAATAAATCAAACACACTGAGGGGAATTTTAGTGAAGATTATCACTCTAAAATCCAACGGGTTTGGATTTCTAAGATTGTCCTTTAATGTTTGAGGTAACTTGCAGAATGCATATCACTGTCCTGTAATGTTTGAGGTAACATACAGATTGCAGATCGACTATATTAACTTTCATTAGATAAGTTGTAGTAGCGCAAATTATGATCGAATGTCTTGTGCTCACAGGTTGGCGTGTAGTTCTATAGAATAATATAGCGTGGCACTACTGTGAAAGGTGCTCAAGTAGGAACCCAACCCAGTACAATATCAAAAAAGAACTTGGCACTCAACTTTTGTGAAACAAAAAAGATTTTTATTTCAGTCAAAAAACAACGTTTCGGTCCTATTTGGACCTTCATCAAGGTACTGCAGAAGATAAAATAAAATTGGTATACTATATTATTGACAAATCATTAAATGAAAATAGTAATATAACCAGAGAGAAAACCAAGAAAAAGTATGTAAAATAGGAAAATATTTGAAGTATGAACATAATATGATCAATGGTCTAAGTATAAATGAAATACTATCATGAAGAAAATAATTTTTTTTTATAATAATAATAAAATAATAAGAGAACGCCTACCCGACTGCTTGTAGAATGGTACTCTTATAGGTAGGTAAAGGTATGTCCAGAATACTCTTTAAATGATCTACAGGAGATCTATGGACTGATAAAGTATGTTAGACTCATCAGCAAGGACAAAAGCAAAAGAGCAAAAAAAATACAAAAAATACATGTTGGAATGCAAATGCCATACCTATGGTGGAATTGAGACCCGTGTCAATGTTAATTAAGATCCAAAATATGCCTGTATATAAGAAAATGTGTCTCAGATAAGGCGGTATGCGCTATAAAGTACATTTCTTATATATACGTGTATATATTACCTGATATATATTACCTGATATATATTTTTCTATTAGTGAGTATAGCCAGTATCCACTGGAAAACAAACAACTGGATGTCAGGAAAAAGTGAACATCAATTAGATATAATGTAATAAGGTATTAAATATTCTGTCAGGCTAAATTCAATGACATGTAGAAAATTGTGTAATGCTTACAATTTATGGGTAGAGTTGAGCGATACTTTCCGATATCCTAAAGTATCGGAATCGGAATGGTATCGCCGATATCACTAAAATATCGGCGATACCCGATACCGATACCGGAAGTCCCATGTAAGTCTATGGGAACAAAATATCGCAACTAAAAAAACCCCATTCTTTCCTTGTAAACACTAAATATACACACATAGAATACATATATATATATATATACATGTCATTGTGACATATATATATACATATATGTATAGTTTATACACTTCTACATAGTAAAATATCCTCTCTGATTCAATTGCTGGGTAAAGCCGGCTTCAGTGAAAAGACAGAAGCACCCGACATGAAATGACACTTGGTGTACATAGGGTTAACCATGTCTTTTCATGTCCTTTGCTATCTAATTTGCACAAACAATTAAATCAGTCTATGTGTGCAAAATTTCACACCTGTAGGGGTTAATTAAAGGTGTAAATTCGTTGTAAAAAAAACGGACTTTTTTGCAGGAAGCGCTCCTGTCTTAGCAGTGGACACTGCAGATTCTCACACAGTGCGCTTCCACACAGATCTCCTCTATCTAGATGACTGATGAAGATCAGGTATTAACTGAAATTTCTAATTTTTCTGGAATTTCTTCATTCAATAAATAAATCCTAGAACACATCTATATGAGTGCCAAGCATTTCTACAACATCAGAGAGCAGCCAGAAGACTGCAGCATATGATTTCTCCTACATCTATACTGTTTAGGAGCAATTCACCTTCATATTAAACAATGAAGGTTTCTTTTAGAAGTGAAGGAATTAATCTCCTCAGTTGAGAGCTCTTGGAACTTTTCTTCTATTAAGGCTTTTAGCTGTTCACAATTGGCCACTCCCACCTCCTAAATAATCTGGGCCCTGGCTAGCACTCATTGCCAGAGATAGCTTATGCTGCATGGTTAGGGTTGTTGTTTGAGAAGGCGTTTGGTGGATTATCTGAGACTGTTGCTAGGTTTTGGGTGTGTGATAATTCCCCTCCTTCTCCTACTTTGGTTTTACCCCATCCTCCACTCCTCGGTGTTTACCTCTGTTGATTATGTGAGTATATTTATATAATTAGTATTTTCTTTATTACTTTTTGTATTACCTTGTTAGTCTGGTTGGTGTATTATAGTAAAATACTACTTCCCACTTCCCTGAGTAGGGGAAGGGTACAGACAGAGGGCTGATTCAGGAGATAAAGTGAGATACATAGCCACAGCGTCTTCATCATCTGAAGTAATCCAGGGAACATGGTGAGCTAGGACGCCCCTATCGTTTGGGACAGGGAAGGAGCCCTCTTCCCGGGATATCCGATAACAGAGTCGTGACACAACCCCTTCTCATTTCCCATGTTTAGCCTCATTAAATTAAAATCACCTTTTCTCACCTCCAGGTCTGGTGCTTTGTCAGTGGTGTTGACACTTGCATTCCTAGGGCTCACAGTACATCATGTGAGCCCTGTTCCCAATCAGGACCAGCTTTACTGTCCCAGCTTTGGACGTATTGAATGGTAACAGGAATTCAGAGCTGTGGCTGCTCTCTGAATTCCTCTTGATGTTTGTCTTGTTTGAAGAAGGAGACAATGAAGCTGATGCTGATTGGGTGCAGGGCTCAAGTGACATAACAACCTCACTTGAGCCCTGAGAATGCGAGTGCCAAAACCACTGGAATAGCACCAGAAGGAGGTATGTATAGATGCATTTATTTTAATGAGTGAGGAGTTGGCCTTGTTCTGAAGACTATGGACAAAGAGAGAAATCCACAGCTCTAAGGGATGCAGACTTTCTCCAGCATGGAGCAGTGGTTGCGTTGAACTTGTGTTTTATTGGAGATTTGCTTGCTTGTCAGTTTAAGTGCACTAATTTCAACTGGAAAGTTTTCAGTTTCTGGAAGCAATGTTTCCATTCAGTGACAGTAGGCAGAGAAAGATGTGCGGGATGGATGTTATGAATACATAAGATAAAGGTAAAGGTAAAAGCAATAATTCCATTCTTCTTGATATTGTTTAAGAGGCTTCAATTGAGACATTGTTTTATATGAGACTGCACACAAGGGTATGCCACACTAAACAGCGTCGCTAACGAGATCGCTAAAATACGTCACTATTTAGCGATCTCGTTCGTGACGCTAACGTGTGTGGCATGTAGCAACGACGTGGCCCCTGCTGTGATCTCGCTGATCGTTCACTAGAGTTCTGGACCGTATTTAGATCGTTGGCGTCCCGCTGGTGAGCCTATATCGCTGTGTCTGGCACCTTTTGTGAGCGATGTGCGCTGTTTTTTACATCGCAATGACCGTTAAAGTCGTTAATGAGATCGCTAACCGCTTTTGAGTCGTTAACGAGATCACTAAGTGTGGCAGCTACTAGAGACATTAAAACAATCACAAAAACGATCTCATTAGCTTGCGTCGTTATTGAGATCGCTAACGAGATCACTAAGTGTGGCAGTACCTTGACTCCTGTATGTTAATTTGTGAATGCATGCTGATTACGTATTGCCTCAGCCCACTGCAGTTTACTAACCTACACAATTTAGGATAAAAATGCAGATTATTTGAACAATCCAACAATGAAGGATCACCTCCCCCCTCCACGCCTGTGGATATAAAAAGTCTCACGTTGCAAAGAGACCCTCTTCAGGAACAGCCCAGTGAACAATGACTCCGTTTTGTGAATACAGGTCTTCTTCTCTGCCCATCACTGAACCCACAAAGACATTTGGAAAACCCAGAGTGGGACTGTACTATATGTTGTTGTCAGCTGGAGCTTGATACACTTGCTATGGTCATGATATCTATTGTCTGGATGTGAGGAACTATCTTAAGGACTGTTGTTGCAGGCTGTTACTTGATACAGGTGCTATGGTTGTGATGTCTATTGTCTGAATGTGAAGAATAATCTTAAGATCTGTTGTTGCCAGCTGGAGAGGGAGACATGTGCTGCAGTCATGGTAAAGCCCCTGTCTCACATAGCGAGATCGCTAGCGAGATCGCTGAAGCATCACCGATTTTGTGACGCAACAGCGAACCTTGCCAGTGATCTCGCTACATGTGACACGCTGCGGCGACCGGCCCCTGCTGGATATCGCTGATCGCCGTCGAATGGCCTGGACCATTTTTTCATCGTTGGTGTCCCGCTGTCCAGCGCGCATCACTGCGTGTGACAGTGGGAGACCAATGATCAGTGAGCTCCCAGCGCGTACAGCAGACGCTGGGAGCTGGTATCCAGGGTGAACATCGACTAAGCGCCACGCGGCACTTAGTTACCCGCTGTTTACCCTGGATAACAGCATGCTCACTGGTCCTGATCTCTGGTGAGTCTGCCTATGTGACAGCTCACTAGCGATCAGCTAATGATGTCCCAGCGATCCCATCCACGTCGGATCGTTGGTGGGATCGCTGGGACATTGAAGCGTGTAACAGGGCCCTGAGCATGGACTGTGACTATAAACTATACTGTTAGGAGATACAAAAGCTCTGGGCCAACCAAAAGTTTGGAAATCAAGGGTATCGCCTGGATCTTGTGGACTGCGGACATTGCATTGTGAACCATCTACCCAGAGTGGCGGTAAGACTATGGATGTAAGGAATAAAAAATATCTGCATTGTTAAACTGCCTAGGTGATTATAGCAATCCACAAACTCAGATCTTCACATGGGCCAAACATGAGGAATGAATAAGGGTTGTTCAAGTAATGGACAACCCTTTAATACGGAAATATCAGATGTTGCAGGAGCTAACATGATCTGTGAAGCGTTTCTTTCATCATTAGCAAAGTTTGCTTAGCAGGTTCACTGATTTACTTTATGTTGGAGCAGTCACATCACGCAAGTTTTATATGAATGTTCGTAATGCAAAATTAATGTTTGTATATTGACTGTCTGGCTATCTAATATTTTATTGCAAAATATTTATGAAATATTAAGTTATAGTGAACAAAGAAAAATATTTAAAGAGAGAAAGAGAAACATTATTGTATATTTGGTAGAAAAATATTTAGAGTTGAGAGTCCTCAGTGGTTGATACCTTTTAATGGCTAACTGAAAAGATGGTAACAAATTGCAAGCTTTCGAGACTACTCAGGTCTCTTCATCAGGCTGAACTAATACAAAATCTGAAGAATCACATATTTATACACAAAAACACAGAAAAAATGCAATAGGTAAGACAAGTGACGTGAAGCAGAACAGTCACCATGGAGAGGGACGAGCACAAACATTGGAACAATTCATAGATAAGGAGAGAAAGTTTTATTACCCTCTGATTGGGGTCTGGTAATGTTTTGTGATGTTTTCACAGGGTATTTGGAGTAAATTCCTTAATTGATGTAATAGGCCATAAAACCATGTGACAGGTTCATTCCAGCATTAAGAGTGTCAAAGGTCACCATCAATTTGTATTCGCAAATTCTTCTCTGCCTCTGAGATGTGAATCTGCTTCTTAGTACCAGTATTTTCATATCTGACATGCTATGATCAGGGGAGCAAAAATGTTTTGCCACAGGTAGATCCATTCTTTTTTCTCTTATTGCGTGGCGATGAGAATTCATCCTTGTTCTCAGTTTTTGCCCGGTCTCCCCCACATACAGACCCCCAGTTGGACATTTAGTACATATAATTAGGTACACAACATTAGATGTGATGCAGCTGAAAGTACCTGGTATCTTGTAGTCCTGATGTGAGTTGGGGATCTTTATCTTGTCCGTGGTCATTATAAATGGACAAATACAAATACACGAATACAAATTGATGGTGACCTTTGACACTCTTAATGCTGGAATGAACCTGTCACATGGTTTTATGGCCTATTACATCAATTAAGGAATTTACTCCAAATACCCTGTGAAAACATCACAAAACATTACCAAACCCCAATCAGAGGGTAATAAAACTTTCTCTCCTTATCTATGAATTGTTCCAATATTTATGCTCATCCCTCTGCCATAATGACTATTCTGCTTCACGTCACTTGTCTTACCTATTGCATTTTTTCTGTGTTTTTGTGTATAAATATGTGATTCTTCAGATTTTGTATTAGTTCAGCCTGATGAAGAGACCTGAGTAGTCTCGAAAGCTTGCAATTTGTTACCATCTTTTCAGTTAGCCATTAAAAGGTATCAACCACTGAGGACTCTCAACTCTAAATATTTTTCTATCTACTGGCTAACACGGTACGAAGATATACATCTTTACTGTATATTTGGTAGTCATCCGTATATTGACTTTTCTCTAAACACTATACACAGTAGACAAATCTTTACAAGTGAGGACTATTCCTGGAAGTCATAGAATGTTGGCAGCAAAAACCATATCACGTCGTAAACAGGATGATATAAAATATATATCTGTTCATCATGATGCATCATCATTTATTCAGTACGATGCTGGAAAAGCACAGTACAGCAGCGGCTCTGGATCTGTTAAAGCTTGAGTTCTGCTAACTTTTTTCATAAACAAAAGATTGCTTGCCTAAAATAAATGGGTATTTATGGAGAGCAGGTGGTCTTACGATATAGCACTTATGAGCACCATTTGTTACAATAACTCGGCTTCATCTGTATTTTTAAGCATGTAGTTCATCAAGAAAATGACATGACACCCACACAAACCAAGATATGCATTATATTCCAGAGAGGTACAGAACTGTCAGCATTAGCAGCATGAAGTTTTCATTTTAGCCTTTGTTTGAAGTCACTGTCCCGGAAAAGTAACTTCTCTTGATTTCATAAAAAAAACACATTTTCCTCCTGTGAAATATTGCTTTTTTATTGTTGCTTATTCAAAGCAGGCTCATGTATGTTCACTGATTCTTTGCCAATCCAAATCTTATTGCTGGCATGTAAAAATAATTTACCCTAAAGTCATTAAATCAATTTAGCATTACAGTGACTGCATTTTATTATCTTCATGCTTCAGTGCACTAAAAACTCAGCCGATACAAGAGCACAAGAACATCTGCAGAATAACAAACACTGATAATACATCATTGACAAGTTTGAAATTCTTCTTTGTTTAATGTTTAGGAGTATGCAAAAGCATAAATCATAATATTAATTATTATCAAGGACCTAAAAAAATATTTAGAATTGATAGTCCTCAGTGGTTCATACCTTTTAATGGTTTACTGAAAAGATGGTAACAAATTGCAGGCTTTCGAGACTACTCAGGTCTCTTCATCAGGCAAAGACTAAAACAAATTCTGAAGAATCACATATTTATACACAACACAGCACAGAAACAATACGATAGGTAAGACAAGTGACGTGAAGCAAAACTGTCATTATGGGAGATAGAGATGAACATAAATATTGGAACATTTCATAGATAAGGAGTGTGAAAGTTTTATTGCCCTCTGATTGGGGTCTGGTATTGTGTTGTTTTGCCACAGAAGGTCTTAGGAGCAAATTCCTTAATTGATGTAAAAAGACATAAATCCATGCATCCAAGACATATTCGTTCCAGCACTGAGTGTGTCAAAGGTCATGATAAGTTTATATCCCCAAACTGTTCTGTCTCTCTCAGATTTAAATTTAGCTTTTAATACAAGTAATCTCATGTTCATCCTACTATGACCGGGGATACAAAAGTGTTTGGCCACAGGTAGATCCATTCTTTTTTCTCTTATTGTGTGGCGATGAGAATTCATCCTTGTTCTCAGTTTTTGCCCTGTCTCCTCCACATACAGACCCCCAGTTGGACATTTCGTACAAAAAATTAGTTACATCACATTAGATGTGATGCAGCTGAAAGTACCTGGGATCTTGTAGTACTGATGGGAATAGGGGATCTTTATCTTGTGCGTGGTCATTATACAGTAGATGGACAGGTTTTACATTTTTTCTTGTTGCAAGGTTAGGTTCCTGCAGCTGTTGGGGAGGACAGGGAGCTTCTGCCAATGATGCTTCTTAGATTTGGGGGCTGCCTAAAACACAGTAGTCGGGGGTCTGGAAATATGGATTGTAATCGGGCATCTTTTTGCATTAAAGGTTGTAGTTTCCGTGCAGCTTCTCTTAGCACCTCCAGATTTGGATTGTAGGTGACCACTAGAGGCACCCGGTTATTTTCTTCTTTAGCTTTGTAATGTAGCAGGTGATTCCTCGGTATTCTTGTAATTTGGTTTTCAATTGTTCTTGGATGGTAGTCCTGATTCAAAAAGGTCTTTCTGAGGCGACCAGGGTGTTCATCTCTTTCCATGGGGTTGGAACATATATGATTGTATCTGATGGCTTGGCTGTAGACAATAGAGTTTTTTATGTGTTTTGGATGGAAACTGTCCAATTTAAGGTATGTTGGATGGTTGATTGGCTTCTGATACAGGGATGTCTCTATTTCATTGTTCTTTAGCTTAATAATGGTGTCTAAAAAGTTAATTTCAGTGCTGGAGTAGTTGAGTGTTAAGTAGATGGTGGGATGAAATTGATTAAACTGTTCGTGGAACGTCTCCATCCAGATGATTAAGATATCATCAATGTAGCGGTAGTAGGCCCGAGGTCTGATGGGACATGAGGACAAAAAGTCGCTTTCAAGCTTTGCCATGAAAAGATTTGCATACTGTGGAGCCATTTTACTTACCATAGCTGTGCCAGTCTCCTGAAGATAGATCTTGTCATCAAATTCAAAGTGATT
This sequence comes from Oophaga sylvatica, assembly GCA_033576555.1. Classification (NCBI taxonomy): domain Eukaryota; kingdom Metazoa; phylum Chordata; class Amphibia; order Anura; family Dendrobatidae; genus Oophaga; species Oophaga sylvatica. Next base: position 173,839,644 of record JARQOD010000002.1, read on the forward strand.
GTGGGTGAGGATGAATTTTGTGAGTATCACCACAGAATCAGCATCATTCCCAGAGTTTTCCATGAGGACTTTGCAGGCTTTTAATCCATCCTAGTGTGGGATATTAGAGTACAAAGATTCCACATCCATGGTGGCCAGGATGGTTCCTTCTGGTAGAGGACCTATTGCTGCCAGTTTATTCAATAGGTCAGTTGTGTCCTGAATGTAGCTGAGTGTATCCTTTAAAAGGGGTTTAAGAATACCTTCTACCCATCCAGATACCTGCTCAGTAAGGGTGTCCACACATAAATAATCGGCCTCCCTGGATTTCCAGTTTTGTGGATTTTGGGAAGCATGTAGAATGTCCCTATTCTTGGACTTTCTGGTATCAGGTCATCAGCTCTTATGGATTTTTCAGGCAGACAAGATACCAACTTGCTTAGTTCCTTGTAATAATCCTGTGTAGGATCCGACTCCAATTTTCCGTAGTAGCGTGAGTCCATCAGTTGTCTGTTTGCTTCCTTCATGTAGTCTGATGTGTTCATCATGACTATTGCACCTCCCTTGTCAGCAGGTTTAATGATGATTTCTTTGTTGGTTTTCAGAGACCGTATGGCCTTTCTCTCCTTGGCACTGATGTTGCATGCTTGTCTCCTGTTGGTGTCTATGATGGTGGGTTTTATCAAATGTCTGAATGAGTCTATATATTTATCCAAATGAGGGTTGCGTCTAGGTGGAGGTGTCCAGTCTGACCTCTTCTTGGTTGTTGGGATCCCTTTTACTTCAGTCCGAGTGTTTTCTGAATCTTCTGTATCATTGAAGTATTCCATCAGGCGCAGTCTCCTGAAAAAATGTTCCATATCACTGCAGAGTTCAGTTTTATCCAGGGCCTTAGTAGGACAAAATGAGAGTCCTCTAGAAAGCACGGCCTGCTCCACTTTGTTGGGTTTGTAATCTGAGAGATTGATGACAGAGTTGGATGCCTTTGTGTTTGGAATGAAGTGGTTGTCCGAGTTGTCAAGTCTTGGTTTTGTTTTGTATATGTTTGTATAGAATCCTGAATTGAGGCGCAATCTGTGTAGTTTCTTTTCCTTGTTATGAATCAGAAAGGTCCATAGATTGTTGTAGTATTGTTGTAATTTTTGCTCTGTGCTTTCTGTAAGTGTTTTCCTCAGAGTTTCAAATTGCCCTTGGACTTTACTCCGCATGCTGGAGCAGACATGTAAAAGATGGTTCCTTAGTCTCTCAGAAGTCCTGTGACAGAGGTTTTGTACATAATTGGTAATGTAGGTGTGAAGAATTGGGTTTGTAATCCAGAGTCCTTTAGTAATTAAATTCTCCTTTTTGCATTTAGATAAGAAAAAAATGTTGCTGTCCATTTGTGCACATTTCTTCAGAAATGGTTTCAGCTCCATAAAGACGCGGTACATTCTGGTATCCTCCATTTTCATATAGGAAAGATACACATATACGAAGATACACATCTTTCCCATATCACGGATCTTTGAATTCTTTGCACACTTAAACACATATCTAAGTACACATTGGCCATGGATCCTATTAAAGGAAATCTGTCAGTAAGTTCAATTCTCCTAAGGCCTCTTTCACACATCAGTTTTTTTGCATCAGTCACAATCCGTCGTTTTGTGAAAAAAACGGATCCAGCAACTGATGCTGCTGGATTCATTTTTTTCTCATAGACTTGTATTACCGACGGATCGCAACGGATGGCCGCACGTTTCATCAATCGTTCAACGGATCCGTCAGAAATTCCTTGTCCATCGGCCATATACAATGGACATGGGAACGTTTTTTGTGTACGTTGAAAAATCGGACAGCGATGGATCCAGCGCCATCCGTCGTAGGTTATAATGGAAGCCTATGGGCGCAGGCTCCGTCGCTGACCGTCAAAAGATGGAATCCAGTGACAGATTCCGGTTTTTCAAACTGAGCATGACCGGAATAATTTATATTCCTTTAATTTAACCCCTGCAGCCATTCTGGCAAATACTATCTCTCTCTTTTTCTCTCTCGCTCTTTCTCTCTTTCTCTCTCTCCAGAAGCACAAGGGACAAAGTTTCCCTCAAGCTACAGTGGCTGCAACGGATCCATCATAAAAACTGATCCGTCGCATCAGTTTTTCATAATCTTCATAGGATCCGTTTTTTTTCCAACTTTGATAGATAGCGACTGATTGGAAAAAACTGATGTGTGAAAGAGGCCTAAGCCATCTATGTGGGCATGTAGATCACAGGAAGCTAAATATTATGATACATTGATATTGAATGTTTATTTTGGAGAAACCCTCAATTTTTTATATGTAAATGTACTGTTGAGATCTCAGGGTAAGACATAGATCTCCCCAAGAATTTGCCTCTAGTGCAGTGGTTCTCAACCTTTCTAATGCCGTGACCCGCAATACAGTTCCTCATGTTGCGGTGACCCCCAAACCAAAATATAAGTACAGTCCTCCATACAATATTATGGGCACCACATAGTCCTCCATACAGTATTATGGGCCAAATATAATGCTCCATAAAGAATATTGGACCCAAATAATGCTCTATACAAAATATGGAGCTCTCCTCTGCACTGTGCTGCATTCTGCATTGTTACGGCTCAGGAAAGGGCACTGTGGAAAGACTCCCCATTATCATCATCATTTCCTCCCCATCATCATCATCGCCTCCCCATCATCATTTCCTCCCATCATCATCATCATCATTGCCTCCCCAACATCATCATCATTGCCTGCCCATCATCATTGGCTTCCCATCATCATCATTGCCTGCCCATCATCATTGCCTCCCCATCAATATCATTGACTCCTCATCAACATAATCATTACCTGCCCATCATCATTGGCTCCCCATCATTATCATTGCCTGCCCATTATCTTTGGCTCCCCATCATCATCATCATTGCCTGCCATCATCATTGCCTGCCCATCATCATCATCATTGCCTGCCATCATCATTGGCTCCCATCATCATCATTGCATCCCATCATCATCATCATTGCCTGCCCATCATCATTGGCTCCCCATCAACATCATTGCCTCCCTATCATCATCATTGCCTGCCCATCATCATTGCCTCGCTGCCCCCACACACGTGCCGCCTGGGGCGGAACCCCCCCGCTCGCCCGCCCGCCCACGCTATGCCACGCCACGCCACTGGGCTAAAGCCATCGGAAATATGTATTTTCCGATGGCTTTAAGCGACCCCTGTGTTTTGGTCGTTCAACCCCCGCCGGGGTCGCGACCCACAGGTTAAGAACCGCTGCTCTAGAGCTTACTTTAAATGAAAGAGGTTGTTACAAGTGTGAGACATGTAGCACTGGACAGCTGACTGTCAGTCATTACATGTCTCACACTGGTAATGCTCAATATCAGTTTAAATAACCTCTGGAGGTATGGAGGCAGATTTTCAGGGAGATCTATGTCTGGTCCTTCTAACAGCTCATTTACATATAAGAAAAATGTTGATTCCTCTGGAATAAAACATCGGATCACAGATATGAAGGAATCAGTTTATTCAACTTTTTATGACCTACATGGCGATAAAAACACCTAAGGAGGGTTGATCCTACTGACAGATTCCCATTAAGCAATTGATGATTATATACAGGGAAGTTGCATTTTCAACATTTCCTTAAAAATTTAATTGGTGATAATAATCTATGAGCATTAGAAGCCTTACATAGCATCATGTCTATCATAAAAAACTAGGAAAGGAGAAAGGGGATTTCCGGCACAATCGTCCAGGTAAAATAAATTCGGAAGTTTTAAAACATGGAAAGAAACCTCAGAGCCTGATGCATTTCTGGCGCACTAGGACATCCTTAATAATAGGATTAAGCTCTGGATGCAGATTCTCAGGGAGATCAGTGTCCAGCCCTGAGATATTAGCTGCTCACTTACATAATGTGCTCATATAGACAGCTTATGAGAGTTGATTCTACTGACAGATTCCCTAAAGGTGTAAACAAGCCTTAATGAATCCGAGTCTGTATATAGAAGCAACAGAAAGATCTTTCTTTAAAATGGTTTGTACTATGTGGCCACTGTGTATGTGATGAATTCTGATCACAAAAAACAGAGATCCCACTATATATAATGCAGCTTCCAGAATTTACTCAATCATTACCAGTATGAGAGAATACAAATGGAAACTTATTTTTAATTTGTCTGACTTTTCCTTTGGATTTAATGTGCACACTGTTCTAATTGCCTGGCAGCTCTTAACAGGACTTCCAAGGACAGGCTCAATGCTAGACACTACCAGATCCCAGAGGTTGCCATGGCCTGCACCCTTTAATCTCTGCACAGTAAATAGGCAAAAGTAGACTGAGAATCAAATAGACAGAACAGGAGCTGAGCAACAGGAGTGAGCCAGATGTAGTAAAGAAAAGGAAGTGGAAGACTAACTGCTAGTCTAGGGTCACACAACCATATTTTATGTTATTTGATAAAAATGGTCAGATTTTGGTAACCACAGTCTGATCACAGTGTGATCATAGTGTGATCTTGGATGAGGAGAAGATGGAAAAAACATTTCTCCATCTTCTTCATTCGTTCAGTTTGTGAAAATCAACCTGCACTCAGATGTCTTCCAAATGTGGTCCAATATTTTCCATGAACTCATTGACTTGCATGGCCGAATGCAATCCGAATATCAGATGAAAATCATGCATGCTGCATTTTTTTCCTTGAACAATCTGAGAAAAAACAGACATTTGCACAGCACCATAGAATAACATTAGTCTGAATGTGATGTTTTGTCAGTTCCCACTTGGACTGAAAATGCGCACGAGTCCCAAGCTTTCAAGCTATGCTGTATCACAAGTCTCAAGAGTAAAACACGGCTACCTACTAGTCGTCCTGCGTCACCCTTGTGACAGAGGCGGAAACAGAGGGGGCAGATACTTACATGGATGTTACACTGAAGACCAGGATGAGAAGGTGTAGAAAATCAACAAACATTTAAACAGATAACAACGTGATTCAAAATCGATCTGATTTCTTCCTCAGGATATCATAAGTGGGAAGAAATCAGATCGCTTTTGAAATGAGTTGCTGTCTTTTATTAAATGTTTGCTGTTTTTCTACACCTTCTCATTCTCATCTTCTTCATGACAGCTCCCACCACTATGTTTTTTTTCTCATTTTTTGCCTCGCAATTAAAAAGATAAAGAGCATGGATTATCATCATATCAGGACAAAATTGTTTGAAATGTTGAACACAGCAAAATCTTCTTAATATAAAAAATGCATTGGGAAAAAACACATTTAATCTGTGTATGGGAACATGGCCTTAATGGATGTGAAACGTTAAAAGTTATTCCAGTCTAGTTATACTTCTACATTATACATATTGGAGCTGTAGAAAAAGTTGAGACACTTTAGCTCTAATTTAGAGTCATTGATAATGGCACAAGCAATTTAGCCGCTGATGTCACTGGCAACTCAGAAATCACAGGATCTATAAGAGCATACATATGTTAAATTATAGAAATAAAATGGGAGCGTAACCAGTCAGGTGAAAGAATGAGATCAGCTCTCACCCCAGTAGGGCATTTTTACATATTCCATGATATCTGCACATCTGTCTCATGACAAACATTAAATGAATGGATTCACTGTCAATTACAGGCAAGAACAAGTTTATTTTCAATTACGACGGGAGATCAGAAACAGCTGGGAAATCCCCACGGGGAGGTACAAGAATCAAAAGGGTGAATGAAGCTTCAGGATGGTACGCTGCACAGTACTAATTAGGGAGAAATGGAGTAATGACAGAAAAACACCTCTACATCTATAGCTCATGGTTTACAAATAAAATGCATCTCATAGGAGCGCAGCAAAGCACGGCTACTGGTACGGACAAATGACTGCTGTTTCCAAGAAATGTTTGGCAAGTTTGTGCATGCAGTTCAGAGGTTCATAGCAATAAGAAAAGGTGACAGGGAAAGTGAAGGTGTAAAGTGCTATAGTTATCAATTTTACATTTTTTTTAGATATGTATTTATTACCCCATTTATTTTTTTCTTTTTCTGCTCTAAATTCAACAATAGCAAAAAATGTTGCAATGTAAAAATTAAACAGTGTTAATGTTAGTATTAAGCCTCGGTTCAGAGCTCATTAAGGGCCTTCATTCTGTATATATGCTTGAAAATATCTTTTACAGTATTAGGCCTCGTTCATACGTTCAGTATTCGGTCAGTGTTTTACCTCAGTATTTGTTCCATTCCTGGTTTTGGATTACAATCAGAAGAAACGTATAATAGAACATGCGCACCATTTCTGCATTTTTCACTCACCATTTTTCACTGTTTTTGTTTACAAATACTGAAGTAAAAAACTCCAAATACTAAACATATGCACATGGCCATACTCACTGTAATTATTTTTTTTCCTTAAAGGAAACCTGTCATGCTAAAAACTGTATATGATTTGCAGGAACAATGTTATAGGAAGGAGGAGCTGATCAAATTGATATGCAATTGTGTAGAAAAATTTTCAATAAAATTTACATTTTATTTATTAATATTCCTGTTGTTTATATTCATAAGAGTTGAGTGAATGGTCTTATTAACAGTCTTCCCTACTTGAATGATGACTGTCAGTAACTGAGTAGGACAACCAACTGGCCTCATATGCATAGAAAATGCCAGGGATTTCAATGTTTAATATACAAGTTATGCTGAATCTTTTCCAACAAAACTGTTTATCATTCCACTCAGCATCTCATTCTCTATACAGGCTGTCCACAGATCAGACTGCATGTTCAACATGACAGGTTCCCTTTAACTATATTGAAAATTGAAATTAACTGTGCATTTCCACACATCAATTTAATGTTTCTACTTTGGTGAGTGAAAACTGGGAAAAGACAGCACTGCTGATGTGAAAAGAGAAAGGAGAGGACTCCACAGGATTAAAAAAGTCTAGGTCATGGCTATATTTAAAAGGTGAGGTGATAGATATAAAAATATTTAAAAAGTTTGTAGCAGAAAAGGGTTGTCAGGACTCAATTCCTGTTCTGTTTGCATGACTATCTTGCAGAAAGCTGACAGTTTGTAATGTACTCCATGTTAGCATTTTACACCATTGCCTAGATACCACACTTCAGACTGTGGAAAGGATGGTCAGAAGGAGCTCCAGCTGCACGTATCCAAATAGTGGGTAAAAAACCAATGCTGCTCCAGACTGGAGCCTCAATGAGGAAAAAAAAATGGAATAAAGATGAAAATACCCGGTCCAATATTGCCACCTGATGAAGACAGATTCATCTGTCGAAACGCGTTTTTGACTAATTTCATGTCAATAAATGAGCTTTTTTTAAACTAATTTTCATCCTTTGCGCCCCTTGGACCGGGTAATTTCATCTTTATTCCATAGATACCACACTTCGGCATTTGACCAGCTCTCTGACAGAGACTGGAGGTAACGTCACAATAGACACCATCCGCCCAGTCTCTGCCAGACCCTCCTCCTGCCTCAGCATCTGATGCCTGCGCATACACTGTGCAAAGCAGCAGGGGAATGATTCAGCTAATTGAATGAACCCTTTGATCTCCAGGAATCCCAGGAAGGAAAAGGCTTCTACATAGGTGAGTATAATGTGCTGTGTCTGTTTATCTATCCAATATCTGTTATCTATCTATCTATCTATCTATCTATCTATCTAATCTATCTATCTATCTATCTATCTACACTAATAATAGGATGTAATATTATTAATATGGGGCTAGCCAGTAAAAGAGAGGTCAGATGACAGATTGATTTTTTTTTATCTAAAATAGTAGAAGAGCACTATGGAAACTCAATGAGGACCATATAGGGGGCATTAAAAGGATTGTCCGGGTTTGACACAAAAGTCTTCAGTCATTTGATGTGACTGTGGACTGCTGAATTGTGACAGTGTGCAGTGTGTACACTGTCAGAATTCCCCGAGCAAACAGGAATTCATAAGACCGCATGTACACAATTTGTATACTTTCGGTCATGTACCATTTAGACGTGCTCGACTTCTTTCAAAAGGAATACATTGAGAAAAGCTAAGTACATACACACATGGTCAAAATTGTTGGTACCCCTCGTTTAATGACCGAATAACTCACAATGGTGTCAGAAATAACTTGAATCTGACAAATATATTAAATAAAAAATCTATGAAAAAGAACAAATGAAAGTCAGACATTTCTTTTCAACCATACTTCCACAGAATTTAAAAAAAATATATAACTCATGAAATAGGCCTGAACAAAAGTGATGGTAACCCTAAAAATAATGTGACAAAAGGGACATTTTAAATCAAGATATGTCTACTAATTAGCTTCACAGGTGTCTACAATCTTGGAATCAGTGAGTGGGCCTGTATAGAGGGCTACCGATACTCACTGTGCTGTTTGGTGACATGATGTGTATCACACTCAACATGGACCAAAGGAAGCGAAGGAAAGAGTTGTCTCAGGAGATTAGAAAGAAAATTATAGACAAACATGTTAAAGGTAAAAGTTATAAGACCATCTCCAAGCAGCTTGATGTTCCTGTGACTCCAGTTGCACAAATTATTAAAGAAATGTAAGCTCCATGGGACTGTAGCCAACCCCCTGGATGTGGCCGCAGGAGGAAAATTGATGTCAAATCAAAGAGATAGATAATACGAATGGTAACAAAATAGCCCAGAAAAACTTCTAAACAGATTAAAGATGAATTTCAAGCTCAAGGAACATCAGTGTCAGATTGCACCATCCTCGTTGTATGAGCCAAAGTGGACTTCATGAGAGATGACCAAGGAGGACAACATCTTTGAAAAAAATCATAAAAAAGCAAGACTGGATGTTAGGCGTTAGAATTCTTCCGCTTTGCGCGATAGATCCCAAGCCTTGTCTACTGCTGGGGGTGCTACTCAGCATAGATGACAGACTCGTGGCATGTGCTTGGTTGCTGCTGGCTCTTCAGCCAAGTCTTTGGACAGGGCCGGCTCCAGGTTTTTATGGGCCCCGGGCGAAAGAGTCTCAGTGGGCCCCTTTAACACAGACCACGATTCATGATGCACAGATACAGCAGAGAAATATAGGTACAGTACAATGCCAAACACTTCACTTCTTCCATTACATGACTGATATCTATTGTAAATTGTACAATAGCTCAAAAACCGCCAAATCCTCACAGCGCACAGTACAGACTGGACAGTACAGTCCTCCATACAATATTATGGGCACCACATAGTCTCCCCCTCATCACCCATATAATACCCCATGCAGGATGTCACCCCTCCATCCCCCATATAATGCTCCATACAGAATACTGGACCCAATATAATGCTCCATACAGGATACTGGTCCCCATATAAAGCTCCATACAAAATATGGAGCTCTCCTCTGCGCTGTGCTGCGTTCTGCACTGTTACGGCTCAGGAAAGGGCACCATCATCACTGCCTGCCCATTATCATCATCGCCTCCCCATCGCCTCCCCATTATCATCATTGCCTGCCCATCATCATCAATGCCTGCCCATCATCATCATTGCCTCCTCATCATCATCATCGCCTCCCCATCATCATCATCGCCTCCCCATAATCATCATTGCCTGCCCATCATCATCAATGCCTGCCCATCATCATAATTGCCTGCCCATTATCATCATCGCCTCCCCATCATCGTCATCGCCTCCCCATCATCATCACTGCCTGCCCATCATCATCAATGCCTGCCCATAATCATCATTGCCACCCCATCAATATCATTGCCTGCCCATCATCATCACTGCCTGCCCATCATCATCAATGCCTGCCCATCATCATCAAACATCATTGCCTACCCATAAACATCATCACTGCCCTCCCCTCACCACCATCACACATACAGCAGACACACACACACAAAGCACCGCACTACATACACACACACTGATACACACAGAGACATATACACAGACACACACACAAACATCTCACCTGTCCGGCATCCGCACTCTCTCTGGTACAGCTGGCCGCTAAATGATGACATCATTCAGCGGCGCTGCTGTGAGAGGAAGCACCGGTGTCCTGCAGGCATCCCCTGGAGCCCGGAGCTGCAGCAGCGGAGGCACGGGGAGAGGTGAGTATTGTGCCGGCTTCTGCCAGGCCCTGAGCAAGCGGGGGGCCCAGTGGCGGCGCTGACACCGCTAACGGGCGCCGGGGTGCCAGACGGCGAGTGTCTTTGGGAACCAGTCATACGCTGGAGCAGTCCTGTGCTCAGGAATCTAAGTCCTGTGATCACCTCTCTGAGCATGTCTGTGATGTGGCTTCTTCTCATTGGTGGTCTGACACTATCTGCTCTGGTGATGTGGCAGCTCCGGATTGGCCTGCGGGCCATGTCCGCCTACTGGCGTGAGGGTTTGGGGTGGAGCCTAATTTATAAAAGGCTCTCAATGGCGTATGTGGGTGCGATAGTCTCATTCTTGTTTGGTGTGTGTGTGGATACTCTACCACTCTGCCTGCACACTTGTATGTGTCCTTTTGCTCTGTGTGTGAGTGCATTGGCAGGTAGCTTGCACACTGCTGTGGTTTCGTACCCTGGCTCAGCACGAGAGCCTAGTCTGCTATAAGATTAGGGTGCCAGTTAGGCACAAGTTTAGTAGCTTCAGGACTGGGGTGATTAGCCGCTTGACTCAGTATCTGTTTCATTCATGTGTGTGCTTGGTACGGTTCAGTTACAGAACGAGTTGAACCCTTTAGCGATCTCTCAGTTTAGGCAATAGGGTTTTAAATCTAGCGTCAATAAAGGTTCCTCTCAGCGACTCATCTGCTGCATTCTTGTGTGTGGATAGCACAGTTTAGAAGCAGATCTAGAGCAACCCTTGTGCTATTATCCCTGTGACAGTAACAGGGTAAAGCACTTAGTGTTCTTTTATTTAGTACCTCTCCAAGAAGTAACAGAGCTAGGTACTCTGTGTGATGTTTAACACATGGTGTTCATGGAACCGCTCGCTGTTTGATTTCGTCATCATTCACACTAGCAGCAGCTTTATCTGTGCACGGTGGACCCGGGTTGCTTGCACTTCATTTATTTTTTTATTAAGTGCAATACACCAACCCTAACACTGAAATTGCCAAACTACATGTTGGCAAGCCACAAAGCTTCTGGGAGAATATCCTATGGACAGATGAGATAAAAATGGAACTTTTTGGCAAGGCACATCAGCTCTATGTTTACAGATGGAAAAAGAAGCATATCAAAAGAACACTGTCCCTACTGTGAAACATGGCGGAAGCTCTGTTATGTTCTGGGGCTACTTTGCTGCATCTGGCACAGGGTGTCTATAATCTGTGCAGGGTACAATGAAATCTCATGACTATCAAGAGATTCAATAGAGAAATATACTGCCCAGTGTCAGAAATCTTGGTCTTAGTCGCTGGTCATGGGCCTTGCAACAGAATAATAACCTAAAACACACAGCTAAAAGCACCCAAGAATGGCTAGGAGGAAAATATTGAACTATTCTGAAGTTCCCAGATCTCAGAACAAATGCACTACAGGGTGCAGCCAGCCCATAAAGCAAGATGTTAGTTAACTAATACCCCACTATTGTTGAATTTTTTGCACTTTATTTTTCGGGGTGCAGCCGAGCCCAGGCACATTTGGTCTTGCATAAGGGGTGTTCACACTGGTGCGCATTGAGAGTGTACTGGCCAGCCCGCCTAGTCGAATAGTAGGGGTGTAATTAATAGGCTGTGAACCGGACACTGTGCAGTATCCTTGTGTGAACGGCACCCTATGCTGGCAGCTATTGTGCAATTGTATACTGTGCAGTCATCCCCTCCTTGAATGGGTATGTGGAGAGTGGCTGTTTAATCTGGTATTTTGCACCTGTGCTGCTAACATCTTGCTTTATGGGCTGGCTGCACCCTGTAGAGTATTTGTTCTGAGATCTGGGCAGGTGAATTTTGCTGCCTTTTTGTGCTATTTGTATTGAATTTTTGGAGACCTTGAGTCTCCTTAGTGGCTAGTGTAGTGTAGTGTAGGTACTTGTAAGCGTGGGGACCTTTGGTGCAGGTTACAAGCTTACGTATTTTGTCCAAAAATTAACTAATACCCCACTATCTTTGAATTTTTTGCACTTTATTTTTCGAGGTGCAGCCGAGCCCAGGCTCGTTTGGTTTCGCATAATAGGTGTTCACACTGGTGCGCATTGAGAGTGTACTGGCCAGCCCGCCTAGTCGAATAGTAGGGGCGTAATTAATAGGCTGTGAACCGACACTGTGCAGTATCCTTGTGTGAACGGCACCCTATGTGGGCCTCTATTGTGCAATTGTATACTGAGCAGTCATCCCCTCCTTGAATGGGTATGTGGAGAGTGGCTGTTTAATCTGGTATTTTGCACCTGTGCTGCTAACATCTTGCTTTATGGGCTGGCTGCACCCTGTAGTGCATTTGTTCTGAGATCTGGGCAGGTGAGTTTTGCTGCCTTTTTGTGCTGTTTGTATTGAATTTTTGGAGACCTTGAGTCTCCTTAGTGGCTAGTGTAGTGTAGTGTAGGTACTTATAAGCGTGGGGACCTTTGGCGCAGGTTACAAGCTTACGTATTTTGGCCAAAATATTAACTAATACCCCACTATTTTTGAATTTTTTGCACTGTTTGTATTGAATTTTTGGAGACCTTGAGTCTCCTTAGTGGCTAGAGTAGTGTACTATTCTGAAGTGACCTTCTTTGAGCCCTGACCTAAATCCTATTGAGCATCTTTGGAAAGAACTGAAACATGCCATCTGTAAAGGCAGCACAAACATAAACACAAGACTACTGGAGCAGTTTGCTTTTGAGGAGAAGGCCAAGATACCTATATAGAGGTGCAGAAGTCTCTTTGACAGTACAGGAATCATTTGAGTGCAGTGATTGCCTCAAAAGGTTGTGCAACAAAATATTAAGTTTAAGGGTACCATAATTTCTGTCCAGGCCTATTTCATGAGATTGTTTTTTTAATTCTGTGAAAGCATGGTTGAAAAGCAATGTCTGACTTTCATTTGTTCATTTTCAAAGATTTTAGATTTTTCATTACTTTTGTCAGATTCAAGTTATTACTGTGAACATTGTGGGTTTTTCTGTCATTAAACGAGGGGTACCAACAATTTAGACCACATGTGTATAGTCAGCACAAATATGCAAATCTTATAGTATATATCAGTACAGACCAAAAGTTTGGACACATCTTCTCATTCAAAGATTTTTCTATATTTTCATGGCTATGAAAATTGTAGAATCACACTGAAGGCATCAAAACTATGAATTAACACATGTGGAATTATACATTACACTTTACAGAAAAGTGTGAAACAACTGAAAATATGTCTTATATTCTAGGTTCTTCAAAGTAGCCAACTATTGCTTTGATTACTGCTTTGTACGCAGAAAAGGTGAATGGATGGATTCTACATGCCTGGTTCCCACCGTGAAGCATGGAGGAGGTGGTGTGATGATGTGGGGGTGCTCTGCTGGTGACACTGTTGGGGATTTATTCAAAATGGGACCAAAAAAACATAATTCTGGCATTTTGCATTTTTTTCTCACTATGCCGTTTAGCGATCAGGTTAATCCTTTTTTTTGATAGATTGGCCAATTCTGAACTCGGAAATACCTGATATGTGTATGTTTGATTTTATTTTTACTGTTTTATTTTGAATTGGGCGAAAGAGGGGTGATTTAAACTTTTATATTTTTTTATTTTTTTATAGTTTTAAAAACATTTTTTTCACTTTTGGCATGCTTCAATAGTCTCCATGGGAGACTTGAAGCTGCCAAACCCGATCGTCTCTGCAACAAAGAGGCGATGAGCAGATCGCCTTTATGTAGCAGAATTACTCACATGCTGTGAGCGCCGACCACTGGGTGGCGCTCACAGCAAATCGGGACTGATAACCATAGAGGTCTCCAGGAGACCTCAGGTTGTCATGCTGACACACCGGTGACCCGCGATCACATGACGCGGGTCACTGGTGTGCTTATTTCCGGCGCAATTGCCAGAAGTGCCATTTAAATGCCACAGTCAGCATTTGACAGTGGCATTTAACTAGTTAATAACCACAGGTGGGTCTCGATTCCACCCGCGGCTATTGCAGGCACATGTCAGCTGTTCAGAACTGCTGACATGTTCCGGGAAAGATGTGGGCTCACCGTCGAAGCCCACATCAAAGGGAGTGATACCGTTGCAAATTTGGTGGATAGGTGAGTATAACTTTTCTTTTATATTTTACATTTTTGTGAATAAATGGGCAGTTTTATTGCAAATAAAGGAGTCTGTGTTTATTTAAACTAAAGGACTTTGCTCAGTCTGTCTGTTTACATTTGATTATGAGGTTAGTAATGGTGGTGTCTTATAGATGATTTTCCATTACTAACCCATTGGCTTGATGTAGCGGCCATATAACAGCTGACATGAATCTCACAAGTATTAGTCCACCTGCCACTGCCCAAGCGCAAGTCGGAAGGCCAAAGTGCCAGAATTAGAGCATCTAATAAATGTGCCTTTTCTGTGGATGCTGGGGCTGCTATTTTTAGGCAGGGGAGGACCAATAGCCATAGTCCCTTCTTAATCTAAGAATAGCAGTCCCCAGCTGTCCCTTTAGCTTGACTGGTTATTAAAAAAGAGGGGAACTATGCCATTTTTTAAATTATTTATTTAAATAATTAAAAAATGAAATGAGGGACACTATTTTTGATAACTATTCAAGATACAGCTAACAGCTGTTGGTTTGGTTTTGCCTGCACTGGTTCTCAAAAATAGAGGGGACTGCACATCGTTTTTTTTTTTCTACACAGTGTGTGCCTTACAAACACCGCCATGCCAAATCTTGACATAGCTATGATAGAAATGGAAGTGCCCACATAGTAAAGCTTGTTCACTGGCTGCCTTTTAACAAGCTTTGCTCTTGCTGCTGAACCTGAACATTAACACTGACTTCTGGAGAATTCTTTGTTCGGGTTCATGTACAGACACTAGGTATTTGATACGGACCCTTGAGTCTGTAAATCATATGTGAGCGATCATCTGACGACCACTCGAGTCAGCAAGAAGAGTGAAATACTAACAGAGCACAGATTATACACCTTTAGGACTCAGCATGTCAATATCAACTTAACAGAATTACAAAGACAGGGGGACACCTGTCAGTGTAGGCGATAAAAGCAGGGACAAGCCACTGGGGACTGAACTCTTGAGTCATCAAAGTCACCAGATGGATATTAAATGTATGTTTTATCTGAAACGGGGCAGAATTTTGGAGTAAAACATACACGGCAGCAATAATAGAACCAATGTCTGATTCATGTGGCTCAGGGTGTCATGCAGTAGGAATCAGCAGTCAGGTTCCTTTTCATGTGGTAAAATAACATTGGAAGCCTCAGTGTCATATCTTACATACTGTGATCTCCATATCACCATGTAATGGTTCAATGTGGAAATAAATGCTGTTCTATCAATTTAATTCAATTATACCAGCTAAGATGTATTATGAGGTTCTGCAGCAGCTGAATTAGGTATTATGAAGTTCAGCAGCAACAGACGTGTGTAATTATAAGGTTCTGTTGCAGCTGAGGTGTCTATTGCGAGGTTCTTTAGCAGCAGATGTGTCTATAATGAGGTTCTGCAGCAGCAGCTGATGTATGTATCATGCTCTTCTGCAGTAGGTAAGGTGAGTACTATGATATTCTACAGCAGCTGAGGTTTCTATTATGCTGTTCTGCAGCAGATGAGATATGCATTATGATGTTCTGCAGCAGCTGAGGTATGATTTATGATATCCTGCAGTAGCTGAGGTGTGGATTATGAGGTTTTGCAGCAGCTGGTGTGTGATAGGAGTCAGATCCTGCTGGAGCAGAAGAGTATTATGAAGTTATTATGAGTTACACATAATATTTCAGCGGTAATGTGGCGACATCTGGCAGCTCTGTCACCACTGTGGATATGAGGTGAGGTATAAATGTTTAGAGCTGCACTACTACAGATGAGAGGACCAGGATCACTCTATCACTTACAATGCTGTAATGAATGACAGAGGTAAGTGCCGATACTAACAACCAATGAGTGTGTAGTGGCCGGTTGAGGGCAATGGTGGACACTAAGGCCAGGGGTGGGCTAGCTCAAGAAGCTCAGGAAGTTGCCTAGTCTGGAAGAGGAGGATGTAAATGAACTGTGTGCAGGGAATAAAGTGAAATTAAGGAGGAAAGGTAGAAACAAAATTAATGGAGCAAATTAAGGAGGAAATGTGCAAACACAAAACAAATTTAAAGGGGTGTTGGATATTACAATGCAGCACAGATTAGCATAAACCTGGGGTTGGACAACCTCTTTAAGGAGACTGTGCTCCAAGCCTGGGGAGACACAAGGGAACCCAGCCTGCAGGAGCCATCATGATATCTGGCTTGACACCATTTTAGCAGAGGGTTCTTTATTGTTTAATTTTTGACTAGATAGTCAATAAAATAAAAATTGAATATTTTTGTGATGTGACCATGTGACCTGCTTAGCAAAATAAAATAATGCTAGTTGATGCCAGTTTGTCATGAAAATCCATTGTTTTGTTTCATTGTTCCATCTAACAGAATATAGCAAGCCAAAACGTGGAGTAAGGTGGACCAACACTTCTACATTATTAATTAAAACTACATTTCTTAAAGTAGGCAAAAATGGAAAAAGTTGTTAGTAATGACAAAAGTGGCCTCAATAAAAAGTATTCATATCATCTTCTTCAATTCAGTATATGGACCTAAGAGCTCATACCCATTTGAGAGAAAAAAACTGTCCGATTTCAGGACCAAAAAACGGGCGAGTGCTATGCGAGTTTCATGCGAGTGTCATGTGAGTGTAATGCGATTTCTCTGCAATTTTTCCATATGAAATATGTTTTCCATTCGTATGCAATGTGATTTTAACGTGAGCTTTTACATCGAGTAGTTCTCTCCATGTAAAACTCATGTTAAAATAGCATTGAAAAAAGACTGTACGCATCGTTTTAAAACAAAATAATCTTTAAAACATAGATATATATAAATGTGTGTGTGTGTGTGTGTATATAGAGAGATATAGTAAAGCCGGCAGATGCCCGTTCAGTAAAGAGTAGAATAGGTTAGAATAGAATAGATAGAATAGATATATACATACAGAATACAAATAAATATACATAGATGTCATTGTGACACATATATATATATATATATATATACTGTGATGAACCCGTTCTACGCCCGGGTGGCAAGCATTTTTATAGGTACATGGTCTCCCATTCTGGTATGTGCTGCCCCCTCCTATCCTGGTATGCATGGCACCCCTCATCCTATCCTGGTATGTATGGTCCCCACACCCCCACCAAATCAACTATGCATGGCACCCCATTCCTCATCCTGGTATGCATGGTCCGCTCACCCCCCAATCCTGATGTGCATGGTCCCCTCACCCCCAACCCTGATGTGCATGGTCCCTCACCCCCCCAATCCTGATGTGCATGGTCCCCTCACCCCCCAATCCTGATGTGCATGGTCCCCTCACCCCCAGTCCTGATGTGCATGGTCCCTCACCCCCCAATCCTGATGTGCATGGTCCCCTCACCCCCCAATCCTGATGTGCATGGTCCCCTCACCCCCCAATCCTGATGTGCATGGTCCTCTCACCCCCAACCTGATGTGCATGGTCCCCTCACCCCCCAATCCTGATGTGCATGGTCCCCTCACCCCCCAATCCTGATGTGCATGGTCCCCTCACCCCTCATCCTGATGTGCATGGTCCCCTCACCCCCCAATCCTGATGTGCATGGTCCCCTCACCCCCCATCCTGATGTGCATGGCCCCCTCACCCCCTATCCTGATGTGCATGGCCCCTCACCCCCCAATCCTGATGTGCATGGTCCACTCACCCCCAATCCTGATGTGCATGGTCCCCTCACCCCCAATCCTGATGTGCATGGTCCCCTCACCCCCAATCCTGATGTGCATGTCCGCTCACCCCAATCCTCATGTGCAGGTCCGCTCACCCCCAATCCTAATGTGCATGGTCCCCTCACCCCCCAATCCTGATGTACATGGTCCCCTCACCCCCAATCCTGATGTGCATGGTCCCCTCACCCCCAATCCTGATGTGCATGGTCCGCTCACCCCCCAATCCTGATGTGCATGGTCCCTTCACCCCCCAATCCTGATGCGCATGGTCCCCTCACCCCAAATCCTGATGTGCATGGTCCCCTCAACCCCCAATCCTGATGTGCATGGTCCCCTCACCCCCCCAATCCTGATGTGCATGGTCCGCTCAGTCCCCAATCCTGATGTGAATGACCCCCTCACCCTCCAATCCTGATGTGCATGGCCCCCTCACCCCCCAATCCTGATGTGCATGGTCCCCTCACCCCCTATCCTGATGTGCATGGCCCCCTCGCCCCCAATTCTGATGTGCATGGTCCGCTCACTCCCCAATCCTGATGTGCATGGCCCCCTCACCCCCCAATCCTGATGTGCATAGTCCTCTCACCCCCCTATCCTGATGTGCATGGTCCCCTCATCCCCCAACCCTGATGTGCATGGTCCCCTCACCCCCCAACCCTGATGTGAATGGTCCCCTCACCCCCAACCCTGATGTGCATGGTCCCCTCACCCCCCAACCCTGATGTGCATGGTCCGCTCACCCCCCTATCCTGATGTGCATGGCCCCTCTCATCCCCCTATCCTGATGTGCATGGTCCCCTCACCCCCCCATCCTGATATGCATGGCCCCCTCACCGCTATTAAACTGCACAGATACCCCCAAAAAAAAACATTTATACTCACCTTTCATCCCTGTGCTCCAGCGCTGTTCCGTTCTGCTGGACGCCGGGGGAGGAGAGCAGCGCCAGAGTACGCGCATACCCATACTGCGCGGTCCGGCGCCATATTGCTGAAGACACACTGTAAATGTGTCTTCAGCAAAATGGCGCCGGATAGCGCTAATGCGCATGCGCGATCCGACGCGCACTCCTGGTCTCCTGCCCCGAGAGAAGAGAAGCGCCGTGGCAACGCTCCTCCCGGTCAGGTAAGTATGTGAGTATGGCGCCGGAGATCACGGTATGCATCCAGTACGCATACCGCGATCTCTGGCACCATACAGAGTACTCACCGCTCTGGATGCCTCACTCTGTCTGGAGCCAGACTGCGCAGGCGCGTCGCGCTTGCGCAGTCTATAAAGGCTTCATACAGAGTGACGCTCCTAGCATTATATTATAGATTTATAGTTCATAGACTTCCACATAGCATAATAGCCACTAATTCAATGGCCGGCTTCTGTAAAATTTTACAGAACCCGAGATGAAATGACACATGGTTTACATACAGTAAGCATTTCATTTAGTTTAATATATGGTTTTGACTAATAATTAGAAGAGTGTATGTGTGCAAAATTTTGGACATGTAGATGTTAATTTAACGTGTAAATTCATTCTAAAAAAATGCATGGGCTCCCACGGTGTTTTCTCCACCAGACAGGGAAAGCCAGTGAGTGAGTAACACAGTAACATAGTTATTAAGGTTGAAGGAAGACTTTAAGTCCATCTTGTTCAACCCATATCCTATCCTAACCTGCCCTAACATGTTGATCCAGAGGAAGGCAAAAAAAACCCAAGTGGCAAACAGTAAGCTTCACATTGGGGAAAAAAATTCCTTCCCGACTCCACATACGGCAATCAGACTATCTCCCTGGATCAACGCAATATCTAGGAAACTAGTGAATATAGCCTGTAATATTATACTTTTCAAGAAAGGCATCCAGTCCCTTCTTAAATTTTAGTAGGGAATCACTCATTACAACATTAGACGGCAGAGAGTTCATTAGTCTCACTGCTCTTACAGTAAAGAATCTGCATTTGTGATTATGACTAAACCTTCTTTCCTCCAGACGTAGAGGATGCCCCCTTGTCCTTCTTTCCATTCTTTATTAAACATGTCAGGGTGATTTTACTGTATAGCCGCATATGTCTATCTATTTATCTATCTGTCTTAAATAAATACATATACATGTGTTTGTGTCACTGACATCTATACAGTACATTTATGTTTTCTATGTGTATACATATATTCTATCTATTCTTTTCTGAGCTGTCAATGTGATTTTACAGTAGCCGGACATGAATTGCCAGCTTTTCAAAGGACACCGGTACGTAAAAAAAGATTTTTTCTCGCACCCATTGACTTGTATTGGCGAGTCTCATCCGAGAATCGCAGCAAATGACAGCATGCTGTGATTTTTTTTCTCAGTCCGATTTCGTCTGAGAAAAAAAATCGCAAATGAGATGTTACCTTTTGAATAACATTGGTCCGAGTGCAATCCAATTTTTATCGGATTGCACTCGTCCGTATTTCTCGTCAGTGAGTATGAGCCCTAAAGTTAACATTCCCAAATAAATGCCTTGACTCTGCCAAACCGCTTTCCAAGTAAAAAACATTTTCTTTAAATGTAGACCTTTCTGTAAACTTTTGAAATATCAAAACATACAGAACAAAGGGGCCTAATTGTTTTTCTTCCAAAATAACATGTATGATAAATCAACTGGCTAAATTATTTGTTGCTTATATGTGTATGCTACAGAATAATAATTATTATTATTATTATTATCATTATTTGTTAATATTATTAGACCAGTGTTACATCATTCTCCAGGCACAATGAATATTTTTGTAAGCCATAAAACAGCTAAACTTGTTTGTTCTTGAAACAAATTTAAAGTATTATTTCAGCTAAATTACAATTATGTCCAGGATTAGAGGAAATGCTCAAATCAGTCTGGATGCTTATGAAATAGTGTCCCGACACCAGTGTGAATGTAATTAATTACCACAGCAGGGGGGTTTAATGAGTTATCAGGCAATGTTGTCTCAGTGTATTGATACTAAAAATGTCCTTATGCTCATGTAGTTTTAGGAGCTCAAGGCAAATAAGCCATATGATTAAGTTCAAACATTATTGCTATCAGCCATTGAGCACTATTCTAAAGGTAATTTAGTAACTAACAAATATGCACAGAAAGGTCACATTTTATCCAGAACCAATTTTCTGACCATAAAAGAGTCTCTAAGAAAGTTATAGATACAGTTGAGCAAGCACACTTGACAACTTGAATCTCAACCCATGGGAAATTTTTAGTGAAAAAAATAATTCAGCACATTGGATAGTAGCATAACCGAACACCTACTGCCAAAAGGTTCTGGCTTATTTATATCCCAAAAATGAAAATAAAGTACTTTTGACTATTTGGCTAGATATGCATGTCTAGAAATCGGTGTTACTAATACAGAGTGGAAAGATACCAGTTTCACCTGAGCCCTACATTTTAAAGGTTCCCAACATCCCTTTAACAGATAAGATACAGATTAGAACATTAACACCATTTTAGCATGCTTAACATGTCAATATCCGCAAGGAGAAATAACACTTCTTGGATCCCGATTAGATGCCTCTCACACATCCAAACCAGATCTCACACTTTGCACTGACGAGGGCCAGTACCCCGAAACACAGTGTCTGCAAATTGAGATTCTGGTTTGGCTTTTATCCTAAATCATGTGACAAGGCTCGCTAAAGGGTTGACATTGACTTTTAAGATTGCTACTTCCAATAGGTGGCACTAAAGTTCTACTCCTCTTCCTCTCTGAAGAGACAATTACCATATTAGTTAAATGCTTGAGATACTTTCTGTGACTTGTTAGACAAAACATGGCTTTGCTTAAAGGGTATAAAACTATACACCAAAAAAGGCAGAAAACACTGTCTAAGTTTGCACTAACAATAAGACAGCGACAGTAGAGGAAACGAAGTATGTAATCCGGCACACCCATTCTGGTAAAATATGTAGATACATATTAACAGAAAGCAAACGCGTTTCTGATGCAAAAGTCACACCCTTAGTCATAGGATGTCAAAGAAAAAAGATTGTGAACAAGCATATAAAGAAAGAATATCCAATCCACGTACAGAGGTAATCACATAGAAAATGCATGCAGCTGAAAGCAAAGGCTGCTGATGAAAACATTTAACCCTTTTAGACATAAATAATAAGAAAAATCAATGGATATAAAACAAATCATTCTTATAGTTCATTCCATTAGGAAATTTAGTGTTTAAACACAAGATCCAGTATGCCTCTCTGAGGGCAAGCTCCCTTTGCCAATTGCCACCCTGTTTGGGGGAAGGTACTACTTGCTTATAATATCCTTACTGATGCTTCCACCTACAAGTCACTGGTCAAATCCGACCACACCCCTCCTTTTAGATGAGCTTTATCTGCATTATTATATTAGGGTATACGTACAGGTGTCATTACAAATAAAATATCAAAGATGGCTCCTGGCGGATTTTCCAGTACTCACAATTTTCCACGGGTTACCCAAAACCCATAAGGGCATTTTTCCTCTATCGTTACACCCAGGAGTGGGGTCTTCAACAGCTGGATCAGCACCTCTGTAGTGATTTCGACAACCTCAGCAGCAATCTTCAATGGTCACGTCTTCAAATAACATTGCATGGACCAGTCACTAGCAAGTATCTGTACAGTACAGATACAGAGTGCTATTAAGTGCATGGAGGGTGTGTGAACAGATGCAACAAGGGTCCAGATTTGGAAAAAAAATTTAAGGGCAAAAAGGGGATAGTTAGATAAGTCAAGTGAAGGAAAAGGCCATTCTAAAGAATTGTATTTTAGGCCACACTGGGACAGAAGTGAGAAAGAGGGCCAGCAAAAGATACAGTGTAGGAGTGGTCAGTCAGGTAGGAAAAGATCCAGTACTGAGCGGTATCCTTCAGGCCAATATAGTGGACCATAGTGAGGAAAAGCTGGTGATCCACAGTTTCAAATGCAACAGAGAGATCCAAGAGAATCAGCAGGGTATAGTTGCTGTTAGGTTTAATTGTTCATAGATCATTAGAGACTTTAGTATGATCAGTTTCAGTAGAGTGTAAGGAGCGTAAATTAGTTTGAAATTGATCAAGAAGAGCGGTTTGTGAGAGAGATAGCTGATCATATAGGAATAGACCAAGCATTTCAGGAGTTAAGAAAGAAAATGAGATTAGAGACCGGTCAGTTGTTAGCAGTACTGTACAGTTCTGACTGAGTGTATGCTGGCAGGTTTGATGGAAGAGGGAAATATATCAGATGAGAGAGAGATTAAATGTTTTAGAAAAATTAGTAGTGAAAGATGGGGAAAGTGACTGAAGGAGATTTGAGGGAATAGGGTGTAGGTAGTAGGGCGAGAAAATGCAACGAGCCAGGTAATTACTTCTTCTGTGACCGGTTCAAAGACAGAAAGTAAGCTAGATGACGTAAAGAATGGAATAGAATACATGATATTAGAGGTTTGGGAGAAATTTCCTGTTGGATGTGTTCAATTTTTTTCTTTGAAATAATTTGCCATATGGTCAATGCTGATGTTGGTGGTGGAGGTCTGCACTCTTGGACTGAGGAGGGAATGAAAACTGTCAAAAAGGTATTTAGGATTGTTGAATAGGGAGGTGATAAATGTAGTGAAGTAGGTTTGTTTTGAGAGGTGAAAGGCAAAGTTGTATGTGTTAACTATAAATGTATAATGTATTACATTTTTGGCCAGACTTAATTTTTTTCCACAGACATTCGGCATAACTCGAGCTCCGCTGTAGAAAATTTGTTTGCAGCATGTGCCAGAGTTGCCACTGTCTGTGCTGAGTTGTTCCATGTTTACTAGGTGGAACTTCATTTTGGACATTTTTCAGTGTTTCATTATAATTCTTCAAAACAGAATCATGTCATCAGAGGTAGGGATCAATGATGAATGCATATTTTTCTTACATTTCTGGGTATTAATAGCGCATAATCCAATAAATGTGATAATTGGGTTGTCCTGAGTGGGGTGACACTTCTTGACAGAGCATGAAAGACGTTAATATTCACTGAAATGCTTGAGTGCTCGATACTCAAATCCAGCATATTGGGCTCTTGGACGTGCTCCACTTCAGTAGAGTGCATAATTTAAGTGAATGGCAAGTTTGAGCATTTTTCCACAGGATGGAAAACCTCTCTCTCTTTTACATCACACCTGCTCATCACTAACAACCATCACTTGCAGAGAGAAGGTCCGGTAAAGTCTGACAGTATGGACCTAAAAAGAATCAAAGATAAGCGGGAATACTGGAGGGATAACCTGATAGTTTCATTTTGTTGAAAGAAGTAGAATAAGAAATCCAACTAATCTGTTCTCAGATCTGGTGGTATTCAAAAATGTGGGCCACCAAACGAGAGAACTGCATAGGTGGTGGTGTCCAGCAGGTGGTTCCAGGTTTCAGTTAGAGCTAAACGGTTAAAGGAATTTTAAAATAAAAAGTCATAGGTGTAGGAGAGTTTATTGCAGGCTGACCATAGGTTCCAGAGGGCAAAGTTAAAGAGACAGAAGGCATGCTAAGAATATTAATGAGATTTGCAGGGTTTCTCAGTGTAGAAGAGAAGGAGTTAAACTTACTATTACATGAAGGACCGGGGTTAGGAGAGTGATAAAATGGTTAAGAAATTTGTGAAAGCATCTCATGTGTTGTATGGTGTGAGTGAATGGATCTGTGCAGTTTAAGATTGTAGAAAGAGCATGGGAGCCGTACATAAGAAAGAGGAGGAGAGAGGGGCTTATACGGATGGACAGCGCAGAGTTTGTGAAAGGGTGGTAGATATGAATAACTGCAGCAGCTAGAACATAAATAAAACAAATACATATTTTGGATAAATTTTGCAGTACAAAAGAACTGGGCATAGATATATATGGTATATTGAAATAAGTTATGTCAAAGGTCAAACTCAACTCTACTATATTAACAAACTCATATCTGCTACATTTGAGGGTTGAAAAGGTTGTCCATTACTTTTACATTAATATCGTATATTTAGGATTGGTCATCAATGTCTGATCGGCCAGAGTGTGACACTCGGCACCCTCCACCAATCAGTTGTTATTGCCGTCGGCAGCCGCCAGCAGGAAGCACTCATTTGTCGAGGTGATCTATCTACTTGTAGTGGCTGAGGCTTGCTTCTGCAAATCCACCTAATATTACAGTTAATAGGAGGAGGACTATGAATGGAGGATTATACTGTATGGAGCATTATGGAGAATGCATTATACTCATACTATATAATGGACTATAGAGAGTGCATTATACTTCTGCTACCGGGCCACATGACTTCTACGTTCAACCCTCATGAATATAATGTTTTCCTTTTTACTATACATTAAAAGCAGGGGCATGATGGGATATATACCAGGATGGTACATATATACAATATATCAGGGGGAGGGGGAGGTCCAAACCTTGCAAAGGGGCCCATCAGACTCTAGTTACACCACTGAGCAAATGCTATACTGTATATATTCACACTTTTGTTCTGCACAGGGTATAACTTTATATGCTGTTTGCTGACACCACAGGAAAGTAAAGGGTCAAAAAGAGACCATCATAATCTGCACTGCAAAACTCAAGAAAAAGCATAAAATTGGATCCTTATACCTGTTAAAACATTAAAGGAAGAAAAACAGGATAACAGAATAATCTACAGTACATTACACTGTCAAACCGTTGCCTCGAACATAACAACAACAACGCTATTGATTTCTGGCAGCATAAAATAGGAACTTGTTATTATTGCAGCATAGGAAGAACTGACTGCTGCCAAACCCTGTCTGTTACAAACTTCCTTTCTGCAATGTTTACCATTGTTAAATAATTCAGTTCTAAAGTGAATACGTACGTATTAGATACTATTAAAGCTAAATCAAATACAGTATGATACAGTAATATGCAAAAGTTTTAGGCAGGTGTAGAAAAATTGCTGCAAAGACTGCTTTCAAAAATAGAAATATTAATACTTTATTTACTTTTTATTTACTGGGGGGTATTTACTTTACTCCCCAGACCCCAGTCCAGAGCCTCTCATCTAGCCAAATCAGATTCTCCTACTTTGCACTGACGAGGACCAACAGTCCGAAACACCGTGTCTGCAAATGGAGATTCTGATTTGGCTTTTATCCTAAGTCATATTACAAGACTCGTTAAAGGGTTGATTGTGACTTGTAGGATCGCTACTTCCAATAGGTGGCGCTATAGAGTACAAGTCCTCTTTGTTTGAAGAGGCAATTTGCATATTAAAATTTCCCAGAGGAGCATTGCACGGCGAATAAGCCTCCTTACCTCGACACGCCAGAGCTGGTATGTCACTCTCCACAAGGAGAAACCTTACCCCCCAGAGCCCAGTCCAGAGCCTCTCATCTAGCCAAATCAGATCTCTCCTACTTTGCACTGACGAGGACCAGCAGTCCGAAACACCGTGTCTGCAAATGGAGATTCTGATTTGGCTTTTATCCTAAGTCATATTACAAGACTCGTTAAAGGGTTGATTGTGACTTGTAGGATCGCTACTTCCAATAGGTGGCGCTATAGAGTACAAGTCCTCTTTGTTTGAAGAGGCAATTTGCATATTAAAATTTCCCAGAGGAGCATTGCACAGCGAATAAGCCTCCTTACCTCGACACGCCAGAGCTGGTATGTCACTCTCCACAAGGAGAAACCTTACCCCCCAGACCCCAGTCCAGAGCCTCTCATCTAGCCAAATCAGATCTCTCCTACTTTGCACTGACGAGGACCAACAGTCCGAAACACCGTGTCTGCAAATGGAGATTCTGATTTGGCTTTTATCCTAAGTCATATTACAAGACTCGTTAAAGGGTTGATTGTGACTTGTAGGATCGCTACTTCCAATAGGTGGCGCTATAGAGTACAAGTCCTCTTTGTTTGAAGAGGCAATTTGCATACTTTATATTCTATCATTTAACAAGACGTGAAGTAAATAAACAATAGTTAAATATATTCTCTTAATCAGATAAAGCGAAATTTGAATTCAACTTTTAGAGCATGTTTTTATGAGAAATTTGATTCAAAGAGAATTTGTTCTCCAGATATTTAATGTCTCTGTAAGGTTCTTTGTCTCTGTTGACATGTTCCTTGAAACTCAGTTTTCCGTCGGCCATTTTGCTTTCTGTCTTTCTGCAGCTCTTGCCCTCAGTTAATATGGAGTTTCCAGTTTTCATGTTCCCGCCCTGATTTCTTCCCTCTTGCTTCTTAAGCAGCCTCAGCTGAACAATCAGTGCTCCTGAATCAAGCCTCAGTCAGTCTGTGACCTGACTCCTGGAAGCCTTGGACTTGTACTCCAGCTATTCCCTACTGAGAAACCTTGGAACACTTTTGGACTCTGGAAACCTGCTGTTTGGTGAATCCATGTTTGCAGAGGAATTACGGTACAGAGAAGAGATCCTGAACCTGCTTTGGAGATTTATTGTAGTGCTTGAAGATACTCTGGCCTGCTGTGTCTCCTGTCGCTGTTCCTGCAAACTGTGTGAACTTTTCAGCATGCTTGTATGAAGTAATACAAGTCATTTCATTTCAACCTATGTCTCCTGTGTTTTCCTCGCACCCAAGCACAAGACGCTATAGGAACTGTACACTATACATGACAAGATTCAGGAGCCAATGTTTAGTGTCTGCTGGGTCTGGGAAAGCCGTGTCTGCTGTGACTGTGGATATCAGATGTCCGTTTAATACCTTATGTGATGACAGTGGTTGTGACTTCTCACAACCATTCCAGGTGAGCGCATTCCCTTAAAATTTTACTCTGGAGTGTTACCACAGGTAAACACTATTGTTTTTTTTTTTTTTTTTTTCCCTTTCCTCTTCTCCTTCCAGCACCTCTGCCTTAAAAGATCTGGAAGATGGAGGCCCGCATAAAGGAACTTTGCGGAGTGACTGATACAATCCTTTCAGATGTACAGACTTTAAAAACCCGTTTTGCAAGCCTACAGGACCTCACTAATCATAATTTGCAAGTGTTTGGACAGACTACCCAGGAATTGCGAGCCAGGATTGAGGCTCTAGAGGAACGAGCCCAGGCTCCTGCCATAACCCCAAGTTCTGGGATCCCCAAATTACCTCCTTTTCGTTTTGGCGGTGAACGTGAGAAATTCAGGGGATTTATTAATCAATGCAATTTATTTTTCTCTGCACATGCTTCACAATTTCCCACTGAACGATCCAAAGTGCTTACTATAATCATGTTGCTTACCAATAAGGCTTTGATGTGGGCAAACCCTCTGATTGAGACTGAGGATGATTGTTTGAATCACCTTGATGCTTTTATTTCAGCCATGGGGCAGGTGTTTGATGACCCCAATCGAGGTGCAACAGCTGAAGCAGCCATGTTAACTTTGCGCCAAGGTAAGCGTTCAGTAGCCGAATATGCCCTGGATTTCAGGAGATGGGCTCTTGATACCACTTGGGACACTTCCGCTAAAAAATCTATTTTTCGGAAAGGGTTGTCTCCACTGATTAAGGATGAACTTGCTCGTGCCGACCCTCCCACTGCGTTAGGTGACTTTATTAACTATTGTATCCGTATTGATGCTCGTCTGACTGAACGCAGACAAGAGAGATGGTTCGAAAATAATCGCACTAACCTTTTACTACCTCCCTCCTCAGCTAAGGAACCTTTGAGTAGGATCACAAGGGAACCAGAACATGAACCCATGCAGGTGGACTCTTTACAAAGACGGGTTAGTGATGCACGCAAAGAACATCGTATAAAGGAAAAATCTATGTTTCTACTGTGGTAAGTCAGGGCACTTCATTATAAACTGCCCCAGCCGTTCTCGTAAGACTACTGCAGCAGTCATTCACTGTGAGTGTTGCGAGAGGAGCTCTGTCATGTCCGAGCCTCAGGCTCCAGAGAGATCTGCTGCAAGAGATCTTGATTTCTCGGACTTAAACTCTGTTAGTTCTGGGGACGATGACGGTATAAACGCTGCAATTTTTCAAGTTTCCTCAGCGGTGTCCCAGCTGAGTTGTAAAAGAAACAATTCTCATTGCTTCCTTTCCATCAAACTCTGGGTTGACTCAGTCTGGGTGTCTAGCTCTGCTATGATCGACTCAGGAGCAAGTGGAAATTTTATGGATATCTCCTTTGCTCTGAAACAGGGGATACGTTCAGTGAAGAAGGCTACTCCAGTACAGATGGAGACTGTGGATGGCTCTCTACAGACTTCTGGACCAGTGGATCAAGAAACAGAGCCTTTGAGGGTCCTTATGGGTAAAGATCATCAAGAGAAAATGTCTTTTTTGCTTATCTCTTCTCCCCAACTTTCCCATCATTCTAGGGCTACCATGGCTGCAGGCGCAGAATCCTACGATTAACTGGGAGACCAAG
This sequence comes from Oophaga sylvatica, assembly GCA_033576555.1. Classification (NCBI taxonomy): domain Eukaryota; kingdom Metazoa; phylum Chordata; class Amphibia; order Anura; family Dendrobatidae; genus Oophaga; species Oophaga sylvatica. The sequence continues at coordinate 173,868,877 of JARQOD010000002.1, forward strand.
GAATTACACTTTCCGGAGAAACAGATGAGTCAAGGAGTTTCAGCTTGCTCTGTTCCTAAAGGAACCATGTCAGTCCCTGAACTACCAGCTGTATACCAGGACTATGACGATTTATGTGACAAGAAGAACGCTGATCAGCTTCCTCCTCACCGTCCATATGATTGTCCAATTGAATTATTACCCGGAGCCGAGATACCTTTTGGTAAGATCTACCCCCTAGCGGGGCCCGAGCTAAAAGCTTTGAAGGATTATATAGACGAAAATTTAGCCAAGGGCTTCATACGCCCCTCTTCATCTCCCGCAGGTGCACCCATCTTCTTTGTGAAGAAGAAAGATGGATCTCTGAGACCCTGCATAGACTATAGGGAATCAATAAGGTTACTATTAGAAACCGTTATCCATTGCCTTTAATCCCTGAGTAGTTGGAGAGAGTGCGGCATGCCAAAATTTTCTCTAAACTGGATCTCCGTGGGGCCTATAACTTGGTCCGTATCAGACCTGGGGATGAATGGAAGACTGCTTTCAGGTCACGCTATGGACACTTTGAATATCTAGTTATGCCTTTTGGTCTGAGTACCGCCCCAGCCACTTTCCAACACTTCGTGAATGATATCTTCAGGGATCTCCTAGATACATTGTGGTGATTTATCTGGATGATATTCTAATTTTTTCTAACTCCACAGAGGAACATCATGGACATGTGAGAATGGTCTTAGAACGCCTAAGACAAAACCATCTCTACATCAAACTTGAAAAATGTGAATTCCATAGGACCGAAATTCAATTTCTGGGGTATGTACTATCTACGCAAGGGATTAGTATGGATGGAAGCAAGACCCAAGCCATCAAGGATTGGCCAATTCCTAGAAATGTGAAGGAGGTGCAGCGTTTCATCGGGTTTACCAACTTCTATAGACGTTTCATTAAGAATTTTTCTGAGGTAGTGTCACCTATCACCCAACTTACCCGGAAACAGTCTAGGTTCTCCTGGACCCCGCAAGCTCAGGAAGCATTTTCCTGTTTAAAGGATAAATTTACCACCGCACCTATCTTAGTACATCCCGACCCCGAGCTTGCCTTCATAATAGAGGTGGATGCTTCAGACTGTGCCGTTGGAGCTATACTCTCTCAGAGAACAGGTGAGAAGAATGTCTTGCATCCCTGTGCCTTCTTTTCCCAGCAGTTGTCTTCGGCTGAGAGGAACTACGATGTGGGCAATAGAGAATTGTTGGCCATTATTGCCGCCTTCAAGGAATGGAGACACCTTCTTCATGGAGCTGCACAGCAAATAGTCATCCTGACAGACCATCGTAACCTTGAATTTATCAGGTCGGCTAAGTGCCTGACTCCTCGCCAGGATCGCTGGAATCTTTTCCTAAACCAATTTAATTTTGTCATTTCTTATAGACCAGGATCGCGCAATGGAAAGGCTGATGCACTCTCTAGGATTCATTCAGCAGAGACACGTCCACTTACTCCTCCTAAGACTATTCTTCCTGACTCTAGATTCCTGGGAGTGATTCATAATCAAGACCTACTTAAGGACATCAAGGAAGCATACCATGCGGATTCTTTGTTGGCTCAACCCCCAAGGGACGTAAGTCTTGTCTTTAAGAATGGTGTGTGGATTCAGGGACAACGTCTTATATACCAGAAACAGTCAGATTGAGAGTATTGCAACACATCCACGATTCCAAGATAGCCGGGCATAGGGGAATTCTAAAGACACAAGAATTTCTTTCTCGTTTCTTTTGGTGGCCCACTTACAGGAAAGATGTCTTAAACTATGTCACTTCATGTGAAGTCTGTGCAAGATGCAAAACACCTCGCTCCTCACCAACTGGTCTGTTGCAACCTCTTCCCACCCCGTCCCGCCCGTGGGATCCATTTCTATGGACTTCATTGTGGAGTTACCAACCTCTCAATGGAAGAACACCATTCTAGTGGTGGTTGACCGTCTAACAAAGGCAGCTCATTTTATCCCTTGTGTCGGCTTACCCACTGCAAAACAGACATCAGACTTGATGATTAAGAATGTGTTTCGCTTACATGGAGTACCGGATAAGGTCATTTCGGATCGAGGGGTGCAATTCACTTCAAGGTTTTGGCAAAATTTCTGTGCAGCATTGGACATTAAAGTAAACCTTTCTTCTGCTTTTCATCCCCAGACTAATGGACAGACAGAACGAACCAATCAGACCCTGGAGCAGTATCTCCGCTGTTTTATCTGCCACCTACAGGATGATTGGGTGGATCTACTTCCACTGGCTGAGTTCTCTTATAACAACTCTCAGAGCGCCTCCACTAAGCAGTCTCCTTTTTACTCCAATCTAGGTTATCATCCTAACATTCTTCCTCGATTTCCCATAGATACGCCCTTGCCGGCAGTGGCTGAAAGAATCACTTCTTTACAAAAGAATATGGATCTTCTAAAGGAAAATCTAGAATTTGGCTCAGGAAAGGTACAAGAAAGCAGCAGATAAATTTCGTAAACCTGCACCAGCTTTCAAGGTAGGAGATTTGGTCTGGCTGTCAACCAGAAATCTTAAATTAAAGATTCCATCGTCTAAATTGGGACATAAGTACATTGGACCTTATAAGATCAATAAGATTATAAGTGCTGTTGCTTGTCGTCTTCAACTACCCAGAACTATGAGAATCCACCCTGTCTTTCATGTATCCCTACTAAAGGCTGCAACACCCAATACGTTTCCTGGACGTTCTTCTCCTTGCCCTGACCCAGTGCTGGTCGATGGTCAGGAAGAATTTATGGTGGAAAGGATTCTAGATTCCAGGTTGTACAGAAATCAGTTGCAATATTTGATTAAATGGCAGGGCTACCCAGTGGAGGACAACTCATGGGAACCAGTCAATAATGTAAATGCTCCTCGCCTGCTCCGCCAGTTTCATCAGAGGTACCCTGACAGGCCTGGTCTGAGGTCATCCGGAGGTTGTCCCTAAGGGGGGAGTAATGTAAGGTTCTTTGTCTCTGTTGACATGTTCCTTGAAACTCAGTTTTCCGTCAGCCATTTTGCTTTCTGTCTTTCTGCAGCTCTTGCCCTCAGTTAATATGGAGTTTCCAGTTTTCATGTTCCCGCCCTGATTCTTTCCTCTTGCTTCTTAAGCAGCCTCAGCTGAACAATCAGTGCTCCTGAATCAAGCCTCAGTCAGTCTGTGACCTGACTCCTGGAAGCCTGGGACTTGTACTCCAGCTATTCCCTACTGAGGAACCTTGGAACACTTTTGGACTCTGGAAACCTGCTGTTTGGTGAATCCATGTTTGCAGAGGAATTACGGTACAGAGAAGAGATCCTGAACCTGCTTTGGAGATTTATTGTAGTGCTTGAAGATACTCTGGCCTGCTGTGTCTCCTGTCGCTGTTCCTGCAAACTGTGTGAACTTTTCAGCATGCTTGTATGAAGTAATACAAGTCATTTCATTTCAACCTATGTCTCCTGTGTTTTCCTCGCACCCAAGCACAAGACGCTATAGGAACTGGACACTATAAATTATAGTCTCTTACTATGCTCTGTGTTTTTGAAGACACAAGAGCACAATAAACATAAAATGAAAAAAGTAAAAAAATATTTATTCTCAACTTATCTCTCACCTGACGGCTCATCACTACGGCCCTTTTGCTCCTCACCCATTTGATCTTCACCAAATCTTATTATCTTATTATTATCATTACCGCGATAATTGAGTCCCCAGCTTCCTCACGGTAGCCGGGACTTTTGGCTTTGATGAGTTCTGTTCGATCCTCACAACATCCTCTTATCACCATCATGACCAATAAATACTCAGCTTCCTCATGTTAGCCAGGACTTTCAGCTTTGATAAAGTCTGGGAGGATTCTGTGCAAGACACCACAAAGACTTTGCACACACATATGCCGACCAGACCAGGGCGGTCCTAAGGATTTCAGCATGACTATAAAAACATGTGAGTAGAACCAGACGGGTAAAGGTGATGAGCAAGGGGGCTGGAGAGGTGTGCAATGAGGTGTGTATAAGTTTTTTTATTTCTTAACCTTTTGAGCATATTTATGGTTCAGAAAAATGTCAGCAAATGGTGCCTTCCATCAGAGGTATACATTTAGAGGACTCCTGACATGTATATGTTAATGATATGCAACATATGCAAACTGTGTATGTATATAGAGGAATGTGTCACTTATAAAGTTCCCATCTTCACAGCACCACTTGTTGTTTTTCTGATTTTGACTCTTCTCATCATGAAAATCTGCACTGGTGATGAAGGCAAATGTGCCAGTTTTCACTGCTTGAACTACATGGAGAACTTGTCTTATCAATTACCTGCTGACTTAAAAAAGAGGACAGCTGACTAAGGACCACTTAATACAAAGGATTTCTGAAGCAGGGAGTAGATAACCTGTGAGCATTATCAGAGCGGCCTTCCCCAGCAGCTCTCCAGCTTTTAGGGCTGCCTTTACCTTTGCAAAAGCTTTTAATGTAATGTAACTGGACAGGTTTGGTGACTTTCAAGTGTTGCATCATCAATCCTCACAGATTTGTTTTGCAATTTGTGTTATCCTACTCTTAATAGGTAAAGCTGCCATAGACTGGATAGCTGGATTGTAGATGTCCCTAAGGTAGTCACACTACCTTATAACACGGCCAACTGCTATGCCATAAAACATAGCATAGCACTCGGCCCAATGTTAAACTATGAGGCAGCTCAGATCTGCAATTATTTTCTCATGTTGATGGTTCATGATTGAACAATCGCTGAATGCTGCAACTGCCAGCTATACTCGGCTCACTCACACACATACTGGTCTATGGGTGCGAGTGAAACATAATAGATATCACCCAAGTGCAGTGAGATTCTCACTGATGACATCAGCAGAGGAGATAGAGAAATTACTTGCTCCGCATCCTCCGCAGCTGTGCTCCAATCCTGTCCAGCGAGAGGCTCGGAGCACAGTAGCATGGCACTGGGCTCATGCTCGCAGCAGAGCAGGAGCCGAGGGTCATTAGCATATCGCATCCGATGCTCTTGCATCAAATGCCATATGATGGTGTGACTTCAGCCTAACCAAAGGACTAAATTGTGTCTAAAAATTCTGATGCCTAAACCCACAGAAGTGATTATGTTACCAGATCACAGATATATCCTTTGATGGTGTCGATATTACATTATTATAGGTATGACATTAAAATATTGCATTTCCTATTCCTTTGTCATAAGTACAGTGGGTACAGAAAGTATTCAGACCCCTTTAAATTGTTCACTCTTTGTTTCATTGCATCAATTTGGTAAATTCAAAAAAGTTCATTTTTTTCTCATTAACCCCTTACTGCCATCGGACGTACTATCCCGTCCATGGTACCTGGGCCCGTATGACCATGGACGGGATAGTACGTCTCGTGCGATCGGACGCGCTCCCGACACATTAACCCATGACTGTGTGTCAGGAGCGGTCACGGACCGCTCCCGGCACATTAACCCCTTGCACACTGCGATCAAACATGATCGCGGTGTACTGGGGGCACAGGGGAGGATCGCGCAGGGTGGGGGCTCCCTGCGCGCCCCCCTGAGACCCTCAGAGCAGCGCGATGTGATCGCGCTGTTCTGAGGGCTTCCTCCCTCCCAGGACCCGGATCCAAGATGGCGCCGGGGTCCTGGAGGGAGGCGGCTACCTCAGTGCCTGCCGAGAGCAGGCACTGAGAAGCCTGCTGCACTGCCTGAGCGATCGCTGGTGTGACAGAGTGCTGTGCACACTGTCACACCAGCGATCTGATAAAATACAGTGATGTCCCACCCTGGGACAAAGTAAAAAACTTAAAAAAATAAAAATAAACATGTTTTAAAAAAAATCCAAAATAAATAAAAAAAATATATATATATTCCCCAATAAATTCACTTCTTCCTGTAAAATAAAAAAAACAAAGCAATAAAAGTACACATATTTGGTATCGCCGCGTCCGTAACGACCCCCCCTATAAAATTGTCCCACTAGTTAACCTCTTTAGTGAACCCCTTAAAAAAAATAAATAAAAAAACGAAGCAAAAAATCAATGCTTTATCATCATACCGCCGAACAAAAAGTGGAATAACACGCGATCAAAAAGACCGATATAAAAAAACATGGTACTCCTGAAAACGTCATCTTGTCCCGCAAAAAACGAGCCATCATACAGCATCATCAGTGAAAAAATAAAAAAGTTATAGCTCGCAGAATAAAGCGATGCAAAAATAATTATTTTTTATATAAAATTGTTTTTATTCTATAAAAGCGCCAAACATGAAAAAATTATATAAATGAGGTATTGCCATAATCGTACTGACCCGAAGAATAAAACTGCTTTATCAATTTTACCACACGCGGAACGGTATAAACGCCTCCCCCAAAAGAAATTCATGAATTGCTGATTTTTGTTCATTCTAACCTCCCAAAAATCGAAATAAAAAGCGATTAAAAATGTCACGTGCTCAGAAATGGTACCAATAAAAACGTCAACTCGTCCGCAAAAATAAGACCTCACATGACTCTGTGGGCCAAAATATGCAAAAATTATAGCTCTCAAAATGTGATGATGCAAAAACTATTTTTGCAATAAAAAGCGTCTTTTAGCGTGACAGCTGCCAATCATAAAAACCCGCTATAAATAGTAAATCAAACCCCCCTTTATCACCCCCTTAGTAAGGGAAAAATAATAAAATTAAAAAAAAGTATTTATTTCCATTTTCCCATTAGGGTTAGGGTTAGGGTTGCGGCTAAAGTTAGGGTTAGGGTTGGCGCTAAAGTTAGGATTAGGGTTAGGGTTGGGATTAGGGGTGTGTTAGGGTTAGGTTTGTGGTTAGGGTTGGGACTAGGGTTAGGGGTGTGTTGGGGTTAGGGTTGGAGTTAGAATTGGGGGGTTTCCGCTGTTTAGGCACATCAGGGGCTCTCCAAATGTGACATGGCGTCTGATCTCAATTCCAGCCAATTCTGCGTTGAAAAAGTCAAACGGTGCTCCTTCACTTCTCAGCTCTGCCATGCGTCCAAACAGTAGTTTATCCCCACATATGGGGTATCAGCGTACTCTGGACCCAAGAGTTATTGTGCAATTTGTCCTATTTCTTCTGTTACCCTTGGGAAAATAAAAAACTGGGGGCGAAAATATCATTTTTGTACAAAAAAAATTATTTTTTTGTTTTTACGGCTGTACATTATAAACTTCTGTGAAGCACTTGGGGCTTCATAGCGCTCACCACACATCTAGATAAGTTCCTTGTGGGGTCTATTTTCCAAAATGGGGTCACTTGTTGGGGATTTCCAATGTTTAGGCGCATCAGGGGCTCTCCAAATGCGACATGACGCCCCCAGACCATTCCATCAAAGTCTGCAATCCAAAACATCACTACTTCCCTTCCGAGCCCCAACGTGTACCCATACAGTAGTTTTCTCTCACATATTGGATATCAGCGTACTCAGGACAAATTGGACAACAACTTTTGGGGTCCAATTTCTCCTGTTACCCTTGTAAAAATAAAATATTGGGGCAAAAAAATCATTTTTGCAAAAAAAAAAAAAAGATTTTTTATTTTTACGGCTGTGCGTTATAAACTTCTGTGAAGCACTTCGGGGTTCAAAGTGCTCACCACACATCTAGACAAGTTCCTTGTGGGGTCTATTTTCCAAAATGGGGTCACTTGTGGGGGGTTTCCACTGTTTAGGCGCATCAGGGGCTCTCCAAATGCGACATGACGCCCCCAGACCATTCCATCAAAGTCTGCAATCCAAAACGTCACTACTTCCCTTCCGAGCCCTCACGTGCGCCCATACAGTAGTTTTCTCCCACATATTGGGTATCAGCGTACTCAGGACAAATTGGACAACAACTTTTGGGGTCCAATTTCTCCTGTTACCCTTGTGAAAATAAAATATTGGGGGCGAAAAAATCATTTTTGTAAAAAATTTTTTTTATTTTTACGGCTGTACGTTATAAACTTCTGTGAAGCACTTCGGGGTTCAAAGTGCTCATCACACCTAGATAAGTTCCTTGTGGGGTCTATTTGCCAAAATGGGGTCACTTGTGGGGGGTTTCCACTGTATAGGTGCATCAGGGGCTCTCCAAATGTGTCATGACGCCCCCAGACCATTCCATCAAAGTCTGCAATCCAAAACGTCACTACTTCCCTTCCGAGCCCTGACATGCGCCCATACAGTAGTTTTCTCCCACATATTGGGTATCAGCGTACTCAGGACAAATTGGACAACAACTTTTGGGTTCCAATTTCTTCTGTTACCCTTGTGAAAATAAAATATTGGGGGCGAAAAAAATCATTTTTGTAAAAAAAAAAAAGATTTTTTATTTTACGGCTGTACGTTATAAACTTTAGTGAAACACCTGGGGGTTAAAAGTTCTCACCACACATCTAGATAAGTTCCTTGAGGGGTCTAGTTTCCAAAATGGTGTCATTTATGGGGGTTTCCACTGTTTAGGCAGATCAGGAGCTCTCCAAACACGACATGGCGTCCAGCCAATTCTGAGTTGAAAAAGTCAGACGGCGCTCCTTCCCTTCCAAACTCTGCCATGCACCCAAACAGTGGTTTACCACCACATATGGGGTATCAGCGCACTCAGGACAAATTGCACAATAACTTTTGGAGTCTTGTTACCCTTGGAAAAATAAAAATTGGGGTGAAAAGATCATTTTTGTGGAAAAAGTATGATTTTTAAATTTTACGGCTCTACGTTATAAACTTGTGTGAAGCACTTGGGGTTTCAAATTGCTCACCAAAGATCTAGAAAAGTTCCTTAGGGGGTCTAGTTTCCCAAATGGGGTCATTTGTGGGGGGTTTCCACTGTTTAGGCACATCAGGGGCTCTCCAAATGCAACATGGCATCCAATCTCAATTCCAGCCAATTTTGGTTGGAAAAAGTTAAATGGTGCTCCTTCCATTCCGAGCTCTGCCGTGCGCCCAAACAGTGGTTCCCCCCACATATGGGGTATCAGCGTACTCAGGACAAATTGGACAACAACTTATGTGGTCCAATTTCTCCTGTTACCCTTGGGAAAATAAAAAATTAGTGACTAAAAGATAATTTTTGTGGGAAAAAAATAGGATTTTTTATTTTCATGCCCGGGCATTATAAACTTGTGTGAAGCACTTGGGGGTTCAAAGTGCTCACCAAAGATCTAGATAAGTTCCTTAGGGGGTCTAGTTTCCAAAATGGGGTCACTTGTGGGGGGTTTCCACTGTTTAGGCTCATCTGGGGCACTGCAAACGGAACATGATCCCCATCAACGTCTGCATTCCAAAACGTTACTACTTCCTTTCCAAGCCCTGCCGTGCACCCAAACAGTTTCCCCCCCCACATATGGGGTATCAGCGTACTCAGGACAAATTGGACAACAACTTTTGGGGTCCAATTTCCTTGGGAAAATTCAATTTTGTGGAAAATTGTTTTTTTTTTTTTTTTTTCACACCCAGGCATTATAAGCTTTTGTGAAACACTTGGGGGTTCAAAGTGCTCACAACAGATCTAGATAAGTACCTTAGGGGGTCTAGTTTCCAAAATGGTGTCACTTGTGGGGGTTTCCTCTGTTTAGGCGCATCAGGGGCTCTCCAAACACGACATGGCGTCCAATCTCAATTCCAGCCAATTTTAGTTTGAAAAAGTCAAACGGCGCTCCTTCCCTTACGAGCTCTGCCGTGTGCCCAAACAGTGGTTTTCCCCCACATATTGGGTATTGGCGTACTCAGGAGAAATTGCATAACAACCTTATCTGTCCATTTTCTCCTTTTACCCTTGTGAAAATAAAAAAAAGTTTGTAAAAGATCATTTTTGTGGCTAAAAAGTTAAATATTCATTTTTTCCTTCCACGTTGCTTTAGTTCCTGTGAAGCACCTGAAGGGTTAATAATCTTCTTGAATGTGGTTTTGAGTACCTTGAGGGTGCAATTTTTAGAATGGTGTCACTTTTGGGCATTTTCTGCCATATAGACCCCTCAAAGTGACTTCAAATGAGAGGTGGTCCCTAAAAAAAATGGCTTTGTAAATTTTGTTGTAAAAATGAGAAATCGCTGGTCAACTTTTAACCCTTATAACTTCCTAACAAAAAAAAATTTTGGTTCCAAAATTGTGCTGATGTAAAGTAGACATGTGGGAAATGTTATTTCTTAACTATTTTGTGTGATATATTTCTCTGTTTTAAGGGAATAAAAATTCAAAGTTTGAAAATTGCAAAATTTTAAAAATTTTCGCCATATTTGCGTTTTTTTCAAAAATAAACGCAAGTTATATCGAGAAATTTTACTCCTAACGTGAAGTACAATATGTCACGAGAAAACAATCTCAGAATCGCGAAGATCCGTTGAAGCGTACCAGAGTTATAACCTCATAAAGAGACAGTGGTCAGAATTGTAAAAATTGGCCCGGTCATTAACGTGCAAACCACCCTTGGGGTGAAGGGGTTAATGTACACTCTGCATCCTATCTTGACTGAATAAAACAGAAATGTAGAATTATTTTCAAATTTATTAAAAAAGAAAAACTGAATTATCACATGGTCAAAAGTATTCAGTTCCTTTGCTCCGACACTCATATTTACGTCGCATGCTGTCCATTTCCTTCTGATCCTCCTTGAGATGGTTCTACTCCTTCATTGGAGTCCAGCTGTGTTTAATTAAACTGATAGGACTTGATTTGTAAAGGCACACACCTGTCTATATAAGACCTCACAGCTCACAGTGCATGTCAGACCAAATAAGAATGATCAGGTCAAAGGAAGTGGCCACGGAGCTCAGAGACAGGATTGTGGCTAGGCACAGATCTGGCCAAGGTTACAAAATAATTTCTGCAGTACTCAAGGTTCCTAAGAGCACAGTGGCCCCCATATTCCTTAAATGCAAGAAGTTTGGGACCACCAGAAGTCTTCCTAGACCTCGCCGTCCAGCAAAACTGAGCAATCGTGGGAGAAGAGCCTTGGTGAGAGAGGTAAAGAAGAACCCCAAAATCACTGTGGCTGAGTTCCATAGATGCAGTAAGGATACAGGAGAAGTTCCACAAGTCAACTATCACTACAGCCCTACACCAATTGGGAATTTATGGCAGAGTGGCCCAAAGGAAGCCTCTCCTCATTGCAAGACATATCAAAGCCCGTATAGAGTTTTCTAAAAAGAGACATGAAGGACTCCCAGACTATGAGAAATAAGATTCTGATAAGACGAAGATAGAACTTTTTGGTGATAATTCTAAGCGGTATGTGTGGAGAAAACCAGACACTGCTCATCACCTGCCCAATAGTATCCCAACAGTGAAACATGGTGGTAGCAGCATCATGCTATGGGGGTGTTTCATCTGCATGGACAGGACAACTGGTTGCAATTGAAGTAACCATGAATGTGGTCAAGTACAGAGATATCCTGGTTGAAAACTTCTTCCAGATTGCCCAGGACCTCAGACTTGGCCAAAGGTTCCCCTTCCAACAAGACATTAACCCTAAGCACACAGCTAAAATAACAAAGGAGTGGCTTCAGAATAACTCTGTGACCATTCTTGACTGGCCCAGCCAAAGCCCTGACCTAAACCCAATTGAGCATCTCTGGAGAGACCTGAAAATGGCTGTCCACCAATGTTCACCATCCAACCTGACGGAACTAGAAAGGATTTGCAAGGAAGAATGGTAGAGGATCCCCAAATCCAGGTGTGAAAAACTTGTTGCATCATTCCCAAGAAGACATATGGCTGTTTTAGCTCAAAAGGGTGTTTCTACGCAATACTAATCAAAGGGTCTGAATACTTAAGACCATGTGATATTTCAGTTTTTCTGTAATAATAAATTTGCAAAAATTTCTACTTTTCTGTTTTTTTCAGTCAAGATGGAGTGCAGAGTGTACATTAATGAGAAAAAAAGAAACTTTTTTGAATTTACCAAACGGCTGCAATGAAACAAAGAGTGAAAAATGTAAAGAGTAGTGTTGAGCGATACTGCTCGATATCTAAAAAAATCGTATCGAAATGGTATCGCCGATATCACTAAATATCGTCGATATCCGATTCCGATACCGGAAGTCCAATGTAAGTCTATGGGAACAAAAAATCGCAACAAAAAAACCCTTTTTTTTCGTTGTAAACACAAAATATACACACATAGAATACATATATATATATATATATATATATATATACATGTCATTGTGACATATATATATACATATATTTATAGTTTATACACTTCTACATAGTAAAATAGACTCTGATTCAATTGCCGGGTAAAGCCGTGACTTACCCCATAGAAGTCGACGGGATCGGTGCCGAGTACCCCCAAAACCTCTGGCTCTGTGCGACTGTTCTTGGGCGTCAAGAACAGGATTCTGTAGCTCGCTATAAGCGAGTCCTGTGTGCCTGAATTGAACTGGTTTTGTGCTTGAGAATTGCTAAAATCATCAGAGAATGTATTTGCCATTTTTCCGCCATATCTGCGTCACGACGAGGCACTGGTGAAGAAGAAGGGCGTGCTCTTCGTGGGTGTACACTCACTCAGTGGCGTGAAAACGATGGCCGACCACTCTAAATGGTACTGCAATGTAAGATCGTGCCCCACAGCTCTTGAGTTCCGCCTCCTCATCCTCCTCAGTGTGCGGAAACTAACACGAAGGTTCCGCCTCACTACAAAAGAGGGGCCCTCTCCAGATGCTAATGACACATGTGACTTGGCAGAGATGGCTAATGGACACGAGCAGAAGTGTGAAGGGATGGAGCAGTCAGAGCTCTCCCCCCACGGAAGCGACCCGATCGCCACGGAACCACCGTTGGGCACCCGGCCTGGAAACCCTCCTACGCTGCAAGAAGCGGAGGATACCCTAAGAGGACTGGCTCGGCACCGGGAGGAGGTCGCCAGGATGGAAGCCAGCTGGCGTGCCCTAAAACTAAACTTGGAGCGGCGCCAATCCCTCTTACCTGAAGTGTCTGTACCGGATGGTGAGGCACCCGTTCTAGTAGAGGAGTCCGTGCGGGCATCCCAGCCCTTGCAATGTGATCCGGTTGACGTTGTCGCAGTGGAGGCACCCGTTCCTGCCAAAAACTCTGCTCCGGCAGGACCCCAGATCCCGCTGTCTGCCCCCGTCGCTGAGACAGAAGAAGCGACACCTGTCCTCATGGAGGAGGCCGCGCAGGCACCAGAGGTGTACCTGTCTGTACAGGAGCCCCGACTGTCATCTGTTCCAGAGCCGGCTGCTTCCTCCGCAGGTGAGCGCCACCAGGACTGGGGGGCGCCAGGAGAGCTGCCGCAAACCGGACATGGTAAGCTGGCATTTGATGGTGGAGACATGGAGCAGCTGGAGGAGAATTTCAACCGGCGTCAGGAGGAAGAGTGGAGACGTTGGGAGCGGGAAGCAGAGCGACAAAGGGAGCAGCGAGAATCCCAAATACTTCGGCAACGTAACCTGGAGAAGGACCGGGCAGATAAGGATCGGATGAGAAAAGATAAAGGAACCCTGAGGGAGCCGCGGCGTAAGGGTGCAGTACGGAGCTGTAAATTGAAAGGTGGTTGGGGCTTCATCCAGGAGCCTGGACTTTATTTAGAAGTCTTTGTGACCCAGCGGGACGTGGAGGCTCACCTCCCAGAAGGACACCCGGGGAGGGACCTGTTGCCAGGAGACTTGGTGACTTACACCCGACACTGAGGTTACAATGGATGGTACGCCCTAAATGTTACCAGGTGCGACCCCTACTCCCCAGAGTGTCAGGAACCTGTGAGACCCTCGGAGCCTTCAGCCTCCCACATCCAGGCCTCTGCACAAGTGCCCACCCCACGCCATAAATCTCCCCAGCCTCCCTCAGTGGTCTCCTCAGCAGCCCCAGCTATGGACATGATAACTATAGCTGGCCCGTACCCGGCGCCTGTTAGGCCCCCTGGGGTTCGTTCAGTCCGTGACATAGGGCTCCAGACCCGTAGGGAGATGAAAGAGGTGGACACACAGACACAGATAGCGGGTCACGACTTGACTGTACAGGCCACACGACGTCATCAGGTCCTGGTGGTCCTTGGTGTCTCAGATGTTTGGCAAGCATCAGAAGAGTACCAGGTGGTACCTGGAACACCCCTGCCAAAGAATTATAAATAACCCGGACAGGGTCCCTGTATGTAAATAGTTAAATTGTTGATGTACCCGGACGGGTGAATGTTCATATAAAAGTTTTTTAATTTAATAAAAAAAACAACAGTTTTCATTACTTTTATTACAGTCTCATCCTGCGACGCCATCGATCTCCTGTAAAAAAATGAAAAAAAAAAACAGCAGTGTACCACCTGTCCGACGCAGTCCATAGTAACGAGTGTCCCATGACGATCCAGCTCTGCTACATCAGAATGACAGGCAGAGCCTGTCATCCCAGTGCAGCACAGCTGATTACCTGCTTCCCCGGGGGTGACGTCATCGGACTGACTGCTTTACGGCCAGGATTACCCAGCAGTCACTGCAGTTATCGCGAAAAACTGCATGTGACCGCCAGGGAGAAGATAATGGCGGCCATCAAGCAGTCCATGACGTGACCGCCGGAGATCTTCTGCCGGGTAAGTGCCGCTGACTCCTGACAGACCCGACCGACGGACACTGACAGTGACAGTGACAAATCCGATTCCGGTATCCGATATGACAAAAATATCGGTTTTCGGAATCGAAAGGCCGATACAGCTAATATCGGCCGATATCCGATATTTGCAATATCGTATCGCTCAACACTAGTAAAGAGGTCTGAATACTTTCCGTACCTACAGTATGTGTGTTAGTGATATACAGTCTACCTTAGGGGTCATTATCTACTCAGACATATTTTTGTAATCCTTTGCTAGTGTGGAAAAATACACAGAGATCATTTGTTCTTCCTAACACCATCAGCTCCTTGCTAATTTACTTCTTTACTCAAAGAAGATGCTGCCAAGTTTCCAGTGATATTGGAAATAATTACCTAATTCATAATTCCTCTATTACAATCTCTGAAAACTGAGAGTAAGAATATTACTGCACACTTCATTGTGAGTCTGCTTTTCTTCTATCAAGTTGGATCCCTACTGTGGCCATGTGAAACTACTCTGTCTGAGGGCCCCGTCACACATAGCGACACACCAGCAATCCCGACAACGATATGAACTTGTCAGGATCGCTGGTGTGTGGCTACATGATCGCTGGTGAGCTGCCAAACAGGCAGCTCTCAGCAGCGATCAGGACAGCGACTTTGCGGGTAACAAGCGACGCACGTTGCTTAGTTACCCGAAGTGTACGTTAGATACAAGCGCTCTGGTGCAGGGAGCTGGTAACCAAGGTACACATCGGGTTTCTAGGCACCGCCCGGCGCCTAGAAACCCGATGTGTATCTTGGTTACCAGCTGATCGCTGGTCTCCCGCCTGCCACATGCAGCGATGCGTGCTGGCCAGCGGTAGACCAACGATCAAAAAAATGTCCAGGACATTCAGCGATGATCAGCGATACCCAGCAGGGGGCTGATCGTCGCTGAATGTCACACACAGCGATTTCGCTGGGGAGATCGCTGTTGCGTCACAACACTTGTGACTCAGCAGCGATTTCGCTAGCGATCTCGCTATATGAGACAGGGGCTTGACTCTCACAGCTGTGGCAAGCATATTTACTAATATCTTCATAGGTAAAATAGATATGTTTAAGTCACCAAGAAAACACTGTGAACTGTCAAAACTATCTGGGAATAATCAATTTTGTAGGGTGTAAAGGGAGTCAGTCATCAGGCCTTTGCTACCTTACCTGAGAGCAGCATAATGTAGGAAAAGAGACCCCGATTCCAGTGATGTATCACTTATTTTACTGGGTGCAGCAATTGTGATACAATCAGAGTTTTTAAAAATAGCATGAAAGCTGACCTCACCCACATCCTGCTAATCAGTGGAGGGGGTGAGTTGGACCAGGATGAACATGATCTGTTGTCCTGTAGTGTTAATCTTCTGCTAATAAAAGACTTATTGTATTGAAACAATGGCACACAGACTAAAAAGTGACACATCACTAAAATCAGTGCCCCTACCTTATGCTGCCCTCACATTTAATAGCAAAATCAGTCGACAGATCCTTTTAAGTGAAAGTCACTATTTTCAAGACTGTAGATATTTTTTGGAAATCTGGGCAGACATTGAACTTGAGATTATTGGCAATTAAATACAATGGTCCCTCTTCAGGCTATTCATTTCTGCCCCCAGTCACTGGCTTGCCCTCTCAGGTGGAGAAAATTGTGCCGGAGCCCACGCCATTTTTTTCCGTGAATAATAATTTAACACCTCCTGCTCCCAAATTTTACACACATACACTACTAACATTATTAGTGAGGGACATATATAAATCTAACGGATATGCAATGGTTTACTGTATGTAAATCATGTCTCATATCCTGTCGGGTTATGTAAAGATTTTACAGATGCCGACAACTGAATTATCGCCTATTCTGCTATCTATATCTCTATGAAATATAAATTTATACATATGTGTCAATGACATATATATATATATATATATATATATATATATATATAATATATATATATATATATATATATATATACACATATTCTACGTGTATATTTCTATTCTATCTATTATATTCTATCTTATTCTATTTTATACTGTACCCGGCTTCTGACGGCTTTTAACCCCTTAATGACCAAGCCATTTTGTAGATTAAAGACCAGGCAAATTTTTACAATTCTGACCACTGTCTCTTTATGAGGTTATAACTCTGGAATGCTTCCACGGATCTTGGCGATTCTGAGATTGTTTTCTCGTGACATATTGTACTTCATGATAGTGGTAAAATTTCTTCAATATAACTTGCGTTTTTTTATGAAAAAAATGGAAATATGGCAAAAATTTTGAAAATTTTGCAATTTTCAAACTTTTAATTTTTATGCCATTAAATCAGAGAGATATGTCACAAAAATTAGTTAATAAATAACATTTCCCACATGTCTACTTTACATAAGCACAATTTTGGAACCAAAATTTTTTTTTGTTACGAAGTTGTAAGTGTTAAAAGTTGACCAGCAATTTCTCATTTTTCCAACAAAATTTACAAAACCATTTTTTTAGGGACCACCTCACATTTGAAGTGAATTTGAGGGGTCAATATGACAGAAAATACCCAAAAGTGACACCATTCTAAAAACTGCACCCCTCAACGTGTTCAAAGCCACATTCAAGAAGTTTATTAACCCTTTAGGTACTTCACAAGAATTGAAGCAATGTGGAAGGAAAAAATGAACATTTAACTTTTTTTCCCAAAATTTTTCTTTCGACACAATTTTTTTAAATTTTGTCAAGGGTATCAGGAGAAAATGAACCACAATATTTGTTGTACAATTTCTCCAAAGTACACCGATATACCATGTGTGGGGGTAAACCACTATTTGGGCGCATGGCAGAGCTCGGAATGGAAGCAGCGCCATTTCACTTTTTTGGCTGGAATTGAGATTGGACGCCATGTCGCATTTGGAGAGTCCCTGTGTGCCTAAACAGTGGAAACCCCCCACAAGTGACCCCATTTTGGAAACTGGACCCCTCAAGGAACTCATCTAAATGTGTTGTGAGAGCTTTTAACCCCCAAGGGCTTCACAGAAGGTTATAACGTAGAGCCGTAAAATTAAAAAATCATATTTTTTCCACAAAAATGATCTTTTCATCCCAATTATTATTTTCCAAAGGATAAAAGACCCCCAAAGTTATTGGGCAATTAGTCCTGAGTACGCTGATACCCCATATGTGGGGGTAAACCACTATTTGGGTGCATGGCAGAGCTCGGAAGGGAAGCAGCGCCATTTGACTTTTTTGGCTGGAATTGAGATTGGACGCCATGTCGCATTTGGAGAGTCCCTATGTGCCTAAACAGTGGAAACCCCCCACAAGTGACCCCATTTTGGAAACTAGACCCCCAAGGAGCTTATCTAAATGTGTTGTGAGAGCTTTTAACCCCCAAGCGCTTCACAGAAGGTTATAACGTAGAGCCGTAAATTAAAAAATCATATTTTTTCCACAAAAATGATCTTTTCATCCCAATTTTTATTTTCCAAAGGATAAAAGGACCCCAAAAGTTATTGGGCAATTAGTCCTGAGTACGCTGATACCCCATATGTGGGGGTAAACCACTATTTGGGCGCATGGCAGAGCTCGGAAGGGAAGCAGCGCCATTTGACTTTTTTGGCTGAAATTGAGATTGGACGCCATGTCGCATTTGGAGAGTCCCTGTGTGCCTAAACAGTGGAAACCCCCCACAAGTGACCCCATTTTGGAAACTAGAACCCCCAAGGAACTTATCTAGATGTGTGGTGAGAGCTTTGAACCCCCAAGGGCTTCACAGAAGGTTATAACGTAGAGCAGTAAAATTAAAAAATCATATATTTTCCACAAAAATGATCTTTCCACCCCCAATTGTTATTTTCCAAAGGGTAACAGGACCCCAAAAGTTATTGTGCAATTTGTCCTGAGTATGCTGATACCCCATATGTGGGGGGAAACAACTATTTTGACGCATGGCAGAGCTCGAAAGGGAAGTAGCGCCTTTTTCAAATGCAGACTTTGATGGAATGGTCTGTGGGTGTCATGTCACGTTTGGATAGCCCCTGATGTGCCTAAACAGTAGAAACCCCCCACAAGTGACTCCATTTTGGAAACTAGACCCCCCCAAGGAACTTTTCTAGATGTGTGGTGAGCACTTTGAACCCCAAGTGCTTCACAGAAGTTTATAACGTAGAGCCGTGAAAATAAAAAAAATCATATTTTTTTCCACAAAAATGACCTTTTTGCCCCCAAATTTTTATTTTTATAAGGGTAACAGGAGAAATAGGACCCCAAAAGCTATTGTGCATTTTGTCCTGAGTACGCTGATACCCCATATGCAGGGGGAACCACTGTGATCGCCTTACTGCGATCTTTGGGAGGCACAATGAACAAATCTACCAAAGGTGAAGAATTGGTTTTCTTTTTTACGCCGTTCCTCGTGCGATATAGTGATTAGGCGACTTTATTCCTCGGATCGGTGCGATTACAGCGATACCAGATTTACACCCTTTTTTCATGTTTAGCTTCTGTCACACTCTACAAGATGTTTTTTTTTGGAAAAATTTTTTGTAAGAATTTTTTGCATCGCCGTATTTTGAGAGCTATAATTTTTCCATATTTCGGCCGACAGAGTTATCTGTGGGCTTATTTTTTGCGGAACGAGCTGACGTATTTATTGGTACCATATTCAGGCATATAACGTTTTTTGATCGCTTCCTATTCCGATTTTTGTGGAAGCAGAATGAACAAAAACCAGCAATTCAGGAATTGTTTTTTTTTTTTTTTTTTTCCCTCCGTTCCGCGTGTGGTAAAATTGATAAAGCAGCTTTATTCTTCGGGTCACTACGATTACAGCGATACCTCAATTATATATTTTTTTTATGTTTTGGCGTTTTTTTACACAATAAAAAATTTTATAGAAAAAATAATTATTTTGCATCAGTTTATTCCGCGAGCTATAACTTTTTTATTTTTTCACTGATGATGCTATATAGTGGCTTGTTTTTTGCGGACAAGATGACGTTTTCAGCGGTACCATGATTATTTATATCTGACTTTTTGATTGCGTGTTTTTTGTACTTTTTCCAAGCGGTATAATGATACCGCTTGGAAAAAGTATAATTTACTACTTTTTTGTGTTTTTTTTTTTACGGCTTTCACTGAAGGGGTTAACTAGGGTTATGCTTTTATAGATGGGATTTTTACGGACATGGCGATACCTAACATGTGTATTTTTTTTGTTTTCTATTTTTTTTATTACATAGAAATGTGTATTTTTTAGGGGATTTTTTTTTAATTATTTTTTAATATTTTTTTTACAATTTTTTTAAAAAAATGATTTTTTTTTAACTTGTCCCTTTATGGGACTTTCACTTTTTTTACTTTTGATTGCAGTTACAATTAGTGTTGAGCGATACGATACTGCAAATATCGGGTATCGGCCGATATTGGCTGTATCGGAATTCCGATTCCGAGTACCGATATTTTCGTCATATCGGATACCGGAATCGGAATTGTCACTGTCACTGTCAGTGTCCGTCGGTCGGGTCTGTCAGGAGTCAGCGGCACTTACCTGGCAGAAGATCTCCGGCGGTCACATCCCGGACTGCTTAATGGCCGCCATCCTCTTCTCCCTGGCGGTCACATGCAGTTTCTCGCAATAACTGCAGTGACTGCTGGGTAATCGCGGCCGTAAAGCAGTCCGATGACGTCACCGCCGGGGAAGCTGGTAAGCAGCTGTGCTGCGCCGGGATGTCAGGCTCTGCCTGTCATTCCGATGTAGCAGAGCTGGATCGTCGTGGGACTGTCGTTATGGACTGCGTCGGACAGGTGGTATACTGTTGGTTTGTTTTTTTATTTTTTTACAGGAGATCGATGGCGTCGCAGGAATGAGAGAGTAATAAAAAAATGAAAACTGTGTTGTCTCTTTTATTTCATTAAAATACTTTTTTCTTGCTGTGTCTTTTTTTACACATTTAAAAACTTTGGGATTAATAATGGATCGGTGTCTTATTGACGCCTCTCCCTTATTAACCGGGCTTATTGTCACCGTGCAATCAACGGTGACATTAACCCCTTATTACCCCGCTTGCCACCGCTACAGGGCAAGTGGGAAGAGCCGGGTAAAGTGCCACAATTGGCACATCTTTTGATGCGCCAAATTGTGGGGCTGCTGTAGCCTGGTATTATCAGGCTGTTGAGGGCCAAAATCCATGGGCCTTGACAGTCTTTTAATACCAGGCCGCAGCAGTCTGCATTTTACTTGGCTGGTTAACAAAAAGAGGGGGACCCCTACGCCGTTTTTTTTTCGAGGGGATCCCCTATTTTTGTTAATCAGCCAAGATATGCAGACTGCTGTGGCCTGGTATTATCAGGCTTGCAAGGTCCATGGATATTGGATCCTTACCAGCCTGAAAAACCAGGCCTCAGCGGTCTGCTTCATCTGGCTGGTTAACAAAAATAGGGGGACCCACGCCAATTTTTTTCGAGGGGGATCCCCTATTTTTGTTAACGGCCAAGATATGCAGACTGCTGTGGCCTGGTATTATCAGGCTGGCAAGGTCCATGGATCTTGGCTCCTTAACAGCCTGAAAATCCAGGCCTCAGCGGTCTGCTTCATCTGGCTGGTTAACAAAAATAGGGGGGACCCCACGCCATTTTTTTTTCGAAGGGAACCCCTATTTTTTTTAAATCAGTTCCCTCTGACGTCACTGATGGTGTCCCTGGCTGACCTGAAGTGAAAGTGGAAAGCAATCAATTAAGCTTTCCACTTCCTCTCCTGTCAGCCAGGAGAGGAGCTCATTCATTTGGGGGTTTACTGTGAGGCTGCAGCATTAGCTGCGGTCCCTGCAGTAAACATTAACCCTTTCTGAAGGATTACACCGTGGGACCTGACTGTGCATCGGATTGGTAAAAAATAATTTTGCTTTATTATTTTATTTTTATTACAGGAAATGGTTTTAGCAGGTAAATAAAATGGTCAAAAACTGTGATTATTTCATTAAACTTCTTTTTTTTTAAAAGTGTGTGTGTTTGATTTTTCTTTCATACAATAGGATTAATAATTGATAGTGTCTAATTGACAGCTCTCAATTATTAACCTGGCTTAAAGTGACCTTTCAATTGCAAGGTCATTTTTAACCCCTTATTAACCCATTCGCCACCGCTACAGGGCAATGGAATAGACGGGCAAAGTGCCAGAAAGGGCAAATCTAATTAGAGATTTGCCCTTTCTGGGGTGTCTGGGGCAGATGTTAAGTAGCCGGGGGGGGGGGCAAAAAAAATGGTCCCTCTCTGGGCTATTATTATCTGCCCCCACTCACTGGCTTTGTCTATCTGGTTGCGAAAAATAGGGCGGGAGCCCACGCATTTTTTTTCAGCAATTTTACACCCCATATATTATATATACATGTCATTGATTTTGTGACACATATATATATATATTTTTATAGTTCATACATTTTCTACATAGTATAATAGCCGCTAATTCAATTGCCGGCTTTTGTGAAAATGCAGAACCCAAACATGAAATGACACTTGGTGTACATGGGTTAACCATGTCTTTTCATGTAGTTTGATATCTGATTTGCACAAACAATTACATGAGTGTAAGTGTGAAAATTTCACACCTGTAGGGTTAATTAAAGGTGTAAATTCGTTGTTTTTTTTACAACAAATTTACACCTTTAATTAACCCTACAGGTGTGAAATTTTGCACACATAGACTGATGTAATTGTTTGTGCAAATCAGATAGCAAAGGACATGAAAAGACATGGTTAACCCTATGTACACCAAGTGTCATTTCATGTCGGGTGTTCTGTCTTTTCTCAGAAGCCGGCTTTTACCCGGCAATTGAATCAGAGGATATTTTACTATGTAGAAGTGTATAAACTATACATATATGTAATATATATGTCACAATGACATGTTATATAATATATATATATATATAATATGTATTCTATGTGTGTATATTTTAGTGTTTACAAGGAAAGAAGAGGTTTTTTTAGTTGCGATATTTTGTTCCCATAGACTTACATGGGACTTCCGGAATCGGTATCGGTATCGCCGATATTTTAATGGTATCGGCGATTACCATTCCGATTCCGATACTTTTGGATATCGGAAAGTATCGCTCAACACTAGTTACATGCATTGCAATGCTCTGGCACTCCTTATCTATGAACTAGTCATATTATGTTCATCCCTTTGCCATAATGACAGTTCTGCTTCACGTCACATGTCTTACCTATTGCATTATTCCTGTGTTCTTGTGTATAAATATGTGATTCTTCAGCTTTTGTTTTAGTCTTGCTGGTGAAGAGACCTCCGTAGCTCGAAAACTTGCAATTTGTTACCATCTTTTCAGTTAGCCATTAAAAGGTACAACCATGGGACTTCGTCTAAATATTTTTTTAAGCCTGTATAAAAAGATTTGCAAATTTAAATCTTCAACCTAGCACACTACCCTCCGGTTTCATAAAGCATTGGTGAAGTAAATCTCCCAGGAGCCCGCTCACATACATTTCACTTTATCCCTTTTTTTTCCGGACATGTACGTGGCAGTAAGTACACTACCGACATTAATTTACCTTCTGTAAAAAAACCCCCCTTTTGTACGCGGTCTTATGATTGTGTACGATGTAGTAAACTATTCTTAAAAGAACAACACTTATACAACATATAGATTAGCACATCAGCTTAAATAAGAATAGATTTCCTGACACGATTCCGTTGAATCAGGTTAATCTTGAGGGACTTGATACACTGTCACAGGAAAGAGGGGACGGGGGGTCAACTGACCCTAAAAATGGGGTCCAAAATAATCCCTCACCTTGGAGGTATGATAATGGTTCAGAGGTCAAGTCTCCAGCCTAACCTGTTCCTTCAGTTCCCTGAAAACCTGAATCGTCCTAAGAAGGATATGATTACCACCAAAGGGTTTGGGCGATCTCGCTAAATACACAATTAGACATATAAGACAGACTGGAGAAAACCCAGACTTGCATACACACTCAAACACAAAGGGAACATAAATGATCTGGAATATTAAACTCTAAGCAAGGTGGCTTAAAAAAACTAAGGGCTCTTTACTTAAGTTATACAGATACAATCCTATCTGTGGTTGCATGAAAATTTCATGGCAACTCCCACACAGAAACCAGAGATTTAAAGGAAACCAATCAACAAATAATTAATTGCAGCCGGGAGAAACTGCACCCAGTCCCAGACTGAGCACAGACAGAATTTAAACCCCCCCCAAATCCCCAAAACAAAGAAACAGCAACTCCTGTGAGAAGTCAGAATGTGCAACCCGGGGATTTTCGTGGGATGCACACATGACGTCCCCCCCCCTTTAGAGGGGCCTCGGACCCCCAGGGCCAGTTTCCCCGGGGAGTTCTGGGGAAAAGGCCGCACCAAAAATTTCTTAATGTCAGACGCAGGAACCCCCCGTCCCCTCCTCTGCCCAAAAACCCCCCTTCCAATGCCCAAATATGAAGGACCGGCGATTCAGACGTGATCAATGTTTTTTTTACACTTAAAAATCAATTTTCCCTTGACCCCCACTGGGGAGGAGGTAGAGGTGGGGGGGAGAGGTGCCCTACCTTTTAAAGTAATATTGTGGAACACATTTGGGTTTTAAACGTAGGGGAGGCCCGCGAAAGCCACAGGTTTTTAATTTGGAACTGACCGTCGGCCCATGAATTGGGCCAGTTTCCCGGAGGGAACTTAAATTTTTATTCCGGTAGAAAAACCATCCAGATCGTTCACTTAAAATTGGACCAGAAATCTCCTCCTATCAGCCATACGTTTATAACGGTTCCCCTAGCACTCAGATTATTCAAACACCTTCCACACTGAAACAAGTGACGAGAAAAGCTCCCTCAGGAAACCCCCAAAAGGGCCCCCCCCCATTGATGTACAAAACTGGGGATGAAAACCCATATGCCCCAAAAAACGGGGATTCCATGGCTCCCCCCGCCTGTTGTTAAGAGCGAACTCTCCAGGGAAAAGAAAAGACCAGTCCCCCGGTTCTCTGAGACAAAACACCGAAGATAAGTCTCTGGCTTGATTCAACGCTCTTTCCCCATTGGTCTGCGGAAAAAAGCGAGGAAATGCAATTGCATCCCCCGAAAAAAAGCCCTCCAAAACTTTGGCACAAACTGAGACCCCTTCGACACCACATCAAAAGGCAACCCTTTAAAATTTTCAAAACTCCCCAAGAACACCTCGCCAGAGTTTTAGCATTAGGGGGGCAGGAAGAGCAAGAAATGTGCCATCTTATGAACCTTCAACAACCACCAGTATGAAGTTTCTGACGACGAGGAAGGGGCCGTGAGAAGTCCATAGACAAATATCCCTGGACGCTCCGGGGAATTTCAAGGGTAAGAGGGTCCCAGACGGACGGGTATGAGGGGTCTTAACGGCAAAAACCCCACAGGACGCGAAAAAATTAAAACACTTTATTAACGTTAAGCCCCCAAAACCCGGGGAGAAAGGAGATCAAAAATAGCCTTACCCCCTGGATGTCCTCTAAAGCAAATTAGAGTGCCTCAAAACCCCTTTTTCTAACTGATTTGGGACAAACAGTTCCTGGAGGCCCCCAGGGGCGTCCCCCGGGGTCTAACACTCCCCCCAAGCTCAGAACTTAAAACCGAGACTACCACCCCCCCCTGAAGGAAGGAAAGGGTCATCCTTTTTTTCCGGCCCCTGGGAAACTGGGGACAAGGCATCCCCTTAAAAATTTTAGAAAAGGGCGAAAAATGACAAAAATTAAACCGGAAAAAACAACGACCATCGAGCTTGTCTGGAATTCAGACGCTTAGAATTCCCCAAAACAGGGTTTTTGTGTCTAAGGGTGCCGGGGGGCTCCCCCCCCCAAAAGTGCCCTTCTAAAAACCCCAAAAAATGGCCAAAATTCCCCCATTGCCGTATCAAAATTTTTCGGCGGACGAATTTTTTTAGAAAAAAAAGCCCGATCCCCTTTACCGGGGACGGCCCTGGGACAATATTGCACCCCCCCCTAGTCAGCGCTCCACCTCCCCAACGAAGGCTGTGATGCTTGGTTGGATGGAACGGTGCCAAGCAAAACATTTTTTCAAAGAGGAAAAAGCTTTTGGAAGCTTGTCCCCCCCATTTGAAAATCCGTCCCCTTTTTTGTCATGTCAGTGGGGGGTTTTCAAAAATAGAAATTCAAATAAATTTGGAGAGTTAGCAAAACCCCCCGAAAACCTGCAGAGCCTTAAGTCTCGGGGTTTTTCCCATTCAAGCACTGCTCCCCTTTTCAGGGGGCCAACAAACCCGAGGCTGACACCAAAAAACCCCCAAAAACTGAAGTTCCTTACGGCGAATCACATTTTCCCTTTGGGATAGTTTTGTCTCGCAAGATCTGCAACCCCTGTTCAAAAGCCTGGTAGACAAAGATCTGGTGAGTAAAAATTTAAAAGTCTCCAAATATACAACCAAAAACAGCCCCAAGTGACGAAAAATGTCATTAAAAAAGTTGTTTTTCGCTGGTGCAGTAGTCAGCCAAAGGGATAAAAAGGGTTCTCATAATTCCCCCGGCGTTTAAAAACGCCGTTTTCCACTCACCCCCTTTTTATCAAAATAATTATCCCCCCCTGAGATCCAATTTAGAGAACCATTTGGCCCCAAAAAATTTGATTGAAGGATCAGGAATCAGGGGGAGGGATACGGTCTGAACGTAACCATTAATTCGGGGAAAACCCCAAGAAGGGGGCTGGGCCCCCCTCTTTTTTCTTCACAAAGAAGAACCCCGGGCCCCTGGGAAGAAAGGTCTAATATGCCCTTTGGCCAGATTTCCGAATATAATTTTTTCATAGCCCCCCTTCGGACCAGAAGGTTTTACCTAGCTTTAGGTAACTTGCATCGGAAAAAAATTAAAGGCAGTCATACACGCGATGAGGAGGAAAACTCCTGCCCCCCCTCCTCAGAGACACATCCCCAAACCCTCCAAAAAAGGAGGCAAAGTACTGGCATGACGCCCTTACGTGTTCATGCAGTTTTTTTTTAAAAAAAACCCCCCTTGGTTATATCCTGGACTGCCAATTTCACAGGGTTTGTTTAACCACCAAAGGGGGAAATCCCAACAAATAGGAGTGGGTAGACCCCCAAAACAAACAAAAATGTTCCCTATGTATTGCCCCCCCCAAAATCAAGTTAGAACCCCAGAACAAAGACCTTGGCCGAGGGCCCCTGGGTCAATGGAGAATATGGGGTCGGTTTGACCAATACCTCAGATGCATATTGAGCCAGAAAAATGAGCGTAACCCCGATTAGCCCGGCCCCCCATCAAGAAGAACAGAAAATCTCTCCCCTCTACCAACCACCACCTCCCCGGTACAGGAACTGGAA
This sequence comes from Oophaga sylvatica, assembly GCA_033576555.1. Lineage (NCBI taxonomy): Eukaryota > Metazoa > Chordata > Amphibia > Anura > Dendrobatidae > Oophaga > Oophaga sylvatica. The sequence goes on from JARQOD010000002.1 coordinate 173,895,786, forward strand.
AAACTGCGGGAAATACATACCCGGTTGTCGTCCCCCACAAGGGGATTAACTTTTTCCCCGGGATTTTTTTCTCAAAAAGGCGGGTGGACTCCCCCAACAAATTCCCCTTTCCGCAAAAAAAAACCCCTTTAGTTGGGGTACCGCCAACCCCCCTCGAAATGAGCCCTCCCAAATGCTAGGCTCCCCGAAAAGACAAGGGGAACCCAACATAAAGGGCTTTATAGTAGGTGGAGTAAAAACAGGGGGGGGGGTTACCCCGCCCTCCCCCGGGCCCCTCTTCAGTACGGATAGCTGGGGGCCTAGCACCCCCCGTGAGGGGGGAAAATACGACCCCAAAAGTCTTTAATTTGTCAGAAAGCCCATGACAAACTGGCTTCAAGGGGGGTCTTCCCGGTATCTGTGGCCCCCTACGGAACCCCAAGCAATTCCTCCGCCCGGCGATTCCCTGCTGTTCTTACGTAATTTTTTTCAGCAAGAGAGACCGATCGGGTCATCATATCCAAACCCGGGCAGTAAAAAATCGTTCTGCTGTGGCCGGGGACCCCCGGGGAAGGGAAAAGGCCCGATTTAGGGTCCCTTGTAGGGGCGAGAAAACAATTCCCCCCCTTTTGCTCTTCACTCCCTGAGACGAGGCCCCAACGAAAATACAATTTACAGCTTCCCAAAAGGAAAAAATTTGCTCGCCCCCCCGTGAAAACCGGGGCCGGGGGGCTACTTTAGGGGTTAAAAAGGTTTTTTTCCGGGGAGCAAAACTTTGGCTTAATGTCCGTCAGCCCAAGGATAATCCCGCAACTGAAGCCAGCTGGGCTACGATCCATGGAACTGGGAATAATTTTTGGGCCATGAAAATGTCACCGGGGTTTTTATATGTTACGTGTCATAAAAATTTTTTAAAAGAACAACATCTATACAACATATAGATTAGCAACATCAGAAGTAAATATAAAAGATTTACCGCACAATCCTTTAACTAGGGTTAATCTTGAGGACTTTTTACACTGTAAGGAAAAAAGGGGAGGGGGTCTAACCCCACCCTAAACTGGGGTCCTAACTATCCCCCCCCTTGGAGGTACTGATAATGGTTCGAGGTCCAAAACTCCAGCCTAACCCTGTCTTATCAGCCCTGAACCCCCTTTAATTTGTCCTAAGGAAGGATACTGATTACCACCAAAGGGATTGGGTGATCTCTGCTAAAAAAAAGAAGACAATAAGACAGATGGAGAAAACACAGATTATACACACTCAAACACAGAAGGAAAAAAATATTGGAATATTAAACTCTAAGCAAGGTGATTAAAAAAACTAAGGACTCTTAATTAATTATACAGAAAAATCCTATCGGGTCTGCATGAAGAATTTCACGGCAACTCCCAACACGAAACCAAAAATTTAAAGGAAACCCAAACAACAAATATTAATTGCAGCCGGAGAAAAACTGCCCCGTCCCAGAATGAACAGACAGAATTAACTCCTAACTCCAAACACAAAGAAACAGCAACTCAGCTGTGAGAAGTCGAATGTGAAAACCGCGACGATTTCGTGGCGTGCACAATGCACAATAAAAGGCAACGTTTTTAAACAGTGAAGCAGGTTTTTATTATTTTTACTTAAAACTAGCAAGTTAAACCGCGGTTTATAAAGGGAGAAATTTTTTTTTAATTTAATGCCTATTAAGCTTTTTATTAGATATTATTAATCAACCGAGCCCCCCGAAAAGCAACAACAGCAATCTTTTTAAAAGCAATTAAAGCGGGTTTAATGTGGGCACTTAAAAAATGGGAAGCTCTGTCACAAAACGATACAAAAGTAGCCCACTCTTGAAATATCCTTCAGGTACAATCATGGATTTATACCCCATAGATTTCCCCTTCTACATTTTTCGGGGGTGAAAAGGTTTGAGTGTTTTCTCAAGTAATTTCGAATATCTGAATGCTGACATGCTTTTCCCTGCAGGTGAAAACACAGGTTACTGCAATGCTTTCAAATAGTGAAAGGCAATAACAATTGGGGAAGGGTATCCTCTTCGTCTCAGATCAGCCTTAAAAGTATAGGAAAACCCTTTTTTTTGTATTGAAAAAAAGGGGGCAAAAATAAATTTCTCCAATTATGAATGATTTTTCTTTTTCTGGACTGTCATTTTTTTATTAAAGGATTTGACACTTTTTTTGTGGTCTTTGTAGTTGGTCACCCCAAAGGGGTGGATTAACCGACCAATCCGCTGCAGGTCCCCCCAAACCCTTGGAACACAGAGTGGAGGGGAAAAAAACAGCCCATACTGTGAAAGGGGGCCTTCTTGGGCTGCGTTCAACTCCCCAATCCCCATAAAAAGTCAAATTGCTTTTTTCACGCAGATTTTTTTGTGGCTTATCGGGCCCTTCCTAAATTCTAATGCCTTGTTTGTCAAGATGTTAGTGTTGGAAC